>OZ020608.1:109598627-110259500 GCA_963971545.1 Philophylla caesio | reverse complement strand
CGAAATCGTGATCAAAAATTAATTGAGTTAGTAAATCAATTTTGTTTAATATTTGATACGTAGGTTTGCTATGGTCTTTGTTAGAGAAAATTGGTAATGCGTGAAGCAGTTATAATTGTGTAAGCCACGTCATGTGCGCTCAAAAGAGATGGTTTATAACAGACAAGATAACGAATTGCGCACAAAGCTGTAAAATTTTGATTACGATTAATAACCAAAATTTGCTTCAAATCTTGTCAAAGAGCTCAACATACTTACTATCACTCACAATACGTTCATAGCTGATAATAATAGGGTTGTCTACTAATCTACACAGATACATAGCGTTCCACTGGTCCATGCTCCTCAATACTGAATGAGCAAATTCCACGCACACATTCAGACGTTTGCTCAATGGAATGTGGCATGTCAGTAATCCATATTCAATGAAAGCTAAATTCTCTGAATTTAAGAACAGCATGTGATTAGTTCTTTGATACCTCAAAGCTATTATTGAATGAGATGTTCATTTACTTCCTGTTGATGGCATTGATGATCGAAGCAGTGAATTTTTCATTTATTCAAGTAATTTGTAACCATTTCGATTGTAAATAAGTAAAGCAAAACAAAAAAAAAAAAAAAAATACAAAGTAATACATAAAAAATAAGTCAAAAATAGAAGTTAAAACAAAAATAAAAGCAAACCAAAAACCTTAAATTATAAAAAGTAATTAATTAAAAATTAATAAAACTATTTCAAGTTTTACGGTACTACACTGTTTTTTGAATACACGAAGTGTTGATGTTTAGGTATATAAATAGCAGTGTGCTTGCCAAAAACTGATTTTTTTGGTGTTCTTGGAGTTGATGATTGTGAACCTGAAATAACGGAGAACGAAATTTAGCATTGAAGATGACACAACGCCGAAACCAAACTTGACAAGGGATGACATAAAATCGTTCCAACAAACATCAAAATATACCACCCTGTCGGAAAAGAAAAAGAAGATAAGAATACAGAATTTTTAAAAACTGTTCAACTATATAAAAAAGTAAAAAAAAAAACAAAAGTAACGTTTTATTTTAAATCAATTACAGCAAAAGTAGCCATTAGTGTTTTGTTTTTTACATGAAAACATAAAATGACTGGAAAACTCGCCTAAAATAGCAACTCTGCTTGGCTTTTACTTTCCGATTTTTTCATGCGTGCAAAAAACATATTCAATTTGTCAGATGCTTTAGTACCCAAAAATTGTTGTAAATTTATTTATTTACCCAAAATTTTATTAAAAAAGTATTATTTTAATAGTAAAATACACTAAATATAAAATAAGTCAACTAAAATATATTATGCATTAAATGAAAACTGTACAAATTTTAATTAGATATCAACACGTTTTCCACACGCCGGGACAAACGGATTGCCGGGAAAACTTTAATCCTAAATATACTCGTATGTGAATTCAACTGCTAGCTCAATACTGATTTAAATACTAATGATCTTCATTCTGCAAATAAAACTTAAATAAAATAACATCAAACAAATCGGCTAAATGGTTTGTAACATTAAATTGATATCATTTTTTTATGTACTCGTATTAGTAAAATATTATTTAACAGAACAGGCTTCAAATTAATACTCCCAAGCAAACTTGCGTGCAAGTTCCAGAGAAAATATTTAGCTTAAATGCATTACTATTTTTGTACTGTACCTACCTTAACAACTCCGCTAGACTTGATAAAGTCCGCTGATATATAAAAGAACAAATTCAAAAAGGTGAAGGAAACAGTTTCAGTATATTTTTCATAAAGAAAAATAGTTTATTGTGAAAGAAAAATAAATTACTATTTCTATTTTCACGCCTAACTTCAACCTCTTCTACTGGCTTAATTCTCATTCAACTGCACTGCATTTTTGCCTTAAAAATTTTCGTTTAATTTTCGTGTTATTGCATTTTCATATTTAGGTAACAACGACAACGACAAAAACATTCTCTCTAGACAACTTTCAATAAGTATTAAGTTTTTCAATTCACATCGCTGTTAATATTTGTGCAAATCGCAAAGATTGATGCATTTTGCAAACATTAATCACTACAAAGATTCGAATTTCATGCCTTAACGATGTTTTTTTTTCTATTACACTCATATTTGACGTACATTTGTATACTTACAATTTTTCACTTCCTAACTTATTTATGTACTTATGTATTTTAGTTGAACCAACATTTGATAAGAAAATCGATCAGGGATTTGTTTAGGGCGCGTTGTGGTATTTTGATTAAATACCATGGAAAATTAAATCAGAAACTTTTGTAAAGTTGTGATGTTTGCTCACTAGCATATATGAATAATAGAAAATAATTTGTTCCTTTTTTTTGTAAAATATTTAGTATAAATAACGTTTTTTAGTGCTTAGCATATAAAATTGTTCACAGTTTCCTCAAATTAACTAAAATTATTTTTCAATTAAAATATAATTCTTTCTCTTAGAAACCACATAAACACCAATTTTTAGAAATTTTACAAAGTGCACAATGATTTAACAAAAATTTATCAAAATTGCGAACTTTTTAAAAAAAAGTTTTTAGAATTTTTTTGAGTACGCAATTTTTTGGCTCATTAAATTTTAGTTCGAGAAGGTGGAAGTTGTGTAAGTTTAAGTCGTCTACAAATTCAAGTCGTCTACAAGTTATCACTGGTTTTTGACAATTTTTTTTACTGGTAGTTGCGTCCACTCAAAACCGCGATTAATTTTTATATGGAGGGAATTGTGAAAGAGCATCAGTAAAATATTGTCAAAAATCTGTGGTAAAATTTAGGTACATGAAATTTGCCATTTGTTATACGAAAATTGAATGAGCTACATATTTGCAGACCCCAAAATATGAAAAAAACAAATTTTTTTAATCAGGTCGAATTTTTTAATAAATGTGAAACAATTTATTAGTGTTTGTTAAAGAACTGCCGATGTTTTAATTGCAACAATTTGTTTTTTGAATTCAAAAATTCTTATTTCATTTAACGCATAAACAATTTTTTTTATATGTAAGAAACAGCGGCAGAGTTTTAATAAAAAGTCATCAAAAATCAACGGCACTCTTGAGTAACCGGAAACGTGAACATTATTGTGCGTACATTAAATGTGTTGCGAAGTGCGTAATTTGGACGAAAATGTGGATTTTTGTCAAAGCAAGTACTCGTTTTTTTAATAAAAAACATTAGGAATTTAATAAACGAGAAAATAAATTGTCAGAAACTATTAATACCAGCGTGTCATATAAATTCGTTAAGCAATACACTTGGATTGGTTGCTATTTCACTTTTAATTTTACCGATTAAATCATTTGTAACAGCAATAATTTTCAGCTAGCCTTATCTAAAGCCACTACAACTATTGATCGCAAAATGCATGCATTTTTTCGCTAAAAAAAAAATAAAAATAAAATCCATATTCATGCAAGCTTAGCAAAACGCTGTGGCTTTTCGTGCCGTTTCGTGCATCAGCTATCAGCGCTCAATCAAATAATAGCATGTCTAGTCGCTAACCGGCTGCCAAATCGATTTAGAGTCTCTTTTTTTACATACAAACATGTCATATAGGTATGTGTTCACACCTAGGAAAGAGATTAATACATATGTACATATGTATGCACTTACATATGTGTGCTTGTCAGAAATTATCGCACAAACGCACTTACACATTTGCATTGGAATGAGTGAATATTTATGGCATATGTTGCATGTTTTTACTCGTACTGTATCTACTATCGCTTCGAGTTAATAAATTATCTGTTATACTTATATATGTACATATATTAATATTTTTATTAACATTCTGACACCTGTATTACCGCGGGCTACTGTTGTCGCCTACACATGTGTACGCACATACGATGGTGGCCATATGATTTGCAAGCAAATTGAAAATAACTTAGTTTGTCATTTATGTCCATTAATTTCTTTTTAAGAATTTTGAATTAAAATTCATCTTCTTCTCTAACACAAAACATATACATAAATCAAAGTTTAAATCTTTGTACAAAACTAAAAAAAAAATCAACATATTTTTAATTAAGTATTGAACTTTTTTCTCAAAAGTGTTCGAATTTTTTTGAGTATGCCGTTTTAAAGCGCATTCTTTTTTAGTAAAACAATGTGAAAGTTTCAAGCGGCCAGGAATTACCGTTTATTTTTTAGAATTGTTTCGGTTGCATTTTCTTTCATAGTTTAACGAATAGACCAAATACATTTTTATAAGAAAGAAAGTCGGAACACCCTTGACAAAAAATAATCTAATTAAAATTGTGTACAGTTTATGCTAGAGAACAAACTGAATTTTAATTATAAATTCTTAAAAAATAAATAAATGAATTTTGTCATTTTGAATTTGGTTCCAAATCAGTTGGCCACCACTGTATGGTAGATATTCACATTTGTGTGTGTGTGGGTTGGTGTTGAAATCATATTTTAGCGAGTAAATTAATGTAAGCGTGTGGCCGATAAAGAAAAAATTGACGCGTATGGAAAACAATGTCTAACAAAAACTTGGCTTTTTCTAACTATAGTTGTTGTGCACAAGTTTGTGCGTATGCTTTTTTGAACAACATGAGAAACATTTGTATAGTTTCTGTTTGAAAAGGCAAACATTTTGCATTTTAAATGCTTTTATTAAATTTCCAAATATAATCTTATAATATTTTTTTTTGGTAAAAATTAACGCAGCTCTGTGATATGCCACAAGAAATGTTCGTCGGTTTACGACGTATTAGATAGTTTTCTTAAATTTTTTGAAGATGCAACATGCAAATAAATATACACACACTTGTATACTCCAACATACATATGTTTCATGAAATTATGCAAAACTCGCTTGGTCTTCTATTCAGAGGTATTTGTATTGGTAATGGTTTGGTATATGGAAATAGCATGGTAATGGTATTGGCATTAATATTGGTATTTATATTGGATATAAGTAATTGGTATTGCTGTTTATATTGATACTGGTAATGATTTGATATATATAATTAGTATTGGTAAAGTTATTTGTATTAATATTGTTACTGGTATTGCCATTGGTATTGTTATTCGTATTGGTATTAGCATTTACATTTTGTTGTTGATTATAGATTTTTGTAATGGTGTTAATATTGGCATAAATCAAATTTAACTTCAACTGATTTCAGTTTAAAGAATTCGTGAAATAAGATATACATACATACATTTTTATAACACAACAGCAAAAAGGTATATGGGATTTGACTGACGGGTGTAACTAAATGCAACTAAGCATACCAGACTTATGACATGCAGACACAACACTCGACTGTAACCCACTGAAGCAACATTGACTGACGAAGAAATGAAAAAAAGGAAACCAAGGACAAACTTAACGAAACCATGGACACTCATCAACGCGTACTGAGTATGACATTCGATTGACTCGCAAGCAGACGGCCACACAGAACGGACGTATTATTTGAAATGGCAGACAATCAGACATTTTCGATTCTGGTTCTTGATAAACCATCGTTTATTTACACATATTCAAAATTGAAATTTTATCAAATTTTAGTATTTTAATCAAAACTTAAATGATTTTTCTTTTATTTATATGAAATATATTATTGACGAATTATAAACCTTTGAATATTTGTATATGTTTGATAATCTAAGGAGAACACAGAATCGGACAGTAAATATAATATAAAAATCAAGTAAAAATTCAATGATTCACCCATTCAATTTTAAACGAGGCAGAACTATTACTTTTTTGTTATTAAAATGCGACCGTAAAGAAATTAAAGCATTAAGTGTGTTAACCCCCATTATAAGAATATGTTGGATACTCGCTCGTTAAAACTTGAAGAAATTTATATTTGAGGCTTACTGCCTTATCCACCTCAACCACCTCCTCGTTAGTGTTTTTAACATCGCCTTCATAGTAGTAAGGCTCATTTCCTACTCAAGAAGGATATTTAGGACAATAATGACAGTAAAATTAAAAGCTTAGAAAGTTATATTTAAGATTATATACAATATTTGGATTAATTAAAAGTGTGCACATCTGACAGAATTGTCCTCTGTTGTTTGATTCTTGAAACGAGTTCAAAAAGATAAATTTCTTCGGCAAAAAATTAAAAGCAATGCCACATTAAGCTTCAAGAGTAACTTTTACTGGGCGGAGCTGTTTTATCAAATAGTGTTACATAAAATGCTTTGTTTCGCCCTTGAATGAAAGATACTTATAATACAAATTTTATATATTTAAATTTTTATTACATTAATTGTTTTCAACAAACCCCGGGTTTTGAATAAACTAATCTCGGTATATTCGGGAGATAAATAATTCCGGAATTACGGGATTGATATTCTTAGCATGTGGTGAAGAAGAAGAAAATGTATTTACAACACATGCTATGCCACTGAACAGGCTTAATTAGAGTACTACTTCGCAAGCTTGACAGCCCAATGCTACAAAGCTTGCGGATATTACCCAAATTAACCGGTAAACAGGAAAATCTCTCTGTTTTTGACAAATTTGCTTACTTATAAATAAAATATGTTGAATTGTTAAAAGTGGTGCAAATGGTTTTTTGTTTTGCAAATCTTCTGTACTTATATTGAGAAAATAATAATAAAAATATAGTAAAGTATTTTATATATTTTATTCTCCACCAATTATTGAAAATAAATTTATTACAGCTATTCATGATAGTTATTTGTTTGAAAGAATTTTCTTTTTGAAAAATTTAACTAAAAAAAAATCCAAAAATTAAGCTTTAAAAAAGTCTTTAAACTGCGATAATGTCAATTCAAAACAAATCTAAGTAAATAAATAAATTAATGAAATTATTATACAAACCGCTGAGGTTGAAGTAGAATTTAGTTCAAAAAAGTCCTAATTAGTTTGAAAACGCCTATTTATTTAAATTAGTTTTACACATATTTTCAATGTATGTATGTACGTGTATTTATATTATTTTAAAAGAAAAAACTTTCGACTGTTGTCAAATTTGAGAAGAAGTTTTTTATCAAATCTTCGAAAACCATATGGTGACATATGTTGGCTTGTTTGTACGTCGAGATCCTTTAAACTTACATACACTTTTTTAACATTTTTTTTGTTTGTTTTAGAATGAACTCTTTAACACAAAGGAAATATGAACGCCATTGACAGACCACAATTTCTTGCTGACAATATGTGGGCAGACAGATTATCATATTTTTACAAAAGAGCAACAATGTTATTTTAAAATACTTCCGATGCATTTGACGAAGGTCAAAGAAAAAGTAGTATGAGCTCATTTCCGTTCAGTCAATTTTATCTACTCACTGCCTCCGTTCTTGTGCATCAGCAACCTTACTCTGGAAAATGATTTAACGCTCAACCCCTTTTCAAAATATCGCCAACCTATTTTCGCACCTTTTTTTGGGCATCCCTTGACTTTTTGTGCCGCGCGTAGTTCCTATTTCCGCTGCTTCCGTTGGATAGTTTCTTTGTTGTGGCGATCCGTAATCGTTTCCGCTTAAAGCTTCTTTAAGCTATTCTTACTTTACTATTAGCGGCAAAACTGAGAAACTATTGTGAAGTTCAGAATTAAACGACAAACAAATATTGGCAGGTTTTCACTTATACATTTTCTTTTAATTTAATTTCTAATACTCTTCGCTTAAAATTATAACAATTGCAACAGCAAGAAAAAAAATTGTACAAAAACAACGGTATTAACTTTTACTTTATTTTGCTGGTGTTCTATAGTTTTCAAAATCAGTATTTGTGGCAATTAAGCATGCATGCATTAGAAAAGAAAGCAGATAGTTTAGCAGTCACAAAAAAAAAAAACGTAAAAAGTAATAGAATTTTATCATTTCCAAAATGAGTTTTAAATTATATTCGGTCAACAATACAAGGCCAACCACTACTTTGATATTTAAAGCCTTATTTAATTTTTATTGGATTTGCACAATATTAGCTGACGTATAAAAAAACGATTTCTGCAAATAAAAAAAAATTCGAAATTTAAAAATTAAAAAATTAACGGACATGGTGAAACATAATGGGTTGGTGCCGAGATTAGTGCCAATGAGAATGGTGCACAAGAAAATATTTAGTTAAAACGGCGGCAGGTACTGCTTCAGTTAAATTTATCTAAATTCACCACACCTAATTCCACCACTACTTAACTTAACAAGTCTACATTCAACACATCTTAACTCACACCCACACTTAAACTCAACATAACTGATGAACTCACCTTACCTCAACTTGCCTCACCTTCTGTAACTGTGATTTGATCAATTAAAATCAAGCAGTTCGGCGCTTTTTCATACCATCTATCTAGATTTTGGAACGATTAAGAAATTAATAAATAAAAGTCTCTTTTCTCCCAGGCATACTTTTTTCATTTCTTTAGACTTCTTTAAGCATTTCGATTTAATTTTTGTATATAATAGTTTAATTTCGAATAGGCTTCAAATAAACATTGATTTTTGACACATTTTTTTACGCACTTTCGCAATTTCTTCAATAACAAAATTATCAAGCATGCAATATATGCAAGATATTACAAAACTGTGCTGAAAAAAGTTATCAAAAAGCAAAGACGTTTTTGTAGGGCTGTCAAAAAGAAAAAAATTATTGGCTCATTGATAACCACAAGTCTAAAGAAACACCCTTTATTCACACTTTGCTTTACTTGAATTCGCTAACAAAACGCGGCAAATTTAAAAAGCTCCAATATTTTAAACTCTAATATTTTAATAATTTTTTTTTTTTTTTTTGTTTTTTTTTTTTTTAGGCCAGTGTTTGTGGAATATTTTTTTGTAAACAAACAACAACAGTTTTTAATGGTAGAAGTTAAAGTACTATTTCGGAAATCACCACATTTCCTCATCAGACTTCTTTTTATTAAATTAATTAAATTTAATTTTTTATAACCACTTCTCCCAAGCTTTGAACCCGGGAGCCCGGAGTTGCAGAGCCAATACGCTACGTATTGTGTTACGCTAGCCAAGTTGGCCGTTGTGTTTATTTCATCTTCCTTAAACAAATAATATTTTAATGACAAATTTTCATTGCAGATGCACGAAATTCATATACAGTAAAAGAGGTTAACAAATTCAATGCTTTGTTTGATGAATGGCAAAAAATCACGGTAACAACTTCAATGCTTTCAACGCTAAATAGGTTTTTATTTTGCAAATTTCTGTTTTCAAACATTTTTCTTGATTACTGCACTGATAGCTTGACATGTGTGCCAATAAAAAATTTGTACAAAAATAAAGTTGAATGGTTCAATTTGAAAAATAGCATTTCGATAAGTATGTATGTATGTACATACAAGCATATTGACAGCAACATTGATTGATGCATAAAGAGCTCTCGACGGCATCGCATGTGCATACATACTTACATAGTACGTACTTGCATGCTTACATTTGCAAAAATGTGTTTGCTTTTACGTCCATCTTTGTAATAGCCGTCAATCAAAATGCAGTTTACTGCGTCCTGTTGCAGACAAACATACAAATTGAAATTCGTACATATGTATGTATGTATGTATGTTTATATGGATGCACGTCAGTAGACGGGTTCAATATTTGTCGGCTCAATTTTGTAATTTTCATTCAACAGCTGATTGACAATTTTATATTAGCATTTTCTGCTGCGATGTCATGCAGTAAGTGTGTCAAAGTGGCACGTTATGCTAATGCCAAAAAGACAATCTGTCAAGTAGTTTGTTGTTGTGTTTTTTATTTTAAGTTTTGTTAGAGCAAATATGCAAGACTACACATTCGCTGATGTCATCGCGCAAAGAGTGATTCATGAATGTTTATTTGTAATAAATTATACAAAATGTATGATTTCAATCTTGCTGCTTTTTATGTTAAGAAATGTGTTCAATACACAAACGAATTGAAAGAACTTCTAAAAATATAAATGAAAAATATAAAATTGTTTCATGGACTATCTTAGAGGAAAACAAATTTATTTGTTAATTGAAATTAAATATTAACTCTAAATTCTTGTAGAAATTGTTAATAGCTATTAAAACTTACCTTTGACTGAAATGCACTGTATGCATTTTTAAAAGAAATTTGATTGCCATTTTTTTAAATTATATTAAAATATAAATTGGAGAGGTGTGCAATTAAAAGAACATGTTTTTGCCGATATCTCTCAAAATATATTTTAGTTAGATAAAATTTGAACTCATACTCTGATTCAGAAGCAAATTTTACGTATTAAGCTTATACATTTTACAGTTCAAAGGTGTTGCTTTAGGTCGACAAATTGTGCCATCCTCTTCAATTGTGACATAAAAAGTAAATGCTTCAAAGTTACGAAGGAAATTCTTGACGTTGAAAATTCTTGAAGTGTGCTTTCAGATAAGCATTCTCACAGTTTGCTCATTCGCTAACAAATCTTATATAAATAAATTTACTAGTCGATACTTAAATAAAAATCAGAATTTTTTCTTTGCACAATATATTTTCGTGAATTTTGTAAACAAATAAATCAATGCCGCACACTTTGTACAACTTCAAATATAATATATAATAAAAAAATTTTAAATTCCAAATATTTTGGCTAATTATATGTTGTTTAGTAAGTATACATTTCGTGTTTTAACTCTCTGTCTTTATTTTTTATAAAAAAATATAGCAACTTCATGCCTGCATTTTGTTCAACTGAAATTCATTGGCACATTCAAAGCATACATATTCGAAAATTTTCTTTGATTAAAATAAGTAAATTGTGATTTTGAATTTTTCTATATCTTTCCAGAATATAAAACATCTATGCAAATGAAATTTTTAGTTGTTGTGAATATATTTAACATAAACCTCGCCATAAGTATATTTCTTCTTCTATCTTGGTATGCATTTAAGTATCACACCAATATTCTACTCAATACGCTTGAACACACACAAAAATACAAAAGTTTACTGCAAAAGAGAAGCAAACGCTATCGTAAATGTCCAATGACTCTGCAAAGTAGTTCTTTTGACCACAGATTTACAAATGGATACCTGTACGTAACCTTAATTTGAAAGGCTATCAATTGATAAAAAATTCAAGGTTTATATATTTTCTAACTATTATTCGTACACTTTCAGCTCAATAGATTAATAATCTGCACTGAAAAATATAAAATTTATTAAGTAAACAAAAACGATGCAGCTTAGTATTTGTAACAATCTCTATTCTTATGCCACTACAATCGATCAGAAAATGGCTTTTAACATAATCAATTTATGAAAGAAATGTACACTTTAATTTACTATAATCTGTCAAGTAAGGAAAGCTATAAAACTTGTTACGAGCACAGTAAATCGGAGGAGACTGCGTGCAAAATAGATGCGCGCTATGAGTAGAAAGAGCAAAGTAAAGAAAAATAATATTAAATTGATATGCTTTGCTCAACTCGGCGTTTGCTCGATAAAGAGAACTTCTGTTGGTCTACTAATGGCCCAATCAGAGTTGATAGCAATATTAACATTAAAATACGATGTAATGCACTAAGTCGACTAGTGGGTCACTTTCAAATTCATATATTTATATTTTGACAGTCGACGTTAAATTTAACACACCGTTCAATTTTCTTTTATTTCACTGTATTTGAACTAAAAGCAAATCGTGTACACAGAGATAGTTGAATTCAGAATCATACTACATATATATTTTTCTTTTATTCTAATTCTGAAATTTATTAAAATAATGTTCACTTCATAAGAAAAACCAAATAAACTAAAATTTGAAACTTTTTACAAATTCAACAATAAGCAAACATTTCACTAAATGTGTTTGCAGTTTTATAGTCAGCATAATAAAGTGTAAGTTTCAAGTCACTCCAAGTGAGCGTTGACAATTTTTTTCCTATGCTTTTTGTCAATATTTTCCATATCACAAAAATGTATTATTAAAAATAATGTTTAAAATCAATGGCTTTCTTAAGCTAAATGAAACTTGCACATTATTTGACGAGAATAAAATTGTCTACAAAGCGCATACTCCATAACACTAAAAATTTTTTTTTAGGTTTATAGTTTTTTTTTTGGAAACTTTAGTAAGTTAAGAATAAACTATAAAGTGTTCAGACGTGCGTAGTTATGAACTCTTATTAATATATGTCTGGCTAAACCTAAATAACATTAGTAAGTAGTTCACTTTATAAAATTAAAATTTATGTATTTGTAAAAAATATTCTAAAATACTTCTAACCAATTCTTGCTCTTTATAAAATCTAGAAATTGTCTAGTCTACTTAGATTTAAAGACAAAACTTAAAACCAGAAACTCTCACACGCATAAGGGAAAAATATTTGAAATGTGTGTTAGATTTATGATAAACCAGAAATATTTTAAATTTGCTTAAGATCACACCCTAAGAATGTAATGAGTTTGTGAAGTGGGGAGAGGCTCTAGAAACCTTTCTACGTAACGTCGAGCTCAAAGGCACTCAAAGCCGCCCTTTGAAACAATGAAAATATGTCTCAAAAGTAAGTAAAGAATTCTTATTTGGTGCTGATGCTGATACATTTTTTTCTGACAACCGCATTTCGTAAAATCGTTTATATTTTCTTAGTTCTTAGTTTACACGATTTCAAAAAAAAATTTCACTGAAACTAAACACAAATGGTGAAACCGAAAAACTTGACCCAGCCAAGTTCAAATTACATTTTTGGAATATCAAAAAGAAAAAAAACCGCAACAGTGGCCTTTGAACTGTAAAAAAAAATAAATTTAAATTGAAGTTGAAATTTCGCACTGTGAACTCTTTTAGTGATTATTAATTTTTCATTTGGGTAAAATATGACGATTCGGTCGCATTGTATGTTTAAGACTATATTCACAAATAAAAATATAAGCAAACAATTTATGTAAATCAAGTAAATTTTCTCAAAAGAAAGCTGTCTACCGCCTGAATTCTGAATTAGTTTATATGATTAGCATTTCTGGCCTTTTATTTTTTATACAAATTAAAAATAAACTTTTTTCTAATTAATATTTAAGAAATAAATGAAATCCCTGGTATGTACTCGTAAAAATAGTGGTGTTTGGGATTTTCAGAGTTAATTAAATTCTAAAGAGTTTGTAGCGCAGGTGAAGGCCAGTATGTGGCTGAATGTGCAAAATTAAATAGTTCAAGTTGTTTTTAATAAAAAATAAATTAATCAATTATGTGAAAAGTAGAATCTCAACAGAAAAATTTTATATCCTTTGAATGAATTGATAAGAGCCAATGTGCAAAATCTAATTTGAATCATTGTGCTGCAGCCTTTTGTTTGCACTTCGTCGGGTTGTGGGTGAAACATTCAAATTACTTCTTTTTCCTGCTGCTTTTGTTTGGGGTCCCATTTCCGTTTTAGGTTGCAGAAACTTAATTGAAAATATTTTCTTTGAGTTTTATCTTTTCTCACCTTTGATGCATAGATTGCTTTTACTTCGACTTTGCCTTACATTTCCTTACGTTTTTTTGTGTTGATTTTGCATTCATGCCATTTATGATGGCGAAAGTGTTGCAAAGCTAACTAAGATGCTGATCAAAGATATTTTGCGATACACGGCGATTTTTAGCAACTTCAAATTTGCGCATTATTCATTAAAAATTTACATATTTTTATTGTTAGAAAGAAGCCTTGAGGGAAGTGTGTTGAAATATTATGAATTTTGAGAAATGTTTGAAACTTAGGTTGAGGTTAGGTGGTTTTTTTTTTAGAAAATAAACTGCATTTTATTTTAAAAATATTGAAAGATATTTAAATATATGTATAGTCACGATGGCGACTTATTTTTATAGTAAGTACAGTAGTTTGTTTTAAAATAAATAACATTTTAATTAATTTCGTGAAGGGCATGCCTGACATTGCTATACAATTTCGCTACGGTTTTCTTCTGGACATCCAATTTGCGCAAATTGCCCAAATACACCTATACGAGATGTCTGTTTATAAAATCGAGTGTTGCCATCTCGGTAGTTTTTAAAATCGATTTTGGTAATTTGGTAATATTTTCTCCAACATTCTGACTTATTCCAAAGTAGATTATTTTATTCCATTTTTATTAAATGATAACTGAAAAATTAAATTTTTATAAATACAAAATTTATGTTATGTTACGCTATGTCGTGTTAAGTTACGTCACATAATTTTATTTTATGTAACATTACGTTATGTGTCGTTGTGTGATATTCTGTTATGTTATTTTGTGTATGTTATGATATGCGATGTTATGTATGGGTATACATATATTGTACGTAAACTACTAAAAAAAAATCTAAGGGCCATTTGCATTATCTCCGGTTAAGCGTTTAAACAGAACTATAAGTGCCGGTTAAGACCATCCGTCTGATAAATTGCAATTAATCCGCGGTAATTTAACGGCAAACGGCCCTAAAAACTATTTTCAAAGTTATCTTTTAAAATATATATTTGAATAGTTATAACAAAAATATACTCATTTTTCATTTAGCTTTTTTTTAGAGTTTTGTTTAAAATTAAAATTCCTTGTGGTAACACTGGCGTGAACAAGTGCATACATATGTACTTGATCAACTTTGATAAACTTCATTCCGTCAACAGAGATACATAAATGATGCAACAACAGTGCAAACAATGTACAATGCCAATACACCTTTTCCTGTTTTGCATTCTTTTTTTTGCGTGTTGCACTACCGCTTCCAATAATTCTGAAAGCTTTGAAATAGCAAGTGAAATGGACAATCAATGTGTCATCGAAAATTCTTGAACAAGACACTTTCAATATTGTTTTTTTGGCAAAATATTTTCTTTGCAGAAAGTGGTTAAGATTCTAATGAAGGTAGTAACATGAGGGAGTACCCAACTAGCTACTCAATGTACAAACATTTTTGCATACATACGAGTACATGCGTTTATTTACTATTATCTAAACTTGTACATGTTGTGTTGCTTTAGACAGCTTGGCAAGGCTATCTCAAGTCGACCCCAAAATTGCCAATATTCGAATTTGCTGCTGATATTCCGTCAAAATGAAATTTCATTTGGCCAAAAAACACCCTGTAAATATTTTTGCCAAATTTTGAAATGTTGATTTTTTAATAATAATTGATATTATTTGCAGTATTACATTAGTTTGATCTGCACTTTTTGTTGTAAAAAATTGAAATTTTATGCAAACTATTAATTTTATTATAAATAAATTGAAATTTAAACAATTTCCCAGAATAATTTTAACAACAAAAGATTGAGCGGAAAACATTTGTCCATTTATTCCCGAAAAATAATGTGTGCGGATATTAGTCGTTTTTTTATAATATCAATTTAAGTGTGAGTGTACACTTCTGCGTAGCTAGAATACCTCGTCATTAATGCGTTGCTTTGGAAAAATTTTGGATTTCTTAAATGAAAATTAATATACGTCATTTTTTTTTTAATTCAAACCAAATTTTTAATTTCTTCAATGAAAATTAAAGTACGTTAAATTATTTTTTTTTAACTTCTACCATTAAAAACTGTTGTTGTTTTTTCACAAAAATCTTCCATAAACTGGCCTTGAGCTCAATAAAATTGTAGAATATTTTTTAATTCAAACAAAGGTTCTCGGACGTATGTATAATGTTAAAAGATAAGCTAAGCCTACCTCTAAGCCCACAATGACTGCTAGTTAATTTAAATTTTTCCCGAAAAGAAATGAAGCGTGAATTCGTATGGTTATTGTTAAGAATAAACTCAGTTTTTGTTTACTTAAAAACAAGTGTCTAAAAGAAAAATATTGTTTAACGATGCGGTGTAGCACTGTAGAAAAAAAAAACACATTTCTGCTATGAATTTTAATAATAAAATTTATCAAAAAATGTATCATTGCCAAAACACAGAAATTATTTGCACTTTAGTCGCCAAACACTTTAGCAGCCAGTGAAATTTACTTTTCAATTAGTATCAGCCACATTTGATCTATTTATAAATAACTGAGTTCAACCTCAACACATAATTGCTCGTACTAAACTTTTTCAATTTTCTCGCTCTCTTTTTATTACATAAAACCAAGGTGAAATATTTAATAGCAATTATTTTTTAAAGTTTTTTTGTTGCTGCAAGGGTAATAACAAACAAATTTTAAACGACTGCGGCTTGTTTGTGGTGGTCAAAATGGTTAGGGTCGTTATGTGGCAATTTCAATTTATTTTTATGGCTCCATAATGTTTAACAAGAGCACATTATTGAAATTTGTTTAATAAATTATACGACTAACCGACACATTAACAGTGAGTGATGGCTACGATTCAGTGGCAAAGTAGTTTGACCATAAAATGCGGTCACCCTCTAAATTTGAGAAAAGAGTGTAAAATATGGTGCTTTTTGTATATTTGTATCTATGCTACGAGTACGATGGTATTTTCTTTTGTGTGTGTGTGTGTGTAAATTAATAAGTTAATAGTGTTAGAAGCAGGTAATTTAAATGAATAAAAATTTATTAAAAATTTAATAAAGGTTAGCTAACATTCTAAGTACCTAAATATATATATTGTAGTACCTAAATACATATATTTGTATATACTTATATGTAAATACATTTCAAAATGTGCACTAAAAATCAGCAAAGAGAAAATGCGTCACCCAATGAACCTTTGGCTGATATTGAAGCAACCAATAATGAAACAAGTAAGAAATGCTAAGTTCGGGCGAAACCGATTTTTATATACCTTCGCGATGTATTTTTGTATGGGCGGTGCCCATTATCTCATAAAAACCCCGTTTCTTTGTTTAAAATCGCTGCTAGTATTAAACTTTACTCAAAAATTATTGACGGTGATTATAGAGATATCAAGGACAATATGTTCACCAAATTTTGTGACAATACCTTACATCGTTATTGAGATACCTACAGACGTTTTTTTATAAGTGGCGTGGTAAGGAAAAAACGAAATTTTTGCATTATCCAAAACTTCCGTTATATGGGAGGTGGGCGTGGTTTTTGACCGATCTTCACCATTTTCAATACCCACCTACCTTGTCCAAAGGGCAATCTATGTACCAAATTTAATTGAGATATCTCAATACAGACATCGTCTTCTCTTTCCATTCAGAGCATTTTGGTATATATATGTCTATATCTATCTTGATTTCGTTATGCTGTTGCAAGCAACCGTTATGTGAACTAAGTTATTATGCCCTTGTGTACGCGTACAAGTACGCTCGGGTATAAAAATGATGACTTTGGACAAATTGAAACCAACAGTGGTCTAGGACATTTAAAAAAAAAAAATAATGGTTTGCTCCCTACTTTGAAGAACAAGCAAGAATTGGTTTATTTTGATTTACTCCCCAATGGGGATAACTACTTTTCATTCTGATCCAATTTGCCAAATAATTGACTTTCTGGCTTGCCAGAAACTCAACGCACACTCAACTGTGGGATGGCTCTCTCGTATCTTTCTTATAGTTCAAACTGGATAACAAGTATTTATAAACTGTTACTACCTAAGTTATTTAAAACTGTTAGTTTGAGAATTATTTGAGGATTACCAAAAATGTATCGAAAACGTACCAATAATGTACAGAAAATTACCGGAAATGCACCATAAACGTACTGAAAATGTACCAAAGATGTACGTCAATATTTACTAAAGGCTATCGAAAATATATTATAAAGTACCGAAAATGTATTGGAAAAGTACCGCAAATGTACTGAAAATCTACTGTGAATATACCAAAATTGTATTAAAAAAGTACTGAAAATGTTGTGAAAATATATTGAAGATGCATCGAAAATGTGCCGCAATAGTAACTTAAATTCTTAAATATTCTGTAAATGTACCGAAAATGTATTGGAAAAGTGCTGAAAATGTACCGAAATTATATTTAGAAAGTACCGAAAATGTACTGCAAAAGTAACAAAAATTTACCTACGGCGTTCTGTAAAAGTACTGTAAAGGTATTGAAAAAGTACCAAAAATGTACTGAAAATATACGTGTACCGAAAATGTATTGGAAAAGTACCGAAAATGTACCGCAAAAGTCACTAAGATTTACTGAAAAAACGTATTGGAAAAGTACTGAAAATGTACCGAAAATATATTGAAAAAGTACCGAAAACGTACTGCAAACGTAACTAAAATATTTTGTAAAACTACCGAAAATATTTTGAAAAAGTACCTAATGAAACTAAAATATATCGAAAATATACAAAAAAAAGTACCGCAAATGTATTGGAAAAATATCGAAAATGTACTGAAAATTGTTTTTTTCCGAAAAATTTATTATGAAACAACTTTTTTCCGACATTAAGACTATGTCCTGAACAATAGGAATAAATAAACAAAAAATTTTCCATTAAATTTCATCACCCCAAAAATATGCCAAGATGAATTTTATTTGCTCTAAGTACGAGTATAATAATAATAATAATTTGGCGCTTACACTATATAGCTCAGTGTTTGGCCGAACTTCTAATATCATTTGTGGTGTGCGTCTTTATATTCTACCACAAAATGGAGGGACCTACAATTTGGTGCCGACTCCGAACGGCAGATGTATTTTATGAGAAGCTTTTTCATGGCAGAAATAATCTTGGAGGTTTGCCATTGCTTGCCGAGGGATGACCGCTATTAAAAAAAAAACTTTTCTATTATTTAGATTTTACTTGCCCTGGCTGAGCTTCGAGCCTCGAACCCAACGGCATATCAATTAATAGGACGCACCGCTACTCATTCGACCACAGCGGCCACATATGCAACCTTAATTAAAATCTTAAAAAATAGTAATAGGAAAAACAAATCCTTTGAATGCATAGTTTTTGCAAAATGTTGAATTGTGTAGAAGGAAAATCCAATTCTCTTCATTATTATTTCATTCATAACACCGAACATTTCCATGCTGCAACTTCAAATGTATACTTGCTACCTATATATGTACATATGTATGTTAAGTATATAAAAAAATTCCTACATACTCGTACACACAATTGTACTTACATTTGAACATGATTACCTCAGCTTTTGTCTTATGAATAATACCAATTGTCTTCTGTGAATACTCGAATATTGATTGTTTTTTACACAAACGTTAGACTGACACAAATTGGCTGACTTTGTTTGTCAAGACAACTCCAACCATAAGCTGCAATATATATTTACATTGTAGCACGTTTGGCGAGCATAAAAAAGCTGTCTCGCCCCCTAATATCCCTTACCAAACATGTCTCTCAAATGAATTAATTTAATACAGTTTCTTAGCGCTCCAATTTCAATAGTAAGACAGCCAATACTTAACCTGTCCTTTCTTTGCTTTCAATAATACCTCTACAACAACGACAAGCAAACAGCCGCTGTAATAATAAGTTATCTGAACTTCTTGATAGCATAGAATTGGGTGCATTTAATTGAGATTGAAGTCCCCATGGTATTCGACAGGCGTGATACTAAAACTTTTATTTTTTTTGATTAAACGGATTTTCATTCTAGCCAAGCGAAATAACAAGAATGCTTTAGTTTGCTTGCAAGCAATTTAATATATGCGATACGAGTATATTTTTTGTTGCGTGCCTCTCTTCTGCGTGAAATTAAACGATAAATCCAAATCACCTCCTGCAGTATGCGCTGCTGCTTCTGTTGCTCGTTTACCCGTTTATATTGCGTTACCATTGCCATTTATTGTCATGCAAGCGATTTAAGTCGCTACGCTAGAAAATATGCACAACAACATTAGAAAATACTATATGCTATAGGTTGCACTATGGGCAAAATGGGTAACCAAACAGTGGAAAATTGAACGATAAATAAATTTCTGCAATTGTTTGACCACCTAACTAGCTACCTCGCGTTCAAAAAATAAATGCAGATAATTTAAATTTATTTGTGCAAAAATGAAAAATAATCCCAAAAAAAATTATTAAAATTTAAATTTTTTTTTCGGAACTTTTCAAATTTTTCTTGCACATTTAATTTGAGTATACTAGAAAGTAAGCTTGAAGTGGCTAAAGGTTACTATTGAGTGCAGCATTTGCTTCCATTTAATGTTTGAACTAATAATTCCAAAGTAATCGGTTGGCATTTGAAATTCACTATTTCTATGCTAAATTAAATGAAGCTGTTTACTTAAAATTCTGATACAAATCATTCATATGCATGCGAATTTTCGACGAAAATATGTTGGCTGTGGTCGAGTGGATAGCGGAGCGTGCTATAACTCGATATGCCGCTGAGTTCGAGGTTCGGATATCAGCTAGGGCAAGTAAAATCTTAATTTTTAGAGAAAAAACTGTATTTGAATTGAAAACAAAAAAATAACGCTATACGAAAGGCGCTTCATACCTTTTATGAATGCTAGAATTGTATGGGAGCCATATGTTATATTTTTTCGATATTAATGATTTTGACTGCTATAATAGTCAATCATTGGGACAATGAAGGAGTTATAGCCCAAAATCCAATATCTGAACTATCGGTTGTATGCTATATTTATCCGATCTTTATGATTTTTACTACTAAAATAGCTGTAATAATAACTAAAATTTATGCAAAATTTCAGTCTTTAACTCCTTAAATGGAGAGGTTATGATGATAAATGCAATATCTGAACAATCGGTCGTATGGGAGCTATATGTTTATATTCTCTGAAATCTTTGATTTTTATTTTTAATATATGTTATATACATATGTTATTTTTATCGGATTTTAGACATACGGAGAGACATACAGACAGACGGACATGGCTAAATCGACTCAGCTCATCATCTTGAACATTTCGGTACTTATTGACGGGTTTAACTCTTATCCATTTGGTACTTACAAACATCGAACCAAACCTAATATACAATTTCTATGAAAGGCATAAGAACGTAATTTAATAAAAGAAAAAAATAAGTTCTGTTATATATGAATTATTTTTGTTGTTCGGCATTGATAAAATTGTGAGATTTTTAAAAAATTACGTTCTGTCTTATTGTAGAAAGTTTCATATTTGTATTTTAAAGGTTCCATACCTTTAATAAATAGGTTTTTTCTTTCGAAGAAACACTTTTTTTTGGAATTCAACGATTTGTAACTTAAACTGGTTCCCGGTTTCTGGTACGCACGTTTCAGTTTCTCAAAATTAAACATTAAGTAGCAAATATGCTGGATAAAGAGACAAAAAAAAGTTCGTAAATTTTTCCAAGTCCAAAAATAGCTCTTTTAAATTCAAAATTGCGATCAAATATGACGAACGAGTTTAATGTTAATCATTTATTTAAAATATTTTGTTTTGTCTTTTGTGTAACTTCTGTTTTTACTTGAAAGTTCCACAAAGAGCAGTTAAATTTTGTATTGCTCTTATTTTTCAGTGTCGCATGAACAACAGTTAACATAATAAATCTAATTTAGTTTAATTAGGATTTGGAAATTCATGTAAAAATATGCATTCGGAAGGCAGGTGAACTTATACCAAATTTGATCCCAAAAGCTTAACTTTTATTCATATTATGAGCTGTTAACCTACTCCTGTTTTAAGATTTTTTAGAAATAACTAACAGCAAAGTAAAACACTGACATTTGTAGATTGAATTAAATCGGCACCTTAAAGGTATTACTGTGGCCGCTGTGGTCGAGTGGGTAGCGGTGCGTGCTATTACTCGATATGCCGCTTAGGTTGAGGTTCAAGTCTCAGGCAAGGCAAGCAAAAACTTTATCATAGAACAAATTTTTATAATCGCGGCCAACCCTCGGCAGCAATGACCAACATCTGTGGGCCTTTCCTCCATGAAAAAGCTTCTTATAAAATACATCTCCCATTCGGAGTATGCACAAAATTGTAGCTCCCTCCAGTTGTGGTAGAATATAAAGTCTCACAATACAAATCAGTGCTTGTTCCAGTTTTCGTATCAAGTTAAAAAAAATTTTTATTAATTTTTAGTTGTTTTTTTTATAAATATGCGGGTGAATGTGCATCTATGCTTTTATATGTACCTTTTTTTCGTGGAACATATTTGAAAAATTAATATTTAAAATTCCTGCAAAAAAATTCTCACTTTTTAGTTGCATGAGTTTTTTCATATTTTGTAAAAACAAATATGTATTCTTCATTTCAAATTTTCCGAAACATTCAACTTATTTTTATTACTACTAAAAAGCTTCTGGCACACTTTAGGCTATATGTAGGTAAGTATGTATATGCGCATCTATGGGTGGGTGTATGCGCATTTGCTATTTGACCGAAAAGCAGACATTTTATGAACAGTTGGCAGTTTTACAACGTAAAGTTGTAAGTCCACTGGTCTGTGGGCACTTGAATGTGGCAACGCAATAATGGAATATCACTCGAATGGGTCAAACAAGCCAGAGGCACTGTACACAAAAGCGCAGCGCATGTACACGAGTTTACACTAGGGATGTCAAATTCGGGCATTTTATTGATCCCGGGATTTACGAGATCTAAAAACAAAGTTCCGAGACAATCCCCGATTTGTTTTAGTTTATGTATGTAAACGTAAAATTTTACAAAAATACAAAATAAATTATACTTTAAGTATCAATATATAGCACATAAATATTACTTAAGCAGATGCACCTGCCAAAAATTAAATTATTTTTAATCACTGTTTGAGGCCAACATTATTCCTTACCTTGATCAAAATGCAATCTTAAAGAAATAAAAGCTTCAGTGTGTTATCCTCCAACCTGGACCTAAATTGGTTGCATTTAAAAACTGCAGTGGAGAAGCACCGACTCAACACTTGTTTATGCTCTTTGTAGAAATTAGCCTTTATCGCCTCCATTACAAAAATGTCTTTTACCAAACCTTGCGAGCTGCTCGTTAAAACTTGATGCAATTTATCTTGGAGACTTTCTGCCTTATCCAATTCAAGCACCTCATCGTTAGTTCTATTAACATCGCTTTCATAGTAAGGCTAATTTTCTACTCGAGGGGGATATTCTCCAGCTCATTTATAATGGCAATGGCAAAACATAGCCTTTACGTAGTTAACAAGCCGTGTTATTTGTCGTATTGTGTTATCGTAATACAACAGTTGTAATTTTGTTGCTTTTGTTTCTCATGTTTAATTTCTTATTTCAATACAACTCTGTTAGGTATGTTTAGTGTGTTATTTGTTTTATTCGATCGGCTCTTTTATTTTAAATCATTTGAGGTATATTTTTGTTTTGAAAAAATGTAAATTAAAAATTTAAGAAAAGGCTATTAAATTCACAGTTTTCTGCAATTCCGGGATTTAAATATACTGATCCCGGAATATACGGGAGTTGATAAATTCCGGGACCCAGGGATTTCGCGTGCCCGGGATTGAGATGCCTGGTTTACACACACCTTTGTACAAATTTATGTAGGTGTGTACTATGAGGAAACATACCTGTCAGTAACAAGGGGGCTGAAATTTTGCGAAAAGAACTAGGTAATTCATGTAAACAGCGGTTCTCATTAAATATTAGTACTGGAGAACAAATTTTTAGTAACATAAGTATAATTTAAATTACCTTTAAACAGTTGAGGCGTTGACGAGGGATGACGGAAAATCTTTTCAACATACTAGTACAACAACATTCCATCCTGTCGGCCAAGAAAGCAGTTGAGAGCATTGGCGGGGAAAAGTCAGGGGAGGCATTAACATTACTAACAATAGTATATACATACAATCTAAGGACTAGTCTGGTATGAGGCCGAATTATTTGTACTACATTGTACACCTACATATACACACACACACATACGTGTTGCTATTTTAACTTATACACAGACAGTGGCAGGTCTTGAGCGCTTATGTAAATTCAGCTGTAGTTACAGGCGAATGTCTTTTCGCAGCACAGTTTATTGAGGATTATGCCAGCGGCCAGTTTGTGGCATAATAATATGTTCTCCAAGCCGAAGTATAGCACATTGAGGCCCATTGGCACAAGTAGTTGTGCCTGCAAAATATCTATGTTTGCATGTTTGTATGTATTTAAGTCGGCTGGGGGATTCGAATTTGAAAAGTCACTACTGGTGACCAAAAACATTTTCTTTACTTAAATCCCTCTTTCACATAAATTTACATCAACACTCATTAAAAGGGGAGATATATTTATTTCTAATTTTAGATGGTAAAATATCTGTGTAAGTAGATGGAATAATAAGTTTTAGAGATATTTAAAAATTTTTACATTCACCAATATCCAAAGCAAATTTCAAATAACCAAAAAAATGTGTTTATTAAAATTATTTGGCTCTGCAAGTTCGCAGAATGTGTTGTTGTTGTTGCTTTGGTTTTGTCAGTTAACGTTGTTTGAAAGCAAATAAAAGATTGTTGGTAAATCGTGCCGCAGAATGCGAATTCACGTCAATTTAATGAATCGGAAAGTAATCAGGCACGTCAAGTTTATTGCCTATCAATAACAAAATTAATTTAAATTTCTGCTTCTATACAAATAATATCACCTTTAAAGCATTTTTACAAGACATTGAGTTTCACTTTTGTTTTTAAGCATCTTTGTTAAATATTATAACTTTGCCTTTTCTTCATCTTCATAGACAAATTACCTTCTTTGAATTAGCCCTTAGCATATCTTAAACTGCTTTTTAGCAATTAACCAAAACATGTATCACAATTAAAATTTAAATTAATGAAATTTTGAAAAATTATTATTTATGAAATATTATTAATTGAATATAACATATTTACCATCATATTTAATTTATTTTAAGTTAATGTGATGATTAAGTAAGAAAGTAATTGTTATTAATTAGCTATCTGAAGAACTTTATTTAGTTACTTTGTGTTAGTATAACACTTAACGCCTTTAATAAGGCAGCAATAGAGCTTGCAGAAATAAATTATAAATAAACAATATTTAAAGAAATTCTAAATGATTATCTATACTTACTTACTTAATTGGCGCATTAATCGCCTAAGCGATTTTGGCCGAGGTCAACAAAGCACGCCAGCTGTCCCTATCTCGTTCTAACTGGCGCCAATTCGAAATCCCAAGTATAGCCAAGTCTTTTTCCACTTGGTCTTTCCAACGCAGAGGAGGTCTTCCTTTTCCTCTGCTACCACCCGCGGGTACCGCGTCAAAAAAAAAAGCTCATCGTTCCATCGGACGCGGTATTCGGCGTCGCAAGGACGCAAAGGTCCATAAATCTGTTGAAGAATCTTTCTCTCGAACACTCCATTAACCCTCACATGTGATGTTGTCATCGTCCATGCTTCTGCGCCATACAATAGGACGGGCATGATGAGAGACTTATAGAGTATGGTTTTTGTCCGTCGAGAGAGGACTTTACTGTGCAATTGCCTACTCAGTCCGAAGTAGCACTTGTTGGCAAGAGAGATTCTGCGTTTCATTTCAAGGCTGACGCTGCTATTGGTGTTAATGCTGGTTCCTAAGTAAACGAAGTCCTCTACTTTTTCAAAGTTATAACTGTCAACAGTGATATTTGATCCCAGTCGTGAATGTGCCGACTGTCTATTTGATGACAGGAGATACTTCGTCTTGCCCTCGTTCACCTCCAGACCCATTCGCTTCGCTTCTCTATCCAGTTTGGAGAAGGCAGAACTAACTGCGCGGTTGTTAAGACCGATTATGTCAATGTCATCGGCGTACGCCAGCAATTGCACACTCTTATAAAAGATGGTGCCTGACCGATTAAGTTCTGCGGCTCGAATTATTTTCTCCAGCATCAGGTTAAAGAAATCGCACGACAGAGAGTCACCTTGTCTGAAACCTCGTTTGGTATCAAACGGCTCGGAGAGGTCCTTCCCGATTCTGACGGAGCTGGTGGTGTTGCTCAACGTCATTTTACATAGCCGTATAAGTTTTGCCGGGACACCAAATTCAGACATTGCGGCATACAGGAAACTTCTTGTCGTGCTGTCGAAGGCGGCTTTGAAGTCGACAAACATATATCTTGTTACTTTTGGTTTTACCTCAACTTTTTATCAACAAAAAAAAAAAAAAATTATTTATAATTGTATTGAGTACTTTTCAAAACCTTTTGAATTTTTTTTTTCATATTGAATGAATTTTGAGTTCCTTTCATATAAATAAAATTAATTAACACAAATTATGCAAATAAGAGGGTACATGCATAATATTTTAGGCCTGACAGACGACAGTTGTCTGCATTTCGATATCAGCTGATTTGACTAACGAAATTGAGTTGAATATGAAAAGAAAGGCAAAAACACGATTGACAGCTATTTTATTGGCAAAAAATCACTACACATTTAAAAAAAAAGCTTAAATTATTCTCTTGAAGTTGCTAAATAATATCAATATAACCAATTGCATTGGCAAACATAATTCTCCGTAGGATGCCTCAGGCATGTATGGTTACACTTCACGACGTTAGAGAAAGGCAGTTGTGAAAATTTGTGAGTTTGCATAAATTCCACAAGAAATCTAAAAAATCGCATTTTAATTAATAATTTGGTTTAATTTGCTCATTTTCGCAGCTATTTTTTCACATTAATAACTTTCAGTCAAATTGGTAGCACTGCCTTATTGAAATCACCCCATGGAGTAATTATGCAAATAATTGCTTATGAGCATTTGGAAGAGGATTATGCGCGAGTTTACGCAGATCAAGGTTAATTATTTAGATATCCTATGCTTGTACATATGTCAGTGGTATAATACAAGTATAACATAATCTCAAAAAAATACTTAAAAATCAGTGGTAATACCTATATTATTTTAATATAAAATATTATAAACAAACAATTCTAAAGAACTTTTTCTCCTCAACAGTTTTTTTTAAATTTCTCTCAGTTTTGTGCTAAGCTGGAATTTTTTTAATACGCTTTTGCTTAAAGAAAGAAAACTATATTTGACTTAATAGAAATACAATCAAAATTTTGTATGTATGTATGTGTGTATTAGGAATGTCAATCCCGGACGTTTTTAACTCCCAAATATCTTTTCAAATCCCAGGTTTGTAGAAAACAATTTATTTAAAAGAAGTTAAAATTTAAAAAAATTTTATCATACGTTTCGTTCTTTAAAGGGCAAACCAAAGCATTATTTGTAAGACTATTTGATAAAACAACTCCACCTGGTCAAAGTTACTCTTGAAGCTCAATGTGCTCGCAGCATGGGATTATTTAAATGTGGCATCGTCTTAAATTTTAAGCTGAAGAAATAAAAGTTAAGAAATCTACTTTGAGTAAACATTTTTTTAATAAACTCGATTCAAGAATCAAACAACAGAAGACATTTCTGTCAGATGTGCACACTTTTTAATTAAACCAAATACTGTAAATATAACTTTCTGAAGCATCTAATTTTACTGACATTATAAAGGAGCAGGAGATTATCACCCTTGATTAGGAAATTAGCCTTACTATGAAGGCGATATTAAAAAAGCACTAACGAGGAGGTTGTTAATATAGATTCCTTAAAGTTTTAACGAGCGGGTGTCTAACAATAGAATGGCATACAATTTATCAGAAGGTTTGGTAAAAGAAATTATTATAATGGGTGTGATACAGGTTTTATATGCAATAAATTTAAGTCCAGATTGGAGGTTAACACACTTAAAGCTTTAATGTCTTGAAGGCCTCATTCTGTCTCGTTTAAAATGGAATGGGGAAAGCATTTAATTTTTACTGGATTTTTTTATTATATTGACTGTCCGATTCGGTGTTCTCCTAAGATTATGAAACATATAACAATATTCAAAAGTTTATAATTTGTCAATAATATTTTTTATATAAATAATTATTTTTGCTTAGAATACATAAAACTTGGTAAATTTTAGAATTTTGAATATGTGTAAATAAACGATGATTTATCAAGTACAAGTATCGGGCAGCTATTATTGATCTCAAACAGTGATAAAAAAAAAAGAAGGAGGCTGTGTCAGAGACACGGCCATTAAGTTTAACGTAGAATACACCATCCGATAAGACAGAAAACATATGTATAATGATAATTTATAATGATAAATAATACAAGCAAATGAATTTCTTTATTTGATAGTTACTTTTGATGATATACATAAGCTTATGATAGGAAAATAGGATAAAAATGTTTTTAAATTATCAATTAAATTTCTCGCAAAAACTAAGTCAGTGGTAGTTATCAATAGTAAAGATAAATGATAAATAACAGACCCAAATCTATTTGTTTATTTGAAAATTTCTTTTTGAGAATATAGGCTTATGATTGGAAAAATAGGATAAATATGTTTTTAAATTAACATTTAAATTTCTCGCAAAAACTAAGTCAGTGGTTGTGTTATCAATAGTTGTGGGAGCATCATTTCGAATATAATCCAAATTAAACGTATCGCTCATAAATTTCGCCAATCTAGTATTTGAAGTGATTTCTGTGTTAAAATCACCACCAATAAGCAGTAGTTGGCAGCGCTTTCTCTGCCTTTACTCTACTTAAATTTTCCCGCCTAAAATTATGCAATAAAATGAACGTCTATTGACCACTACTACACACTCAACCAAACACCGCACACATATTTGTTTGGATGTGTTTATAAAATTTTCATTTGAGAAATTTAAATATTAGGAAGATATCAACCAATATGAAATGTATGTCAAACGAAAGCTAACATCTTCATTTGACTACAAAAAAAATTTAAAAAAAAATTTATCGCGCCGTCTCCTTATAATTAAAGAAATATTGATTACAACAATAACAATCTGACATGGGTGCCCATACCGTAAGGTAAGACGTATTCTACGCCAAAAATATATTTACTGTATATACATTTGCTGCTGTATCAAATAGGTAACTTTTTTTTCCGATTGAAAATACCAATAAATATATATGTACATGAACTACAAAAAAGTGTTCGGCTTGCTTATAATGTTATTTTATATACCACTATAGTAGTACGATTACATAAGTGTTAAATTTTTTTTGACAAATTAAAAATAACGAATCAAAAATTCCTGAATTACGGAATCCCGGGATCCATAATATGACAAAAGTTGACATCCCTAGTATTTATGCATGTACGAATACATTTTTCCATACGGATTGCGCACATATTTTTCTCTCTGAATCTACTTTGGTAAATGCGCACTTAAGATGGCATCTAATAAAAAAATCCAACACAAAAAAAAAAAAACGCAAAATGAAACATTGCGTTAACAAAATTCAAATTAATTTCTTAATTTCTTTATGGAAATTTTCTTAAAAAAAACTGTCATTGTTATGAAGCTTGCACTCAGCAATAAGATGAATAAAAAAGCTCCACAAAACTTATTACATTCTCTTATACTCGTACAAATGTATGCTAATTCACAATTTAAACAAAACATTTCACAAATTCCAGCCTTAAAGTAATAACACAATTTCGTTACGAATTGAAATAAGCAAAACCGTGGGGCGTAAACATTTTATGTGTGTAGCATGTTCATTAATGCGCTGACATAAAAAATCAGCACTATTTTTGTTTTTTGTTGTACTACGCCGTAGCCGAAATATTAACACCCACACAAACATTTGTTAATATAATGCATAGATACATGGCTTCAAAGGTACACAGCCTTTTTATTTAATGCAATATTTTATGGTAAGGTTCCATTTGCTATTCATTTTGTGCACGTACCTACTTAAATTAAAATGTTAACATATATATTTATGTACATGAGTGTGTATGTGTGTATGCAGTTAGCATGTGCCGACCTGAGCTGCTTTTATTTCAAACTAAGCTGACCTCTCAATGTTGACCTTTTCGCTTGATTACTCTTACTTGTGGCCACAACAAATTTGCACATAAATCAAATAAATATTTGTAAATGTGTTTGTGTGTGTATATTTCCATATGTATGTGATCCTTAGCTCCAACTATATGCGTACTATACCTGGAAAAGTATCTAAATATTATACATTTTCATAAAAGCTTCCTGCGGGAATGCGGTTGGCTTGCCAATTGGTCTGGTGTGTAAGTGGCCCGCACACATACATATATACAAACATATGTTGCGAATTTATTATATATATATTTATATTTCAAAATTATAACCGCAGCAAGTGGGGCAGCTGGGACATTTTCATTATTATCCACTTATCATTTCTTAATAAAAGTACAAATAATTCTCTGAAAATAGGACCCCAATTTCAAACTTTATACACATTTACAAAGATTTGAACAAACTTTTGTGAAAATTACCAATTTTTTGTATTGAAAACTTTTTGAGTAAGTGGTTTTATAGCTCAATAAATTTTTTTAAAAAGAATTCTACGTTTTTTTTTTAAATCGGAAAAATTTCAAAAATTTGCTGTCACTAAAAATTGTATATACAATTTTAAACCTTAAAGTTTTGGTCTTTATTTCAGCACTGTCCTTGTACAAAATAATGTAAGCCAAACACGCCACGGCAAAGCTTAAAATAAATTGTCTATTATTAGTTCTTCTAAGCGCGGCGTACAGACAGAGCCTTAATTAAGGGAATTCGTAAATTATAATAATAATATATTTAGCTCAGGCCGAGCTTCTCCTACCATTTGTGAGGTGCGTCTTTATATTCTACCACAATATGGATGGAGCTACAGTTTTGTGCCGACTCCGAACGGCAGATGTATTTTATGAGAAGCTTTTTCATTGCAGATATACCCTCAGAGGTTTGCCATTGCCTTTCGAGGGGTGACCGCTATTAGAAAAAAAACTTTTCTATAATTTAGATTTTGCTTGCCCTGGCTGAGATTCGAACCTCGAACCTAGCGCTACCCACTCGACCACAGCGGCCACTCGTTAATTATCTTCGTCTATTTTGGGAAGACAAAATTTAGTTATTGCCTCAATTAAGCGCCGCACGAGTCATGAGTAAATACATATATTTGGCAATCTATGAACAGGTTACGAAATTTTTCTGAAACAATCCCGAAACAGAGCCATTAGGAAGCGCGGAAAAAAGAAAGTTTCGAAAAATCTAAATTTGTTTGCTTTTTAAATGAGGGAAAATTTGAATTTATGGTTTTTTCTTGGCGTTAAGAACTGAATTATGCAAAGATTTTTTTTTTTAATATTTCATTTTTTATTTTGGGTGATTTTCTTAATATTGTTTGGTCAAATAAAAATCTCTAACAAGGTCATTTAGTTCTAATTGACTAATCATATTTGGTTCTGTATTATTTTTAAATACCTCTTCGCTATTAGAAGGGCCTGCTTTATCTTCTTCTTCAATAGAACTCAATAAACTTGACGAAATACAAAATCTTTCCGGTACTGGAATGTCTGGAGAATATGCTAGCGGCATTGAAACTGATGGCACAGTAGCATACTTCACCGAGTGTTTTGTTTTTTTTGAAAAACCTCTCACAATTGTTAAGAAAATGTAATAGTCGTCTATGTAATTTTTGGGTTCACACCACTGCATTGGTACACCAAAAGGCATCTGTTTAATATTACCCTTGTACCAACCCGTCAAATATTTATAACATTTTAAATAAGACACTTTCGGCACCCATGATTTGTCTTGATTTCTAATGGCAATTTTTAAATAAGCTTCATATAAATTTTTAAACAAAGACGCAATTGACTTTTTCACTTTTAAGAGTAAATTGACCACAGCTTTATGAATAATCTAAATGTTTTGATGACTTTTGTATACAACAGTGATATAATTTTATAGATACACTCAACTAAGCTACCCCCAAAGTTTGTCGTTATTTATGTTTTGGGACGTGATATCTAAATATGAATTTGTTTTCTGTTGTTTACTAAATACATATACCTAATACGAATCACCACTCGAGATATCGGTGATTTTTTTGATGTTGCATAGTGTAATTAATGTATCTATATACAGTGACTCAAACAAATGCTGGATTTTTGCCTTTTTTTTGCAACAACGTAAATGTTTTCTCATGACATATGATTTTTTCCTAATTTTGAACACATTTATAATTTCTAGCACCTATTTAAAATTAAATTAAACGAGCTATAAATTTAAACACCAAACATGTTTTTAAAGCTTTTCTTAAAGCATTTGAATAGTATTATATACTATTTATACTCTATATTAAAATGCTGATTTTTGTTGGTGAAAGCGCATCACAGCATCGTTCCAAAAGCAATTTGGAGTGCTTTACACTTTGTAGATTTTCCTAGTTTAGTTTTCTTTTATCTTTAACACCGCAGAATGTTTTTGTGCCTTTAAAGATGGATGATTTCCTACTTGGGCGTAGTATTTCGAAATTTAGTATTTTTCTCTGCAAGAGATTCGCAAAAAAATTTTATTTCAAGAACAAAGCACGTTTGCCTCCTTGCCCAATTCTTTGCCGCGAGGATTTTGCTTATAATAAGAAAACTTGTGTGTACGTACAAAGGTGGAAAACAATTTATTTTGCAGCTATTTTAATTAAAAATCTCAGCGTGTAAATAGCCTTCAGAAATTTTTATTTTCATTAATTTACGGTCTCATTATACTTGCACTTTATGCTACTAGAACTAAATGTAAATCAAAACTGTGTACATAGAAATATTCTGGAATTGTGGTTGCAAAAAAAAAAACCAGAATATTGATAAAAATTTTGAATATTGAGAATATATTTATTTAAAATTGGTAGATAAAAGGGAAATTTAAAAAATAAATCAATCAAATATGTATGACAAAAGCTTGTAGCTTTGTTTTTTTTTTCGAATAACATTATTAATTTGTGAAAAGCTTTTGCACACAACCACAATTTACTAAACGTAAAAATAAAAGCAAAAAGGACAATTGCAATGTCATAATAATAAATTGTTCTTTTGTTCAAATGTCAACTATATCGGGGTTTTTACCCTTAGGATACTTAATTTAAAATTGTAGGTTTAGTCTCAATTTACACAGTGGTCAACAATACATGACGACAACCAAAAAAGTATATTGACTAAAGATTGCAACTATTTTGAATTATTAAAAAAAATAAAAATTTTGACAACTTAACCATTAAACTTACCAAAATTTGGATAGAATAACTTAACGCTGACGCCAATTTGACAATCAACTTTTGTATTTAAACGCCGAGTTTCTTAGATATCTACACACAAATAAGGAAATATGTAATTTAAAAGACAACTGCTCCTACACCCTCCGGCATCTTTCATACACATAAGTGCTTATCTATTTTTATTACTTGTCTTTCTCATATGCTCCTTGTTATAATTTACATAAAGTTACCTGCTACCTGTTTTAAGTTTTATGATCGCCACTGTACTCACGTACCCTTTTTACTATAGCACTGCCATTTTGATGTTAGGGTAAATTTTCAACTTGACAACTATCAATTTGTCTTTGAGAATTTTCATTGTTGTAAATGTGTAAGAGACACTATCGAACACAAACTGTTGAAATATTTATCGCACATTTGACTATACTCAAATGACGACCATAAATATAACTAAAATATCATTCAGAAAGGTGAAATGCTTTCGATACTTTTTTTTTATATGCTCGTATATTTTAAGCAATGCATATGTTAGGTTATTTAAGGTTATTTACCCTTATAGAAATGAAACTATTTGGTTTTATTTATTTTGCTTTAAGAAATCCAATGTAAACATTATTGAACTGCGAAAGAAAATTTCGATTGACGCGCATTCATTTTTAAAGTATTTAATAGTGTTTCTATACAGATTGAATTTATCAATAAGTGCATGAAGGTTACTGCCGATTTAAAAAAATCCAATTGATTTTAAACAAGACCAAAGAATACCACTGCTTTCATTAATTAAGTCCAGGACTCTACCTATCAATTATTAACATTTGTGCATTAAGAAAGGACTCTGAGTGAATATAAAATAAATTTAATTCTAACAATGAATGTTAATGCATATATTCTTTTACCACTTGCATGCAATGACATAGATTTTGACGAACTATATTCTCACAGAAAAATAGCCTTGTATACCAGTTGGTAGACACCTTAAAATAAGTAGTGATTGAATCGTCGAAGTGAGACAATAACAATTACTTAATATTTCTTATTCTCATGAGTTGCCCATAGCACTTTCCCTGCGATGTAACAAGCGTTTGGAAATAATATATTAATTAATTATTGACCTATAGCAAGATTATTAAGTGTTGTTAAAGCAAAGCAAAAACAAAACAAAACTTTTACTTTTTGATGGCATTTTTTTATAATTATATACAGAATATTAAGTTTATATATACATATGTAGATATGTATGTTTATAAGAAGGACTGAATATGAGTACGAGTAAGAATATGAATATATGTATATATAAATATGAACTTGAATGGGGCTATGAATATGAATATAAATATGAATATGAATATGAATGTGAATTTGAATATGAATATGAATATGAATATGAATATGAATACGAATATGAATTCGAATATGAATATTAATGTGAATATTAACTTTAACGTGAATATAAATAAAAACATAAGTTTGAATTTCAATATTAATATTAATATGAATATATGTATATAAGTATATTCATGAATATGAATACCAATTTTAATACAAATACAAATATGAATATAAATATTAACGTGAATAAATCGACGAATATGGATATAAATATGAATATGAACATGAATATAAATATGAATATATAAATATGAATATGAATGTGTATTTGAATATGAATATGAACAAAAATATAAGTATGAATTTAAATATGAATATAAATATAAACATTGTATGTATATATATGTATATGAGTATATTCACGAATATGAATAACAGTACGGTCATGAAAATGAATAAAAATATGAGTACAAATACTCATTTGAATATCGTTATGAATATACATACATGTTTATGAATATTAATACTAATTTGAATACAAATATGAATATGAACATGAATATGAATATGATCATGAACGTCAATATGAACATGAATAAAAAGATGAATATAGATATAAATATGAATCTGAATATGAATATGAATATCAATATCAATATGAATATGAATGTGAATGTGAATGTGATATGGATATAAACTGGCCTTGAGCTCAATAAAATTATAAAAAACGGGTTCAAAACCTGAGAGAAGTGGTTATGAAAATTAAATTAAAAAAAAAATTAATAAAATTTAATAATCAAAAAGAAGTCTGATGAGGAAATGTGGTGATTTCCGAAATAGTACTATAACTTCAACCATTAAAAACTGTTGTTGTTTTTTCACAAACAAATCTTCCATAAACTGGCCTTGAGCTCAATAAAATTATAAAAAATATTAACATTTACTAGGCCAACAGAAAAATGAACTGAAATAAATTATCTTAATTTAAAAAATAATAATACTCATATTATTGATATTTTTACCGGTGCTAGGTTGATTCAATATTTAATATTTAATAAATAAAATTAGAGGCCATTATCCTTCGTTAAAGATAAAACTGTTATAAGATAGCACCCTTAAATTTTGACAACAAGTAAGAAAATATTATCCACACAATATGTAAGTATATTTATTGTTCCTGAATTCCAATTAATGTTTGTATGTTTATATAATTGAAGCCAATTATGCTCTCAATGTCATTACCTTGAGCTCAGAAAGATGATCCAGTTTTCAAGTGTCATACACATACATGTACATATATATTTGCATACAAAGATAAATAACAATAATTCAATTAAAGTGAGCATCAACAGATGCAGTTGTAAACATATAATCGCACACAGTTACACTAGTACTAGTACAAGCACGTGTGCCTGGAGGCAAGTAAATAAATCGAGTTGAGGTCATCTCACGCAATATTGTTAATTAAAAGATTGAACAGGATTAATCACTTAAAAAAGAAAATATATAAACAAAATACTAGTAGATATAGCATAAGAAAATCGTTTGTCAATACCATTGCTGATTATAATTGTGATGGAAGAATTTCATTTTATTATTATTTTTTTCTATTTGCTTTATGTACACTTCTAAATTGAATTAAAGTATGACAATACACACATACGCAACACATTTATGTATATGCATACATATGTATAAGTATGTGTTCATATTAATACTAATAGCAGAGGTATAAATTATAATTCGATTAAGGTTCATTACTGATATAACCGTATTGAGTAGTGGGAAATACAATACGGTAATAAAAAATTAGCTTATATTATATGTCTGAATTTGATTACAAATGAGGAAGATAATTGTTATTGATGAAATTCAATTAGATAAATGAAATAAGAGAACGAAAACGACACTAAGATGGCACTACGCCAAAACTGGTTTGTCACAAAACCAAATTTGACAAGGCATGTCTTTGGAATATGTCTGTGAAGCACAAAAATAAAAGAATACGCATAATAGAGATGAACAGGGCGTATACGTTACATTTTGCAGGTCGATTTTTAAAATATAATTTTAGAGGTGGGAATTTTTTTTGGTTATACAAACATTTTTTCCAATTAATTATTTATTTGCTCAAAGTAATTTCTGCAAATAATAAAATGCATCCATGACTAGGCCGATCTTTTGTTCTCTATCGTAAACGGTGTTACAGTCAGTTGGGTTCTTTTAAATCGGTGATATTCTCGCAATAGTTGAAATAATATTTTACTACAATTTTTTGTACAAGGTTTCTCGCATTATTGGCAAAATTCAATTATATTTTTAATATTATAAATTTTCGTAAAATTTGTAAAATTTTTTTGAATTAACTCACTAAGAAGCGAATTGAATGAATGAATGAAAGAGTACAAATAGGAAATAAAAATAAAATAAATGGAGTATAGTCGTGCATATTACTTTTTGATACTAAAAATTTTATACATAGTATGTATTACATACAATTATGGAGGTAAACAAAAATACTTTGACGTGAGATGCCAAAAAAAAAAAAATTTTGAAATACTAACTTTTAATAATTTTATAGTTACACTTAAAATTGCATACTCACGAAATAACCGAAAAGTTTTAATTAGAAAATTAATCTTTTTTTTTTTGAATTTTTGTGTTTTTTACGGTTTGAAAAAAAAAACTGTGTTTTAATTGGCAAACAATGAAAGTTGTATAAAAAGTAAATTAGTTGTTACAATTTTAATAATTTTCAATAAAAACTAATTTAGTTACAAAGTTTCATGTACAAAAGTCAGACAAATGTCCTTCGTGGTCCTACTGTGCTCTAGACGATTGCCTTGCATTAATTCTCTAGGAGTGCTCATCGATTCAGAAGTGACGTTAAACACAAGAACGACAAGTTGCGGTAATTTTATTCAATTTTATATTTCACTGTCAATATATATTTTACTCTTTCTTCTTCTCTTAAAGTTTTTAATGACTACTATAAAGGTACATACTCGTAAAATTCAATTTAACAAATTTCTACTTTTTTTTGAAGGGGTTTTAAATCAAATAAATAGCAACACTTACTACAAAGCTTCCCTACTACTGTATGGTTAGATGTGTGTTTGGATATCAAACAGACAAGAAGTGCAACATTTTTTAGGATACAAAAAGGTAGAGTTATTAGTTGTTTGTGGTATTCTAGCAAATTAGTCGTTAAGTGTAGAAATATATCAAATATATCTATGGCGAATCCTTTCGCCTTTTCTATAAAATTATATATTTTATAAGCTTGTATAGCCAATATAAACATTTTTACATTTTTTTTCTAATTTCCGTACTTTTGTTTTTGTGGTTGCGAGTTATCTGTAGACTGTAAATAAATCATAGCGGCAAATATGGTTGGCATACAAATAATTTTCCTCTTGAAAGCAAGCCACAAAATGATTTCATTAATTATATTTAACTGGCGTTAAAAGAAAATTCATTTACTGCTGAACTCAATGACATAAATATGAATTGTTCAAATCTGCCCTGTAGATTGCTTTCAAAAATATACGTAAATACGATATACATCTGTATGTGCATACGTTTTTTTTTTGTTAGCAACATTTTCAGCAGTCAAAGCGTTTCAACTTAACAGTTTTTATTTATTAAAAAACAAAAAACACATCACTACATACATGCACACCTACAAGTCTGCGCTATTGAAATATATATTTTTAACACTATTTCACACAATTTTCACTTTTTCCTATACAAATAGTTATTAATGACGACAGCCAAAGTTTATTGCACTGCTGCACTCGTCACTTTTGCGGTTTGAATTTCTCCATATCTGGCGCACGTTCAACTACATTGACATACATACATACATGCATAGACATACAAAGTGAACATAAATAGTGGTTTATAACTAGAATTACCTGATTGAAATCGAACTAGTCCGAAAAAGCTCAGACTTTTATCAAATACAAAACGACTAATAATGATGAATAATGAACTCAAGTTATTTGACTTTTAATAACATTTAATGAAAAATGCCTAATTTATTCTTTCGAATGATAACAACTTTGATCAATTTATTTATTTATTTGTGCTTTCTATCAATGCTTAGAAAATGTAAAACTAATTATTAGCAAATCTAAAACTGCTAAATGAAAATGTGTAATATTTTAAATTAAACTTATTTCACGAATTTTGTTAAGACTTTTATTTGCCTTATAAATGAATAATAATTCAAAAGTTGATTGAGCTCGAAGTCATTGTGAATTATTCTTAATTCATGCAATTTTTTTTTCCGCCGATATAGTCGCGTAGGTAGCGGTGCGTGCTTTTAATCGATATGCCGCTGAGTTCAAGTTTCGAATCTCTGCCAGGGCAGGTAATATCTTAACCATAGGAAAATGTGTTTTCTAATAGTAGTCACCCAACGTCAGGCAATGTGAAACCTCCGAAGGTAAAGCTCCCGTTCAGAGTCGGCACACAACTTTAGGTCCCTCGATTTGTGGTATAATATAAATACTAACACCACAAATGGTAGCAGAAGCTGAGCCGCATAGTGTAAGCCCCAAACACTATTATTATTATTATTTAATTTAACTCCACTTTTTAATCACAAAGTAGTAGTTCTACAATTGGACTAGTGTTCCTTTATCTATTTTGAACTAGTAGGAGACTGGTATGTTCGGTTCACAATTCAACTATTTTGTTTAGTCTATTTTGTACTAGTATGATGTGCATTTCTAATCCAAATCTAACAATTGCCAACTCGTAGGACATTCCAATGTTAAAACTACCAGTTTGTTTTAATGGAAAAATATTAGTTCGAAAACCACAGTCACGTTTGTTGACTCGCTCGCTCGTTGGCTGCCATTTGGGTTGCCGGTAATGGCGCCATTCGGTCATGTGTTTTGTCATTGACGCGCCGCCAACAAGGCTGGGCAACTTTTTGAATTATTGCTGTAAACTGAAAGTTCTCTGCTAAATCGTGGTTATATGTAAGTAAAGAAGCGAAAAATTATTGCTCGTACATGACTTTGCTCACATATTTCGTTTGCCGTTTTTTGCCGCAGTTGTGGTTGTTGCTATTTAGAAGCAATTACTTTGCATTTGCACACAACTATCGGGGGAAGTTCGAACAAATTTATGTGTGCATACTATAAATGATATCGCCGACTTGACAATGCGCCTACAATACTATTTATGTATGTATTCGAGAAATGAAGTGTAGAATGGCATATTTGAGGATACTATGCACCCACACACAACACAAAAGCCAAACTATTAAACTTTGTTAACGCTACGTTGTTATAACGCAACTGGCGCCCACTCGATTTAAGCGCTTATTTATTCTATTTCACTCTGTGACAGTCACGCCTGTGCACACACTCGCACACTTGTACATACATAGATACATTCATTCATATTTCTTATGACATTCATTGTAAGCATCGGCTTTTATCGTTGGGTTTCATTTCGTAGGGTTAGTGCGTTTTTCACCGTATCTGCCATTTGGTCTATAAATCACAACCTACGCCTTAAAGCAAGATGCGCATTATGAAGTATTGTAAATGACATAAAGAACAATCTCAAGTAAGCGCTCAATAAACTTTGGATTAGATTTTATGGAATGATAGCTAAATGTATGTATATACATGGTCGTATGTGTAGTTTATTGTGTGTCCTTTGACTTTCAACAAGTTGTAATTTGTGCTCGAGAAAATTGTAAGTTCAACTCAGATTGAAAGTTATTGAAAAATTTGTCATATAAACCCACCTGATATCTTCAAACATTTCTCTAAAAATATTTAAAAAAAAACAACAATAAATTATTAGGAGTAACCATTGTTTTTACAAATTTTTTGGTGAGTGCGCTAAGCCTTTTTTTTTCGATAGAAAAATTGCAAGTGAAATTGCGTTAGAGCGACAGTAAAAAATCAACAGTAGTTTGTAGCCACTTGAAGCTTACATTCCATTCCACCGAAATTTAATTAACTTTAAAGCTGCATCTAAGAAAATTTTTTTTTGATTTATAAACTTGAAGAAAATTTGTTTACTTTTTTTTGAATTTCTTACAAAGCTTTTTAATTAGATAAACATAGTTTTTCTTAAAGAATAAATAAATAAAGTGAAAGAACTTAAATAAAAGAAAAAAAAAAACAGTTGTGACCTATCACATTGTCGCGCATTATAGTATAGATACGAATATAAACAATGTTATTAGTTCACTGCATGTAGAAAAGTGTAAGCCTCTTTCATCGTCATAAATCTTTACATCGAAGATGACAAGACTTTATGTAATATTTTTGGCAATTTTTCGTTAACAGCTTTCAATATCAAACCTAAAGAGTAAACGCTGCTCTAGTATTAATAAATATACTATAATTTGTCATGAATTTCGTTTATGTTAAAATTTGAGCCAAAAAAAAAAATTACGATTTGAATGATGTACTAACCATCGATTTCTACAAACTTATACATTACATCGCACAAATTAGTATCTACAAAGATGCTAAAACACGCTGAAAATGTTGTGGAGTAGATAGTAAAGAATAATTGGCATCACTTTAGTCTTTTTAAGTTCGTCGATTTGCACTGTGTCGATATATGTACATACATTATGTGTATGTAAATTAAATTGTAATTTCGTGATCAGAATCAGTATTTCAACTTGATATTTTTGCTCGTAATAAATATCGTATTCTTAGATTTAATTTTTGGTTTTTTTTACACGTTTCATGAAAAAGGTGTATTAACTTTGAGAGTTATACCCTTCAAATTGTCTACCAAAATGATCAAGATGATGAGCGGAAACGATTAAGCCATGCCCGTCTGTCCTTCTGTCCATCTGTGCGTTTAAACTCAAATTATTCCCACAGTTTTTGAGCTATTTGAATGAAAATTGGCAGTCAGGTGCCTTTTTATATTTTATTTGTCGGAATATGGGAGCCGATTGTTCAGATATTAAATTTTGTTCCATAGCTCCTTTATTTAAGCAGCTAGAGCTTGTCATTTTGCAAGAAAGTCCGCTATTATTAATCCTATATAAGCAGTGAAAATTATAAAGATCAAAGAAGTATAACATATAGCTTCCATACAACCGATTGTTCAGATATTTCAATTAGCATGAAAAGCCCTCCATTTCATCAGCTAAAGACTTGAAGTTTTGCACAAATAATTGCTATCATTAGAACTAGCAGTCAAAATCATTAAGATCTTCCATTCATGAAAGGTATGAAGCCAATTTTTTTACTTCTTTTATGTACATACATAGCATGGTTATTCACAAGATACGGCGAAATGATCTGTTGGAAAAATCTCAGCTCTTTATCCTAAGCAATCAAGCTTTTGCCAGATCAATACTCGTATTCTGTAATTTGGTATAAACTCAAGTTTAAAAATTTGAGACTATTAGTTAGAGATTATTGATTTTACTTGCTTTTACGTTTTTCTCTTGTGTTTTTATACCCGAGCATTCTTGTACACTAGAGTATATTAACTATGTTCGCATAACAGTTGCTTGTAAAAGACAAATAAATACACTTATATAGTATAACAATATGATCAGAATAAAAATATGAATCGATTTAACCTTGACTGTCTGTACGTCCATCCGTCCGTCTGTCCTTGGTCACGATAACTTGAGTAAAAATCAATATTTCTCTTGCCCACTATCAACATCTCACATCCTCGACAACTGTCCAAAGTTTGAAAACGCAAGGAAAAACATCTTCGAAAATGAAAAGCCATCAAACCTCTTGAAGGAATCATCTTCAGACAACATAATCCACATCTTCGACTTTATCTTCCAAAATAATCTGCTTCACTGTATTTAATTTCATAAAAGCCATCTGCATCTTATTCTAAGAATAGTTTATAAAATATAATATTTTATATTTTAATAATTTTTGCGCGTACACTATATAGCTCAGTGTTTGGCCGAGCTGAGCGTCTTTATATTCTACCACCAAATGGAGGGACCTACAGTTTTGTGCCGACTCCGAACGGCAGATGTATTTAATAAGAAGCTTTTTCATGGCAGAAATACCCTCGGAGGTTTGCCGTTGCCTGCCGAGGGGTGACCGCTATTAGAAAAAACCTTTTCTATGATTAAGATTTTGCTTGCCCTGACTGACCTTGAACTCACCAGCATATCGAGTTATAGCACGCACCGATACCAACTCGACCACAGCGGACACATTCGAATATTTTCAGGCCGATAGCCTTAGCAGCTAGTGCCATTTAACTTTATAATATAATTATTAATAATAATATTTCATGTACAAAAATAAATAATTCTCTTTGGCCAGGGTAGATTGGTACTGAAAATGGTCGAGATCGGCCAATATCCTCGCCTACTTCCGGTTTTTCGGCATCTATTGGAACAAATTGGAAACAATTTTATATTTGCAGCGACTTAAAACATAGAAGCGCCTTTACAAAAATTCTTCACTAGGGTATATAAAATTCCGTTTGACGCGAATTTCAACTTTACTTACTTGTTATTTTAATTAAATGTGATCTGCTCATCACTTGGTCACAATTTAGAGATTTTATTTTGAGACTAATCAATGACAACTGGTCTGAAATTGTGACTTTTAACTCTATTAAAGACTAAGATAACTTACTGATTTCAGGCATAAGGGAGAGATTTCGTTACCAATTCAAAAGCGAACAGATCCCTGGGTCTTGGTATCTCGACAAAGATCCTTAATTATTCTAACACATATTCTGCTTTTGCCACAGATCGTAATATAAATTTAAATTTATAAAATTTAAAACGGTAATGAACAAAATTTTGGTAGCGATATCGGCAACTTTGATTGCAGTGTTGATAAAGATAAAGAGAATAATAACGATCGAAATATCAATAAAGATATAGCTATTCATTTCAATAAATAATATGACAATGATATTAATTTCATCATAAATAATTTTTTTTATTTAAAAAAATAACGATTGTTATAACGATAGATAATTTCTATAACGATATCGATATAAATATTATAATAAAAATAATTGTTATCGATAAGAATATTAAATTCTAATAACAATGCCGACAAGATATAACTTGTTAATGCGCTGCAATCTCAAAGAAAAAGATCAATAATTACCTGAAAGTAGAGTGCTCGGAACTTTGTGATAAGTTAAAGTTTTTATGGAACTAGTATTATATTTTTCGACTGTAAGTCCGTACCATTTCGGCATAGGTGTTAGCGAGTTTTCCCGAATTGGTTCCAAAAGAAGAGATGAAATAGTCTCGAATAGTGCCGATACTCGTATTATCACAGAAGAGGACTTCACTAGTCCCGAAAATATATTGAACAAGTCTTGTAAATGTATATTTTTGTTATGTATAAGTGTTGTGTCTGCTCTACGGTATACACTTACATACGAGTATCATAACCAACAGACTACTTCTAAAAATCTAAGCAAGCTGAGAATAATTGAAACACACTACAAAAGTGTTATTTAAGAGTGAGATGGAATTTCAGAGTTCTACTGTAATGTCAAGTGTATTTATGGCACACTATTAAATAAATTAATAATCGTTTAAATTTAATTAAATGTAATATAATTGAATTTTATGCACAACAATTAATATCACACAACACATGACATAGAAAATATTACTTGGCATTGTCTATTAAATTTTAACTTGGCTTTTATCTACTTTCTCGTTGCAGCGCACAAATCTCCACTTACCAATCTGCTTTGCAGAATCCTTGAGTTCTTAAAGTGGCCGACAGTTTCAAGTTTTTATAGCGCCAGCCATTACAGTTGAGTGGACCATTTCGATGTCAACAAAATTTGTGGTGACAAACTTGGGGCTGCATACAACTATGAAATAGAAACGACACTGCAAACTAGCGAGGGAGAAGAGTGGAAAAAAAGGAGTGAGCAGGAAGGAAGGAAAACGAAACTTTCACTGCAGCTGCAAAAATATTGCCAAACAGGCGAAAGCATCACATTCAGAACGCTTTACGCCAACAAGAAGCAAGGCAATACGAACACTGAATGCTGCCATCACTGTATATACAAACATACATATACATACATATACATACATATATGTAGTACATACAAATATCACACACCTACTTACTAGTGCATGCGCTCATGTACTTAGGAGTCACCAGCGTTGGCAGGAACCAAAACAACGAATACAAATCAAAGTAACTACTACTACATACGAAATGTTTTTTGGTCAGCAGTGCGGCAGTTGAACAAAAAAAAAAGTACACGGTTTCCACTTGAAGCTTACCATTGTTGAGCATGAAAGATTGCCAATGGCGACCTATGCACAAAGTGTACAGTTGCCGGCAGAAGAGCTGTGGCGGTTTGAAGGCCAAATTCGTGTTGCATTTAAAGTGAAATATCAGCTATTGCTATTGAATCAGTTGCTGATGTCTGAGTGTGAAAAGTGAGCAAGAAAATAGATAAATGTTCAAAGCATTAAAAATTTGTGAAAATAATAAGAATTTAAGCAAGAAAAACGAGAAAAAAGTATAAAAAATATTCGAGATTATGCCACTTAAACGAAAATGTAAATTTTGTTGCTGTAATTTAATGAAAACAACAAAGTAAAGTTAGCGGTAAAGTAAGTAAAAAGTTTTGGGTAAGTGCTGACTTATCTTGGAGAGTTAATAATAATTGCGACAAGTTAGTAAAATTCTTAGTTTAAATAATAGGTAAATGTATAAGTAGGCGCGAAAGTTTCTGCAAAAAAAGTAAATGAAAAATACTTAGTAAGTTTATAAAAAACCTCTTTTTCTTGATCAAGAAAAGCTGTGAATAAAAAGGTTAAATAAAAAAACAAAAGTTTGATTTTTAATCGCTCAAAAATATATATGTATGTATAAATTTTGAGTTTTAAAAATTAAAAACCTATATATTAAAGACGTGTTTAATAATTTTAAAGATTTAAATCACTTATGTTTTTTTGTTCGGGTTTATAAATTTAAAAATTGTTTTAAGGAAATATAAAAGTTAAAAATTTCTATATTTGTAACTAAAAAAATTTACCTCGAATAAAAAATTAAATATATATTTAGTTACTAAATTTTTTAAAATTATTTAATAAAATTCTGTCTTTGAAAGTTTTATAACTAAAATTTTGAAATAAATAATAGTTATTATCGAAAATTAAAAAAAAAATTATAAAATAGTAAAAAATTTAAAAATTTAAGAATCAAAAAAATTTTAAAAAGTGCGATAAATTTAAATATTGCAAATTAACAGATATAAATTATTTTTAATTCCGATTTGTTTTTATTTACGAACAAGTTTTTGTGAAAACTTGGAAATATTAAGGCATTCAAAAAGACTTAAAATTATTGTTGTGTTGAAAATTCAAGTAACAAAATAAAAAAGTTGAATCAAAGAGATATTTTGTATGTATAAAAAAAAATATTTTAATTCTTTAAGTTACAGTACCACTCATAAAGTTTAACTGCTTTATAATTCTATGTATTTTAATAGCTTTAGATAAAGTGTTGTGTGATATTCTCAAGCTTTACCACAGAAACGCAAAAGTTTGAGGTTTTGTAAAAACTTAAAAAAGAGTGGAAGAGTAAAAGCCTTAAAATATATATACAAATCGACAACCGTGTGAAATTCAGTATCTTTGAATTATTTTTAAAATAACAAGAGACATTTTGTGAAGCCTTTTGATAAGCAGGGAGTGAAAAATAATTCTAATAATCTGCAGTTATTTGACCTTAAAAAAATTTTAAAAGCTAACCAAAAGTTTCCGAGAAGTCATAAACTTATATTCACATACCAGATGTTATCAGATTTAAAAAAATAAAACAAAAAAATAGCTACTGGTTTAGCACAAGTATTTGTTAGTGATTATTTAAACAAAACCGCCATTTCTACTAAAAAAAAGCTCTAAAAGACTTTTGGTGCTGTTAATGTAGCGCAAACTAGAAAAATAATTTCAAGACATTGACAAACATTTTATTAAACTTACTCTTTAAAAACAAAAATACAATTTAGTTAAGTATATACCTTATACCTTCTTACCCTTTACACTACCTCGTTTCAAGTTTCCCACAGTCTCTGATTGCTGCGTGTGGCACATACGATTGAAATCTGCTTACACCTCAATTTTACATCCGCCAACCGATGACTGAGTTCAACGTGTCGCGTGGCTTTTACCCGAACATTTTCCATCAACTCAAGTCATCACCACGTATAAAAGATCTGCTTCGGCAAGAACCGGCATTGCTGCCACCTGCCGATGTTGTTGTTGATAGCTCGACGCAAGACTATGATGCGGCGCCGATCAACTTGCAAGAATTCATACAGAGTGTGTCGGGCAATGATGTCTTCGTCGAATATGTCGCACCTACAGATTCCACCACATACGCCTTCGGCTTGGCAAGCGGTGCGGATGGTGGTATCATACCTGTTGGCACACTTTTTCCCCAGCTGACACAAAATATCACATTCGAAAATTATTACAACAACGAGTCGAGCAAAGTGCTGTGCGAGGATGTCTACCATCCGGACGATGACACGCGACTGGAGTTTTGGGTGTGCGGTGTTGTGTTAAACATAGTTGGCATATTTGGCATTATTGGTAATATTATTTCAATGATAATTCTATCGCGTCCACAGATGCGTTCCAGCATCAATTACTTGCTAATCGGCTTGGCGCGCGCCGATACGACGTTGATTATCACATCCATGCTGCTCTTTGGCATACCTTGCGTGTATCCCTATTCGGGCTACTTCTTTTACTATTATAACTACATTTATCCCTTCATTTCGCCATCGGTCTTTCCGATCGGCTTGACGGCGCAAACTGCGAGCATCTATATGACATTCACGGTGACGCTTGAGCGTTATGTGGCCGTCTGTCATCCGCTTAAGTCGCGTGCGCTCTGTACTTATGGGCGCGCCAAAATCTATTTCATTGTCTGCTGTATATTATCGCTACTCTACAACCTTCCGCGCTTCTGGGAAGTAATGACAGTTAGCTATCAACCCGATGGCAGTGAGATAGTGTATCACTGCATACGTCCCTCACCGTTGCGACAAAATCAGTCCTACATCAATATCTATATACATTGGTGTTATCTGATTGTCAACTATATCATACCATTCCTGACACTAGCCATACTCAATTGCTTGATATATCGGCAGGTGAAGCTTGCGAATCGTGAACGCCAGCGTTTATCGCGCTCGGAGAAGCGTGAAATTGGCTTAGCAACTATGCTAATTTTTATTGTGATAGTCTTTTTCTTACTCAACTTCCTGGCGCTGGTGGTGAATATCGATGAGGCATTTTATCATAAAATCGATCATTCACTCACAAAAATATCCAACCTGCTGGTGACGATCAATAGCAGCGCGAATTTTCTCATCTATGTCATTTTCGGTGAAAAGTTCAAACGTATCTTCCTATTGATTTTTTTCAAACGCCGCCTCAGCCGCGACCAACCCGATCTTATACACTACGAGAGTTCTATTTCGAACAACGGTGACGGTACGATAAATCATCGCTCATCGGGTCGCTTCTCTCGGCACGGTACCCAGCGCAGCACAACCGGTACATACCTTGTAACCGCGGGCAGCGGTTCGAACAGCAGTACGCTGAAGAATGTTCGTTTGGTGCAGACCAATTCGCCGGGTGTGGTGAAGATCAAACGCAATCGTGCGCCGTCGCCGGGTCCAGTGGTCTACTATCCGGCGCGAGATATTCAGCGAACAACAGTTGTGACGCCGGTGGCGTTGGCGTCAAACAACAACACTGCCCTGAGTTGTGATTGGATTGACGGGAAAAATGGGCAGATGACATCGGGTATCTAAGTTTGTTGGCGCGATCGCAGCGCTTTGAGGCGGTTGGACGGCGTGTGTGTGTTAGAAGTAAAAGTGTTTAGTTGTAAATAAATTTGTGAAAATACAAAATAGAGGAGGCGTAACAAAAGCAAGTTGATAGTAAAAGTGATTAAAGACGTGAGCAAGCAGTTTTATTACTACACTCATTTTCAACGACTGGCAGCAATTTAAAACCATTTTATTATTGAAAACTTTTAACTTGTGTCCAGATAATGCGAACACAGAATTTTAACTTCAAGCTCGTTGTCTATATATTTACATACATACTTCTAACTACGGAGCTTTCCAATAAATAAGCAACGTTTTTCAGTTCCAAACTTGTTTGGAAAATTTTGAATTAGTAGCTACTTTGTGTGGTCAAAACTGGTCTGGGTGTGCCGGGCCTTTCTGTTGGCTGCCTCGTAATAATTCCGCATACAGTACACAGCAATATGGCAGGAAAGAGTTGTAAAGTCCTTTTATTCGGTCTGGGGAATTGCTTAGGACTACCAGGCCACTACCAGCCACTACCAGCCTTCATTGGTGTCCTGAGCGGAAATAGACAAAAACTAAATGGAAAACGAAATGAACCTTCAAGAAATCCTTTTCAAAGCTCGGCAGAATAATAAGCACTTCCTTCTACTATTAATTTTTCTCTTGAAATAAAAAAAAAAAACGAATGAATAATTTTAGGAAATAAAATACATCCCATTTCATTATTATAATAAATTAATAAATTCCCATAACATAAAAATTTGTATCAAAAAAATATTTACATGTTTTGGTTGCGTGTGCAGTTTTGTATTGTATCGCATTCAGTGTTATTGTTTATGTTAATGTTAATGTTAATTTTAATGCCAATGTTAATGTTAATGTTAATGCTAATGTTAATGTTAATGTTAATGTTAATGTTATTGTTAATGTTAATTTTAATGTTAATGTTAATGTTAATGGTAATGTTAATTTTAATGTTAATGTTAATTGTCATTTTGGTTATATTGGCCGTAATTAAAATATAATAAATACATATGTATGTATATCGAAGGCCGAAAAAAATAAAACAATTAAATATTTGTCATTTATTTGTTGAGTCAATATTTCGACTTCAGTCTGAAGTCATCATCAGGAATATGTAAATATGTGCAACATCATCTTTAATATGAAAACGTTTTGAGTTTCTTGATTTGAATTCTCATTCGCCTAAGTGTCCAAAACTGTTATCAAAAGTATATTTTATTTTATATGTTTATTAATTTCATAGAAAATGGTCCACAAGCCACGTATAATAAAATATGTAATAGCTTAAAAACTTTAAATCCAAATAAATAAATACAGTCTGATGTAAAGTTCAAGGAAAATGTCTACAAAAACACAAACTTTATTACAAATTTGCATTAGTTACTAAACTTAACTATAACTTCAGAACAAATAGACGAATTTATCCGTGTACTGTAGCACATAAATAAGTTTGTGTAACACCGATATTGAAAATGTATATAATTATTTATAAACTATTTACAGTTAAGCAATTCTACTATTCCTACACACTTTCGCTCCGGTTCAATGTATTTGTATGTATATTTATGTAAAATGAAACGTTGCAACTTGTAGATATATATATTAGTTATTTAGCTAGTATAAATTAATTAGTAATTTAACCATTTAAATATTTATAGTAAAATACCAACATAAAAACCATTGCTTTTTTTCTCTGAATAAATACTAAATATATACGTAAATATATATATATATATATATATACTTGTACTCATACATACAGACAAAGTTGTGCGTGTGTGTTTAAATAATTTATTTGTAAATAGATAAATGTGCATCAAATTAATTGCGTATAAATAATTGATTCGAAATAAATATTAAAATTGAATTACTATTACGCTGAAAATGATTGCATTGTGAAAACCAGTAAAAAAAAATATTATATTAATTTTATTGTATGAATACGAATGATCGATTTAAGACAACTTACAAGCAAAAAGATGATGAATAAAATGATGAAATTGTTAAAAAAAATTCTTGTTAACTTAATTGTTTGCTACGGTAAGTAATTGAATAACAGCGCCGTTGACCTAACTCTACACCTTGCCTGTAGGTCTGCTCAAATAAAATTATACTTAAGGCATTTATGTTGCGTTAGTGAAATATATTTAGTCATAGCTTAGAAAAACGCATATTATTTTAACTAACATTAATCACTTTAAACAGGCTTAAGTTTTGCTTTCAAAAATAAAAGAAACATTTTCAGTAAATTTTCGAATTAAAAAAAAAAACTTGAGACTTTTTTGATATGCAGTTTTGTGGTTTATTTCAATTTTAAATAAAAAAAATTAAAAATTCAAGTGGCCTTAGATTATTAAGAATGTTTCATTATTTTTTTCGTCCCTTTTTCTTGCATATAACACATAAATATAATTAGTTTCTGTATAAAGAGAGAATTCAACACACTCAAATAAGTGCTGATTTTACATTTATGAGATTTGAATTTTTTTATATTGAAATGTATGGGCTTTGAAAGCTTCTGACAATGCGAGCGAAGCATTTAAATCGACGACGTTTACTGATTTTTGTTGTATCTGACATGCCGATCGCTAACTATCCGAAAATATCTGGGGTCATTTGTGAAAGCTGTCTCTACTTCTTAGCCCATACAACTATGTTCATCAATAAAGAAATGAGCTGCATCGAAGTTTACAAAACGATATCCGGAAACACAACATGACGCTACCATATAGCCACTTGCTGGGTGCTGAGCTTCCTCTTTTGTTCTTTGTTTTATGAACGGGTTTTCAGTCATTGTGAAATTTGCTTCGAATTTAACTATATGTTTGCATTGTTCGAAATTTACGATCAAATGCAAATCCATTTTCCCATCGAACATGCTTCAGTAGTAAAGCTCTAATATACTTAGTTACCATCGCTGTTAATTACCATTTAGTTTATCATTTATCATCAAAATAAATCCAAAAAATATAAGTTTTTGCTTATTTCAATAAAAAAAATCGTCGTCATTGAAAGTTATTTAAAATTCTTCAATCTTTACATGTATAAAAAAATTTTATAAAAATATCGAATATGCCTTATAATAAATAACTGAACATGATTTCTCTCTAGTTGTACATTTTAGCTAGATAAAAAAATATGAAAATAGTACTTCAGCAACAGTAAGTTTTGAAATATCTAATCAACTACACTCGAAGCAATGTTATTAATGTCAGCCATGAAAAAAAAAATGTTACGTATACGCCAGATTGGCACATAGTTAAAGTTTTGTATCAAATTAAAATTCATTATTATCATAAAGAAAGTTAAGGAAGAAGAGAAAAATTTTTGCTTAAGAATAACTTTTATATAAGCAAGAAGAATGTAAGAAAAGGAATACAATAAACCTGGGACGGTGGGGAACGGCATTCCACGTTCAATGATGTGAAAGGCTGCGAGTAACTTTTTTACACTTGCTGTAAATGAGCGCATAATTCTGATCAAGATAAACTCAGCGGCGAATACAGTAGTTAAAGAGTAAATGTTATTTCTTATGAAAAAACGTTAAGCAATGATGAAAATTGTAACTAATAACTAAAAGCGTAATAAGTAGTTGCTGTATATATGTACATACGAGTAATACACTGGTAGAGCAGTATCTTCAATATAAAAAAAAAAAAATACAGTTAGAACTTTTCTACTTTTTATACCAAATAATTAAAGCAGCGTTTTAAGTTTTAGGTAAAGGAAGGATAGCAATAATACAGTTTCGTGCGATATAATAGCAATGCTTTTTATTGAAAAAATTTAACAATTTTCCGTTAAAAATATCAGCAATCGTTTATTGTATTTAGAAAAAAAAAAACAACAATACAACTTTATAGAGATTTAACTGATATTTTGCAAGCCGCCACATTTCCTTTCACCGTTCTGCTCTACAGTTTGAACAATACGGGAACTAATCTAAAACGTAAATTTTAAAATTTCACTTATCAAATCTGCTTTAGTGAAAGCTTTTAAATAAATAAAGAAATGTCTACTCTTTGCTTATGAAAAATATTATGTTTATAAAAAATTACATTGGACACGTGACAAAGGGAAGTGCCACTTGTCATAATTGTGCATGTTTGCAAATGTTTCTATAAAAGCCACATAATATTATTTAAAAAAAAAAAGGAAATGTATGTTATATATTTTATATCAGAAAATATTCTGACTTAAAAATCAACTTATTTTGCAATATTTATCTTTGAGAGCGCAAAGTCCGGTGTGACAAATCGAAATGGAAAGCCACGCTTTCCTTTTTTTGCTTTTTTCTTTAATACAAAGAAATATTAAGTAAGCGTGAGTTCTCAAAAATTAAAATTAAATAAAAGATATTCACCATTACATATTATTCATGAAATTTAAGCGGCAAGGACAGGAATGAATAATGGAAAGTGATAAGAAAAAATTAATAAATCATTTTTGAATTAGAATTAAAAATAATTTCAATTATGTTTTAATCATTTGCATTAAAAAAAAAAATACTAAAATTGATAGCAACTATTAAATAACTTTATTTTTTGAACTATAAGGTCACAACGTATTTTCAAAAATTTAATTTTATTTTTTTTCAGTCTAAGCAATTTTTTTTCGATAAAATATATTTATTTTTCTAACCAAACCATATACATAGGCCTGAGTTTTAAACTTTGTAGGAAACTTAAGAATACAAAAAAATAACCACAAAATTTCAAATGGTTCTAAAAATATGCTTTTTTTTTATGTTAGAAAATTGACTTCAATTAAAAAATACTCAAAACTGAATAAAGTCGAAAGTAGTTTTTAAATTTGTTAAAATTATGGTAATACTTTCACCGCCACTGTTTCTGTTACGAAGTTATTTTCACAAATCCACACATATTTTGGCAATACATATGATTTTAACAAGAATGTTTATAAAACTTAAAACCAATTTTTTTATTTAATTTGCTGAAACGTAGGTAATTTAAATGTTGTGATTGTTTTATATATTTAAATGACAAAAAAAAAACGAAATGTGTTAAGAAGTTCTTAGAGCTTAGTAAAAGAACAATAGAAGCATCCCAAAGTGGGAATTTCAAAACAAAACGATCGTTAGAATGAAATTTGTTTTTGTTTTATCTGAATTTACTTTAATAGACAGAAGAATGAATGGGAATTCCATTAAAAACCAATTGCACACTATTTTCTTCCAATGATTTGCTGAATAAAATAAAATCGTTCCCGAAATTAATAAATACACACATTTCATAAATTTGTTCAAAACTAGATGACCCGGTCAACGTCATCGGATTATTTAGTTATTCTATTACATACTTTTATGTCAACAAATTCGTTGCCTACATTTTTATTTTTTGGTTTGTACATTACCATTTTTCAGATCTAAAAAACAGGCAACAAAAATGCCTTCAAATGTCTTTGAAAAGATAAAGTGATTCTAATAGTTATGTATTTTGAAAAGAGAATTAAAATAGTTTTTTAAGATTATTAAATAGCTATGCATTGCCCGTATTGCAAAAAGTGGAACATGTCCATGCCCTAGTTGTTGACACTATCTGTTAGGTTGTGCTGAATGTGAAACAATAGCCACAGAATGCTTAAATTTTTGCGTAAAATTTTGCCAACTACAATTCAAGCACAAATTAACATCAAACCAAAATTTGTCACTTATTTAATGCCATCAATCTCGGATGGAAAAAGTTTTCTAGATTTAAATATAACTCTCGCAAAGTTAAACAATTAGAAATGATCTAAAGGAAGCCAGGAGCATAACATGACCGGTGTTCTGGTACACCAAGACTTATCGGAGTCGCCGGGGCTTACAAAATAAAGTTTACCCACAATAAACTTATTTGAATTGTTTACAGTTGAATTTTATTTCGGACGGATATGTTTTAGCACCAACATATATAATTCACATAAATTCAAATGAAAACTTAATTTTTATCTACATTAAATTAAAACAGAGTAATACACTCAAATCAATTTAAAGCTTTCTGATAAAGTAGATATATTCCTTGTTTTTCTGCGGTGCGTAAATATATAAAGATGATGGTTTTCCGACGCGCGAACCCCCGACGTATAGTTGTCCATGCGAGTAACAGGAAAACTCCAAGTTGATTTCGCAAACTTCCAACGAATGACCTTGCGATTTATTTATGGTTAACGGGAAATTGTAGCCGCTTAAAATCGAAGAGGCTGTCGAAAATCACCTCAGAACAGAATAATGGCTCCATCAAAAATGTTTTAGTTGTTACGAAGAGCTTTGAACGTTCTGTCCAGAGCCTCCAGTGACCTCTTGGGTTCCATCGCCATCATCCCAAACGATCTATTTGCATATTTGTAGAATACTCACGATTGCGCTGTCTTTGGAGATATTCCAAACTGGTCCTTTGTTGATTTGCATGTTCAGTGGTAATTTCAAGGCATAACGTGCAGTTCGTACACCTTCTAACAATCTTGCAACTATTCCAGTTGAAGCCAACGATGGGGCTACTTCATATTGCGATGTGATCTTTGCCATGATAGCAATGAAATAACGAACATTTTTCCTGATTTTTATATAAATTGATAATTACAAAATTGTGCTTTGGAAGCCATGCACCGCCGCTCATTTTACCCGAGACTATACGGAATTCAATATGCATGCATAAGAAGAAAGCAGTAGAAAGCAGTTTTGTAACAATTTCCATTGCTCCATAATTTTGATTTTCTGAGAATAATTTTATGCAAAAGAGCGTTAAAACAAAGAATTTCCATACCGAGTTAAACGACTTGAAAACGTACAACAATTTTCGTATCTGATTATTTTACTCCTCCCATTCACATTGCGCGCCATTTGAGACGCTGCGCGTTTTTTTCTAAGTCAGAAATTGCTATTCATTAAGTGGTAATGTTACTTTTTACTACATGGTCGTTGTATATTTTTCCCTTTTAATTTTTTTCCATTTTGTTTGATGAGCTTCATGCTGTTTTTTGCACAAAAGTAAGTAGCAAATTTAATATATTAAAAAACTAAAACAAACATAACAGCAAATAAAAAAAAACGAGTATATACTAAATATATTTACAAAAAATTTTACACACAAACCGTGCCAATGCATAAACTAATTTATATCGTACATTTTAAGTAAAAAAAAAAATAAAAAAAAATCATTGTCCATGTTATATGTATGTAGTTGCTGTACCGAAGCATTTAATTGGACCATTTCAATGTCATACTATACGTAAAGCTTTCACTCAGTCTTTCAACTCTTAGTCGGCATTAAGAATGATACCAAATGATATAGTGATTGGACTGTTTTCGATATACATATGTACGTACATATACATAAGTATGTAAGTATACAGCATTGATTTCCCTATTTGTACTTATAATTACATATATGTATGTAGTATAAACACATGTGTGATTGTGTGAATGTATGAGTGCATGCAAAGTATGTCACTCCAGTAGCGCAAATATGTTTGCTCCAACACAATACTGGCCATTTTGACGACGACCATCTGGCGTTCGTAGCATACTGCAGTGCACTTAATTACTGGTAATTAAACCGTACGACCAGTAAGTGAGCTCAGGTTATAAGCCATCACAAAGGAAGGTGTTTACGTTACGCCATTTAGAATTCATTTCACTTAGAGTGTGAGTCAAACTTAAATTGTGCATGAAACGTAGTCACTGTTTGGTGTATGCTGTGTAATGTTCGTAATACCTGCTGTATGAATAAAAAGATATACATATATATAACATACATAGAATATCTCTCGTACATAAGTTGGCGAGGCATACGTGCATATGTAAGTAAGAAAATAAAAGACAAAAATAAATACTGGCGCAATCGTCTATGTGCATATTTTACGTTGTTGGGTTTCCACAAAAGTACTTAGACTAAACATTTCGATATACATATTCGTCTTTTTTGCTGAACAGGCGGACTAATGCACCTAGTAATATTCTTCTAATATTCTAGTATTCTAAAGAAGTGAATAGGTCTTGGCCGCATTATGGAAATACAACTTTTTTTTTAATCCATTTCTTTGTCTTTTCATAATCCTGTAAAGTTAGTCAACAATGCGTAAGAAGAAGTAAACTTAACATAAAACAAGTAAAGAAGTGACTAAGTTCAATCGAACCCGGCGCACGCTTTCAGCTAAATTTTTAAATTCATAAAGCAGATACTAAATTCGGGCAAAACCGAACTTGATGTAAGCCTCTTTTTTCAAAATTTTCATATAATCGGATTTCTTGATTTAATACAAAACCACATACCAAATTTGAGCAAATTAGCTTCACTAGTTATAGAAGTATCCGATTTTTACGGGCTTCAAAAACTTACTGCTTCTGGTTTAGTTTTAGTGATTTTGAATATACTGCTTATTTAGACACAATAAAATAACTGTACTAAATTTGGACAAGTTGCTATCAGTTTCTTCAAGGCCACTATGTAAAAACTGATGTCAACAAATGTGTACGTGTGATATTGTATTTCACTCGAACACATTAATATTACCGAATACACAAACATATAGCTGTACTGCTCACTCTCGTTCTTTTTACTGGATCAATGCTCCCTATAAAATCATCAGTACTGAAAATATTCCTTTATACCTACATCAAATGATATTTCCTTTTTTTGTTTGATTTAATAAACAAGTTTTTTTTTATTTTTCCAATTAAATTTTATTGATTTACTACAAGCTAATATCTTTAATCTTTAGTCCGTCCTGAAAAAAGTATCTCTGACCAGACAAACTACGGCTACTCCATCAATACTTTTGCGCAGAGCTCTTTCATGTTTTATATTAGATTAAGAAATCCTCTTTTCTTTATAATTAGCATTTAGAAATGCTATTTTTTTTCAATTTAAAACTTATCTTTTATTAAAACACGACGATTTAAAAATTTTCGCCAACTATACATTTCAGAGTTTTCCAAATACTGTGCGCCATTTGCAAAACTCCTTTGAATTTATGGTATGTTTCTTACTCGCATATGCGAAATTAGCCTAAATGGCCATTGTCTCTTTTGTGCAAGTATAAATGACATCTATTTTACCGGTCATCTTACGGTCAGTAAAGATAAACATGAAAACTTCGTTGTTTCACTCTGGCATATACTCGTATGCAGCCATAGTGAGCGTAGCGAGTCGCGAGTGTCTCTTTTTGGCAACCGCCATGGCAGTCATTTTACCGGTAAGCTGACAGTCAGTGCTGATTTTATGAATGAGAGTGTATTGGTAATTCTATCAGCGTGTTCTTGTAGGGTAGTCGCTTTGTTTAGGGTTGTTTCCTTTAGTTCAATTATTAACGCACGGTATATTCGCTGGAAAATCTCCAGTGAAGTAGGATCTTTTTTGCCGACTAGTTATTCAGATTTTGTTTTTATGTTGGAAGGGGTAAAGTTTGCATTGCTTGTAGCGGAGAGTTTGTTGGGCAAAATACTGTTTTTTAGAAATATATCGAACTTCTCTTCTTTGAACTGTACTAAGGCATGATGGAAGGCTACCATTTCGAAAAATAAAGGTGAAGATAAAATACGTCATGTTATTAGGAGTTTATTAACGGCTTTATTATTGGTGACACTGTACTGCAGCTAAATTTTTTTTTGATTTAAATCGCTTTTAAGATGTGGAAATTTCATTTCCCGGTGTGGTAAGTTTAAGTGCAGTGAGTTCAGCTACAATTATGGTGAGCAGTAGAAGTACTTTATGACGTCCCATACATCAAATTAAAATGGACTAATTAAAAAAATAGGGTTAAAAGAAATTTCATAAATTTACAATAAATTCTAGCACACAACACGGGTTCCCTAAGGATAAATCTACAGTTACAAACTTGCTTAAGTTCACAACTCATGTTTCAAATGGATTCAGAGAATTTGTCAATGCCATACGTACGTGCAACTCTATTCCAATGCTCATCTGCAGTAGTCTGAATAAAAACAACTTCAAAAATGTCTTATACATATATGAACTTTCGTTAAAATAAAAATAAACATATATTTTGTATTATTATGAGTTTCGCTATCTAATTTCTGCTTTCTGCTCCATATGTAATCCACTGCTTTATTTCTAATTTTCTGTAGTTTCCTTTAAAAACTTAGATTTATTAACTATTACACCTTTATTTATTTATTATTATTTGGTTTTCTAATTTTACTTATGATTTGTTGTACTATAAACGATTGTAGATCTTATTGTACAAATTTTTTTTGGCAAAAAATGAAATGAATGATGTTCTATACACCGATTTTAGTAAAGCATTCGACCGAGTCAGTCACTCTTTGCTGATCCATAAACTCGATCTCCTTGGATTTCAACTTAATCTCCTTCATTGGATAACTTCTTACCACATTGATAGAACACAACGAGTTTTTTTTTTTAAATAGTTCCTCAAACATTATTCATGTATCTTCAGGGGTCCCGCAAGAAAGTCACCTTGGTCCGATTCTGTTTTTATATTTTTTAAATGACGTACCTTCTGTAATAAATTATTCAAATATTTTATTGTATGCAGATGATGTAAAATGTTTTAGATCGTATCATTCTGTTGAGGAAAGGTCCTTACTACAAGCGGATTTAAATAGCATGACTAACTGGTGTGAAATAAATTACATGTCACTAAACCTTAAAAAAATGTAAAGTAATGAGCTTTTCTCGCAGAGCAGTTCAACCAGCTTCTTATGACATATGTATGTAAACAAATCATAACAAGTGTTTAACTTTGTTGATCTTGGAATTACAATGGACCCCAAATTTTATTTTAATCTTCACATAAATGTAACAGTTAACAAAGCCATAGGTGTTTTTCCGTTTGTAAAACGATGGTCAAAAGAATTCTATGACCCATACATTACGAAGGCTCTTTTAACAACGTAAGCGAGGCCAATACTGGAATATGGATCTGTTGTTTGGAACCCGCGCTATCAAGTTCAATTCAAAAACAATTTCTGTTTTTTGCTTTACGTAATTTTCGTTGGGATTCTCGGTACAACTTGCCGCCATATTATAAAACCCATTAATCTTCCTACACTTGCTAGTCGCAGAGAAATGCTAGGCATTGTATTTTTGGTCAAGTTTTTGACAGGCTTGATCTCTAGCCCATCTCTTCTTGGCGAAATAAAACTTAACGTTCTCTCCCGAAATTCAAGTCCTTTTCGGCCTCTTTTTCTGAAGCCATGTAAAAGTAATTTTGAGTTAAATGAGCCTCCCCGTGGTTTGTTTCAGTATTTTAACACTCACTCCGGTTCTTTTGATATTTCAGATTCACATTTTTACGTAAAGAAAACTATACTCAATGCTCTCAATAATTGAAACATACATACATATACATTTCTATTCGATCAGTTGATGAGCATTTGTTCTGTAGCTGAAAAGGTTTAGATCTCGACACTTAACAAACTTGTGCCTTTCATGATTCGGCGCAACATAAATAAAAAAAGAAAATTAATTTTATATATCCGTGCGACATACGGATGCGCCCCTCGCGTCGGTCAGGCGAGTATGGAGGGATAAAACCGTTGGGATTATTATTATTATTATTTCATATAAAATGATTTTGTAAACAAAGCAAATTTAGTAAAGTATTTAATATCAATGGCGCAAAAACAAATTTATTTTCATTTCTCCTTATATTAGCAAAGCATCTATATAAAAGGCAATTTACTACCAAGGAGTACAGTTTTTTATGTTTTTTTATGTTCTAAATATACTTAAATAAAATAAAAGGAAATAAAAAAACAGAGCTTTACTTCTTTACTTCCGTTTATTTTTTTTTCAAAAATCTCCTTAACCCCGCAGCATTCACTTGAACCGGCAAACTCAGCACCGTTAACGGCAGCCTTCAAACGACGCCAAGATAACTTTATGAGTGGGAGAGAGGTGGCTGCTGATTTGCGATTTTTTTTTCACATTTCGCCAAGAAATTCCGCAGACGAACTAGTAAGGTCACCTCCCATAAAATGAAGTGGATTGTGTGCTGACTCGCTGAGGGTTTAAATGCAGAGTTAACTACTCCGTTCAGTGGGTGATGGTTAAATGCTATTTTTGTGAGCAAAACATAGTAATAAAATGAGTGATTCATACTTTGCATGTTTTATTTGTTGCAAAGCACTACAAATATTTGTTGCCCTTCTGCGAGTTTACGTGCATTTAGATACATTCTATGCTTGTATGCGTATACGAGTATACGAGTATGCGTGTGTGTGTGTGTGTGTGTCTATTTGCATGCTTATGTCTTCTTTTGAATATACTTGCTTTGCAACGAAATTCAATTCATTTAAATTTTCATGAAATAACTGGCTCGCGCTTAATATGCAACTTAATTGTCCTTTGATTTTTCAATTCCGCGCTATGCCATATGAAAGCTAGCGAAAGCAGTTCCAATGCAGCTGTAACATTGTTTTCTGGAACAATAGCCAATTTTGATTGAGCTTGATGGAAAATAAACACACAAGAGAACTGCAAATACGCTTAAATTTGTTTTAAGTTGAGAGCATTTCATCTCTCTGTTTTTCAAATAAACCATTTAATAGAGAGATTTAACCCTTTTTTGATTTAATAATAATGAAAAGAAAAGTTCTTTGTTTTAGAGATTTACTTGGGATACAGAATTTTTAATAATATATTATTTTTACGCTATTTTTCTAAAGATGGAATGTTAGCGTAGATTAATTTGTTTTGGCAGTGTTTTAGCCATAAGGAGTAAAGCGATTTATACTACGTATAGAAACCGGAGTTTAACGCAATCTGGAGAAAGTTTTATTAACAAAGAAAAACAGTTAATTAAAAAATTATAAACGAACAAATAAATACCACATCGGATGTAATGTTTGAACCCCTTCGGCTATTATACAAAAAATAGGTCAAACCTCTGGCAACATCAATGAACAAACAAACAGAGATCCAAACCACAAAAAACCCATAAAATAATAACAGATTTCTACTTGCCCGCACACGTAAAGTACCACACCGAAGATCAGGCAAACAGCTGCAGTTCTTAACGATCAACCTGACGGATTGAAGCAAACTTTGTGCGCAAGGTCGTATCTAACTAAACTCGAGACATTTGACAATAAAACGACTATAAATACCTAGAACAAATACAAAACTAGTCAGAACGAAAAACGACACTGAAGATGGCACAACGCCGAAACCGGGTTTTCTTAAAACCAAATTTGAAAAGGGTTGACGGAAAATCGTTCCAATATTCAATAGATTCGTACCCTGTCGGAAACTTCAACAACAGCCAAAAAGATAAAGTCTGAATAATTTTTTTCGTAAACAATTTTTTTTTTTCATATCAAATCCACAGTACTCAGGCGCTGAAATTTGCGCAAGAAATTTGACTGATTACAATAGTTTATTTTATGTTGATCCAATTATTAAGATCGCGATTATACAATTTAAAGAATTAATAAATTTTAGTAATTAAAAAAATTTCTTAGAAGCTATTTTGGAAGCGTGCAGTTTACAAGCTTAATCAGGTTTTGTGCATATGATTCTTAGTTTAATGTGGCCAAACAAATTATTCTACAATAAATAATCTTTTGTACGAGTTTGAAAATTATTTCTTCTTCCACGCTGCTTTTCTTTTATTCGCCACATAGTATACTTTCAAAGGTTTTCTCTATTATTGTGATATATACATATCCTTATAGAGGGGATGATCGTTTGAGTACACCTTTGCGAGACTATGATCCAACTTTATATTTTCTTATATAATAAGGGAGAAATATGGGCCCGATTTTCGACCACTTTATGCAGCAACTAGGGCCGTATATATGTACGTATCAGTAATAACGCGCCGAATACTCTCTTCCAAGGCGTCTTAAAATGGCAAACCAAACTGATTATAAATCAAGTAACAGCAGTCAAAAAGACCAACTCCGAAAAAAGTATTGCCTAATGTCTAATAAACAGAACCAGCATATACTAGAAATAAATAAATTTGTAAACTTCATTTAAAACTGTGTGTTCTAGAAGGAGTTGTAAATCAATTTCTCCTCACAAATAAGCAATGTGAAAGTACTGGTTGAACATTATTCCTGATAAGCTACTAAGTTACCTTTCTAGCGAGCAATAAAAAAATCCAGCTAACATTGTCCAATGCGAGCACTTTGAACGATTTTGTGTTTTTTTTAATCAATTTATTTACATTTATATAAATGGACATGTGCAAAAACATCCGTCAGCAATAGCTGAAGAGCCTGATTTACTTATTTGCGTTATCTGAAAATTAATAAAAATATAAGCCAGAATTTTTGTTGTGACCTGTGAGCTGTGAACCTAAAAATGTAGTCCAGGTTACCTTAGCTTAGTGCCGGCCGCAGCATTTATTTTTGGGTGAGCAGGGGGTTGGTTGGTGTTTTATGAAAAATCATTTGTTACAATCAATAATATGAATTATTTTATTTAGAGTATTCAGCATATTTTATTTAAGTGTGGATAAAATTAAGCACAACTCAATGAAAACTCATATGAAACATTACTTACTAGATTATTCTGCTTTCAATAATTTAATTCGCCAAGGAAGGGATACAAGTTCTTGTGATGGTTGTCCATAAACCTCTAAGCCCTCCCCTTGCAGCCGGCCCTGCGTTAGCTACACATTTTCATATACATATGTTGAGGTTCTAATATTTTTATACCCGAGCGTACTTGTACACAAGGGTATTATAACTTTGTTCGCATAACGGTTGTTTGTAACAGCATAAAATAATCGAGATGGATATAGACATATATATACTAAAATGATCAGAATGAAAAGAGAAATCGATTAAGCCCTGACTGTCTGTCCGCCCGTCCGTCCGTCAGTCCGTGGTTAAAATAACTTGAGTAAAAATTAAGATATCTCAATGAAATTTTGTACATAGATTGCTCTTTGGACAGGGTAGGTGGGTATTGAAAATGGTCAAGATCGGTCAATAACCACGCCCACCTCCCATGTAACGGAAGTTTTTGAAAAAAGCAAAAACTCCGTTTTTTCCGTATCGATTACAGCAAATTGAGTGAAATTTGGTATTTGGAGCGATTTTGAACTAAGAAATTAGGTATTTATAAAATTTTGAAAAATAGGCGTCCCCTTATGAAAAATGTTCTGTATCTCAAAAACAGTATTAAATATCGGCACAAAATTTGGTGGACATATTTTCCTTGACATCGCTATTATTATAGCAGAAAATTTTTGAAATCGGTTCATAACCACGCCCATCTCCCATATAACGGAAATTTTGAAAAATGCAAAAATTTCGTTTTTTCTTTATCTATTGGAACATATTAATTAAAATTTGATTTGAGTATGGAGATAGTTAATTAATAAACTTGATTTTTATGAAATTTTGAAAAATGGGCGTTATCACAATGTCTGTGAGTATCTCAATAGCGATGTAAGGTATTGTCAAAAAAATTTGGTGAACATATTGTCATTGATATCTCTATCATCACCGTCAATAATTTTTAAAATGCAAAAAACTTCGTTTTTCAGTATTTATTGGAAGAAATTTTGTAAAGTTTAATACTAGCTGCGATTTGTATGTATATAAAAATCGGTTTCGCCCGAATTTAGCTTTTCTTACTTGTTCTCTTTGATCTACACAGTTAATGTATGGTTGTACATTTTGGGTTCTCTTCAAATATGCGCATGATAAAGAATTCCGAAAATACCCTTTTCTTCAAAAAATGAAACTTTTATTGCTTTCCCATTACCGTGTACCAAATTTGGTTATAGTTGTTTATGTAAATTATAACGAAAATTCTAACATGTGAACTATAAATATCATTTGTTTTTAATATACTCGTATGTTTGAAACTCAAAATTTATATATTAATACGTTTGACATGCTTGAATGCTAATTTAGATCTAGAAATATCAAATTAATGAATTAAATATCAAATTAAAAGTTTATTCATACTAAGTGTGCACATACAAGGGTTAATTTCAACTTAACACAACTTTTAAAATGCTTGGTCTTGGTCATTGCATAGTTGTGTTAACTTGTTCCTTTTCATTTGCAAACTGAATGACTCTCTCTTTTTTCAATGAAGACAACATTTTTCAAATTATTTTTTATGCACACATACATATCAACGTATGTACATATATACGATTTTACATATGTATGTATATGCACATCATTGTTGAATTCTTTTCACAAAGCGATGATTAAGTCAAGTCTTTTGAAATACCATGCTTCATGGTCCTTCATTACACTCCTTTGTCGTCTATTCTTTTTTTTTTTCTAAACAGTTTTTATTTGTTTTTATAATCGTGCTTAAGCTATGAATGTCATGTGCAACGAAGCTAATTAAGTCATGCGCAACGGCGACAAATGAATGGTAATTGTGGAGTATTTAAATAAAATAAAAAAAACAAAATCGCTCATTACACATACATTCATACATCTATGCATTAAAGTAGGCAATAAGTATGTATGAGTTGTAAAATAGGAAATAAAACTTCATGTCACATTCTTTGTAAATTAAATTTTAAATTTCGAAAGGACATTCTCAGCAGATGCCAACTGCATTTACATAAACATACAAACATACTAAGCATATCAATGAGCATTTCGTAATTAAAATTAAAAAAAATAAAAATGACAAAAAAATGAATCATTTACAAAGTTTTGTACAAAAATGAAATGGCAAAAATTAAATCAGCATTATGACGTGTGCAAATATGACAACTTTCTTTTTGTATTGTTTTTTAATACACAAGTGATAAAATTCTTTGCAATAATTTCAAAATGTTGCGCATTTTTATAAATTTTACAGGCTCTCTATCAAATTTCCAACTTACAAGCACAAACTAACATATTTTTTTTTTAAGAATATAAAGCGAAATGAATACTCATATAATTAATTTAGAAGATTTTAAGCTCGAAATTTATAAAGTGCAAAAATAATCAAATTGCTGAGAGAAATTTGTCGTATGTTATTTCGCTGACAAACGACAAACTTCTTCTAAACAAATTCAGCAAGAATATCATAATTTTAAATTTTGCCGCTGTCGCTAGCCAACAAAATAAGCATTCAGTTAAATAATGTATTAAATAAATAAAGATAAAATTCAAAAATTTTCAAACGAATTTGTATAGATCTTTAAAATACACACTTTTGTGGCCCATCAAATTTTTGTAAAATAAAATGCAACTTTTGACTGACTAAAAATTAATTACCATTGATTTTTGACAATTTTTTTTACAGTCAGTTTTGTGCAGCTTTTTAAAATTTAAAAAGTCTCTAACCTGCGTTATAAGACGGAAATTGCGAAAATGTGGCAGCAAAAAAATTATCAAAATCAACGGTTATCTGTAGCTATTTAAAATTGCACTTTATTTCACATTAAGATTGAATAAATTATGGCAAAAAATTTTTACTAAAAAGAACTGTAAAGAATTTTGTTAAAAAATGTGTACTCGCAAAAATTATTTTAAATTGCGAATAAAGTTGAAAACTTCAATTTGTATGATTAAGAAATTGTTATAATAAACGATTAATTATAAAAATTTGGCCAATCTGCAGAGACACTCCGGCTGGCGGTTCGAATATTTCATAGTTCATATTTCATTTATTTAATTCTAGTCTATGACATTAACATTCATAAAACCTAGTTAACATATTTAATAAGTTAGAAAAATAAAAGTATATAAATTGTACAATTATTCAAATATCGATCTCGGAAATGAAAACTTAATATTTACAGTTTTTGATATATTATTTAATTCGTTGACGGCTCTATAAATGTGCTTCATTCAAATCCGGTCCGATCAAAAAGCTTTTCTATGCTCTTTTGCGTAGCCATTCCGCAGAATTGGTACCTCAGGCATAGCCACGATATTAATATATTTATTATATTGCTAACAGTAGAACAGTTTTCCTTGAATTTCCAAATAAAATTTTAATTTCTGCATAATTGCCACTTCTGTGCGACAAGCATATTGCTATTCAACTTTATTGCTTACACATTTTCGATATGACGCTGAGTTCGGGGTTCGAATCTCAGCCAGGGCATGTAAAATCTTAATCATAGAAAACTTTTTTTCCTCCGAGGGTATTTCTGCCATGAAAAAGCTTCTCATTAAATACATCTGCCGTTCGGACAGTGCACACAACTTTAGGTCCCTCCATTTGTGGTAGAATATACTACACTATATATACACTACAAATGGTAGGAGAAGCTCGGCTAAACACTGAGCTATGTATATAGTGTAAGCGCCAAATTATTATTATTATTATTATGTTTTTTATATTCTCTTTTAATTTCATACAGCTGTAGTATTATGTGAAAAATGCAGCAAAAGTGAACCGAAATAATAAGTTTTACATGAAATTAAAAACTTTTTAATATGCTACACTGCGTATGAGTAACATTTAATCACCTATACATGTACATACATGTGCTATTTAACTTTAAGCCTGCGTGTGTGCATAATTTCGATTGTTTGGTATGCTAGTACTGTACTTATATGTACTGAGCACAACTTTTAAATGCTTACAAAATGTTAAATTATACAAAAATTAGGTACATATGTACATACGTATTAAAGGAATACGAGTACAAATTTTCTGAAAATTAAAAGAGTTTTCCGAATTACTCAAAAATGGGTAAAATTTATTTTTCAACAAAGATGTGTGTAGAAATGTGCCAGTTGCATCGCTGTTATATTTATATATTTTTCTTGAAGAGAGTAAACTTTTATTTGAATTGCCATACACATTTTAAGAAGGTTGAGACCCAGCGAATAATCTTACTTATTAAATAGGCGCATTAACCGCATAAGCGACTTTGGCGCCAATTGGAAAAGCCCAAGTATAGACAAGTCCTCTCCCACTTGGTCTTTCCAACGCAGATGAGGTTTTCCTTTTCCTTCGCCAGTGGGTGGGTACCGCGTCAAATTATTTCATGCGGAGTTATTTTATTCATTCAAACGACGTGACCTAGCCAGCGGAGCCGCTGGTTCTTAATCGGCTGCACTATGTCAACATACTTGTTCTTTATAAAAATCTATGAAAGTTACAATTTGGAAAAATTAACATATGTGTTGTATACTTTAAGGCTGTTGCATTTTCGTTATAATAAGTGAAATTGAAAGTATTGATATGCGGTTGCATGTTTCATTTATCAAGCAAGTTAAGCAGCCTTAAAATATTATATAAACTTAAATTTTTTTCTATCTGCGCTTTTAAAGGTTTGCAACAACAAGAGATACTGCAAAACGCGTTTAAAGAAATAATGTTTTTTTAATACCACGCCCACTTATAAAAAAGCGTCTGAAGGTAACTCAATAACGATGTAAGTTATCGTTACAAAATTTGGTGAACATATTGTCCTTGATATCACTAGCATCACCGTCAATTATTTTTGAAATCGGACCATAAGCACGCCCGACTTCCATAAAACGGGAATTTAAAAAAATTTTTAAAAATTCGTTTTTCAGTATATATTGGAACAAATTGAGCAAAGTTTAATACAAGCAGCGATTTGAAACAAAGAAACGGGGTTTTATGAAATTATGGGCACCGCGCATACAAAACTACATCGCGAGGGTATATAAAAATCGGTTTCGCCCGAATTTAGCTTTTCTTACTTGCTTTATTTATTTTTCGCTTTTCTTAATGAGATAAGCTGAATTGGGCTGAGTTGAAGTAAGCTTAACCCCCCCTGCCGCAATGGCTCTACACATAAATCTCCGCAACAAATTTTTGTTATTTAATACGCCTAAAACCATGCTAGAAATTTGGGAAATTAGGAGTAATTTTCTTAAATATTATTTAAGTGGTGGCTGTGGTTGAGTGGGTAGCGGTGCATGCGAATCTCTACCAGGGCAGGTAATATCTTGACCATAGGAAATTTTTTTTCCTAATAGTGGTCACCCTTCGGAAGGCAATGGCACACCTCTGAGGGTATTTCTGTGGTTTTTGTGATAGTCGTTAGAATGAATTGTGCTTTGTTGAGGGGAATTGAATAGTGGTGAGTTTAGGTTTTGTGAATTGAAGTATGGTTAGTTTTCCGTATACAACATTTCAGTAGGAACAAAATATAGCAAAATGTATCATAACAAAAGGCATCGTAGCCAAACGTAACGTAATATAACATGGGCTATCGTAACATAACACAACGTAACATAACAAAACTTACTTTTTTATAACAAAGCATAACATATGTAGGATAACTTTTCCTTAGCTAACATAACATAACATAACATAACATAACATAACGAAACATATAATAAGAGAACATAACATAACATAACATAGGTTTAGGTCTAATGAATTCAGATATGATGAGCAGAAGAAGTACAGTCCGATTTTGCTCGCAAACCTTCCATTTTCACTCATTTTTAATTTAACAAAGTGCAAGTTTTGAGTGCCTGAAACTCATCGCGGGTGGGCCACCGCTGTGATGAAGTTACTACTAAACGCTGGGTCAACACGTCTTTGAGCGAAATATAAATGTCTTAGCTTATCTATTTTTAAAAGGTATGGCAAAGTTTATAGTTACGGTTTTTGCTGCCTTTAATAGTTCCTTGGCTATCAGCAAATTTGTATATTGATGTACAAATTTCCATAGTTTGTTCATTTCTCTTATCCGGTGCCAATTAGCATATATATTTATAACCCAGCTCTTGTTGGCACTAATTTCACCAATACTTCGTGTACGCCCACAAATGTTATTATCTCGAACCTTTTATTTCCTCTATAGCATACAAATTATACTATTTAAAGAGGATATCTCTTAAGTGATTTCCGAGCTAAGGCAGAATGAGTTAACTTCTTAATTTAATAAACTGAATGCACCAAAGCTCAACCACATCTACCACATTTTGTGTGAATATTCGCAAAAACACAAAAAAAAAAATGGCCAAGAATCATTAAAATTCAAGTTCGCATCAAGCACAACCCAAAACAATTGAGTTCACTGAAGCGTCGAATTTATATCGAAATTATGGCAGACAGTAACTGGGTACACACACCCACTAGATAGTTTGGCAGTGTAGTCCACGCTTGTGCTGAAAACTGTTCATTGTGCGTGAAACAGATTACAGATAGAAATGAGTTGGGCGTGCGTCATGTTAACATAATAATAAGGCATACATTTCCAAATAGATGGGAGTGGGTTTGTGTGTATATTTACATATATAAGTATATGTTTTAGAGCAACCGTTTTAAAATAAATGATTTTTGTGTTTTTCACGTTGCAGTGAATTGTGTGAAGTCGAGTGAACACTGCGAGCATTTTTGAAGAATTTAAAATAAGTTTCTATATAGTTATAGCTTTTTTTGTGACAAATATTGTGGTAGTAAGATTAAGATTAAGATAAATTTCGAAGGGTGATATACTCGTACATTGCCACCTAAAAGATCTATTATGATACCCCTTTTGTTCTTAAGGCGCGAGTGATTTAACCTCAGGATTTTGAAGTAGATTTGACATACATAGCAACACATCTGAATTTAACATGCAGTAGCATTCCGCACTCCGTGATCAAGTGCATTGAACTTTTTTCACATTCTCCACACATTCGTCAGATTGATCCCGTGACCACTCCAATGTTATTCAAGTGATAAAGCAGACAACGACTCTTTCAAAAATCAGTGAGAATCCTCAGTTTCCCCGGTTGCATGCCTTTTAGTGCCTTAGCTCAGCCGGGATTAAAATCTCCCAGAATGTCCTTCAACTGTCTTAAGTCTAGAAGAGAGATTTATATATTTGTCTTCTTTAAGCCTTCGTACAGTTTTCTATAAAACTTCCACAGAAGGGCTCCGGATCATTGAATGTAGTGGCAGCCGCTCAAGTATGTTTTCCCCAATGTGATACATTTCAGATAGGGTTTTAAACTCTTTTTTGTTGTTTAAGTTACTTTCAAACTTTTGATTAAATTTAAATATCCTTGGCATTAAGCACTCCATTATTGAGTATTTCGCACATGGGTCCTTGCGCCATATTAGTAGACTCGTCAGGAATTACTTCTAGAACCGTGCTGACAGATTTCTTAACAGATTCCTCTACCACTCGATTAAAAGGTTTTAGCTTTAGCATTACTTCCACTATTGCTGCCGTAGGACAGGGATCGCACGTTATACTTAATTAGGCGTGCTAGGCGTTGAGTATTGAGGTAGTAACGTTCAAACAATTTTATTTGTTAACTATTCTTTGCTTGTGATTATTTAGTTTGAGCTTAGGGTAATAAAGTAAATTGGTTTTAGCAAAATAAAATTATATACCAATTAAAGCCGATAGAAATCTGATTAATTTCAAAACGCAACGAGAAATTTTGAGCGGAAGGCTTTATATTCGTTTCATCCCGACATGAACAAATCTAAAACGTGCTGAGGTTATTTTTTGCTTGCAGCTTGGAAGTAAATATATGTTCGTACCAACTCTTAAATTTGGTAATTTCAGTTCGTAAATGCTTTTTGGTGTTTCAACTATTTACATACATACATATGTATGTAAAATACATACATACAATTAAATATGTGTGCACTTAAGTGCATGTGAAAGAGAGAGAGAAAGAGTCAATTTGGCAAATTGCGCAATTCTCATTGTCTGCATAAACATGAAACTTCTGCCATTATGCAAATGATTAAGTGGCCAAAGTTATATTGGATGTTCGTGCAATTTCTGAACGCACGATAATTGATAATCATGCAAATCCTTTGCTGGCTAAATAAATGCTAATTTGTTATTTTGCTGCTTAAAGTTTTCAGCATAATGGTATTTTCAACAGCTGCAGTAATAAACAAAATTGTGGTTGTCTTGCAGAAGGTCAAAATAATTATATACGCATGTAAATTAAAATCTATAAATATATAAAAAAATAAAAACATTTTTTTTTCTAGCGGCAAAAAACCTGCATATCTGTACATTATGAATGCCGACTATAAAAATAACTAAATAAATACAATTATTTAATGCTGTTTTTGCTTGCGACTGTTATTGAAATTGTAAGTGTCCGGTTCAGAGTTGAAAAATTATTTATTACGCTCGCAAAATTCAAAAATATGCAAACTGATTCTTTGTAGTAACGACGTAAAACATTCAGTCGATAGAATTCAAATGATTTTGTGACATTAAGGGCCAGTTTTTCAGTGCTGGTTTAAACTTAGTTTAGTTAAACTCAGTTTAAATTTAAGCTAAGTTTCCTTGCGCTCAATTAAATTTGTTGCAACTAAAACAGAGAGCTCAGCAATTAGCTGATAAGTTAAACTAAGTTGAATCGTGCGCGAATGGCCGTTTAAATTTAGTTTAAACTCCGAGAGTTCAACTTGCACTGAAAAACTGGCCCTAAGAAAGCAAAAAGGTTGCAGTCGGTAATTCTTTCTAATTTAAAGAAATATTCTTTGCTATTTTTGGGTGTTATTTCTAATATTTACGAATAAGTTATTCAATGAAATAAGACTATTTTTTAATCATCATATCCGAATGGAATATATAAGCTGTCTATTTGTTATGATCGTCTGGAGACATAAGTGCGTAAGTGGCTTCACAGCAATAGGCTTTTCGAAGTTGTTTTAGTTTTTGTTTTTAAATTTTTAATACATTTTTCTAAAGTGAAGTCTTCAGGAGACAACTAGTGAAAATATAAGCTGTTTGATGAAGAAATGACTGCTTATATGACGTCTGTAGATGGCCAACTAAGTAATGATAGCTATCTCATCATCGCTATAATCATGCTATTGATTTTGGCTTTTAAGCTGAAGATGACAACGAATGTGCATTATTGAAATATATAAATTTGTCTTTGATTGTCGGCTCTGCTAAACAATGTAATTTTATGGTAAGTTGTTGTAATTTCAGTATTGATGTCAAATTTTACTTATTATGTAGAAGAAACAGTTCCTTCCTTAAAGAGCAATCCTTCAATCGTTCCTACATATGTATATCGAAGTAGACTCAAATTATAAAGGGTGGAGTGGATATAATGGATGTACTGATGGAATATATACCATATCAACCTAAAGACCCACAATCAAATGAAACGACTATTTTATCACAAAAATATACCAAATTTCCGTTAGAAAATTGCAATTGGCTTTTCACTTACTCGGTCGCAAAGAAAGTGGTAATACCACCAACCACTTCGTCGCCAGGTTCAGGGAAAGAGTGTGTCTGACCATCAGCCGATATCAATACATTTTTGTTTGACACCTGTTTTTTTTGGATTTTCACACGAAATAAGCCAATAATATACCTTTTCTAATTTTACATATACAACTCATATTTGGTTCGGTTATCAGCTTGCTGGTGACTTTCTCTAAAGTATTTGAGAGAATACTTTTGAGAAGAATGTTACCAGTTTTGGACAAATTCGACATAATACCGGAACACCAGTTTGGGTTTAGGAGAGGTCACGGAACACCAGAGCAATGTCATCGAATTGTGAATGAAATAACAAAAGCACTGGAAGGTAAGAAATATTGTACGGCTGTATTTCTTGACGTACAGCAGGCATTCGATCGGGTCTGGCACACTGGTATTTTATATAAAATTAAAAAATTACTACCTGCTCCATACTTTCTTTTGATAAGGTCATACTTAAGTAATAGAAAATTTTATGTTACAAATGAAGGTGTTACATCTAATATGTACTCTATAAACGCCGGCGTACCGCAGGGTAGCGTTCTGGGTCCGGTGCTTTATACAATATTCACCGCCGATTTGCCTGTTTTGGCAGAAGTAAATATTGCCACTTATGCTGATGATACAGCCATAATTGCAACATGCGATACTCCAGCTGAAGCCTCACGGTGCATACAGAAGGAACTCTGTGAAATAGAGAAATGGCTACACAAATGGAAGATTAAAGTAAATCCTCAGAAATCTTTTCATACAACTTTCACACTCAGAAGAGGTGACTGTCCTCCGGTAAACCTCAATGGCACACAAATTCCCCAAACCACGACAGTTAAATATCTTGGGGTACACATTGACAGAAGGGTGACATGGACAGCTCACATAAAATCTAAAGTAAAGCAGCTAAACCAAAAGACCAAAAAGATGTACTGGCTTTTTAGGAAAAAATCACAACTAAGCTTGGAAAATAAAGTGATACTTTACAAAGCAATTCTTAAGCCCGTTTGGACCTATGCCATACAGCTCTGGGAAACGGCAAGTCATTCGAATATTGAAATCCTTCAACGGTATCAATCAAAAACTCTAAGACTATTAGTAGGGGCTCCCTGGTTTGTAAAAAATAACGAAATACATAAAGATCTCAAAATATCTCTTGTTAAAGAAGAAATTGTAAAAATAAGCAAGAAATACATCACTAAACTTAGCAATCATTGTAATAATTTAGCTATAAATCTATTAGATAATAGTCAAACCACTCGAAGGCTGAAACGATGCCATGTTTTGGACTTACCAGATAAAGAACTTTAAAGTTCCTGAAATAATATGTATGTTATATGTTATACATATGTATATATTTATATTGGTTATTCTCACTGGAGTCTAACCATTCCTGCTATTTAGGTTAAGTTTCTACTATTTATCGAATTTGCTTATTGTCATAAAGATAGATTGCAAATAAATATACATCAACAAAAAAAAAAAAAAAAAAAAATATTTGGTTCATTGAATTATTTTTATTACCATATTTTAAAAATTTTTCATTTATCTTTATTTTGTTTAAATATATGAAGAAATAAAACATCCCAGACGGTCAAATTGTTTTTGCACCTTTTTTCGCACGTATTTTCTCAGGTAAATAAAAACCATCTACAGAAAATTGGTTGGAAAACCCATTACCGAAAACTAAAATTGTGGTTGATTTTAAATCATTATTCAAAAAAACGGTTAGATACGTACAGTGAAGTGTAAAATGGGAACACTAAAATTCGCTATCACAGAAAATTTTTAAAATCTCCGAGAGTAAGTGAAATATATGTAGACCTGTTTCTGATTCAGTTTGGTAACCTTAAACATTGGCAAAGGTTTTTTTAGATATTGATTATAAATACATATCATCACTTAAACACACAAATTTCTCTGCCAACAAGTTTTCAATAATAAAAACATAAACTACCTTCCTTTAGTTTTTGATGCTAACAGTTTCAAATTTTCAGTGAAGGTATATTTTCATATGCTACCTAAGTCTGTGAAAAACGCATTTGCCCTTTAAGACCTTGGGCTAATTTTTTTTCAACTATTTCTCAAATCAAAAAAGTTGATTTATTTTGACAAAAACCTTATAAATAAAAGTTGCAAATTTTATATTAAATATAACATGAATATCAACAAATTTTTTTTTTTTAAATTAAAAGTTAAAATAATAGATTAATTTAAGAACCCAGTTTTGTAGCCATCTAATGTTGATTTTTTGTTGATATATGTATTGCACAACTCTTAATGGAGAAAAATCGAGTATGCAATATAAAATATTAAAAGGTAAATATTTCAAAATTTGTAATAAATTTTATGAAAATTTAATTATTTTCGTGGAACAATTTAAAATTTTGGGCAAAAAAAAAAAATAAGTTGCATCTCTTTTTAACAAAAATAAATAAATTTTAGTGATTTCATTAGAGGTCAAAATATTTTTTACAAATTTTGTAGATATTATTAATGTATTTTAATCTAAATAAAATTGTACAACGCAAATGAAAATTACTAATTGAAAGGCACTTATAAAACGGTATTGATTTAAATTTTTTATTGAATTTAGCTTACCGATTGAGCTAATTGTTTTTAATACATTCAAAATTAGTGTGATTCAGAAATAGGCACTTTTTCGGAACCATGCGGAACAATTTCTGTTCGGTACCAAAAAAGGCTTCGTAAAATATTAGCTTATAAGCAGTTTTGTCTAAAAAACATCTAGATATTTTAGAATAGAACTATCGTTCATATATCCTTAAAGAGTGCTAAATTTTTATGATAGTACTATTTGTAAATAATTTGAGCTCAATAGTAGCGAGGAAGTCAACTTTTGACCGAGCTGACTTGTTGAAAAATGACCTCGGACATTGTTTGTAGAACGTTGAAAACCTTTACAGCACAACATATTTTTCATTCAAAAATTTAGAAAAAAATTAGAAATATTTTCTAATTCTAAATCACCCTTAACTGTCAAAAAGTGTACATCCGCAGCGTGGCTTTCACTGTAGCTTATCTTCAAAACAAAAACAAATTGAATAAAAAGTTATTTGAAATACATATATTTATTTATAAGTATACAATTTCAAACTATTAACAAAGTTTTTCGTACAAACGCCAAATTTATTAATTTACTTACCAAATACTAATTAGTATTATTGTACAGTATTCTTATTTATATAAAAAGTACCGCAAAAGACTTCAATATTTTCATCCATCAAAATACAAACAATAGTTAAATTAAAAACTTTTTATAAATTCATAGTTCAATTGCTCTACATTGAAAAAAAAAAACAATTCATAAACATTAACATTTCAGGAAACACGTTTTACTAATATATTATATTTTATTATACAATTTCGTACTAATTTCATTATAATTAGCCTTATCGTAAATTTCATGTGAACAAATGTTCCCATAATCAACAATGCTATATAAAAACAAGTTTCTCTAGTTTGTGTTTGTGTTGCATGTTAATTTTTCACATGACATTCGCGATAAGGCTGAATATATCATTACTTAATTATTACTCATACGCACTGTGTACATATTAGGCATGTCAATCTCGGCCTTTTTCAACTCCCAAATATATTGCGGGATCTGTCTATTTAAATCCCGGAATTGCAGAAAAACAGTGTATTTAATATTAATATCGAATAAAACAAATAACACACTAAACATACTTTACAGAGTTGTATTAAAATAAGAAAATTTAACATAAGAAATAAAAACAACAAGTTTACAACTGTTGTATTACGATAACAACGACAAATAACACGGCTTGTTAACTACCTAAAGGATTTGTGTAGCCATTGCCATTATAAATGATCTAGATAATATCCTCCTCGAGTAGAAAATGAGCCTTACTATGAAAGCGATGTGAATAGAGGTGCTTGAAGTGGATAAGGCAGAAAGTCTCAAAAATAAATTCCGTCAAGTTTTAACGAGCAGTTCGCAATGTCCAATAAATGAATGGCATCACATTTATCAGAAGGTTTGGTAAAAGACATTGTTGTAATGGGGGCGATAAAAGAGAGCATTTAACTTTTAGTCGACAATCCAACCAACAAGTGTTGAGGCGCAGCAGTGCTTTTCCACTGCATATTTTAAATGCAACAAATTAAGGTCCAGGTTGGAGGATAACACAGTTAAGCTTCTATTTTTTTAAGATGGCATTTTGAACAGAATAAGGAATAATTATGCCTCGCTCAAAATGGAATGGGTGATACATTTAATTTTTACTTAAAGTATTTATTTTTTTACTGAATGGTAATTCATTAATATTTATTATTAGTCTCAGACATTTATTAAAAAAAAATTTACTTTATATAGGTACAATTGCTTCTGTACCAAATATTTATATACATACATATGTACTTGAAGTTTAAATTATTTTGTGTGTGTAAAACTTTACGTTTATTTTTTTTAATTCTGAAAAGACCAATAAATACATACATACAGTACAACAAATCGTTTTTCTTTGTTATATTAATATTATTTTGTATACTTCTATAAAACAACGATTACAAAAATGTTATTTTTTCTGACTAATTAAAATTTACGAATCAAAACTTGGTGAAATTCGGGATCGCGAGATTATCACGGGCTTTGTTTTCAGATCTCGAAAATCTCGGGATCAATAAAATGATGAGTACGATTCACATCTTTTCATATACGTTAATTTGCCCAAATGGGTTAACCCCCTAAACCCCCCCGGCACTTATACACTTATACATTTGTTAATGGGTATTTTAGGCTTTGTTTAATGCATCATTACCCCTATTATGTTTAAGTGGAATTAGCGCACAGATTCGCACAAAAAACAATACAAACATTTTAGTAGAAATACGTTATATTATAAAAAAAAAAATATAATTAAGTGGAATAATGAATTTGTTATAATAATACTCGTATAGGCTTATTGACTATTAGTTGTAAGTTAGTCATTTATGTATGTTAATGGGGTAGTATGGAACGGAATAAATCATTGCTGAATTGTGTAAGGATGTTTGTAGATTAGATTAGGTGGAAATAAAAGTTTATTATTATAAAAGGCTTAAGGGGGGAACTGCTTTTTTCTGGTAAAAAAAATAATTTTTTTTAATTCAATTAATCGATGTCAATTAAATCAATCATTTTCCAAAGTATCTTTGAAAAATCCTGAAAATGACGCAACTTTGAAATAGCTTTTCTCGAAACACATTTTTCAAAGTTGGCGTGCAGGATTTCAGAAAAAACTACGTTTCAAAATCGAACTGCACAAAAAGCATTACATTTTTGAAGGGTTTTTTCACACCTTGACGATGAGAAAAATATAAATTTGTATTAACAAATAATTTTTCAGAACGGTTAAAGCGAAGAAATTCGAAAAAATCGTGCTTTTTATGAAAAATTATTATCATATTTTTAATTTAAGTAAAATAAAAAAGCGGAGTATGTCAAGGTGTAGAATTAACATGAAATTAAGGCGAACAATTTTTATTTGCATGTTTCAGATCGTTATTATAGACGGGAGGTTGGACGCCAATATAAATCAATTATTATGCATGAGTATGAGTATGAAGATATAAAAAATCATCGTTTCAGCCTTTGATATGCACTTAATATTGAATAAAAGACTTCTTTTATATCTAGAATGATTGAAAAAATACCAGTTTTAGGCCGAAAAAAGCAATTCCCCCTTAAAGTTAAAATTTTGAAGGTTTTTAATTTTCAGGCACGTATTAACTTTAACGTTTTTTTGGTCAGTATCGGTTGCCTCAATTAACAATTAAATTTCAGACTTAAGTTTATCACCTTTGTCCATTTACAATGTTACCGATGTAGGTTATCTTCCTGTGGATTTATATGGTAAATGGAGATACAAGGGAAAGTCGAACTAAAAAAAAAAAAATATTAAAACTTAAGTTGCAGACAAAGAATTCCGGCAAGAGACGAGTTTAAAATAAATGTTTAATAGCTCGTTTTGTGTCTGTGTTGTGAGGGTGTGACTGGACTCGCTTTGTTTGTGTGCTCAGCTATTTGAAGCATTTAGATATGTATAAATGTTGTTTTTTAAATCCATTTTTTTTTTGGCACAATAACATTTAACTATCACAATTCAACGTTTGCTGCATTTAAATGGCAGGCGTGTATTTTAACACCCAAATTGACAAATAAATGCTAAGTACGCGAGCTGGCCGCCAAATATTGCTGTTAAGAGCGCCAGGTGTATAAACAAAAGCGTACATACTCGCAGATATACAAATCCAAATATTTTACTAATTGTAGGCATACTACTAAACAATTACCTACCCTTTGTTTGGAAATAGTGTTTAGATTTGTTTTCTGTATTGGGTTTCTCTTTGATATACACTACACTGCATATTTTCAGTGAAAACGAAAAACATAATGCATGAAAATTGATTTTCTTTCGCTTAGGCGCCAATCGCCCACACAAATTATACGCAACTAGCAAAATGTAAAAATATGTACATATATGGAGAGCGAAGAGTTAATTTTTCACTAACTAATGGAACTGTAACAGATATTCGACATTGAAAATTTGCCAAAATTGCTGGTTGCCAAATTGTCGTTAGTTTTGATCATAAAAAAAAAATGCCAGACTTAATGGCACCTGACATATACATACATACATATGTTCCAATGTATATTTGTATAAGTATAAATATGCATACATGCTTCTCTGAGCAGAGCGACTGCATATTTAGTTGCATTTTAATAGATTCACTAGTTATTTTATGAAAGCTGTGGAATTGATTTTTTTTTTGAAAATGTTTTTTTTAGCTACAAAGTCAAAACAAATTACTGTAAATAACTGTACTACCAGTTATTGACTTCCTGGAATATTTTTTTTTTCATCTTTTTGTGTACAGGTGCTTGTGTGCATTTGTTTTAGAGTTTGATGTTGTATGCCTTGCTCAACGTTTAGCTCTAATGGGCCATCAGGCAAGTATATTCCATAAAGCCAGTACTTATATACATAGCTACTGCAAAGAAAGAGTTTTCAGAATTTTACAACAATATTGTATTCAGATAAACTGAATGCTATCATTTCGTAGATTATTATGTAGTGCTCTCCAGTAGCAACTTTATAGAACATTCATATAGTAATTTCGTAATTTAATTAAAGAGTAAAAACAATGTTTTTATTTTGTTTCGTCGAAAGCAATCGTGACATTTGTATAAAAGCGTACTTTGCATAAATCAATTTTGCTGAAGAAAATTATAGTCGTGCACGTCGTAGTTTAATTTGATTTGCCATTAAAAGCTAATAAGACTGTAATTGGTCTTGGTATCACAAATAAAAACAAAAAACTTGAAGTTTTACAGCTTTGATGTCAAAGAAAAAGTGGTTTCGTATACAAGATAAAATCAAATGGTTTGCTCACACACTAAGATGACGTCACGTAAACAGCTTATACCGTCAAATTCGTTAAATGTACAATATATGTATACACTTTAATGTTATGCAAGTCATAATCAGGGATACCGTTAATTGACATACACATACTTACATCACAACACACCATAACACAACATATAGCATCACATCGTATCAACACATCATAATTTATCATATTAACTTTTAAAGTCATACCAAAAGCTTAACCACATCTTGACCTCATATCTTGATTTTACATCACATCAGATCATCATATAACATAATCACATCTCATCACTATATCATATTATCATCGCTTCCAATCATATGGCATCATAAGAACACATCACATCATGACATCACTTCATGACATCACATCACATCACAACATGGCATTAGATATTATTATTTTTTTATTTCAGTCTACCGATGCATCTTACAGACTGTATAAAGGATATATAAATAATAATCAATTAAATATGACAAACAATATTTGCTTAAAGTTATGTAAATTAAGATTAAATAAAATCTAGGTTAGTATAATTGTTGCAGAGCCGAATGTATTTTACCATTGGTTCATTGAAGGCATAGTTTGTTTTATGGACTTTGTCTTCAAATAAAGGTATCCGTCTTAAATCGTGGTGATTAGTATACAAGTTTATCAATTTTAGAACTTCATTACAATTATATCACATCACATCATTTCAACACCACATAACGTCATTACATCACATCTCATCACATCAGATCATCACATCACATCATCACATCACTACATCGCATCACCACGTCACATCAACACATCACATAATGACATCACATATTGACATCACATCAACACATCACATCATCAAATAACACCATATCATCATTACTTCACATCACATCATCAAATCACATCATAAAACCACAGTGCCACAGCACATTCAAACATCACATCGCATCTCTCCACATTTTCATTCATATAACATAGCAACACTACACATCATACATAACATCACCATGTAATATCACCATGTAAGATAATGTAACATAACATAGCTAAGAGACAAATCGGATTTTAAATACGATTTTTATAATAAATGAAATCCATGTCGTTATTTTATTTTTTTTTTACTCAACGAGCGAATAGTAGTTTCACTCAAATGAAACCTGATACTATGATTTTTAGATCTTTATATGGCCACTGAAAGAAAATAAAAATAAATTGCTGGTTAAACCGGCTGTAAGACTACTAGAGTAAGTACTATGCTGACTCATAAGAATTTTGTTATCTTTTATTGACTGGCGTTTCATTGCATGTTAAAATTAGAAAAATAGCTCAGAGTCGCTTAATCGAAAGGCTTTGCAAAAAGCCATAGAGACGAACTTTTCTAATACTAAATTTTAAACATTTCCAATTAAAATACTGTTCAATCTGTAATGGAACAGTAAAAGCAGAAGCTTTAAAATTGTATATAAATTCAAATATGTACTTGTATGTATGTGCATATATAATAAACATTCTTCACGAATAAATATTTATCAATATTTCGAATAAAATGTAAAAATATTTGAAGTTTACAATATTGTTTAAAATTAACCGAGGATTTTTAATTTTTTTCTGCGATGTTATCTTGTACTTTTAACAACAATAAGTTTTGTTTATGTGCTATTGAAACTCTTTGAATTTTTTTTTAGAAATTTGGAAATGAAATATGTATGTATGTATATGAATCACAAACGCATATACATATGTATATAAACCTACGCATGAAATTAAATCATACAAACACTTGTGTATATATTTTGCTTAAATTTTTTGTACATAAACACCCCCACACTGCATACTCTTATTTACTTATAAATAATAATGCTGTACGGCATAGAACTTGACAGGTCTCCACGAGCCGAGATTTTCCTACAATTTGTGTTACGCATCTTGATTTAATTTTGTACGAAATATTTAAAAGGACGCCTCTTATAAAGAACACTTGGTAAAGACAGTTTATTGCATACCTTTAGGAGAAGACGCTACTTTTACACCCGCACACACTAACACATTCGCACTCTGAAAGCAGCGAGTAAGTAATAAACAAAAAACCGCCACCTTGACAGCTAAAAGAGCAAAAATAAAAGCAGAAGTAGAATGAAAAGTAAATAAAATTATCCTGCAAAAAAAAAAATTTTTTTTTAAAAAATACACGGATAAGCCGTAGGAAATGTTTGAAAGTACAAAAAAAATGACACTTTAGGTGTGAAGTGAAGCAAATTAGGGACGGAATGCTGAAGTTAATGAGAAGTAGAACTTCACGGTTTTGTGAACATTGCAATTAATTTCTTAAATTTTTGTAACGTGAAAGAGAAAATGAAAGATAAATTGGTTAGTAAATTTGTGACAACACAGTTCACTTAGACTTCTATAAGAATGTAAATGCTTATACGTATACATAATTACAAGTATTTTACTTTTGGGATTTTGCTGGATGCGTAAGGGCGTTTTTTTTTAGAATAGCCTTAATTTAATGTACTAGGACACTTAGCGAAATTGGAAATAAAAAAAATATCTGACTCACTTCAGACATAAAAAACAGAGAAATTCAGTGAAATTGACGCTTTTGAATTAGGAGAAATTGAAACAAAAGGGTATGCGAGGAACGTACGAGTACCCTTATCTACTCTTGTCACAAAACAACACATACATATAATCACCGAAAATACACGATATACTAGAACACCAATTTTCACTAGCCCTTTTTCACAGAGAAGATATTCAGAGAATTGTGGTTTTTTTGAATGAACTTTAATATCGATGAAGGCAGAGCAACTACTTGGAACCCCTAATCATTGAGAGGCCTGCCCAGGCAAGCACACATAAATGGTACATATAGCAGGCTTAACCTGAGCTGATACAATGTGAGCCTCATAATAAGTACAGATATTTGAACGGGTCCCTTTAGACTGAGGGTCACCTGCATACTTTTATGCATCCGTCAAAGAGACTTCATAAAATCAGTCGCTGAAATGTGTGTGCTACCTACGTTAACTGCCTGTGGCTGATTGAGAGAGGTGCACATAATCTGCCGGATTGATTATAGCATTTTCAAGTACACTGTAACAAATGCATGTTTAAAGTTTTGTTGAATAAAACAAAATTGCTAATAAATAATAAAAAAAAAAAATAATATGTGATGTAGTATGCAAACAGTTTGTTTTTCATGTAACGTAAATATTTTATATAAACAACAGAAAATGCTTTACACCTTCAAGCACGCAAAAACGTTAAAAAATAAAAAAAAATGAAAGAAAAAGTTTATGCGAAAATCGTGCGGCAGTTGAAACTTGCAAATCGAAAATAAATTTTTTAAAAGTTTTAAAATTTTGAAGAAATATTTTTAAATATTATTTCAGCTAAAATTTTACTAAACATATGCCTACATATGTTGCTCAAAAATCATTATCAATATATTAAAAAAAAAAAATGAAAAACCACTGTTTCCGTTTATTGTAAAAGCAAGCAAATTTTATATGGCTTACTTATATAAAAAAAATTGCAAAATATGAAAATTTAAATTTCAAATGAAGTACAAAAAAATAAATATATTTACATACCGTTATCCGCACAGTCTCTCTGGCAACACTTGCAGCAAAGTAGTCTTAAGTATTTAAATATCTCAGCTTTGCTGTAATCAAATTTCGATCTTACGTGAGCTCGGTGAGGCGTTATTTGCATGTTTTTAATAAAAAACAGATTCACCGGACTTGCTCGCTATTCAAACTCATCTAATTGAATAGACAAGTTAAACTCAAATTTTATATATTTTTGTTTTCATTTTCTGTTTCCAGAAGATGAATATAAAGAAACTACGATAACTAGGTTAAAAAGCAATAAGAACTTTTAAATAAAATATACTGTATGTACATATAAACATTCACGTATTTATTATCGACATGGAAAATAAATGTTAAATTTTCTGCATCAGTGCATTAATTTTAGGTTAAAAAATTTCTATTTCTACAAGCACAATTCGGTTTCGTTTATATTCTTAGCGGTGATATTCGAGCCCTGTCTATCGATTTTTATTTCAGTTTTCAGTTTGTGGATTTTTCAGTTGAACACATTGCTAGCGATAAAAGGTATTTAATATTATTAGCTTTGTTTATAAATACATACATATATATACATATATGGTATACATATCACTTGAACAGTATTTTACCAATAAAAATGTTGCTTTTAGGGTTTTGCTAAGATGAAAATAAGCATATAAATGGCGTGATAATTGCTTGAGACACCAAGGCTAAGAGCAACCCACTTAAGAAGTATTGGGTTGCACATAAAGCTAGGCTTAATATATAAACAACTATAAATAGAACTGCAAATAAAGATTTCAATGAAAGCTATAGCATTCACACAATGGACCGAGTCAAACATGCATACAGTGGTTGGTACTTTTGAAAAAATCGTTAAAATTCAAGCAATGCACCCTGATTACCTCTTTGGATATTTACGTTCTGTTCGGACAGAAGCAATAAAAGGAGCACTTTTACAAAACGATAAACGTTTAATATTAACACAACTGACTACTAACGTTACCACAGATCTCAAGTGAACGTACTATCGCTTTAACTCAAGCTCTTGTCTGTGAACGAATATATTTATTTATTAATTTATTTAAGTATATGTTTTATAATGTTTTCTTATATAAAGTGGATCATTGCGGACATAATTTGTTTTACAATTGGTTTTTTTTTTAAATGGATATGAAAACCACAGTGGTCTATGAGGAATATTAAAATATATTCATTCCAAAAGAAAGGGACAAAGGGTTTCTTGGATAGTACCAAAAGCAAAAGTTAAGGAAAGGACTAACCTGCTTCTTTCTTAAGATTTGCGATAAGTTTCTGATGATACTTATAGAAAAAGTTTTTTAATTTGTCGCTTATACAAATGATGAAGTGATATTAATCACAGTCAAGTTCTGGCCAATAAGTGAATTAATAGAGGGTGCCCACTTGACATCTCTAGGTGGGTCAACCAGAATGGTCAACGAAGACGTCCACCGAAGCTGAAAATACCTTGGTACTATTCTTGTTTACAGACTTAAGTTGAAAAGAAATATGGAGAAGGGACTTGCCGCTATGAGTTTAAAAATACCTTTGGAACGCATTGGCTGCATTTAACGTTCATCATCACCTGTATGGTGTAAAGTACGGTGTTGCGTTTGATTAGATCATTTTTGTTTTTTTCACTATGTACATTGACGAAATATTATTCTTAACATAGAAACAAAAATTGCCACCAAAACGAGTACTTAAAATATTTTAGATTTTGTTATTCTAATCGATCATATTCATATGATATAAAGTTAAGAACATGAATATTAAGAACATCTGCTATTTTTCGCTACTTAGTAATCGCTTTCCTACAGGACACCCAGTTTCTGGGTCTGTATTGGGTAAGCTTCATATACTTACACACAGAATTGCATCAGTTTCGGTTAAGACTGTCAACTCTCTTATAAAATCTTTACCAGAAATCTCTGGTAAAGTTATCATATATAAAAAACACTAAAAAAAACTTAAAGTAAAAACGATTCAGTGTACTTATTTGTTTGCATATCTTCTTACCTTCTTAGCGTAGCAAATATAATTGAAAAGTTAATAAGCAGAAAAGTGAGTAAAATTAAGTTATTTCTATTTCCTGTGTAGCCAAGCGAAAAATGCTCATTTCTTCCATGTCTGACTGCCCATTCCGTTACCACCGCTCAAACGTTTTGAATTGTGAATTTTCGCACGTACGCGCACATTCACTGATACGAAACCAATTGAGGGATCAATGTAAAGCAACTGAAAATTGGCCAGAAAGTTTACACAAGCGTGCGAATGAAATTGAATGAATAAAGTGGACACCTCTCTCATTATTGTGTCGCCTGTGAATTGATGCGGTAAAGTACGAATGGGTTCAATCAGTCAAGGTTCTGCTTGTGTATTCGTAAATGAGCTTAGGAAACCTACGAAAGTAATGCATTAATAATTGAAATGTCAGCATCTTTAAAACATTACCTTTTTTCTTTTAATCATCAATTTTGTTTGAGAGAGCATATGTTAGCTTGTGCGTGTAATACTTAGTTAAGGGATGCCACGGTTTCTCATTTACTGTCAAAAGCGAAAGCTATTAAAGTTTAATTTTATTTGTTTGCCCAACACATATTTAAGTTTTTGTGTCGGCATGAAAGCGCCATAATATATGATAGCCGCTGTAGATATGTTTTTAAATGACTTCTACCCCGTACGGCGTCAATTATTTCGTCTTATTTTGTGTCTCGCAAGCTTTTGAAGCAATACCTAAATGTGGTTTCAATTGGAAATGCGCTCCGGATGGCACCACAATGTCGCACAATATAAATTTACAATGCGTTAAGATATAACATTTTTATGTTAATGTTAAAAATGAAAGGATGTCGGTTTTATCAGACTTGTGCATAACAAATCAAGCTATAAAATTATCTACCGACATTTGGCAGCATTTGTAATCAGTTCATAAGTAATTCAAATTGTTTTTTATTTTACTTGCTAGTTAAAATTTATTAAAGAACTGAATCATATTGAAATAAGTGAAACTGAAATACATTGAACTAAATTAATAAAGTACATGCAATAAATTATACTGAACTAAATACCCACTGAAAGGGTTAGCATGTCATGGCGTATACGTAACTTCGAAATTAAGTTCATAAAGTTGTAGTGTGACGAATTATATCGCTTTACAAAATTATACTACGCCCAATTAAAATACAGTACAGTCTTAAAGAAAATTTTTTTTTATAAATTTTGTAACATTAATGAAGGGCGTACACAGTTTTATAGCCTCATGGAAGACTTGTTCTAAAAATAGACTTCGTCTAAATTGAATAGCTGCTTAACATGCTGAATAAAACGTTATTCTGATACGCAAGCGTGTTCAGTCATAATAAAAATATATTTTTAAGCAACTTTCGCGAAGCCGTTGCGGATTTCGAATGCCGAAATGGCTGACACCGTAGACTTCGATTTGATAGCTGTGCCTTTTTTTTCAATTATCCACTATGCAGTATTTATATAGCGACAAAATCTGATTAAAAAACCAGATCTGTTTCTATTTCATGTCTTCGAGCCATTGTTAAATTCTTACCTCCACACAGACATACAAAGGATTGTCTTACAAAAACTGAATATTTTGTTTTAACTAAGGCAATCCAATGTAATATGATTATTTAATAAAGTATAAATATTTGTAAAAAAAATGTTTGCATATTTCTTTCTAAATAACATTGTTCAGTGAAATCATAATGCGACAAAATGAAACGACTACTTTCATTTAATGCAAAAGCGATATAATAAATTATTCATCGTGAGCTATGTTATATTTAAAATTCTCTGCTACTATTTAATGTTATTTTAAAAGTTAACAACAAACATATTTATTGCTGTTCAGTTTATCAAAAAAAAAATTATATTTCTTTCAATTTCCGTTCCTGTACTTAGGCTTCCTCAGCAGTCATGTCACGTAAAATTATAAAGTAAGAGGAGCTGGCTTTTAAAATCTGCAAGTAGTTAAAAAAATTTACGCAATAAGACGAGTTGCTAACACGAATACATAATTTCGTTTAATAATTCACTTGCAGTGCCGAGTAAATAATTTTAGATTATTAGCATTTTTAATTTTGAAATGGAAGTCCACTCTTTATGAGTTTAACAAAATATATGTGCATACAAGTTGTGTTCAAAGTGTAAGGTATCAATAACTAAAAGCAGATCCACCGTTCGCCACTGTCTATATTTTAAGTCCTAAAAGCTTTAGATTTCGTGTTTCACACAAAATTGTATGCAAATTCTTTATTCTCTTTTTTATAATAATTAATAAAAAATCGGCGAGCATAACAAAATACGTCTAATCTTTTTTGCTGTTAAAAACAAATTAAGTATGTTATGTACTTACTTGAAACTGTAAACATATGTATGTATGTATGTTCGGGATAAGTGTACCAAAACAACAAAAAAATCGATAATCGATTGTACGTCGCCTGCAAAATTTTTCAAGGTCACCTTACTTTTTGAACACAACACGTATGTGAAATAAAGCGTGCAAATAACAATAATACTTAAAACTTACGCCAACTAATGTTGTCAAAGACATTACACCAAACCAGGATATTTGAAAGCAGAAGTCCTTACTTGCACGCATAATGATCATTTGTAAAGTTTTCTTAAATTCCTCTGACTCATTGTACCACTCGCTGTCGTAGCAAGCAAATGGAATGTTTTCGAGCTGAAAATATATTAAGAAGAAAAACTAGCGCATTTAAATTAAGATTTTGAAAAAGTTATACAAGGAAACAGTAAGTAGTTGGCACAACGACTTATTATATTGAGAAATTCTACAGAGAAGAAAATATCGCCACAAAATTATTATTTTTTTTCGAATGATTTTGTTGTACTTCATTTTACTTAATTGTGAACAGCCAGAAAATAAAAATTTCTTCTATGTAGTTTAATATTTTTTTGAACTTTTTCTGCAACCTAAGATAAAACATTAAGTTGACTAAGTTTTCAATGGTTTTATTTAAAAAAATGTTATATACATTTATAAATTTGTATCCAATAAATTTGGGAGCGTTCGTTGCATTAACAAGTAAAATAAATGCAAAATTTTGTTTACAGTATGTACTCCACTTCACATTTAGAAACTTCCAATTAGATCTTAGGTTGTCGTAGTCAAGTCAAAGTCAGTTTTAATCAAATTAGAGTCAACTTTTACCAAAATTGTACTTTTTCGAGTTTGAGTCAGCTCTTTCGCTTAGAGAACGCTCTAAAGTTAACATGAGGAAAGGTTATCACAAAAGCGTCTACTAAATCTGAGCGATTAAATTCTTAACTATAATGAAATTGTTTATTATAATTAGCGTGAATATTGCCTTTGTTTTCTTGAGGTTTTGTAATAGGAAAACGATGCTATAAATATTGCACAATAATTGAGAATGTGTCGAAAATTTATTAATTAAATTTAGAGTAGTTGAATTTCTATAGCCGATAAAAGATAGGCAAAGCTACGAGTATCATTCAATAAGAAACAGAGGCCATTCAGTGACGATAACCCGACAAAGTCGTTGTATGTTCCGCTTTCTCGGGTAGTCAGATTTTTCACCTTTCTTCCAAATAAAAACCAAATTAGATTTAAATAACTTATTGTACAACTAGTGCCTTTGTCGATTTCCAGTAAAAAAAAATTCTAGAAAATAAATAAACTTGGTGCGTTACCCTTAATTGAGAAAATAATTGCCAAGTTGCCAAGTAAATACGTACCTCTGTAACTAAAAATTGTCCATTCACATAATACATAGAATCCACGGTGAGTGCAGCGCCAATATACATGACCATGCGAACAAATGTTACTTTGTCAGTTTCCTATAAATAGTAAAAAAAAAAATACTTTTATAAAAGTAAGCACAACTTCAAGATATGTATTTTGCTACGATTTCCAGCAAAATATTTTTCACAGCGGCCTTAATGATAAACTGCCTTTTTTTTATGAAGAAAATTTATTTGCAATTTTATGAAAAAAAAAACCATTTCATTCAGATGAAGAAACGATTTTATTCAACAATTAATTACAACTTGCCAACAATTTGATATAATTTTTTTTTTAATTGGCATCGAGTGAAAATAACAGCTCGTGATTTTGAAAGGGATGGTTCGAGTTCACTGTAGCACATTTGGTTTCTTAAATAAAATTAATTTAAATTCAAAAACAATTCAAATTTCAATAATATACAAAAACAACAGTTTAAATTTTTGCCAACAAAAAAGTGGTATACATATGTAGTTGTTAAGAAAAAAATGACAAAAATAAAAAAGTGGAAAACATATTTGCACCAGATATAGCAGATATTATAAAATTTCTCAGAAGCGTGATTAATTTTAATACTATATCTTTTCATACAAATTTAGTTTGTATAAAGTAAATTTCTTTTCTAAAAAGCTTTGTGATAATTGAATTTTTAAAACTGTACCCACTTTTCTTTAAAATTTTGCATACAAAAAATTATTTATAAATAATTTTTGGACTTTCTTTAATTAAATTATTATTTTTTTAATATATTTTATTTTAAAAAATGTTAAATTTTATTTCCAAAATAAAAATTTACAATTTGATTGAGCTCGAGGCCAGTTTACGGAAGATTTTTTTTTGAAAAAACAATAACAGTTTTTAATGGTAGAAGTTATAGCCGCTATTTCGGAGATCACTACATCTCCTCATCAGATTTCTTTTTATTAATTATATTTATTCTTTATCACCACTCTCCCATGCTTTGAACCAATGACCTCGGTTTGCAGAGCCAACACGCTACATGCTGTACTACGCTTGCCGAGTGGACTGTTGTGTTTATTTCATATTCCTTAAACAAACCAACTACAAACAAGAGCAACTAATATTCTTCTTCTTCTGTTCGTAGGCGCCCTTTCCTTCGTTGCAATCCCATGGGTGCCGATTCAAAGGACTTTTTCACCGGATCATCATCATCCATGCAAACGACATGGTCAAGTCATCGCAGGCGTTGCATTTTTATACGCTTGACTATGTCCATATCATTATACAGCTCATACATTTCATCGTTGATCATAAAATTTTGAATTATTATTCATTTTGAAGGCCAATAAAAATGTTATCAAAATTCTTCCCAAAACTAAACAAAATTGAGTTTACTGAGAGGATTTGACTTAAAAAGTTATTGAAGCAAAACATTTTGTTTTTAATATGTTTTGGAAAATCTTAGCTCGGGAAGATTTTTCATAACTTTAGTTTCTACTATAATGCAATTTTCTACAATTTTCGTGAAATTTGTTTAACGACATTTATTTTAAACTAAATATCTGCTATTTTACTTAAAAAAACTAGATTTCGGATTCATCTGCAACATAATATATTGCTGAAAACGTTTTCAAAATTTTGTGTATTTTTAATAAAGTAACCAATTTTTTTAATAACAACAAAGAGAAAAATAAATTGAGCTAACAAAACAAATTTTATATAATTTCTTTCTGAGATTTGATTTTTTATTCGAGACTTTTTGCATTTGCTAAATGATTATAAGTCCTTACTTACCAAACCGAAATTCATTTCGAAGAGCACAAATCCGTAAATGATCAGGCTATGGAGAAAATGCGACAGAGTGATGTGTCTGAAGAGTTGATTGATTTCATCTATGAAGCTTTTAAAGGCAAATGAAAAGAAAGTTGTTTACTTCGAAATCATCAAATTATTGCAATCATAGATTTAAAGTCAAAATATGAAATATATGTAGGTTAACTCTACTATACCAAAGTGTCCGTTGATGTTGGATAACACAATAACGTAAATATTCATCGCGTCGATTTTTCGGCACGAGCGGCGATGTTGATTTCTGCAGAAGCTTACACAAAACTTGCACAAGTCCACAGGCATGCTTGCTGAGTACCATAAAAATGCAATGGAAACTAACAGAACCTATGTACATATGTATGTCAGTAAACAAAAAGAAAGTGAAAAAGTAGTTTGCATAAAAATGTTCAATTTTGGTATGAAATTTGAAATTGACGCACACATGACAGACGCTAAAAGCGAAGCTCCGCCGAAAAACATTTCCATTGGATAGTAAAATGATTTCATACCCTTGTCAAGAAACATCGGATAACCGGTGAAAGCTGTGTGTAAATAATAATTTTTATATAAATAATATATGCAGTAAATATATACATATATGTTAGCAGTTTACGCAAAATATGCACATAGTCGGGTGTGCCCTTCAATTGATGATATAAATTGGTGAAAACCGCATTGAAAATGTAATTGCAAAGTATGCAAGCGCATGTTATGAGACAGCTCAAGAGTTGACGTCTCGATTCCAACCAAGTTTTATCCATAATTTCATTTATTTCTAGCTTCAGCTGCCCTGTGACTGGCATATCTGCAAGCGAGGGGTTTTAATACAAATTTAAAACACTACATCTTAAAATATTTAATAAATGCATCAAATACTTATTTAAAAAATTAAAAAAAAAATTTTTTTTATTCAATTTACATAATTTTTCAATTTCTAACAAAAATCAATATTTAAAAAAAAATTCTTAAAAATTAAAAAAAAAATTTATGGATTTTTTTTTTTTAATTTGTTATTTTATAGCCAATTCAACTCCACTCTTATCAAGTGAAAGTTTCAATTGACTAAGAAAAAAGCTTTGATTTAAAATAAAAAAATTATATAGCTCTTCCGCAATTTTTTCCATATAAAAAAATCCGAGTGCGTTATATGCAAGAAAAGACGATTTTACAAAATTTATGTTAGTCGTTAGTCTTTTGAAGCCTTTAGTTTTATGTACTACTTAGAATTGAATGGGCTATAAAAAATGAATGATAATAAAAAAAGAACAAATTTTGTTGAGGTTGGAATTTTTCAGTTTTAGTTAGGCAATGAACTGTATTGTAAATAAAAATTGTATACAAAATACATAGAAGATAAATTTTTACTAACCCAACAGTATTTTTCAGCTGGAAAGCTGCACTTCTTTCACAACTATTTATTTGATATCAAAAAAAAAACTTAAAGTAGGTAAGATGTAAGAATTTGAATTAATTTAAGAACACTTTATCCTGAAAACTTCACAGCGCGTTCAGTGAAAAGTACGCCTTGAAATTTTCACTAGACTTGAAGCTAAAATTTCTCGAAATGGCACACAGTGCATACGGTCTGCTATTATTTTAATAAAAATAAAGAAATACTACAAATAACACGGCTTGTTAACTCCCTAAAGGCTTTGTTTTGCCCTTGCCATTATAAATGAGCTGGAGAATATCCTCCTCGATTATAAAATGAGCCTTACCATGAAAGCGATGTTAAAAACACTAACGAGGAGGTGGATAAGGCAGAAAGTCTCAAAGATAAATAGCAAGTTTTACTAAGCAGATCGTAATTACCCAATAATCGAAAGGCATAAAATTTATCAGAAGGCTTGGTAAAAGAAATTGATAGTTTTGGTAATGAGGCGATAAGGACTATGTCCTACAGAGAGCATTTATCTTTTTGTTGACAATCCATTCATTAGTGTTGAGGCGCAGCAATGCGTCTACACTGCAGGTTTTATATGAAACAAGTTGACTTTCTTTAAGATTGCATTTTGATCAAAATAAAGAAATTTTTTTTTCCATTTTTACTGAATGATAATATTTTAATGTTTAATATTGGTGTCAAACAGTGATTAAAAATAATTTTACTTTATGTAGGTGCATTTGCTTCTGTACCAAATATGTCTATTTGTACTTGGAGTATGAATTATTTTGTAAGTGTGTAAAATTTTATGTTTATTTCTTTTTTGTTCTTGAAAATACCCATAAATACATTCATTAATTACAACAAATCGTTCTTCTTTGTTATATTAATGTTATTTTGTATACTTCTATAATACAACTATTACAGACGTGTTACATTTTTGAACAATTTAAAAATTAGGAATCAAAACTTCGTGAAATTCGGGATCCCGGGATCCCGGGATTATCTCGGGATTGTCCCGGGATTTCGTTTTCAAATCTCGAAAATCCCGCGGTCAACAAAATGCCAAAAATTGACAACCCTAGTATGTACATACATATATAAAAACTGGCATGTAAGATTTGGTCTAGCTAAAATTTATCAAATTTTCTGATTCTACAGAATTTTCTCAAAAAAAGTGCCTGAGATTGTTGTACACGTAAATTTTCTGTTTCGCTTGCATTTATTATTTTTCCACTATTTTATTCAGGATTAACTTTATAAAACATATGCTTGCTCTATTAAAAATGGAAAAGAATTTATTTAAAAAAAATTAATCACTCAACAATTTAAGATATCAGATCTGCAGTTGTTCCCTTTTACACTTCTTCCAAGAACTGACGAATAAAATCGAGAAACGATAAACAATTTTGTGAATAATTTAACACACCTTAATGAATGTAACATATTTAAATACACGAATACAGCGAAGTGCTAATTTCATTTAAATTTACCTGTCATAAATATTTCGATCGCTTGCAGCAATTCATGTGATTCAGCTTTGTGAAGTAGAGTTCGACATTCATGTTGCATTAACATGAAGAAAGACATTTTCACCATTGTTGTTGTTGTTTGTAGTGCCGTCGTAACGGACTGCAAGTAAACGTACGTTTTGAACATCAATATACTCGTAGATAAATAATATATTAACATTATTTTTCTTTCAGGTGATTGTGAGTGAAAGTGTCATGTTCGCACGTAAAAAAAAAGAAAAGCAATTTCCCACTTTCCCCAGATTGTTGATTTCGATGTACATAGTAGAATAATAAAATGTGAATAAATGTGTGAAATAGCAATATTGCTATCGCCAAAATATATTTTGGCATAAATTCATCAGTGGACTGCCGGTCAGTGCAATATATTATCTGTGTATAAGATTTTGATAACCAAAGTGCGCTTAGTTTCATCTTCAAATTTTTTTATATATAGTGCCTCTTAAGAATTAATAATGGCACATCATATGTCGTGATTTTACTAAGATGGCTTTAAATTTATTTCTATCCAAACTTTTCAATTTTCTTTAACTTTCAATTTGCGATAAATATTTATGTATCATATGTAGGATAATGACTGAAAAATATTATTTTTCTGTGGATGTTTTATATTTAGGTCAAATAACGAAGCAAAATTAACAATTTTTTTTATATATTTCTACTAGTATAGACATAAAAAGAAAAAAAAGCGAACTTGTGGATATTCTTTATGAACCTTACAATACAGCACTCTAGAAAAATAACACGATATTTTTTTTTTATTATTTCTGTTGCTTGTACTCTGTCGTTGCTGTACAATTTCTTGAAGAAATAAATAAACAAATTTTTTACTTAAGAGTTTCAGACTGTTTAAAGAAATTTTATTGAAAAAATCTTCTTTTAATTTTTTTAATGTTATTTTATATGCATTTTACTATTTCCTTAAGAGCTGTATAAGCATAAAAATTAAACTTTTATCATACTGACATGCCAATTTTTCAGAGATCTAATTCATTTGGCAATTTTAAGGTTATTTGCTTAAGATCAAGTTAGTGTCGCGCCAAATGTGCTTAACTGGATTGAACTTCGATGAGAGTAATGTGTATTTTAAATTCTTTATATGTAAGTACATTTATTATTGTAGATACATATATATGTATTTATTGCACTGTTACTTATACTGACTGCAAAAATAAAAGAAATCGAATATTCTGATGATTTTTTTTCTTCTTTCTATTAACTATTTTAATTTAAATTCAATTTATTCCCTAACAAAAGCCATACAATGTATTGAATATACAATGGTGTTTAAAAGCACTAAACTTAAAGATTGAAATTTTCTTGTAAAAGTTAGAGAATGAACAAAATTCGTAAAGACAAATAGAGAAAGCCGAACGTGGTTTAAATATTGTATTTCTATTATTTTTGAAATCAGTGCATATATGTTACAATACATTCATACCTCCACAATGAGCGGCACATTGCCTTCGGCATGTTGCAACATCAACCAGCGAGGAATTAAACCAATACAGCATATTATAAACAGCAATACATTGATACTAAATAGATATAATGAAAAAACATTATTCAAATTAATTTATGTATTTCAAATATGAAAATCAACATATCCTTTTCAATCGAAAAATTCTTAATTATCTTAACTCACACTCTCAACCATTCTTTGAGCGCCGTTGGTGTGGTTAGATTCACACCTATTATATATGCCGTCCTGATTAACTCTCTTATTCGAAAGCGATTGCGAATTTTTACTACCTTAAATTCTTCAACACTATGCATTACTTTTTGCAAAAATTAGAAAATACTATTATGAATCGTTACGTTTGGTCTAAGCAGCTCAGTCAAACTGTTACTTGGACTTTCAAATACAAATGCTTATATATTTCTTTATATCTATTAAGAATTTCACACGCTTTTATTTGCTTACTTCTTTCAATAGTTTCGGATATTGATTTGAAATGTAGTACGTATTTTAGTTGCTTCGCTTCCAAATGCAAATGTTGTTCATGAACCGATTTTCTTGCCAATTATATAAATTACAATTAAAACTGTTTAATCAGCTTTCTGAGCAATAATTATTGGAACTTTGCATATGCTTGCATGTATTTAAGTTACTGAAATGTATTGAATTACTTTGCTGTAGCACACTCAATGAAATAAATAAAATATTTATTATTATTTTGTATTGGCACTTGCATTTTCACATACAAATAATTAATTAATGTTTAAGGCAATACGCTGGTAATCGAGAGAATTTAATTTCACTAATTTCTTATTAAAATATTGCAACTGAAAATTAAAAATTTTACTCTTCTATCACATTAATTTTTTTTTATATTTGTTAAATTTCTCCATTGTTGATATTTTTCATATCAAGAAGTGATTTAAAGCTTAAAAATTGTTTAAAAATAAGCTTTTGCGATTTATTTTAATTTTTAAAGTAAATTAACAACACATAATAAATGTAAGAAAAGTTGGCATTTCTTATTTCATTTATTTCATTTTGGACGTGACTTTTTAATAAAATTTATATATGCAAAATTAAGATTAGTTACAACTATTATTAAGCTAGTAACTGTTATTAAAATATGTATAAATTTTTCCTGTTGACTTTTAATCAAAAATTGGAAATTCAACAAAGCAAATGCGACGGGAATGGCAACAAGTGCTTCAACCACTAATCATTCCAGAACTTACCATATCTAAACTAACTTAACATTAAAACTCTTCACACTTAAACTTACCACAACTAAACTCCCCACACCTAAACCTAAGCCCATCACATCTAAATTTAAGGCATTTAATATTCTAAGCCTTGACGCAGCTTACTTGAGCCAAAGAACATAGATTACAAAGAAGGCGCAAGTTCCGTTCCGTTCCGCTAACATATTATCTCATCCGTTTTCAACATACAAATTCGACCTTCGTTGATTGATATAAGATTCTAATTCGATCTTAGTGGATTTCGATGTATTGAAATAAGCCGATATAACTTGCCACAGGTAACGAAACGCAATTCAACGTCTTGGTTATGTTCATTCTTTGCTTTAGCTTATAACATCTTAACTTACCACACCTAAACTCGAAAGGTCCGAACACACCACACATAAATTGACAAAAATTTTCACTGTGGCAAAAAAATTACCACGTAATCAATTGTAATTTGATGATAAGGTCTCTTTTTAGTATATTAAGCTGAAATAATGCAAGCCTAATAGAGCTTTAACGAAATAAATTATTTAACACTTAACCAAATGCGACACAAAAAAAAAATTATATGAAAAAAAACACTGAATTCAGTATATTTAAGTATACTTTGCCTGATTGATAATCTTGTTTTACTGTTTTTCTTTCTGACATAAATATTTTTAATCAACTTATTCCATTAAATTTTACAAATTCAGTACCACGACATGTTCATTAATAAATTAATATATGTATAAATGAAAATGAAATCGTTTTATTAAAATGAATTGTTTTTTAAGTCGGTATAAGGCATCAGCTCTCTCTAAATTTGTTAATAAAAAAACGGACTATAAGCCCATTTTAAGTGATATGGGGAACAAGCAGTAAATATTAGATATATTATTAATTAGCAACCACTTATTTGTAAAATATTCGTTGGTGAGAAAAAGTTAATAATCGTAATGGAGCATAAGTATAAGTAGTAAACAAAATACATATGAGAATATTACATACATATGTTTATATATACAGTGAAAATTCAAGCCTAAATAATATTTACAAAATAATTAGCCATATTTCCATATATTTATTTATTTATTTTTAGCGGTGTAACATTACTAAATAACGAGTCAAAACAATCCAATTTCAGATATAAAGTAAAATATTCATGTTTGTCTAAAAAAGGAAGCAAATTGTTAACGACAAAATTAAGCATATCTTTCTATAATATGAACTTAATTTTATGAAAGAGGCTCAATACTTAGCAATACTTACACGTTTTGCATTAACTAAATTACATCCAATAGACGACGCGGCATACAAGAAATCAATCTATGTAGGAGCGTTGGGGGTATATTGATCCAGGCAAATTGCAATTTTTGAAAAAAAAAACGCCGTTTTTCCTGAGCAACAAGTGGATCGCTCGACCTTGTCATCTAAATATTGCCATCAGTACTCGGTAGGGTTCAAATCAGGGCTTTGAGCAGGCCATTGCAGAACTTCTATTGATTTTTGGGCGAAAAACTCCTTTGCAACGCGACTTGTATGCTTAGGGTCGTTATCTTGTTAGTACATAGATATATAAAATTATTTTCTGTAATTTTACTTTCAATATGTACGAGATCTGATAAACCATTATACATAGCTACAACAGTCCCAAATCCGAACACTTCCACCGCCGAATTTAATTGTGCTTTGCACGCACTAAGATTGCAGTCATTCATTATTTTTTCGCCTTACTTTTTGTTTTTTTTTCTATTTTCTAACTTAAAATTTTCTCTCATCGCTCTAAAGTATCCACTCCCAATAATTTAATTGCATATTGTAGTATTTTGTTGAAGGGATTCCTGATTTAGTAATGACTAGAAAAGTTTTCCTCGCGAATTCTACATTGAATTGTTCGCTCGGAAACATTTAATTGTAGACTTTCTTTTATAAATCTAGCTGACGATGTGGAATCTTTCTTAATTTCTCTAATTAATTCTTGGATCTTTTGGCAAGTTCACGATAACGCAATACATTTTTATGATCTCGCATAATAATAAAAATAAACTGTTTTATTGATCAACACAACTCAAAAAATTCCATTAATTACGTTTAAGTAATAAGTCTAAATTCCACCAAAAAAAACTTAATGCGCAGTAACAACTTTCGCGAATAATTCCCGGTATGCTTAATTTTGTCGCATGCGAAAATCCACTAATAGTCAATTATTGCATTTTATGATGAAAGAGAAAAAGCTAACTTGCACTAAAAAAAAAAATAATAAGTAATTATTTATGCTAGACAGCCAATAAAAGTAAATATTTAAATAACAAATTATTTCTTTCCGGGGTATGAATACTTATGTCGGCTACTGTATATGTATGTATGTTATGTACAAATGTATGTTAGAAAGAGTGTTTATGCAAAAGCGTGCACATAAATAATACTTCATAAACAATTATGTATAATTGGAAAACTTTAGCAAAACAGAAAATGTGATTTTTTGCTTTTTATTGTCTAGTAAACTGCCTTACCAGTCCTTCATGTTTCGCTTACCTAGAGTTTAAGTAATTAGAGTAAAAAAAAAAACAACAAACTATAGCATGAATAAATTAATTTTTTTCTGTTCAAATGCTAAATGGCACAACGTGAAGTGAATTTTTTATGAAACTTTTTAACGAAAAATACATATTTTTCTACGCGTATTTAGCAGCTATTAACTTTGGTGAGTTGCTCTTATTTGTTGCATTTGCTTCGGAAGTTGTACAAGTAGCCAACAGCGAATACAAGTGTGAATGTTTTTTAATAGAAACTTTTAAATAAATTAACCAAGCTAATGAAATTGTGGTAATAATAATGTTTTTTGTTGTTTTACCACTTTTAGTAGTAAACTTTTATTAAAGTTTTCAAAACAAAATAGCTGCTTGAGCTATGCATTCACGCATTTGTGAATAATAATTTCGGAAGGATATCGGTGAAGGAAACTGGTGAAAATTGCAATTAAGTTAGCGTTTAGTATTAGCATATCACTCGCAATGCATTATGTCATGATAGCTATATCTATACCGGTGGTTTTCAATGAAGCAATACTTTTTTCGGAGTTGGTCTTTTTGACAGCTGTTACTTGATTTATACTTACTTTGTTTTGCCATTTCATAATGAACAAACTTACTCCGAAACAACGTGATGATAATCCACAAGGCATTGTTGAGACGCTGTTACATCCTCAAAAAGTCACTGTTTGGTGGTCTCTATGGGGAGAGGGAATCATTGGTTCATATTTCTTCAAAAATGAAGCCAACCATAATGTTACAGTCAATGTGGAACGCTATACTTAGAGTCATGCGTAAAGACTTTTTCCTGCCTGAATTGGAGGATGTTGATGTGGACGACCTTTGGTTCTAAAAAGACGGCAATCAATTTATTGAAGGAAACTTTGGGTGAGCGCATTATCACGCATCGTGTCCTGTGGCGTGGCCTCCAAGATCGTGCGATTTAACACCGTTGGACTATTTTTTGTGGGGTTTTGTGAAGTCGCTTGCCTACGCAGATAAGCCCGAGACGATTGACTCCTTGGAAGAGAATATTCGAAATATGGGCCTCTCGGCTGAAATTTTTTCGAAGCGGTCACTTGCCCGAAATCATTTTAAAAACATAATGGCAAACCCTTGTCTTTATAATAAAGTTAAATTCTTGGCCTAAGCATTAAATTATATGCGTTTTATTTTTTCTTTAAAACCACTAGTTTAAAAAAAACACCCTTTGTAATCTTATTGATAACGATAACAGTTAATGATGATAACTTGAAAGCAACTTTTGCAATAAAAATTACAGAACGATGAGCACAACGGTAACATAGATTACCTGGAACCTGATGTTCAATTTGAAATTGAATTTCAACAACACGTTTAGTCGTTTCTCCACTATCAAAACTGTGATTATATTCCAATTTTATTCGTACTAAATACCATACATATGTAGTTCCTTAGTCTGAGTTGTATAATAACAAGCAATACAAGTGAAAATATTGTAAAAGTTCTCACAGGATATTGAGTTTCCGTGCGGTTGAGGGTTAAATTCCATTATTTTAAAATTAAAATACGTTCATTATCAAACAAAAATGAATAGCTCAATCTTAAGGTATGGCCGTGAATAAAAAAAATAGTATTTTTTACGAGCTTAAAGGCCTATTTGTTTATGCGAAAAAATTTTAAGGAAAAAAAAAATGCTCAACAAATGGAAATTATACAAACAACAACTACGCAGTTAAGTCGAAAAAGCGACAGATCAGCCACACTTGATTGGAGTGTGAAGGGAAAACAGGAAATATAACAATAGCCACACAGCTTTTAGTTGCCGGCATGTATGTAAGTATGTACTTGCGGGTTCGACTCCCGCAGAAACCAAGAAGAAAGAAGTCTGATAAGGAAAGGTGGTGATATCCGAAATTGTACTATAACTTCTACCGCATTGAGCATTGTTGTTTTTTCCTTAAAATTTTTCCCATAAACTAATCGGCCTTAAAGCTCGTACATATGTAATTAAAATATTTTTGGAATAATTTTGTTTATACAATTTTAAAGTGTCAAAAAAATTACAATTGAGTTTTGATTTTTTTTTACTGAGAAAAGGAATATATCTAAAAAAAAAATAAATAAATATGTATGTTTGTACCATATATATAATACTCATATATTGGCAGTATGAGCAAGTGCAGTAAGCAAACATTACAGTACAGATAAAATATAAAATTAGAAAAGGAAAACCGAGTAAACGTAAGTCGAAAAAATCCAGTGGTGTAGCCAAAAATTTATTCTCAAACTCTAAACTGTTTTTACCGTTTTAAAATTTTTCGTTTATTTATTTTTTATTTTAAATTATAGTTCATTTGGCAAAAACCATATGCTTTTAAATTATATTCTATGTGCAAAAATTAGAAATCTTCATCAAAAAAAATGAACAAACAAATTCCAAATGAACGACATTGCGAATATTGTAAAAATATCAATTCCGTTTTGAGTTGAGCCAACATAATGTTTCTTCTCTTTAGTTGAATAGTCAATGATTAAATTTTTAATCACTGAAAATTGAAATTTATGAATATGCATATGAATTAAACATTCACATATAATAAATTGCTTATCAATGCAAATCAAATCGTTTTTGTTTGATTTCAAAGGAGCTACAAAATAAAATTTTAATAACTCATCACCACACTTTATTTTGTATGAGTAAAGTTCGTGAAAAGGGGTATAATCCCTCCACAGTGAAGCAACCCTCTTGAAATTTATTTTTTGGCGCAACTGCAGATATGTCAAACATGTAAAACCTGCGCATGCGCACAACGTACATTTACACTAAAACTATCTCCCTTTGATTGCTGAATTTTTACGCATTGCTCAGATAGGTTACTGCCAATATATGAGTATTTTATATATGGTTTGTATATATGGATATATGTAAATATGTATGCATAAAGCGCACATCAGAATTATACGATATCGAAATGTAGGCAGGTTTTGACTATTTTTTTTTCGTTTTTATAATTTCTAATATTTTTTAATTAAAACGCTCATTCTCTAACAAAACCATTAAATATTTTTTATCGAAATTTCCTAGTTCAAACAATTTTTTAGCATATGTGATTTTTTTAGCATTTAGTTTTTTACCTCATTCCGTTTTAGTGCTTTAAAGTGTAAATTTTTCGTGACAAATCAATGTTAATTCTTGAGAAGTATCTTAATGATGCCGTGCCGCAAATAATTCCGTACAAAAAAAAGTTGAATTTGCATTATAAGGAACATTTGCGAAAAAACGTTAGCAAAAAAGTTTATCAATAAATTTTTATTCAAAAAATAATTACATTACGTGTATAGTGAAGTTATTAAATCAACATTGTCAAGGTTCAAAATTTTTAAATTCACAACAATTCGAAGAGAAATGTAAGTAAGTAAAACTGTATGTATTTTAATGTAAATAAATATGTTTTTATGTTCGCGATTGATTGTAAATTTAAAAGTCTTTGCATACAAATTTTTCAGAGTTAAGGTCAATTCGTGATTGATGCGAATATTCGATTACCTTTTAAACTTTGCAAATTGTGATAGATAAATTGAATGTGCATTTGATTTTTTTAGCCAACCGCAAGCCGCCTACATATACATATGTATATGCGGAGTTGCCTTGTTTTTAGTTTTTATGCGGCCAAGAAAAACAATTTCACTGCCTAATCGCATTTCCTTTATCCCCGAAACACTTGCATTACAAAATTTTCACACGTGCCAAGTCTCCAATACAAAACAAATTGACAGTTCAATGTTAAGCCATCGGGATTGGACAAAAAAAAAAAAAGGAAACCAATAAAAGCGTATTGAATGAAAACCAATGGATGAATGGATGCACTCGATGTATTGTCTTGCCTGTGAATGGATGTTGAAGGGTGCGTGCCTATGTGGGTTTGTATATTGGCGTTAAGTCAATCAAGCTCGTGAACATACATACATACATTGGTATGTACATACATTAGAGATGTACAAAAAAAATTGTAAAGTGGAAGTTTAGTTGCTCACCTCTCCTGGGAATGCTCCAAATCGGAAAATACAGATGTTTTTGGGACTAGTTCTGAACTTGTTTGGGATCACTACCTGGGACTATGCAAGAAATGGTGGCAAAAAAGTCCCAAACAAGTCCCAAACCGGTTCCGTAATTCAAGACCTAAAAAAATTGTTCTCACTTATAATAGATATGACAAGACTTTCACAATAGACATTCCAAAAAAAGACTCTCAAGACTTAAAAATATGAATCGCGTTGATCATTATTTTGAAAATAATAATAATACATATATATATATACATACATATAGGTCTTTGAATAATAGCTATAGATTATTCAAAATATGTGTGTCTTACTAAGTATAATAACTATTGATTAATTTTTATTTTTTTCTCTTCTACATGGCAAATCTGTATGCTTCAAGCAGCCACTAAATATTTTTCGTATTAAAATCAAAAATCTCCGACTTAAATTTTTTCTGCTTAATACATTTTTTTTGTATCACCCCAATGTAAATGTATACAAATCGCAATGGATATGCGATTAGGTTGTGAACACCGGCTTTGTTTACTATTGATTATTGAACTTCGACACAAATATGCACGTACAAACTTGGAAGATCTTGATTTAGCGAATTTCGAGGACTTCACAGTAAGCCTGGCAATTAAAGATATTTGGTAACTTACATACATATCTCTCTTTGCAAAGGAACTGAGCTTGCCAAACAAACAATTGATTATAAGAAGTCTGGCAGTTGTGGCTGCCAAAATTCCAGGAGTAATTAAAAAAAATACTTTAATCTTCATACTCCGCAGTGCAATAATTATTTTCACACTTGAGAAAGGTTTGTGATATTTGAAACTCAGAAGAAGAAAATCTGCATTTTAATTTATCACCAGTACTTTCGTTTTTTGTTTTCTTTGTTTTCAAGGGACCTTAAAGTTTCAATTACGATTCAGAATTAAGTTTTATTAAATATTTTAGAATTTTTATTGAGCTCAAGGCCAGTTTATGGAAGATTGTTTTTGTGAAAAACAACAACAGCTTTTAATGGTTGAAGTTATAGTACTATTTCGGAAATCATCACATTTCCTCATCAGACTTCTTTTTGTTTTATTAAATAGATAATAAATTGGTACATACATTTCTCTTTGAACAGGGTAGGTTGGTATTAAAAATGGTCAAGATCGGTTGATAACCATGCCCACCTCCCATATAACGGAAGTTTTGGAAAATAAAAAACTTAATTTTTCGGTATCTATTAAAACAAATTGAGTGAAATTTGGTATTTGGAGCGATTTTGATGTAAGAAATTACGTAATTATGTAATTGGGAAAAATAGGCATTGCCACGCCCACTTATGAAAAAATGCCTGTATCTCAATAACGGTGTAAGGTATCGTCACAAAATTTGGCGAACAAATTTTCCTTAATATCACTGTTATCATCGGAAATCGGACCATAAGCTCGCCCACCTCCCATATAACGGAAATTTAAAAAATTCCAAATTTTTTTTTTGTTTTTTTTATCTATTGAAACGTATTAATTAAAATTTGATATTTAGAGTGATAGTTAATTGAGAAACTTGATTTTTATCAAACTTTGAAAAATGGGCGTTACCGCGCCCTTTTACAAAATACGTCTGTAAGTATCTTAACAACGATGTAAGGATCGTCACAAAATTTAGTAAACATATTGTCCCTGGTATCACTAACATTACCGTCAATAATTTTTGAAATCGGACCATAACCACGCCCAACTTCCAAATAACGGAAATTGTGAAAAATGTAAAAAAGTTCGTTTTTCAGTATTTATTGGAAGAAATTGAGTAAAATGTAATCCTAGCTGCGATTTGAAACAAAGAAACGGGAATTTTATGAAATCATGGGCACCGACCATACAAAAATATATCGTGAGGGTATAAAAAAATCGGTTTCGCTTGAATTTAGCTTTTCTTACTTGTTAATTTTTGTCTTTAAAACTTTTAAATTTTTGTGTCTTTCTAATATACATTTATAGAATTATAATAATTTTTTAAAAATTACAGATTTTCTATAGTTCGTTTCCAGCGCATGTATCAATTTTCTCACGTGTAAGAAAAAGTAAAAACGTGTCGCACTGTGTTATGAACGTGATCTAAGGACTGCATAAATGTAACTTAAAATATTTACCGGAGCGAGGATAGAATAGTAAACGCATAGTATAACTATGAAAATATAACAACAACAATGAAAAATAAAATAAATAATTTAGTTACATAAAAATTCTACCTTCAGGAGTTTTTATTAATTAAAAAATAATCTCAGTAAAATTAAAACCAACTCTGAAGTTGATTGACAAATATTTGTTATGATTAACTAACTTAATTTTCTGAATATCCATTTTTCTAATACGGAATGTATATCACGTAAATGTATCTTTAATCGGATCATAAATACGGATTTTCTGATTAACTTGACTCTAGCGCCATCTAGCGAACCCATTTTTTGCTTTGGAAATATCTGCCCTTATGCGGCATTTAAAATTTTTTGAAATTTATATGTTTACTTATGTAAATGTGCATATAGATATAGAAATTATAATTACATAATATCAAACGATTGTGCCAAGTTCTAACGGACAATCTAATATAACGGAATTGCAAACAACGTGTTTATGTACTCGTATGTATGTATAAACCAACAACTTCCAAAAAGGACTTTTCTTGCTGTTTTATGATTCTATTTTGATTATGGTCTAAGCCTTTTAATCTTATCCCACTCAAGTGTGTGGTCACCAAGTTAAGCCACCTTTTGTTTATACTCGTAACATGTGTCATTATATACACATTTGTATGTTAGTTTGTTGTACAAGATGAATAAATACATGTAAGCCTCGTGCACTTTTGTACAAATGTCTTTTAGTTTTTGTATTCGTCCGAATAAAAATAGAAATTTAATGATGTATGCTTAGCAAAAAAAGTATGTATGTACATATTTTGTATGTACATATGTATGTGTGTGCGTTACTTAAGGACTTACGGAAAATACGTGTAAATAAATATAAATTTAGCAATGGTTTTAATATAAATAATGAAGATAACATAGGTTAGTAATGTAAAAGTACCACTTAAATGTGTTATAAAATAACCACTTTAATCTCCCTTCCCTACAGAGAAGACGTTTTAAAACTTTCTCTTTAAAGCTATGAAAATTTGTTTTTGAAATAAATAAAATGTTCCTTTTTATTACTTGGCAGATAAAATAATAATAATTATTTGCCGCATTGCTCCTGAAACTTTATACAAGATTGTATTTTGTAGTCACAAAAAAAGTTTTATTAAAATATTCTTGTGTGCTTTTTGCAGCTGGTGGCTAGAACATCTATGCCGTTTTCATCTGTCGGTCCTACTGGTTTGTTTTCTCTTGTTGACTTAAATGTATCAATAGTTATTTTTTCTAGTCCTTTGTCTTCATTTTAGATGAAATATTTACGCCTCCATTGACAGCTATGTCTATTGCTCCTCTTAAACGCGTAATTTGCAAATGCATTTAATAGTTGCCACTAAGCATGGCTTTCTATTCATATTTTCTAATTAAGTAATATTATTTTGGTCTATTTAGTTTAAAATATTTATGTATTAGCTGCTTAAGTGATGGTCCGCGCCCTTGCTGTAATCTTGCTACTATGTGAACACCCACTGAAGTCATAATGCGTTTGTAATCCATGAAATTAATTCAAGTGGTCAAATCAGATGGCTTCACATACTGAGTGGAATGCAATAAATGTTTGCTTGTATGTATGTAAAGTGCTGGAATAAATACAATCCTCTTATAATAGACAGATAGCAAACTAGTTATGTGTATACATATATAATCACACATATTTCTAAGAATACATACATATGCACATATAAGCTGACGGAAAACTAAATAAATATTCATTTAACTAGGATTTAATAGAATCAACGAAGATGAATTGTCTTCAACTGTAGCAAAGGAGCTTTTCAATGACGAATGGATGAAAACGAAAATGTAACCGTAGATGCTGTCTACGGTAACGAAAGTCAGAAGTGAAACTTATTAAAAGGAGAGTAAATAGTAAATAAACTATTATTTGTTTTATAATATTTATACAAATTGAATTGGTATTGTAAATTCAACAAAAGTCTAGCCATACTTTTTTTTGTATGATAAATAATAACATTTTATGATACAAAATAATTCATGATCCTGGCATGATTTAAAAAGTAAATAATTAAAAAAAAGGAAACGCAAGTTTTATACGTACGAGTATACTCTTAACTGCTGTACGCACGTACAGTTTTTGATGAGAAAAATTTTGCGAAAATTTACTATGAAGGAGATGTTCTACAACAAAGCAGAAACGATAAATAAATAAAAATATCATATTCGGCAATTTTCTTTTTTTGTAATTTTATTTTATTTATTTTTAAACATGCAAAAATCATTTTCTTTAGGTTTTGTGTTAAATATAAATTTTCAAAATTATTTAACAATTTAATTCTTAAAGTAAACTTACCTTTTATAAGTCAATATAATTTTGCCACTCACTTGTATTTTTTATGTAATACCTTTGAAAAAATCATTATTGTTAAGATGATCAACAGTGGCAAATGATAAGGATTTCTAAAAGTCAGTGACGGATCATATTGATAATTTGAAAATATTGTATTGATGACCATAAGTTGGATTTTTGAAAAAAAAAATCAGAAATTATTGGCATAAATGCTTAGTATAATAATAATATTAATTTGGCGCTTACACTATTTACTCGTAGCTCAGTGTTTGGTCGAGCTTCTCTTACCATTTGTGGTGTGCGCCTCGAATGTTGTACCACAAAGAGAGGGACCTACAGTTTTATGTCGACTCCGAACGGCAGATGTATTTTTTTATGGCAGAAAGACGCTCGGAGGTGTGCCATTTCCTTCCGAAGGGTGACCGTTATTAGAAAAAATATTTTTCTATGATTAAGATTTTACTTGCCCTGGCTGAGATTGGAACCTTGAACTCAGGGGTATAACGAGTTATAGCAGGCACCGCTACCCACTCGACCACAGCTCTCAAAAAAAATCTAAAAACTCATTTAAAATCACACCCAAAGAATTTAAAAACATTTTTTAAATATGTCTACAGCTCTCAAGAAAAAAATTAACGTACGCGTATTAGTGCAGTCGGTTGCGTTCGTATGCACAAATTTATATATAATATAATTTTGGCGCTTACACTATATGTATATCTCAGTGCTTGGCAGAGCTTCTCCTACCATTTGTGGTGTGCGTCTTTATATTCTACCACCAAATGGAGGGACCTACAGTTTTGTGCCGACTCCGAACGGCAGATGTATTTAATGAGAAGCTTTTTCATGGCAGAAATACCCTCGGAGGTTTGTCATTGCCTGCCGAGGGGTGACCGCTATTAGAAAAAACTTTTTTTCTATCCTTAAGATTTTGCTTGCCCTGACTGAGATTTGAACCTCGAACTCACCGGCATATGAAGTTATAGCACGCACCGCTACCAACTCGACCACAGCGGCCACAAATTTAGATAAATTTAAAATATGAAAAGTGGTCATAAGATAAGCTTAAATTTAACTTTGCAGGGTTGTGGGAAAGCATGGATGAAAAGAATGTGATCAATGAGTGGTTCGTGTCTGAAGCAAGTCGGTGAATAACATATATTTCTGTTTTTGCCAATCATTTTCCTTTTTACCAACATCTGTAAAAAATAATCAGAAGATCAATATTCTCGCGTCTTCCATGCTTTGTTTTACACAGAAATCATGTGACTGTAATTCTTTTCAAAATTTCTATCAATCGCCTCTTATTATTAATATTTGCTGAAAACGAATTTTATCTATGTATGTATATCCGTCGAAATGGTTGTCTCGTTAAACTGAAGATCCGACAAAGAGTAAACATTAGCTCGACGCCGTTTCGCAAGGATCGTCAGGATAACTGTAAAATATTATTGTCAAATTTTGTAATGTTTTTTGAACGGGCGTTACCGGAAAAGTAATTTGCAAAAAAGCGAAATGAGAAATTAAAATTTTAGTTTGCAACCCGATATTTGTTTATGTATTTGTTAAACAAAAAACTGTAGATACCAAAACAGTAGGTAATTTTATAAGAAAAACAATGACCATTTAATTTTTGATATGCGATTAACAGTTACCGAGATATTTAAAAAAAAACTGTAACAATGCATTTAGTTGCAAAAAACAATCGCACATTCATATTTTATATTTACTTAAATTTGTGCTTACGAACGCAAACTGAGACCTGAGGAGAAATAGTTCATTTTATATTTTCTGACATTCTAAATGAAAAGCGTTAAGCTTTTTAAAGAGCAATATCCCATTAAAACAAAAGCCAGTATTAAAGTGCACATACTTTACGTAAATTAATTCAACTTTATTGAATTTTATTGGCATTTTTTGTTTTGCTTAATTTTTTTACTTAAATTTATATAACGATCAACTACTTGGTATTCAATTTCTTCTTATTTAATTTGGTTACATTTAATTCTACAACATCTTATACTTATTACATGTCTGCATTAATATCGCTTTGACTGTCTCTTTCTCTTTTTTATCTTCACATTTTTTTTTATATTTATTTAGTAATTTATTCATTGGCATATTCTCCTCCACTTTTATCTATGTATATTAAGTAAATAAGTTGGCCTTCTTCTTCATCTCTCTCTTTGCATATTTTTTTCTTATCGTATTTATATTCTTAGCAATTATAATTTTCTTCTTATAAATATTTATTTTAACCTTCTTTCCGTTTTCAACATAGTTCTTTTTTTTGTTATCAAACCACTTTAATTTTATTTTACCTAAAATCTAGTTAGTGTTGAAAATATCTATACTTAAAGAAATTGAAAATAACTTCTTAGTACAAAAAAGTTTGTCATAAAAATTATTGCGCTTGATTGCCCTTGATTAGCTTTAGTAAATTTCAAAACCCATTATTTGCATAATTACCGCTATAATTTCAGTGTTTTGTAGTACTTAATAGCGACTCTTGTGCGCGCCCACAACTGTAAATTACAGTGTAACGGGGGAAAAAAATACACGTCTACATGCATTAATCAAAGGTGAGAGTACGCCGCCAAAGATGAGTGTGCGGTTAAAAGCCTGTTCAAAAAAAATTATTTTGGTGTTCAAAATAAGACAATAAAGTACATTTAAATAATTCGCAGCGTTCATAAATATAAGTTCCTTAACTAGAAAAATTATAAAAAAACCAACCGTCATTTTATTGTGAAATAACCAAGTAAAGAAGAACTTGCATAATTACGGCGAAAATTTAAAAAAGTGGAAATATTAATGGATAGTAACTGCTTAGAATTTAAAGAATTTAGTTTTCTGCAACATGACAACCTTCACACTCAATGAAGTTTTTGCAGTATAGTTTTGAGCGCACGAGAAATGACAATAGTCAGCAAAGTAACAGAGCTATTCTTGAGCATATAGCAAACCTTGTCGCCTGACTATTGCACGTTATTCTATTTAATAAACAAAAATTTTAGTCTGAACACTCGTTACGCTACTTAAATAGTTTTCTTTAAGACGTACAGAGTACGGGATAACGATAAGATAATGTCATAATTTTAGGCGCAGTGAATATGACAATTGTCCTAGAAATAAGTGTTTTGAAAAGAGCTGTCAATAGTTGTTATAAATAATAAACAAACAATAAAGAATATTGTATTTAAATTTTCTTCATGGACATTCAAATTGTTAGTTTATGTTTGATGATTTTTAAGTTTATCGCTGTCTGAAAATTGACCCCTTTAAAAAAAATTTTACCGACTAACCACCTTCGAACAGTTTTTATTTTTTTTCGTAATTTGAATAAAAAAAATGAAAACGACGTTTTTATGTGCTTGTGAACGGATTGATAGGAAAAGGATTTTACGTGAACTTTTTTAACTTTAAGCAAGTAAATCAAAAGGTCACAAGAAATATTTTTCATAATTTCTGTAACATGACAGAGTACTTTGCCGTTTCGTGAAGATATAAATAAACGAACTTTTTTTTTTCTTGATACCTCAGACTGATTTTAAGAATTTTTATAGAAGAAATTTCTATTTCATATTTTTTAAGTTTGATTTATATGAATTTTTAAACGTTCCTAAGAGCTGTATACTTAGCTTTAAGCTAGTAGGTTTTCTTCAGATCAGAAAGCAATGGCATTTGAATATATGTATGTACATATAAATATGCACGAAACAAGGAAAAATTAAAGAACAAAAACAGCCAAAAGTTCGAAAGGTCATAGTGGATACAGCTTAAATAAATATATACATATGTATTAGTTGACCTAGTAAATAAATCTGCACGAATAAAAAAAGCGAAAGTTAACTTTTCAGATTTATTAACATTCTTTGTGTAAGCACTTTGCTGTAATCCCATTTACTTATACAAATGAGGCAACCCAGCTGGGCCAGCTTTTGTTCACAATTTCTAGAATAAATGTTAATGGTCAAACCATAAGATTTCATGACACATGTGTACATACATAGATACTCGTAAATACTTATAAGCTTGAATTTAAGTCGTCTGAAGTGCAAAAATATAATACGAGTAAATAAATGCAAATGTTGGCATATTTACAAAATTGCCATTGCACCCGTACGCTTTTGTTTTGTCTCTTCAATAATAAATAGTAAATTAATATGTTGTATTTAGTACAAATGTGTGTAGATAATAGCAAACGTACATATACATATGTCAGTGTGCAGAACAATAAAGAATAAGTTATGAAAAGAAGCTTTCATATACGTAATGTACATACATATGTATATATCGAGTCAACATACAATAAAGTGACCGGCGATGGCTTATCGAATCAATTCACAAAGCAAATAAGGTAAATGAAAAGTAGATGTACTCAATGGACTGAAAGCTCTCGATTGTTTAGTAACCATGTAGTATAACATAAAACATGAACGAATATTTGTCGCTGAAGTAAATTTAAAATTTTTTCTTACTAACAGAAATTTTGATTTGACTAGCGTTATTTTGAAGATGATGACATATCTTAAAAATACTTTTGCAAATAATTTTACGTCAATTAATAACAAGGAAATATTTACAATTTTTCTTTGCACAAACATTAACGAAATTTTAAATGCAAAAAAAAGAAATGCAATTTGTTTAAGTATGCAGTTTTTTTAGTACTTTTTATAATATTTAAACAGTTTTTTTATATACTTTTTAGCGATGAATGTTTGTAAATACATGTTCACGTACAATTAAAAATCGTTACATACTCGTACATAAGTGTGAACATCTAGTACATGTCATTCTTTTTCGAGCAAGCAAATAAACATGAAAAATAATGCCCAGCATGTGCCTACTTAATAGGTCAATACGGACAATATTGCCATTTCATTAAATCAAATTAAAATCAATTCACAATAAACCGATAAACGTCAAGATGCCAGCTGTGCTTTGACGTAAGGCGTTCACTGTGCGAATGTGAAATAAAGGTAAAAGACTTATCGTGTTGCGCAAAATAGTTATGTGTCTTTGCAAGTTTTTCTTTCTATTTGATGTAATTTTCTATGGTGCGTAATAATAGTGAAGATAAGGGCGACTTTAATGTTAGAAGCAGTTTTTTCATATAGGCTAGATTGAGTAAAAAGGCTCATTTCGACATATGTTGATAGTCGTAAAAGTTTCCTTCCCTGAAAAACGATAATCACCGGCAAACATATGTATCAAAATCTCCACACCGGAGATCCTCTCGCGAGCGCCTATGAAGTACGAGCCAAGGTGTTTGAACCTGAGTAGCTGAGAAGGCTACTCGTCTGAGACGATATTCAGCCATACAGCGTTGGGCCCAATCGTGAAGTGCCCCGTTAGGACTCCAAAAAAAACGGGCTAAAATTACTTTGCAACTTTGCATGTTGGGGTTTCCGTTCAGCGTTCGCTGAGCCCACTGTAAGTCCAATTTTCCAGGAGCAGTCCAAATGGCGAAAGAGGAATCCAAATGCCCTTTCTCCTAGGAGTGATTAGCTTTCATTAAAAGTTGTTGCAATAAGAAGAAAAATAGTAGTGCCCAATAAGCTTTATGACTGATTTTAGTAATTCATTTTAAAGGATTAGCACTTCTCTCTTTGGAAAGCTGCTTTTAGTTTTAAAAATGGGTTTGGAAAATAGTCGACCAACCCTAAATTCTTTTCTTAGCTGTTTACCGGTTGTTTTCTAATTTTTATATTAACATTGTATTATAGTTATATGAATGGTGGGTGTGACAGTGAAAAATTTGGTGGGCTTGATTATTGTGCGATTCAAAAATTTCGTTTACAAATATCAAAGGAAATATTTGCATTGAATTGAGTGCAGATTCAAAAGGGATGTTTCACATTGAAAACCTCTTCTCAAAGGAGTTTTCCAGGGGATGCAAAAATTCTCTTTTCACTCTAATATTTCTGTTTCACAAACAAATTTAAGTCGCAAGAACGCTTGCGTTTAAACATTTCAAGCGTCTTTTTTGGCCAGAAATTTCAGATGAATGTCAGCAAAGAAATTTGCAAAAATATACGTGTACGTTTGATTTTTAAGCACTCGTGATTGACGCATTAGGGTAGTCCAAGAAAATGTATGTGCAATCGGAATTACTAAAAGTGGACAAATAAACGATTGGTATGAAACGTACTGTAGAGCTACAGTGTGTGTGTGTGTGAGAGTGTAAAAGTGATCGGTGATGAATATTGTAACTGAAGTACATAAATACAAAGTGTCTTCGTCAACGCTTCCGACATTTATTTATGTACAGTTGACTGATGACGAAACAAATGAAGGCTTTCATACAAAATTCATATTTTTGGATACTACACTTCACTTAACATATGTCTGTATGTAAAGGAAGCCAGAAAAGTTTAAATTAAATAAGAAAAGAAAGTTCAAATAGATGAAAACTTGCTGATGCAATATTCTAACAAAGTGCTTATATTTTTGTATCAACATCAGCGTCGTCAGGGGTAAAATGAGAAAGTTGAAAACAGCTCACGTCCATCAAATAGACACTAGCTCCCAAAAGCATCAATCTGTTTTATCATATTCTTATTCATATATTAAGATGTATTATTACTCTGTTCGGCAAATATACAACTACGCATGCACACATACATACATACGTACGACGAGTAAATATGCATATACAAGTACACACTCGTATGTACTTATGTTGTAAGGAAGCATTTATAACGAAACTTTTAATGTTAAGAATATCAGTAGCTACAAACGTATTTATTGCAATAATACAATATACATACATAAATTGAATGAAATGAAATTGAATAAAATTATTCTTAACTTTTTCCTTTGAAAACAACCCAAAATATAAAAGAGAAAGAAAATCATTTTTCTTCAAAAAGCTTCAAATTTTTGCAATTTTCCACATAAAAAGGCTCCCAAAAATGTTAGCTGCTATGGGCAACAATGCTTTGATTCCTTATACGACATTTACAATGGTTTTTATAATAAATAAATTTAATTGAATTTGTATAAATTTAGTGTTCGACATTGAAGTAAAATTACTTAAATTAAAGTTTCAATTCATGTAAAAAAATTTGTAATGATTTTCATGCTTTAAAAAGTGTCGATCAAATTTAACATTTTGATTATCAGAGCACATTCAATAAAAGTTTAAGAAAGCGTCAGTTTCAATTCGCCACAAATTATAATTGTTTTTTGAGATTTTTTTTTTGCGCGAATGGTCTTTCGCATTTCCTTTCAAATAAAAAACGCTTTCAAGTTGAAATAGCGGCGAAACAGCTGCATTTACTTGTAGTGAGTTGTAAGGGAAAATGAGAAAATAACAACAACTCACACAGCGTAAGCTTGACTGAGTGCGTTTAGATGTTGGCTTAAGTAAGTGTTACGTGGTGGCCCGTTCGACGCCCGCGGAAGCTGTGAATGAAGTCTAATGATCTCCGAAATAGTGCTACCGCTTTGGGTGTTGTTGCTTTTTTTTCTTCTAATTTTTCCAACAAAAAATTGGCTTTTAGCTGATTTAAAAAATTAATAAAAAAATCAGTGACGTTCCTGCCTCTTTTTTTTTCCTAACATACTATTAAAAATATTTATATACATAAATACACAAAAATATAAGTAAATAAATAACATCGGCATAATCAAGAGAATTATCTGCATTTTTTCGCTATTTGAGATTGTATATTAAAACTAATTTGAAAATTGACAGGTGACTAAATATCAAAAAAAATATTTGTTTTGTTTACCAAATTAACATGTATAAAAACTATGTAAATGAAAATCGGTAAGAGTAAAATAAAAGGGATGACCGACGGAGGCACTTAGGCAAATAAACGAGCTCAGATATCTGCATAATATTTTAGGCCTGACAGACGACACTTATCTGCATTTCGACATCAGCTGATTTGACAAACGAAATTGAGCAGAAAATGGAAAGTAGATTGACAGCTAATTAAATGGCACAAAAATCATTACGAATTAAAAAGCGCTTAAAATTGTTATTTTAAAGTTGCTTAATAAAATCAAAATATGCAATACATTGGCACATACGTGATTCTTAGCAGGATGCTAAAGCCTTTTGTTATTTTACTTCTCGACATTAGAGAAAGGAAGTTGTACAAATATGTAAGTATATTTTATTTGCTGTAATGATATAAATAATTTATATACATGCATACTATTCTATGAATGATCGCTATAGCTCCTTTTGGGAACGAGACGAACCTTCAAAGGACGAAAATCCTTTCAAAGAAAATTTTCATTTCAAAACAACTGTATTTCGCAAAATTTGTGGAAAAGTTGTGGGCATTGAAAAGGTAAACAGCAATATATAGAACTTTTGTAAGTCTATCGGACGCAGTACTGTTGTTGAAATTGTTGTAGATTTTTGCCAAGCAGTTTGCGAAAATCTTTCGGATTGCATGAATTCCTATCTTGCTAACCCACAAGAAAACGCATTTTAATTTATAATTTGGTTTAATTTGCTGATATTTGCAGCTATTTTTTTTAATAATAAACACTTTTGACAGCAGCTGTAGGCATTTTGCTAGTTCAAAATAGTATTTTTCTGTCAAAAGTGGCAGCATTGCCTTAATGAAACCACAATATGCAATACTTATAGACATAATTTTCGTGCATTTATACGAGTGCTTATGCGCATTTGGAAGAGCATTATGCATGAGTTAATTTCTAATCAAGGCTGCTTATCCTAGATAACCTTGCCCGTCTGTCAGACCTTTAAATGATACAAAATTGTTTCTTCTAAATTCTTAAGCATACCTAAAACCTGACAAAATTTGTCTAATAATAAAACTTAGTTCTTTACTACAGTTTTTCAAAATTATTCCAGTACATAAAAGCTTTTAGTTAAACAAAAATTTTAAAATTTTGTATTTTAAATTGAGTAAAAAAGAATTTAGAAGTTTGAAAGTAAACTAAATTCGCAGAAACATTAAACACATTGCCAAAAAAAAAAATATATAACAAAAAAAATGAAAATTTATGGAAAATTAAATTATGTGGCTATATAATCGCGAAAATTAAGGAAAACATTATTTTAGTAATTAAAACTTGTGCTAGACAACATCTTGAAAATTATTTGAAAAGCGCTTTTTCAGTTACATATATGTTCAGTTAGCCAGGCGGCTATTCAATCGGTGATCAATTTCAGGCTCGTCAAGTCATTTTTTAAATTCTTCGCAAGAAGAAAAATAGGGAAATACTCTGTTATGTACAAATATAGTACAAGATCAAGATAAACGAGGTAACAGATGAGCCAACTATGATACGTTCTTTGTTTGTATTTATACGACCGGACCCGTTCAGCAGACTTAGCTGAACATCTTCGCGGCATTAATTCACCAACTGTCCGAGTATAAACGTAGAACGTAGCAAGTGATGACGAACGATTGGTGTGGCCCACCATTGGTTATCTACTGCAAATGAGCGCTGAACTAAAGAAGTATTTAATCAACTTAATCGATAAACTCAACTTATTTCATTTTTATTAGAAATATCATGCTCGTAACACTAATACAACTGCATTATTTCAATATAATTTTTATTCGCCATATTCAAATTACCCAAGTGACTATTTTCCCTAATTTGAATAGACAGCTTTTGCTACAACAACAATAAGAGCAATAACATTTTTTGAAAATGATTTTCGCATTAGCTCTCTTATATCCTTGCTACTTTGTCGCATTATTACTGACAAAAAGCCACTTTTTCCGCCTTACTACAGCTCATTTATGGCTTAGTGCTATGCAAATTGTCGGTTTTAAATTGCGTAAACTTAAGAAGTTTTCTAGGATTTTGTTATGAAATAAGCAAGGAAATAAGCCAATTAAATTATATAAAATTTACTTTTAAAATAAAAATAATTTCACTGAAATCCCGCTAAAGATAGAAGACCGCAAGAACCACAAGGGATAAAACCATAAGTAAACTTGCAAACATAGTACAAAACAAAAAAAAAAAAAATGAAATATATACGAACATATAAAAATGTGTAGCGCTCCAAGCGACGAGTGTTACACAAACGAAAACACCAACAAAAAAACAAATTCAAGCGTAGTAAGTGTGGCATTTGTTCGCGCGCCAATTGTTTTTGGGTGCAAGCGTGGCTGAGTGTTATGAAAACAAACAAAGGGGAAGAAGAGTCGAGTGGCGGGGCCAAGTAAGCAGAAAGCGCAAAATTATAGGAAGTCAGCATAACAAATTGACGTCGGATGACTGGCCAGCCGGCGTTAGCAAGGGAAAACGAAATGAACTCCTTTGATGTCGAAATGACCGAAATTTTCCTGCAGAAGGAATGAAAGCAAGTAAGTAAAAAAGCAAAATGCGTATACGCATTTTTATTGCACAGAATATGAAAACATACATTTTCTTATACATATTTCCACGCGTCTGTTACATAGTCGTGCTATTTTTTTTCCCAGCGGCAAAACTTTGGCTATTTACTTATTTTGCTGGGCGTTGCCATGATTATAATTGTTTGCGATAAGTTAAATGTTAAAAAATGGTAGCAATAACAAGAGTTGACCCTTAAACGAATGGCGCTAGTTTGAACGTTGTTTGTGCGTTCGCTTACTCAAGCAATTTTCTAATACGCCTAAGGAAAAGTAGCCCACAGTTGCGAAGGGCGAGTATTCGGGGGAGGCAAGCATGTTAGTTTTCTGGTGTAAATGGGTTCGATGACTAACTTCTTCCTTTTTTTTTGCTTTTGAAATTAAGAAAATAGAGGAAAACAATTTGTTTTTTTTTTCACAAAATATTTTGGTTGAGTGAAGAAGAAAGGAGCGGTAGAAATTTGGCGTTGCAAACTGAAATGAGTAAGTGCAAAAATAATCAATATTGACCTCCTTTAAATTTGTTGACAATCGTATGAACTGAACAGAACAAAAAAATATAACTGAGATGCTTCATAATTAAATGCAATAATTATATTTTTCACATTTTTGCTTTTTATTGTAACGAATTCAAGTTCTTTATATATTAATATTTATATCTAATCACCTAAACAAATCGCAAATAAGTATTTTAATAGCAACTCCCATATAATTTAACTTTATTGAAATAATATTTATAATTGACGAAATTTTGATAAGTAAATATCTTAGTTGTCGGTATGCGCTAAATTTTTTGTAAATTATCGCCTGTGCCGCATAAAGAAAGACAAATTCAATGAAAGCAAAGTTATATTAGCTCTTTTAGCAACACTGTTTTCGTTTCGGGACTAATTCGGTACCATCTAAGGACTAATTAAAAATGTGTTCGTTGTATGACTTTGGGACTAGTACGATTACAAAAAACTACCTTTCTATTTTACAACAAATCCCTTGAAATTTATTTTAGTTAGTTGTATGAAAATCCTTATTTTTTCACAGAATACCAGGAAATTGCTTAAAGGCCTCTTACACGGTATTTATTTTGCACATGTTAAGCTACCACATTTCTTTCACACGAATTGTTTTCATCTGTGCAAGGTACTCGTAATATTTCGTGAATGTACAGACATTTAAAAGAGAAGTAAAAGCGGGTAAATATGTGTGTGTTAATTCTCTTATACAGCTTAACGGCTTAAAGTAGTAGCTTTACATGTGTAAAATACATACCCCGTGTAAGAGGCCTCCTGCCGTTTACCATAAATTGTCTAAAAAAAAAAATCCTTTTTGTCTTCTTATCAAAGCTTTTACTAAATGAAAATAATAAAGGTAATTAGCGCAACAACTTCCGAACAAGCTTTTGTTTGGTTTATTGAGGGTATTTTTTCGCATGTCATAATTATAAACACGCAAAAATAGTATTTACATTTAATTTTTAAAATTTTTATTTTATTTTTTTTCTTTCAATATAAATACAATGCTTTTTCAAACTAAACCCAACCATTAAGTTTTGTGCAAATATGAAAAAAAAACTCAACAAATTTTTTCAGAATTTTTAAGTATGCATGCCATTTTATTATGACATAAAAATGTTAAAGTTTTAAGTGGCAACATGTAACAATTGATTTTTGTTAATTTTTACTGACTCTTTTTTATAGACAGTCAGTTGTTTTTTAATAAAAAAAAATGAAAAATAGGAAAATTGTCTATTTGCGATGTGTTTATAATTATGAGTTGTGGTATATTGAATCTACTTTGTATGTCTGGCACAAATTTATTACGTTTGTATGTATGTACTATGTATTCTCAATTGGTGTAAGTAATTTTGTATCATTGTTAAAAACACACACACACACACACAAACACACACACATGCGCACACTGCATGGCATCTCATATATTGGAAAATGTATTGTTATTAGCATTGTTGTTGTTGTCGTTATACTTTAGCTGCACCATATGCGAATGCTCAAAACAATATTATGATATTAAAAGCATTTTAGGAGCAAAAATCGCGTCGCTTCTCAACAAAGATGTTATTAGTAAGTTATATGGGTAATTTTCCGCTTACACTACTGCCTGCTGTTTTACTTGTGTACATACATACATATGTTACATACATACATACATTGTACATACAGAAGTAAATACGTTCTATGTTTGTAAGTGGATTCTTTTAAAAACGTTTTATTTTTTCCTTTTCATGCTATTATTTATTAGGGTGTTCCTTTTATTTTGTCAATGGTGATAGTGTAATATTTTGTACTGTTGTACATTTTATATAAAAAACTTTTAATAAGAGTTGCTTTGATTTATTTTGCAGTCACTACTTTACTTTCATCTTATGATTATATATATGTATGTATATATAATATTTATATATTGGCTGTAACCAAGTTACATTAAACAGGTAGTATCGATTAAACACGTGATTTAATTTTTTATATTTTCCTTGGGCTCAAAGAAATCAAACATTAGGTGTGTTTTATTTGACCAACAATTTTAGCTATTAGCTTATTTTTTATGCGAGACTTGGCCAACATAATTATATTGGCTTGTGAAAAGTTATCTTGGATTGTATAGTTGGGTTATTACCATGACTCAACTATTAAAGGTTTGGTAACTAAGCAGCTAGCTTCCTTACTTTTTGTCAAACGGCTACCTTAGCATCAAAACCGTGTTGCTTCTTAAAAATATTAATAGTAGTAGTTCATAACTTTATAGTATCAAAAACTAACAGGCAACACCTTTTGTTTCTTATGTGCGCGTAAAACAGTAAGTTTAAATCCGGATTTTAATGACAGCATTTTTTCTGATTACATGATTGACCCCGTCTCGTAAATATTTCATGTAAATGTGTATAAATGACGCTCTTTTTCATTGAACGCTTTTTACGCGCATATAAATTCGATGTGACAGAGTGAAAAGTTTTGTAATTTCTAGAAGGAATGAGTTTAAATAAATTAAAAATAATGCTAATAATCCGCCAATTGCCAAAAACAAGAATTTGTGAGAACTTGATTTTTGAGTTATGAAGTTTGATTTATTTTTCTTTTAATATATAAAGATTCTCTTTCTTAAATTTCGAATTATTGAGTTTTTGCTTTATACCATAAAATCGTTTAGTTCATGGGACAAATAGATTGAAAATTTATTCACTAGTTAAAAATTAAGAAAAAAAAAATATCTACTAAGAAGTACATAATTATTTAAATTTTGTAAGCGTGGCTATTGTATTTCTTAATTTAAATGAAATGTCTAACATTTCACTAACATTTTACTACTTGTTATTTACTTATTAAGAAAGGGTAACAAACAACTCTAACCCGTTTTCCATACTTCGTAAAACAACCCCTTATAAGGGAGTGTCAAAATTCGAATGTCATTATTTACCTAACCTTTTATAATTGAATCATGGGTTATTACAAAAAAAAAGAAAGAAAAAATAGTTGGCATGATAAACCCTTTTTTTTATAGATGAATTGTAAACAAACCGAAAATATGAACAAATGTTTCTAAATATGCAAAATGAAAAATGTAATAAAAAGAGGCGGTTATTACGGATTTTGAGTTTAAATTAAAATAAAATTACAACCGAATTGAAATGAAGAAGATGACGAAATTATGAATTTAAAAATTCAAACTAACACTTTTTTCATTACTGATAATTTGTTGAATTAAATTGAATTGAAACTGACAGTTCTTGCCAGCGATGCCAACACAATTTCTACTTAAACGAAAATATGAATTAAGCTAAGTACGTTTTATTTGTCTGAGATTTAGCTATTGTTGAGAACAATATTTGTATAATATTGTTACGAGGTCGGTTTAATAAGTCGGTGACTTTTTAAATTAAATATATTTTTTCGCCAAAAAAAACGTTATATTTTTTTTAACTAAATCTCCTTTTAACTCTATACACTTAGTCCAGCGTTTTTCCAATTTCTCAAAGCTTTCACAATAGGCGTTTGTATATGTGAAGACCTCTTCATTTGACCCTAACCGCTTACCACCCAGCCATTTCTTCTGGTTTGGAAACACAAAATTGTCACTTGGGGCATAATCTAAAGAATATGCTGGATGGGGCAGCAGTTCGTAGCTCAATTCATAGATTTTTGCCAATCATTTGAGGTGGTCACATAGTTGCCCTTATGGTAGAATGTGAGCAATCGCGGCGGATTGATTTTTCTTATCCACATATTCGTGTAAAATCTTAGTTTACTTGCCTACAGCCTCAGCCACCTCTCGCACTTTCATTCTCCGGTCATACAATATAATTTTTATTACCACAGCAATTTCGTTGTTGGACTAATGACTCCGTTTGCTCACAATTTGTCTACAAGAAGTCTATTAACAAATGGCAGTTAAGGGCAGCAGTGATGAATTTAAAGTTACTGCACGGAAAATTTAAAAATTCCCTGATTTATCAAACCACCCTGATAATTTATGTATGTACGTGCATAGAGTAAAAAAGCCAAATTCTAAAATAACAAATATATACATACAAACACCTGGTATGTATGTATTTGTAAACTTTACTCAAGTCTCAAAGTAAGCAAGAGATTATTGCTTTCCTTCGCTTTCACGTTTTTTTCTTTTGTTTTTATTTTAATTTTTTGTGACCTGCTCACAATTTAGAGACTTTGTTTTGAGCCTAACGCCTTTATTTGAAACTAATTAATGCCAACTGGTCTAAAATTGTGACTTTTGTTTTTATTAGAGACTTAAACTGCTTACTGAATTCGGTCATTAATTGATTTTGATGTTTTCGAGCGTAAGACCAACAAAAAAAATACACACAAATTTTGATTTTATTCAAATGATAATACGAAATCAATATGCCTTGGCTATAAGCTCCAACTATTAGTATCTGTGAATATTTATATGCGATAAACAAATACAAGCAAGTTTGACTTAACTGCAGGAGCATCTAGAAATAAATTTAAAGCGGCTTATTTTATTCTAGGCGATTTATACCCTTTTTTGACGAAGTTAACTTAAAACGTACAAACTAAAGAGTGCTGATAAAGTATTAAAATTAAAACTTCATAGCTACTAGGAAATTAAACAAAAACGATTTCATTTGATTTGATTGATTGAATTTTGAATATGTTACAGTTTAATTCAAATGCATAGTCATTGATTTCCATTATTCACTGAGTAAAATTTAAGCATTGGCTATTCGAGTAAAGGGAAAGAAAAAACAAAAAAATAAGATTAAAAAAAATGGTGGCTCAACTCAAGATGGTAGTGATATTTTTACAATGTTCGAAATTTCGTTTATTTGGAGTATTTTTTTTAATCTGTTTTGATGAATATTTCTAATGTTTGCACAAAGTATATAATTTAAAAGTATATGTTGAATGAACTATACTTTAAAAATAGGTAAACGAAAAATATTTTGGAACGATCAAAAAAAATTTTGAGTACGTGGCAATTCATAACAATTTACATTAATTATTTTTGGCTACGCCAATGGAATTTTATAAGGAATTCAGGTGTCATTTTGATAACAATAAAAGAAAAATTTGATTAAATTGTAAGCCATGAACATTTTTTAGGCGGCAATGAAGAATTAATATCGAAAATGTTCTTTTTCATAATGAAAAGTCTTATATCTTTGAATGTGATATTCATATCTGCGTTATTGTCCTACGCCGCACGTTAGATCTTTTTCAAATGACCTCAAAGTTTCAATTTGCAGCCGACATTAAGAAGTATTGAAGGTGCATGTCATAGACATTTGGGTATCAAATGACACATGAATAGCAGCAGAATTTAAAAATGTTAAAAAAAAACCCCTTTTCTTAAGTTTCTTGTCTTTCAACATACTTGCAGATGCTTATTGCAATAATTTGCAAAAGAAATTTCTCATACTTTTTTTTGGCAAATATTTTTGAAAAAAGCGATTTATTTAAATTCTTCTGAGATTTTTTTTTCGTCTAATATACATTTATTTTATTCATACGATTCTATAGATTTTTAACAATATTAAAAAAAAAACCTGCATTAGAGAAAAAAAATTAAAAATATATATTTATGGTAACCACTAGCTTTATAAGTATTTTACTTTCTAGTTGTATTTTGAATCTTTTTCTTGAGTTATATCGCACGGCCTTATAAATATGTACACGTATGTATTGCTATTGCTCAATAAGCTCAATTTTAAAGAAAATTTCATAAGTAAATATTCTACCACAAACACCCTAATGCACAAACATACGAAAAACGAGTTGCAGTACTTGTAAAAAAACATAAATATGATAAAATTATATGATAAGATATAAAAGTTATAAGAGTTCAGTTGATATTTTCCTTAAGCTTTCCCCGAAACGTGCAAGCGAATGCATTTATTTCATACATTCAAACATACATATGTACATACATACACGCATACAAATATATATGGTTCTTGAGATACTTGTAAGCATGTACTAGTACGTGTATTTAAATGATTTAAGCTGGCTTAAATATATACCTACTGAAGAAGCTTAAATAAGTAAGTGCTTTCACACAATTGAAAATGAGAATGTGTAGTCTTTAAAAGTAGCTATGCACTTTAATAAGCGAAGCAAAATAACTAAGTGTTTACCATGGAAATTTATAGAATTACGATACAAGTAATAACAGAACAATTACATTATTTGGTTTTACAATAAAATTAGATATAGCAACTTGGGTTACAGTTATATCAATAGCAAAATACAAATAAACATATTTTTTAGCAACTACAGTTACTTTCTTATGATAAGCCACAATCTTCAAAGTTTTACTTCTCTTCTAATAAATTTTGTTTAATTTATGTGACAGCCTAAGGCTAATGGCATAATGGTTGATGGTAGCTATAGTTAAGTGATACGATAATAAAGCCGCATAATGTTCTATTAATCACAGCATGGTTACTAGTGAATGTGCGATTGCACAAAAAGCGTTGTTATGGGTGCGCAAATGCGAATGATTTTCAGAAATAATGACAAAAGTTTTTTTTAAAGCATTTCCAATGATTATACAAATTTTAGTCTTTTTAAAGTCAAAAGGTGGCAAACGCCTTGATTTATATTCTTCTCTTTACAGAACTGCTCATTTTTGTTTGATATATAAGCAGAAGTAGAATATAAAATGACAGAGCGATTAATTTCGATAACTTTTAGTTTCCACAAAAACTCTAATTACCCTGACTTATTTGTACATTTATTTATAAATTTTTAATGTTTTTTTTAGAACAACGAAATTTGTACAAAAATTGCATGTGTAGCTTAGTTCAAATAACCACCATAACTCACTTTTGTATTTTCAAAATAATCTTTAGAAAATGGTTTTTTTTTAATAAAGTTAATGCTCACACAAATTTATAATATCTGAAACATGTGCATGTGTAAAATTCTGAGATCTTATACATATATTTTTCTTCATTAAACATACATATTTATTTGTATACAACTCATTTGAAAAATGGACAATATTAATCAAAAAATAAAATACAGTTCAACATTGCAAACTATTACTAATATTTAGAATTCTTTTAAGTTAACATTTTTTAAGTCCTTTCTGTCGTATACATTTTTTTATTGTAGTTATTGTACACTTTTTTTGAAAAAAGTGAAAATCTTGAGATACAAATTTTTATAAGATAAAAGGTAATTTTGAGCCCCTTAAAACTCGCATTTCATTGAAATAAAATAAGTTGAGCTTTAAAACTTCCCCGAAAATAGTATTTGAAATAACAAAAGCTTAAATTTATATCACTTTAGTTTAATAATTGAAATTTTAATAAAATAATTGTAAATTGGGATAATTGGTACAGTTTAAGTTAGAGGTATATACATATGTACACAATTAAATAAGGTTTTTTTTTAGAAAAAAAAAATGTATGATCTGCAAAATACATTTTTTTCTTTACTATTGAATTGAATAAAAAATAGTTGAACTGCACAAAGATTGTAAAATAGAATTTGTATTTCCTATGGAAGTGGATTTTACAACTTTTACAATTTGATTTTTTTTCGCAAAATGAAATAAAATGAAATGTATAGTTTTAAATATATTAAAACTTTTTTAAAGAAATACCTCCTTTTCATGCAAAATTTATGCTCTCTAGAACTTGCAAATCTGTTACAAAATATAAAGTTTCAGACAAAAAAAAAAACAATAATAATAAAGTGTTCAAATTTTGTCTACACCTGTTTCCAGTCTAACCGTTTAATATAAACGATAAACTAGATTTAACTGCATTTCTCTCAAAGAAATTATTAATTTAATATTTAAAATTACATGACTAGGTACCTCAATAAATAAATAAATTTATTTAATTAAAAATATGTATTTCGCCTTTAATCCAATATTAATAACACCCAGTCAAATTGCCAAAGAGTGCCAGCTACAGCATAGTACAAATTCATTAAATAATCAAAATTCAGTATTTCTTGTATATAGTTGCGGTTTCAATAAATATTTGTTATTATTAATATTTTTTAATAATATTTTTTGTAAAATATAAATTATATTCGTACAAGCAAAGAACATACATGAATGAGAAGAGGCAACACATTATTATTACCAACGAGTGAATCGCCAGAAGCATTCTTTCTCTTTTAATTTATTGGCGTAGAATACGTCTTACCTTACGGTATGGGCACCCATGTCAGGTTTTTATTGTTGTAATCTCTATTTCTTTAATTATAAGAAAACGGCTAGGTAACTTTTTTTAAAAATTTGTTTGTAGTCAAATGAAGATGTTAGCTTTCGTTTGACATACATTTCATGTTGGTTGATATCTTCCTAATATTTAAATTTCGCAAATGAAAATTGTATAAACACATGCACACAAATATGTGTGTGGTGTTTGGTTGAGTGTTTGCTGTTGGGCGATTTAAATGTACTCGTGCAGCCCTTTCTTTGTATTGCATAATTTTAGGCGGGCAAGTTAAAGTAGAGTAAAGGCAGAGAAAGCGCTGCCAACTACTGCTTATTGGTGGTGATTTTAACACAGAAATCACTTCAAATACTAGATTGGCGAAATTTTTGAGCGATACGTTTAATTTGGATTATATTCGAAATGATGCTCCCACAACTATTGATAACACAACCATTGACTTAGTTTTTGCAAGAAATTTAATTGATAATTTAAAAACATGTTTATCCTATTTTCCTTTCATAAGCCTATGTATATCATCAAAAGTAACTATCAAATAAAGAAATTCATTTGCTTGCATTATTTATCATTATAAATTATCATTATACATATGTTTTCTGTCTTATTGGATGGCGTATTCTACGTTAAACTTAATGGCCGTGTCTCTGACACAGCCTCCTTCTTATTTTTTATTTTTAATTTTTAATTTCGGCTTTAATCTAGCACAACAACCCAGTGGTTTTAATTTCTAGTGCTAGGATTATGTGAATAAGTACAATTACATTTGAATATTGATAACTACTTACTTGCTATTTAACAATTGATAATAATATTTAATTAAATAATTTATTTATTATAAGATAGGAAATAGGTGAACAGTGTGAAAAGAAACGGAGAAGTCAAAGAATAGTGTATATAGCCAAGGTATGTATTTGAAAATAGAAATGTACCGATGATTGGAATAAGGAAAGTATATGACAAAAACTGCGATCAACCACCAAATCTACGCTTTAGTGAAATGCCGCTGTAATTCCCTGCTGAAATGCAAAGCGCTCCTGGTGCTTCTGACCGAAATTAATTTTTTGATTGGCTTAAGTGTGAAAGCATGTCCCTGGAGATTCACTCGTTGCTTAACATAACGTGTTGTTCATTCTTGTACATTTATGTTCTTTGGTTCAAGCGGTATGAAGCCAAACAAGTGCATGTGCTAAATTGAGAGTTAATTTTTTGCGTTGAGTGTATTTTATTGGCAACTTAAGCAAGTCTTAGTTAGTAACAAAATTCCAAAAAAAATCACTTTAAAATGAAAGGCTAAATCGGTTTTGATACAAGACTTTGTTTTTTTTTTGACTCTATTACGTAGACACAGATGGCCAAATTTAATTAAGTTGTTTTTGTTGCGCATAGATAATAAACTGTGCCTTCACAACAAAGGCGACACTGCGTATACGTAACAATTTAATTTGCTTATTATTTATGTGTTATCAGTGCTACGCTAATAATATCGATGACACCTTGGCTTAAAATCAACTGTATTGTATCAGATGTGAATAACAAGCAGTTGTTGTAAGCGACAAGCGTTATCCCAAAAATTCGAAGCATATTACGTACATACTTGTCCTTACACAAAAATATGTATGTATACATTTGTTACGTAAATGTGCGGCTGTAAAAGAGCACCGTACGTTGAAACACGCCTGATTGCCCCATGTGAGCAATTTACTTAATTTGCATTGCAGATAAGGTTATTGTCATAAAAACGTGATGGTACAAATGTTTATTATTTCGAGTTTTACAATTTTGAGCTTAGCCATGTTTGTTGATAAAACCAAATGCGAATGAAAACAAAAATAAAAGTATTTTATACATATAAGCATTATTTTCTTTAACAAAGGGATTTATTTGTGCGTGGGTTTTTGAAGTTTATAGAAAGATAAATTGTAATGTTTTCAAACTAGCATTGAAAGATATTGAAATACATAAATAAATATAAATATTAAAACGAAAAATTGTTTGTAAATAAAGGTTTTCTGTGATTTGGATTTTGATGTTGCTCGACACCATACAGCAAATGCCTTTTTTTATGATTGCTATGTTCTTTTGCAGTGAAGTTGCCTTTATAGACACTTTTTCTTGCTGATATTTATGTACATAAATGCTACCGCAATCGGCGAATGGTTCCCACACAATAATTTCTACTACATTCCAGTGTTTGTGATTATGGAAATTACATGTGTATAAAAAGTTGAGTCACTTTTTTATAATTGCTGAACAATTTAAATGCACATGTTACCAAGAGAACTCACCTCTATTAATAAATATTTTTGTTTAAGTATTTGAGCTTCATTGGAGCAAAAAATATATAAAAATGCACAGCTTAAAACAAAGATATTTTTTGTTTAGAAAAAGTCAGATGAGATTTAATGCTCATAAATATGCGCTTCTTCTATTTCTTATGCGGCATTCAAACATCTCTTAATTGAGTCAATTAGTAAAGTTAGTTCACTCAAAATTTACGAAGACAATTTACTAACTTCCTCAATTAAGGCTCTGTTTGTACGCCGCTGTAGATTCTAAAAGCATAGTGAAGGGATTCTCTTTAAGCCTTTTAAATTTTAAAAGAAAATATTTTACTCCTTACAAAAAGTTGATTCGCAGAGGAGTTTATTTTGATTGATTACTTAGAAATGTAGATAAATGTTGAAGAAACTCTAAGTAATTTAAAAATTTAATTTTTTTTATAAACTGCAATAGAATGAATGTGTGTTTAAACCTTTTATAAATTTGGCAAAATTAAGCTTTTTATTGCATAAATATAGTTTAATAAAATAATTATTAGTTTTAGTTTCAATGTTTATAAACGAGTCAATAAATTTAATTTTTATTAACTTTAAGTTATTTCAATTTAAAATTTTGAACACAAATGCCCGATAAACCAAAGTTTTAAACTTTGTAGAAAACAAAAAAAAATCGAAAAATGTTCATCCAAATTTTAAAGTTTTTCTCAGAAGTGTTAACCTGTTTCTCAGAAATGTTAATTTGTTCTTACTGTTGAATTAAAAAACAATTGTTTGCTAGAATTGCTTGTTGGTTTTTTTTTTCATTTAGTTTGTACAAGGTTTGAAAGTTCGCCATATATGGGAAAGTTAACTGAATTTCAATTAAAAAACTTATGGAAATTAAATAAAAACAAATATACATTTTTAAAATTTGTGATAATTATGAAATATACAGTACAAACGGTTTTATTTGAACACTTGAACATTTCTCTCGAGTTGTTGCGCCATCTGTCGACGTTTGTAGTTATAGAATAAGGTGGATGGCGAAATATTGTTGGTGTAGCAATAACAGTTTGTTTAGGAACCTTTCCATTTCAAATAAACTGGTCTTTTGATAAAAATGAAATATGTTGTCTTAAGGTTAGTTTTATGAGAAACGTATTTTTTCTTTTGGAGGAAAAAAATGTTCTTCCATATTTCCAAATTAATATTTCACTGTAAAAATCGAAATTTTGTATACTTTGAAGCCGCAATATCAATAACTGCCGCAATTTTGTAATTTGTCATTTATATAAAAATAAAAAGTACTCTTTTTTCAGAAATTGTTTTTTATCAATGTACAGATAGTTTGATCTATATTCTGCCAAAACGGCTATTACCGAAAAAAATTATGATCAAAAATTTAAAATGGTGGTTTTTTCCATTTTGACGCCATTCTACTGAATATAGTCGCCTCACATAGTTTTATATTCGACAGTTAAGCCTGAAACAGTTACAAATACAGTTATAAACAAGAGCAAAAATATGAATACAAATACTCAGTTTCTATGTAATCGTTATGGCATTTTTTAAAGTTTTGCAATTTCTTTTGTGATCATTTGCATGTTTTTTGTTTTCTTCTTTATAAAAATTGATTAAATGTTTTATTGTACTTAATTTTTATCATAAGCTTAATAAACCCAATTCCTTTGGGCAAAATAACCATATCTTGCAAGTACTCGTACATACACATACATACATTTATTTAAATTACGTCATATCTCGAAGACATTAACATATATTCGCGGAAATTGAAATATTTTCACTCGGTGATTTAACATGTCTCAAAGCTACACTAAATGTTGAAAAAGAGTCATAAGTATTCCATGCACAGCACTGGCAATAAAACAAAATTGAAATGACGAAGATACACGCACGTACTATAACATTTTTAGGGATATCGTTGCATAGTATTTAATTTTTTATTATGATTTGCTATTTATATTAAACTTTTCTTCTTCGTGCTTAACATACATGCTCATAACGTGTGTGTGTGTGTTTGTGTGTGTGTGTGTGATATTTATTTATCAGATAAAATTATTTTTCTCTTGGTTCATCACACTTCCAGATTTTCAAACAATGCTGTATTGTGTGTAAGTAATTTTATTTCTTTTGATTGTTTACGCGTGTTTTGCTTTGGTTAAGTAATCTTTAATGTTCAGAACATTTGCTCTTCTTTGTTTGTACTTGTTTGTACTTGTTTACTTTGATATTTTAAGTTTAATCCTTTCGTTTTTAAATTTTTAAGTTTCTGTGTGCCACCTACATACTACTTTGCCAGTGAGTGCAATAATTTATTTTTTTAAATTTGGTCAGGTGTAACTGACGTAGTCAAACTAACTAACTTGTAAATTTCAACAATTTGGCGTTTTATTACAAATTTTTTGATAAGGGTTTCTACCACTATGTCAAATAACAAGCTGACGTTTTTATCTCTTTTATTTCTGCCTCATTTTTGTTGATAAGGGTTAAGTGCATTGAGCAAATTATATAGTTCAATATTTTTTAAGCCAAAAAAAAAAATAAATTTCATTAGAATATATCTTTACATTTGTTCCGAGTATGAGTCCGTGTACAACTTGGTAAAGTTCTCTGTTCCCCATTTGTGACCAGAATCAATTCTTTTGTATGTCGTTTAAGTAACTCACAACATCCGCATCCGGCCAAGTTGCCTTTAGGTAGTAACTAAACAAGGAGTTACCAGGTAATGGAGGAATGTGAAGGCATCCAGTGCATATCTGTCCTAGTAATCGATAGTGCACTCTTCAGTGTCTCGGCTGGAGAAATTTAGTATATTTATCACCGAATTATGTCGCAGCAAACTGGAAATGTCTACATTTATTTCAGTTTGTCTCAGATTTCAAGGAAGGACTGAAGCTCTACTGACGTGTTGGCGGCGTCGCAGCCACTCCGGGCCTTACTCAGAGAGTGTTAATTGAAAGCAGGAGTAGTAACCTGCATGCCGGCGAGCATACATATATTCGGCATTCCGGGTTGGCCAAATCCTAGATCAGACCCTATAGAAATGGGGGTACGATATTTTATTTCTACACTACTAAGGAGGAAATGTGCGGTCAATTCCGACGTTAAAATCATGTTTAAGTCAGTGAACAGGAGCAAGGCGTAAAGGGCACTGAAACATTATTGTATGGCATCGGGACACCTTGTGCAGAGGTTTAAAGACTACTTGAGAGACAGAGACGAAGATATAGAACTCCACCTACGAAAGCACACCTCCTGGGACGAATTTTTGAGAAGGGTCAACGAAGGGCTGCATTTTGAATCGCGTGCTCTTATCGGAAAGTCTCTGAGCCTGTGTTCCCGTGGTCGACCTTCCGCTCGGGAAAAATAACGAATATATGTAGGGAAGCAAAGCATAAAGTAGAGAAGAGGAGGCAACAAACCAATAGAGGGGAACCAAATGATGAAGACTTGACAGAAAATAAGTGCAAAGAAAACACGAGTTGACCACAACCCCACCCAAATTTTCAGGTCTTCCCACGAAAAAAAAATGGTGAAAGTCAATAGTGTGAGTGGCAGGTACTGCGAATGCCTTACTGACTCTGCTTTTAATATACTCCTCGAATACAAATTCGCTGTCGAATGGCGAGTTCACCTTTTCTCGCTTCCACCCCATCGATTGTATAAACTCAGAAAATAATACTGCACATCTAAGTAATATTAAATAATGCGGAAACGTGGAGAGTAATCGCGATAAGTGTACAAAAAAAAAATGCCAAAACAGGAAGCATTTTTGCGATTGGCTTATGAAATTAAAATAATATAATTAATGCAATTATTTTTTTAATCTTATACATTTACACGTCAATTAAATACAGCTTTTGCATCTGAGCATCATACAACGTTTATTAATTAGTCTGCCATTGACAAATTTCAAGTAGCTCGATAAACTTTCCCTTGTTATTTATTTACGCATTTAACCGATTGGCAATCTCGAAAATAATTTGATTAATGCCAAACGCCTTGATAAAATTCAATTTAAAGCTATCAAAAGTGAACATACTTATTACTAACAACAATTATTTTATTGGCATATTAAAAGCCTATTTCCGGTGAACACATTGTTGTAAATATAGTTGGTAAATTGAATTTGGTGTATTGTGGTTGTAAAATTATTTTGCATCATTTCCGATGAGAGAAAATTTGCAATTTGTTTAAGTTTTACTAAATATGTTTAAAGCTCTTGTAAGTCAAAGTTTTGAAATTTTAAACTCTTTAATAAGAAGTTATTATTATTATTTTTTTGCAATTTTATTGATTTTTGACAATTTTATTTCATACCTTGCCTTGTGCACTTTTCGATAAACATTAAATTGCAATAAATCTTGTATATAAAAAAAGATTTAATATTACTAAAAAAATTAACATAAAATAGACAAACAAAAGCGGCACTGAAGGTGGCACAAGGCCGAAACCGGTTTATCACAAAACCAAGTTTGACAAGGGTTGACAGAAAATCGTTCCACCCTGTCGGAAATTAAGAAGAAATTACTGGATCAATCTCAAAGGAAAAGTTTTTAAAGATTTTTTATTTCCAAAATATTTGAAAATTGAATAGAAATGCAAGTGGCTTAGAGAAACTTAATTATGAAACCATGCTTGAAGGGGGCTACCAACTTTTCAAAATACATATTTAAAATAATAAATAATTAAAGATAAATTCGTTAAAGCAGAAACTGTCATTAAAAATTTCACTTTGAAGTGAAATATACCAATCGATTTATTTTTTTTACCAATAATCAAATTTTACATTAAATCAAAAATAATTGTTATTATATAATACATATATATGTATGTATAATTACATATAAATATGTATGTATAATATAAAATCAAAAATAACTGTTCTTTAAAGAGTAATTAAAAAAAGTCTCAAAATAATCGTTAAAGAGCAATTTTAATAATAAAAATTGTAACTATTAAGGGTCCTATTTTAGATATTTACTTTAAAGCATTTTGAAGTTTATAGAAAATCTGCTATATTTTTAAAATACAAATAATTTAAGTTATATTTTATTGATATGAGAACTAGTGTTTATGCCTTAATAAATGGCAACTGTTAGGAGGCAAATTGTTAATCTTTCTGAAATCTGGAAAAACTGCGCAACTACGTCAGTAATAAAAAATTTTTAATTAAAAAAAAAATGTTTATAAATTAAAAAAAATTTTTTTTTACTCAAAAGAACGCAATTCTTCTTGCTGATCGCTTTACTTTAATTACAGATAATTTAAAACATCTATTTAAATAACATTTTTAATAAAAATAATGCAAACTTTTACTTTAATATTGTAAAACTATTATTTTTTGTTTTTAAACTTTAGAAGGCAGATTGTTTTTTATTTGAGAGAAAAGTATTTTTAACTCTTTTACAAGTTGCTGCTGCATATTGGATTGGAGATATATTCGAACAGAATGGTGTTTCTTCATTGAAGGCAGACTTAAAATTTATGTTCATATGTCGAAGAGTCCTACGATGTAATTTATTTTCAACTAAAAAACTAATTATACGGCTATGTCGCCCGGAGACGCCGAAGAGTGCAATACCCTACCTTGCTCATAATCAATTCATAGCTACTAAATTGAAGTAAACATTTATTTTTCAACGGAAGAAAACTAGTTCAGTTTAATTTATGTGAAACAAATCATATTGGATTTTAATTAAAGACTTTAATGCAATTGTAGGAAATTTACATACATTTTTCTTCCTTGAATATTGACTACAAGTATTTCCCTCCTGCCAACCACTTGGGGAAAAGTCAGTTTGTTTGCTTCTACTTTAATAAAGTAAATACGTCTACGCTACTAATTTTAAACAAAACAAAAAAAGTTGGCGGACTTAGTTATGGGTGTACATTCTGAGAAAAGCAAATTACTGGAAGTCAATGTCAGGAAATAATTTGCCTTGTTTCGTTGCGCCAACGTAAGAAGTTTAAAAATCTGCAAATGTTGTTGACAACGTTAAAACGAAAACTAAAACAGCGTAGACGAAGCAAAAAGTTGTCATCAAAGAAAAATAAAATCGAAAAGCCTACATATTCACAATGTTGTCTTGCACACATCGATAAATTTGTATGCAAATATATGCATACGTATTTATATAAAATACACAATTTCGTAAACTATGTATGTACATGCATACATATCGACAAAAAAGACTGTGACTCATGGAAAGTGAAAGTATTGCTTCTACAACTTTATAAGATAATAAAGTAATCGAATGGAAAATATTAAGTGGTAATATCATTTTGCTGCAGATGAAAATAAAAATTCCTAGACAAAAAAAAAACAACAATAACTAGCAACAATTTGAAATGAAAAGCTACGGAATTTTGTCTAGCGTACTAATGTGCGGTGAAACAGAAAATTGTATGAACGTTTATCTATGTACAAACATGTACAACAAACCGTCTACTTTTTGCAAACTTTAAATTTTAAAGTGAAAGGTGCTAAAAGCTAAGAACACAGCTTGAAATTATAATTTTCCTTTGAAAGCATTCCATTGGAATTTTATTTATTTAAGACTAAATTGCCAAAAGGCTTCTTACTGGCTCGGTGACGTCACTCTCTTTTGGTCGAAATTAATAAAAAAAAAAAAAAAAGTTATTGCTTTTTTTTAATTACGTCGAAAATGCGGCCTTCCTCACAGTGAGCACAGCAATTTTTAAACGGATACCGCAGCAGTGGGTAGGTTTTGATTTATAGTTTATTTAAGCGGTGCAAATGATTCGTTAGGCATTTAGTAAATATGTAATAAAATAAAGCTGAGAAATTCTCAAAAAACGAATTGTAATATATAAAATTAAATAAATTTAAATGAACCCAAATACAGATGCTTAAAATCCTACCCACTCGCCAATATAGAAATTTAAATAACCGCTGTAATTAAATTCCCTCTACAAGCTCATCTTCATTACTGCTTTTAAGAATAAGTTCTTCTATCCTACTCTCGATAACAGAATGCAATATATGAATACATTATGAATAAGTGAATTTTGTATAAAATATTTATCATTCTCAGTTCATGAGTAAATAAGCTTTGAGTGATCGGAAACTGGCAACTGTTGGGACCACAAACCATCAAGCTGAACGTTACTCGTGAGCAGACTATTGAACGCCAAGGCCAGGTAAAGATTTTAAGTAAATAATTTTCATTTGGAAAGACATTGAATTTGTAATTTTCGCAATCGTTTTGAGGTTAAACTTTCAAAGCTATAATCAGGAAATACATTAATATTTTTTTTTAATATTTAAATATTTGTCAATAAAAAAATTATTAACTTCAAATGCAATATACATACGTACATATAACTTTAAAACTTTGTATGCAGCTTTGTGGCCCATTAAATTTATGTAAAATTGAGTGCGAGAATGGCAAAAAAAAAAGTATTGTGAAAAATTTGCTTGGAAATATCGTCAATAAAAATATCCCCAAAAATCAACTGTAATTTGTGGGCACTTCAAACTTGCCCTTTATTATATTAAAATAGCACTCGCTAAAAATTTGCATATTAAAAAAAATAATTTAAAATTTAAAAAACAAGTTCGACAGCTTTGTTGATATTTGTTAAGTTTTTTTTAAATTGTGTTACTAAATTTATAGCACATTATATTCTTATTTCCATAAAATCGAGCTTTGCTTCAATTAAATTTTAAAAATTGTGCTTTTCTATCTCACCGGAGGCGGCATCGACGGTCTGCCTGACGGACTGCAATTAACTTAACAAACGTACCAAAGAGAATCTTGTGAGACTATATTGCAATTCCACCGCAAGGAAACAAGGTGATGTCTTTACAAACATCAACTGCACACAAATTTTTCAAATATGATGTTCGAGCCTCCCTCGATGAACTCTTGCCCGACGATTTACAGCCACCCTCTAGCAAGGCCTACGGGTCACTCTCTAGATCTACTATATATCAAACTGGAATAGAACTTTCTACTAGTCAGATTAATAGTTGATTGATTAAAACTATGTATCTTTAGAAAGTTCAAAGTTTCTTGTCCTAGACAGAATCCACAACAAGAGGATAAGAAGAAAGGTATTAGGTTTAGAAATCAGGCGGAAAGCTTACAGCATGATGATTAAATGGCCTACGTTGTTTCAATACAAGGTGCTGTAGAAAGCACTGGAGACCTATTTGTGCCCTGAGACGGGCTAAGTTTGTTCGTCGACTAAGCTTGAGTCCATGCCGATATTGTTAGAGTTGATGCCTTTGTAATGGTGTTAGATTCTAAAAGGCTCTGTTTTCCATCTATCTATCAATAACAAAACAAAACAAAAATTACAGGTGCCGGCTTAGTGTTGCGTTGAAGTCGTGGGTTCGACCCCACCTGAAGCCAAGAAGTGAAAAAAGTCTAATGAGGAAATGTGGTGATCCCCGAAATAGTATCGTAACATCTACTGCTTTGAGTATTGTTGTGTTCTCCTTATAATTTTTCTCAAAAACTCATCGGCCTGAAAGCTTATAAACAATTAAAAGTAATACGTATTTAGATGATATTTCGTATAGAATATTTACTGCTTTTATTCTTTAAACGACGAGGAATTTTATCTAATAAAAATTCTCATGCATGGCTTACGAACTTCTAACAAAAGTCTTGATACAAACGCAAGAAATCATTCAATTCAAGTTTTGAAAAGATCATTTACCGAAAGAGACACAATCACAACATAAGTCCCAAAATGTACATTCAATCTCAAGAGTTCGCCTTGTTTAGCAAACAACAAATTTTAATACATAAACAAGAAAGGAAGTACCAACAACAAAAACTCAAAGAGTTGTATCGCATAACAGATTGGACTGTGGTAAAGTAGATTTCAACCATCTTCATCGCTCATTGATATACTAAAATCTAGCGGTGGAGACAGAACAAAAAAGGGAATTGCAGTACTTCAGTAATTTCTAAGCGGCACATCCGCCACAAGCCGTCGCTACTAACCGCATGCCATTAACTAAATGTGTGTATGTATGTATGTATTTATGTATATACGTCGTACGAATGTCTTTGTCTTCTTTGTTGTTACACCTTTACCGCTTAATTGTACTCTCATTTGCCTAAATTAGCATCGAAGATGTCATTATGCGCCGAACTTATCGCACATCGCACATCTCACACTAATCCTATTAATACGCCAGTGCTTGTTTGCTCTGCACTAAATTTAAGCGGCTCGAATTAACTTAAGGGGTGATTTCGTATGTAAAAATAATTAGATTTTTTTTACGAATTTCTACATTCTACATTACATTCTACTTTTCTTCTGTCTAATTTATAATATTCTTCTAATAAAATTTATTTTCTAACAAAAGCCATATACATAAATCCAAATTTTAAACTTAAAATTAAAATTTCTTTTGTTTTAGTTTAAAAATTTTTTGAGCATGCAGTTTTGACTTTTAAACGAAATTTTAATAGAAAATTATACGAAATTAGTAAAAAAAATTAATAGTCAAGACTGGCAAAAATATTGCACTTCTATTGTTTTTGCCGCCAGTGTATAAATGTAGTTAAAAAAATTCCTTTGAAAATATAAACATAATTAGGATTTAACAATTACATAATAAATACTTTTATATATTTAAGTATAAATGTATGAACAAACGTTTAATTTATTTATGTTCTATAATAAAATAATAATTTAGGCAGAGCAGTAGAAAACGCATAACAATAAATATTCCCCACGAATTTCAAAGTTCTCAACCAATCTAGCCGATTTACACACCTTGCTGAACTCAACAGACTTTTCGAGAGCAAGCAACTTGGAAAAGTTGAACTTTATATAATTTCCATGTCTTTGCACCAGATGACGCGCCAAGCATATCAAAGACCTGTACCATCAAAAAAAAAAATGTGGTGTGTAAAATACAAATTTGAAGAATGGCTTCCAAAGTGTTTTATATTTCAACACACTAGGGCGTGCAACTTTAGAGCCGTGCGTCAAAAAATAATAGTTAAAAGCGATTTTTATGATAAAAATTGTAACTGTTACATTACTAATTGATTTAATTTTAAGCAAAATTTTGTGTTTAGAAATTATATAAGTTTTGCTTGAGAAGTGTTAATTTAAGGTAGTGTAGGTTTTAATTTACATCGAACACAAATTCAAGCGAATAAATAATTTTTAAAGAAATCGGACATATTCAATACATTATCTATGTATTCATGCCAAAAAGTAATTTTAAAAAATTTTCAAACTTTTTTTTTTACGGAGATCGACTTTGTGTAATGCAAATACGTTTGTACATACATACATGTGGAGCAAAATTCAAAACAAACATAAAAGTAAACAAAAATTACACTTCAAAAATGTACGAACCAAGGCAGATTAAACAGGTAGTATTAGCAAAGCAGCCTGATTTGATTTTTTTTATTTTATGTAGGGGTCTCACTGCCTTGCTCTTTACTTTGTGTACATACATACTATAAATATTTTCAAAACAAACTGCCGTTTTAATAAGCGGCAAATTTTAAATTTTGTAAGTTGACACATCAGAGGTTTCAAGCAACAACAAAATACATAGGATTTTCTCATGCCTTTGGACGAATGAATAATTGAAAAAGAACCGATTAAAAAAAACATCACCTGCCTTTTTTTTCAAATTCAATTACAAATACACGGTTGACGAGCTGGGTGATCGTTGATAATTGGTTCTTGGTTTCTAGTACTCCTCAATTTTAAAATTTTTGCCGTTAGGATTTTATAGTTTTCTTTAGTGTGTTTAAAAGAAAAAACAAATAATTTGAAGCAATGTGGCATTGTGAAAACTTTAAGTTGTAATGTCTTTTTATGCTGCTCACTGTAGTTCATTATTTCTTATTTATAATAAGGCCATTTTTACTGAGGCAATCAACTCAACAATTCGCAATCTATTTTCAAAACAAGAAACGGACGTAAATTAAATATCTGCTTTTAAACAACAACCCTAAAAGTTAGTTACAGATCGACTATGTAAATGCCGATTTAAAATTATTTTAACATCGGAAGTTAGAACAAATATTTAATTTTAATATTTTATTACGCATTAAAAAATTTAAACAAGTAAAATTTATTCATTTTTTAACCTAAAAATAAACAACTTAATGACTTTTTAAAAAGCATCGATATTTACAAAAATTAAATTATATATGAGAAATAATTATTAATTTACTTGAATGTCATTTTAGTTTAAGATTTGAAAGCTGCCCACAACCCCAAATCGAATTTAACAAGAACCATAGTTTCTAATTGGATGGATCAAACAAGTGCCAAGGCCAAAGCGACAGATAAATACTATATTACCATTAAAATTTATTATATGCTTACAGTATTTTAACCTAGTTTTCCAAACTAAATTTATCCGCACAATAAGTGTCACATGGTTATTTATTAATAAAAATTAGCAATAAACTGAGATATGAAAAAATACAATTCCAGCCAATTGAAAGTAATTAAAACACTCGCTGCAAATGCATTGTGTTGTGATCATGCATATACATACATACATACATATATGTACCTCTGTTCACAAATTATAGCACAACGTACTTATTGACACATTTGGAGACATTTTTTTTCTTTTAATTACTTAATTTCTTTCAATTGGAAATTCGTTCATTCTTTAACAAAAAAAAACGATCTTTTTTATTGAAAAAATTTACTCCAAAATTTTTAACATTAAAAAAAATTGAGTATTAAGTTTAGTAGCTCATTTAATTTCAGTACAATAAAGTGCAAGTTTCAAGTGCCTAGAATTTATCACAGGTTTTTGACAAAATTTCCAATGACAATTTCATCCATATAACGCGATTACTTTTTATGTAGAAGAAATTGTGAGAGAGCGTCAGTAAAAAAATTGCCAAAAATCTCGCGTTATTTGTAGAAAGTTGAAATCTGCACTTTGTTATATTAAAATTAAATAAGCTACAAAACTATTTACTCAGAAATATTCTTAAATTTATTATTTAAAGTTTATTTAATTTTGTTAAAGCATTAAACATTTTGTGTAAAGTTTTAATGATCGTTTCTATGGGTTTCCTTCGAGAATGAAATAAAAGAAAAATAAATGTATAACCTTAATGGAAAATTCATGTCCAGCCGGAAATTAATTTGTCTGAAAACTATAAACCACATAGAATATGTTAATGTTTAATAATAATAATAATATTTCAAAGTATTCAACAGCTTCTCCAGTGTAGTCCGAGTTTCAAACACTTGACCAGCTCAAAAATTTACTTTCTGTCTTGATTAATGTTTTACGAATACATTACATCGTCAGTAAAAATTAATAAGTCAAACAAAAGTTGCATCAACAATAATGTTCCCACTTACAAAATTATTGCAAATTTGCAACACTCACAAAAAATTTTAAAACTTTACAACGTCGTATTTATTGTGCCTCCACTTAAATAAGAATATGGGCATAAAGGTTTATACATTAGAGTGAATCTAATAAGACTTGAGAAAAGTCCCAAAAACGACGTTTTTCTCTTTAAACTTTAACATTTCACATAAAATAAATACACATAAACGATATATGTATGTGATATTATGAAAAGCTCATCTTTTTCTACATTTTCCCCTTAAGCATTTTTAATTTCAGAATTTACATTTCTTTTAGTGAAGTTCTTCTGTAGTAGAACTCAATCCCTTTGAATATATTTTTATTTGTTCCAGCTCTCGGAAAATCTTTAAATTCTTGCTTAAGTAGTAATTGTTAAAGTGGCGCTTTAAAAAATATTCTTATGAAAAATCGGTTGCTAACATTTATTTTAAATTGATTTATTTTTTGTGCGTAGACTGTACATATCTTTAAAATTTAAAGAATGCCATAGTAAAAAAATAAAATGTATTTGTGTAGTTTAAAACAAAAACGGCGAAAAATTTCTCCAGCAATCTTGCTACTTCCATAAAGTTTTCGAAATTATTTTAAGAAAGATATATGTATGTAGTTACACTCTGTCATCGATGAAGAGATAGAAGTACATGAAATTGCAATTCTCAATTTTTTTTTATATCCTTTTGTGATTGCTGTTTCAATTTACGCGAAATGATTTTCATTGCATTCAAAAATCGTCGTTACTTTCTAACAACACCAACTAATAATAGTATTTAAAAAAGTAGAAATAACAAAAGCGCTCAGAGAAAATTTTAAAGGACTTGCCTAATGTAAAAGTGCCTTTCGATTCTTTCCTTGCGATTCTTCGTTTTGCCATTCTCCACTTCTACGCTAGAATTTATAAGTATATAAACTGGTTTAGATCTCTACCTTAAACTCATGAATATTAGAATTTCGATTGATTTCAAAAATTATTATATAAATATATAATAATTTGGCGCTTACTCCATACACTAACAATTCTGTGGGCTTTCATCCAGTTTAGTTGGAGGTTTTCTAGAAAATGTACAAAGTCTAAAAGAAGTCAAATATGGAAATATCTGCTAGGTTTAAGGCAGTCGAAGGACATTCTCGGAGATTTTAAGTTTTAGAGAATATACCCTATCTGGAAATACGCTTCCAAACAAATAGAGTATATGTAAAATTTTCTTGAAAATCTTCAGGTGAAATTAACCTCGCCTTAAGAACAAAATAGGTCTCATAATATATCTTTTAGGTTGTAATATATGGTGCTTGGTTTTTTGTTTGGCCCAGTTTGTCCGACCATTTTTGAGCGCGTCTTTATTTTTTTTCACAGTTTGTAGTTTTCAGAGAAACTGGCAATTTCGATGTGCTCATACTTGAGAAATGTATAATCGTTTACATCCTTTTACTTTAAGAAAGGCATCGGAGAGTCAAGGAAACCGAACCACACATCCGTTATCACAAAAATTCAATTCAAAGCGATTTTCGATATGCTCTCATATAAAGATATATTTTTTTTTAATTATTAGTTCATCAATTAAAATACAACTTAAATAGATTACTCAATACTAATGCTTACATATAATATTTGCTATGAAATATATTATTCATGATTCGTGACTATGTCCCTTATAAACATTAATGAGTAAATAATTCTTCGCATTTCTAAAGTTGGCAATGTTAACAAAAGGCATCTACTTTTATATTCAGGTAGTGAATGGTAAATTTCTCAATCCTTAAATATGAGCCCTTATAGAATGGATCACAGATGATGCTGCAATACTCGAGGTAAGATTTACCTACCTAGAGAAAAATACAAATTCTTTAGCGTAAAAAGATCTCGGAATTCCTTTGAATTCCTCAATATAAAACCGACAATAGACCAAGACTTGGCAACCATAAAGTCGATATTTTCGGAAAACGACATTCGGGAGGTAAATATGACCCCCAAATCTTGCTTTTCATCATATTTTTCGAGGGTGGAAGTGCTCATCTTATGATTCTACGCCCGAAAAAGGCGTTGATACCTTCAACTTGATATTGTACGAGTATAAAACGTTTGCACTGGTTTTTATTGGCGCTCGCCTTGAATGATGGAAGGGACCTGCATATAATACAAAAAGTGTTAATGATCGTCGATGCACATTGCTTCATACATTTAAGGACATATGTATAAATGTATACAATTGTACTATATTAACTTACAACAACCATAGCGTTGCGCTTGCTTCAACAACAAAAACAGTCAACAGTTTTTTCAGCAAAAAAAAAAGCTAATTGCGTTCGATCGCTACGGATCTTGCAAGCAATTTGTTGCACAACACACTTTCGAACTGGTTGGAATTGTATCTACATATGTATGTATGTATCTACGTACATATATAACTACAAATATATATGAGCGTTGGACACGGGTATGTTTGTCTTTTTGCAATAATAAAAGTGCAGATGGAAACTTACTTATAAATACCATGCAGAGAAAAGGACTCAAACGGAAATCTTCAGCGTTTTCTTTTCTCTTAAAAAAAAAAAATGTTACGCGATTATATGGCAACGGTATGAAAATGTGCCCCTGTGCCTTGCGAAAGGTTAGAATTCTCCTAGTTAGTGAGGAACACAGAATTTCGTTAAATTGATTTTAAATTAATCATGTAATGATCATCGAAGAAATGATATCCTCCATCTCAAAAAATCGTTAGCGAATTCTTCGAAAGCCACAATTTTAAGAAGTGAAAAATTGATTCTGCCGCAACTGACGGTGGACAGCTTTTGAAGCGATCAAAGGTCTAAAGGCAACTGATATTCCGGTAAGGATTACTGAATGAAATAAATATGAACTTCTGAAAGGTTTAAGCCTTTGTAAATAAGTTTCCAGGTTATATAATCACAATTTTTCACAGATGCAGTTATTATATTTAGAGAACCACGACTGTTAATGAGCTAATTTTAAGACCGCAAATAGCTGAAATATTTATATTTAGAGAACTTTAAAAGTTATTAAAGTATACGCTTTCTTGAGACCTTTTTTTTATTTAATATATTAACTAATTTCTTCATTATCCTTTTGTGATAAAAAATTGAAATTGAAAAGCAGAAAATTAAGTTCATAAAAACTAATTTTGCTTCAATTTAGCTACATTATTTTCCGCAAAATTTGTTTATCATTTGCAATTCGAAACTTTTCTTACCGGGCATTGCGCATTTAGGAGTTTTTATACTCTACACATCTATGTCTATGTGTGCAATAGGCAGGGTCGAATTTTTTTAACTGCACATTGACAGGAAAAAAATGAACTTTTGAGGATTTTAAAAAACATCAGAAAATGTTCAGACGACTCCATCAATCTAAATCTTCCTTTAAAGAAAATGTAACTAACGCGATAGTTTGGCGATTGTTTTGATTTTAAATATGCGGTGTTTTTTCCTTTATAGCTCCATTATTTTAACTATTTGAACCAACCTCATGCTTAGCTATTTCTCTTTGCTTATATGTTAAATTTATCGGTAGCAACTTATATCAAGTCCCTAGAGAAATTTACATTGGTCCATTAGCAAAAAAAACAATCGAAATATTTTAGATTTGCCTTATTTTATTGCACCTTGAAATATAAATATTCTTGCAATTACTTACACACTTTTGTCAAGTTGTTTAAGTTCAGTTGTATAAACTCTGATTAACTTGTAACGGAGTTGTGTATTAACTTCAAGTTTTGAGAACGGTTGCCAAAAGATACATATTGATCAGTTCGTAAAACATCAAGATTGACACCAATTAAGTTTTGGACCTTCTTCTAAGAACGATGCTGCACAAACTGCCGTCTGACAGAGAACATCTCACACCAAGGACCAGTACGAACTGCACTGCGAATACAAAATTCTGAAGTCGTGATGATTGGACACAGGGTGGATTTCAATGCAAGGGGAGAATGTGCGGGCTGCCATTTGTCTTTTTTGTAAAGTTAAATCTTATGTTAGTTATGCGACCAGCAGACTATGCAAGCGTTTGTTAGCTAGAAATATTTGCAATAATCATCACATTTCTGTAAAAACAAGGATCAAGATCGCCCTCCATTAGGTTGTAAATTGAAGAGGACTATAGAAGATATTTGGCGTGGATTTTTGACTAATTCGTTATTCACTTAATACGGGTCACGGGCAGAACGGCAGCGAGTATGGTATCGAGTTGCGATTCTGCATTGAACAGATCCCACGCGGTTAATTTGATAATATCGCACAGAAGGTGCGTGCTATTTCTCGATATGACGCTAGCTTCCACCTAAGATCTAAATCATGAAAATGTGTTTTTCTAAAAGCGTTTAGCCCTCGGCAGGCAATGGCAAACCTCCGAAGATATTTCTGCCATGAAAAAGCTTCTCGTATAATACATCTGCCGTTCGGAGTCGTCATAAAACTGTAGGTCCCTCCATTTGAGGTATGAATATCCGTGGCACTTTAAATATCAAAATTTTGCTAGGAATGAACAAAAAACAAAACCTACAGGCATACATTTGGGGGCGAAGAGAACTGTCGGATTAAATTTTGTAAAGATCAGAGGAGAGAAACACATTCGAACACTTTCTGTGCGAATAACCAAGCTTTGAACGAATGAGGCTAAATATATTCAAAAAATCCTTCGCCTTTCTCCTTAACTCGACCAATCCCGTCAAATAACTTTAAGTTGTACATGATCCCGATCGTTGATCTTTTATTTGTGATATGGTAGAATTGTCAAATGCAGTAAAATCGTCTACCATTATGAATTTTGCAGGAAAGCTGAAAGTATCTTGGGTATTTATGGATAGGGATCTTTTGTAGTGTACAAAAAGGTTTCGTTTATAGTTTACAACGCATCACTATTACTGTGCCAATAACCATTAATATTGATCTTAAACCAAACGTTCTTACTTCATTATGATTTCTCTAAATCAAGACGCAAAATCATTTATTTAACTAAAGACAATTATCAGCTTCCCTAAGCTAACTGTTAACTACACACTGTACAACTTGGGGCTTGCAACCTCAGCTCACTACCGACTCTCGCCGCTGGATCGACGACTGTTCGCTTTGGTCAATTGCTGCATGTTGGGAATAATAAGTATGAACACATATTGTATGTATTTTCACTTTGCATTAATTACCGAAGGGTTCATTATGAGGCACCCTGCCTATCGCCGTCATTTATCAACAATTATGCATGCGGTTGACGGCAATGCCGCCGTCGTCGAACGAGGTCGCCGATTTGCCGGAGATGTCGTCGAGTAAGATTTCGTTTGATGTCAAGGCTTACTTACTTACACTGAAGGCGAAATGCCTTTTGTACGTACATATGTGTACGTACGAGTATGTTTGACCAGTTGAAGTGTCGCATTACCAATGTTCGCGATCGCGATTGTGTCGCGCGAATTGATCATGCGGAGCCGCGCGAAATTTCTTATGTTTAGCGGCTGTTGCGAACTTGCAACATAATGATTGGTTTGTGCGTACGTTGGCATCGCATCTCGATAATCAATGGCGATACCACGCATGGTCGCATATACGAGTACATACATACATATGCAAGTGTGTGTATGTATGTATGTATGTACGAGTATATATGTATGTCCATAAACATGTGCTTTTGTGCTCCATTGCATGATTTAGTAAATGATTGTGGCCGTAGGCTCAAATTATTGTGGTTAAAAGTTACCTAAAAGATCTGCGCTCTTCATGCGTGTGTGAATTCTGAATTTTTTTTTGTCTTCGGCTCATTCTCTTTTGTGCTTTCCTTCGCTTACTTGCGATACTCGCAGTTAGAATGTAAATCAAACTTTTTGCTCTTACTTACTTAGGGGGTTAGGATGATTTGGAAAGTCTTTGCTGAGTGTTTTGTGAAATTTTGTGGCATGTTGCGTGACCTGCTTGCAACAAAACGGGTATGTATACAGTGTGTGTGTGTGTGTGTTGTATGTATAACGGTGCAAATTGAATTGATTGGCGCTGGTGGTGCTCAAATGCACGATTAATTTGAATTTATTATTTTTGTCTGCATACCGAATTAGGTGTAGAGATGTTGGGCATTTTCTGCACGCAATATATACTAAAAACGAAGGTGAGTTTTTTTTTGTGGAGTGAGATTTTAGAAGCATTTAGCCAATTTATTTAAGGTTCTTATGTGCAGTGTAGCAAAAGAATGCATAGTTTAATGAAATTTGCAATAATTGCAATTATTATATTTTGCCACAGTTTTAAGCCAAATTAAAAACACTTACAAATTTCGTTAAAAGCTATACATATATATATTTTTAAAAATTATCTGATAAAAATTCGTAAGTAAAAAAATAAAATCTTAGGGTGGAATCCTCTTCACAAACTTTTATACATATATTAACTAATAAACAATTAAGGTAAACATTTTCAAATTATTTTATAGCATTCCAATGTTGGTCATTCAGTTCTGCGTGCAGATATCAACAAATGCCGAGCTTGCTGCCATTTAAACTTTTAGCAAGGAATCCAAAATACTCTACTCTATCGAGGAATCTTCGCTGTAATGATTGAGCTGGTTCTTAAAAATTCTCTTATGCCTCAACTATTTACGGAGGCACGAAAGTGGAATTGCAGGCGGTTGTACAACTTTGATTGGCTATCCAAACTGACATGGAACTCTTGCAGCAAACCTGGTAGAAAGGTCACATTATAATTTTGTTAAGTCTTCGAGCTCTTTTCAGTAGTTAAATGAATTAGTTAGTCGGGAGAAGTTTAGGACTACATACTTCAGGACTTTTTCGGTACCATTTTGAGTAAAACACAATGCCATTTCGGTGCTATTTTGGGACTATTCAGGGCAGAAGTGAAACAAATATCGAAAATATCTCGAAAGTGCACCTAAATATAGTATAATTGTACCAAAAATATACCTAAAATGCACCGAAAAGATCTCAAAAGCGTACCGAAAATGTACCTAAAATGCAGCAAAAAGTACCGAAATTGTATCTAACATGTGCCGACAATGTAACGAGAGTGTACTGAAAAAATAGCTTAAATGTACAAAAATTGAACTGTAAAGGTCCGAAAATGTACCCAAAAAGTTGCGAAGATGTACCGAAAACGTACCAAAATTATACAGAACTAACCTCGAAATAATTCCGGGCAGGTTCGCGCTTTTTAGGACTTATGTTTTTTTTTTCAAGCTCCCTTTAAGATAATTCAAAATCATACACTAACTTTGTCGACAATAATAGCAGCCAAAAAAATTTCCTTTTTGCACCAGAAGGCAGATTTTTACTTGAATATCTTCAAATAATTTGGACTAAGTTATTTTCATAGTACAACTTATTATATAGTACTTCAGATATCGGTTAATTTAACTTCATACTCACATTTACATATATCTAAGTAATTTTAGCCGACCTTCTATTGACTTCTATAAATTCATGAATTTAGAATTGATCACAGAGGCATTTCATTCCACGAATTTTTCGTTATTTGTCTTTGCGTTAAGGCATTAAGAGTTTATGTCTGTTAATTTCTTACAAAAAACAAAGAAACAAAAATTAAAAAAAATATTTTTCTCTGTATTTGGAAAGCTATTTTGTGTGTTTTAACTAAGTACTGACATTCGACAAGAGATCACCGGACCAAAACATTGATGGGATGCATTAAACATGCACACAAATATGTATGTAATTGCTAAAGATCTTCATACATATATCTTGGGCAACAACATAATTTGGTGCTTTACTATACTATGTTTCCACAGCATATGATTCGCTCTTCCATTCGTTATTCGCTCTCTCATTTGTAAATGGTACCCCAATCAGGAACCGGATCAACATAATTAACCATACAAATTTTGTGAGCGAATCACAAAAAAATTGATGCCGTCTCTAATATCAATCAGAAATTTATCAAAAATACCTGCCAAAACACAGACAGCTATCAAAACAAACCCAAAATTAAACAAAAATAAAACGATTAAATGCTTAAATGGATACAAATGTTAAGTTTGTGAAGAACATAATCATGTCATAGAGGTTGGTGACTACAACTAGAGGAATGAATAGGGAAAAGTATGTATGTACCATAAGTATTACAACATCAACAGAAATGCTAAACGAATCACGAATGTGTCGTGTAAACTGGATGATTCGTCATTCGTAATTCAAATAGCGAAACTCGTGGTTCACTTGCCGTGGAAACACTGTTTTACTCTCAATGAGTTATTTGTAGTTCTCAAACTGATTGCGATATATTTTCATGCATTTTAGATTATTTAGTAAACGATAGCTTAACTGTAATCATCTGGATTATGAAAATCGCACAATATATTTAAGAAACGACAATCTACTTTGTTTGCTTACCAAGTGCGATCATCGCTGAGATAGCCAAACCGAGTAGCTTATGAGAGACCAAAAAAAAAAAACCAAATAATAAAAAACAAATAAATGAAGGTATGTAAGCTCATACATATTTACACTCATATGTTCAGTCACATGCAAGTGTACCAATCGCATAAAAAAAAAAGAAAATATTTATTTATTATGCGCGTACGACATGAGGACCGGTGGCTCTTACAAACATACTCGTATGTGGTTTGTTGGTTCGGTGCTTTGGTGGTTCGATGCTGCTTACGGCAGTGTCGGTACATTTGTAGTGACATAAATTTATGACAATCACCGCATCACGAAAAGTTCTTTAGCCCTAAAGTGTATTTAGTGATGGTGTGTTGGAAAGCAAGTGAGCGGGGGTGCCAGTTTGCGGTGGATGGTAGGAATGAAGGTTACATGGTTAACATGGTTGTAAACACGTGCATCGATGCTTCCGATTGTGATCACCAATGGACCGACGATCGAATGATGGCGATGGCGATGCTCTGCAATAGTTTGCCATAAACTAACAGAAGGTAAGTACAAGGTGGTACCATAAATAATGGCAGCCACAAAAATAGTTTCGCCTATGCTTTTTATATAAATAACAATTTTTTTGCAGGAGCACAATGAAAGTGCCGAATTGAATTTGCATGTGTTACTCAAGAGATGTCTATCGTTGACTTGGCGATTGTCTATTTTTTAACTGGTTTGTTGCAGCATCAACGCATTTGCAATATCTTGATGGTTAAAAAACAATTTTTGTTGGAGTGTTAAGTTTTAACACCGTTGCTGTTGTTGTTGTAGCCATCTTATTAAATCTTGAGTGAAATGCATAATAATTATCAGTTTTTTCGAGGTAAAGTCATCCTAAGTGACAGTCAACCAATATTCAATATACTTTCATCGTTCTACAACGGTTTCCAATTACACTGGCAATTGAACCTAGAGAGTAATGGCATGCGGTGCCTCCAGAATGGCAGCAGCTCTCAAGCAAAAATATAACGATTGATCAACTTACGTTCTAAAAGAACCACAAGGTAGAGAAAAGAACCATGAGAGAATGGTACTGACACAACGTAACAGTTTAGTTGTGAAGAAAAGAGCGCACAACAGATTTGTGGATCAAGAATAATAGAGAAGAAGATTGCGCCTTCACAAAATGCGTGATGTAACCATAGTGAGTGAGCGAAAGAGTGTAAAAGGGCTTCCCCGTTGGTTTTTCTTTACAGATCTTTCACCAAACATTTTACTATGAAAATTTCTAAGGGAAAGTAAGTGTCTTGGTGACTCGACTGCGGCTAAGAACACTACGATCTTAGACTACCTGCAGACGCCAAGAAAATTGGGTCAGAGTGAGATATTGTTTGCTTTCATATTTCTTCTTTGTTTTCCAAGCATTGATACGGCAAAGTAAAGGCGTGCTAGATAGCAAACAAAGTTGGACGTTACAGTAGAGATCAAGCGATTTCTCAGAGCTTCTCTTACATGCTCCAGCAGACTGTCGGATAAGGTAATCTATATGGTAGCCTTGTAAGCAAAAATATAAAGAGAGAACACCTTCGCATTTATAAATGTTTGAAATTCCCTGTTGATGCGATGGGTAAAGGGTAAGAGAAATCTTATTCAAGGTCAATCAAAAAAGCAACTAAGAAAAACTACAAAGATATCACTTAGTTAGAGCTCTAAACATAGACCCAGATGCTTAGGTACATATCGGAAGCTAATTGTTCTCTGTTTACAGTTGACATTGAGTCTGGCCACACGCTTAGCAGATTCCAGTTTATCTTAAAACTCTTTTAAGAGTTGTTACCACTTTTGTACTGAAACATACTCATTTATTCTCAATTTTAGCCAGCTCCAGTTTTGGAACTGATTACAAAGATTCTAGGATATTAACGCCAAAGATCGGTAATGCGGCAGCAATAATGAGTCTTAGAAGAACTTAAAAAAAAAAATAAAAGTTATGTTCTCTTATCTTATCTATCTTGTCAAACAGGGTGAAATGTTGATCTAGGTAGGTAGGTAGGTAGGTATATGTGGCTGTCACTGTTGCTTCAGCGACCCACTTAGGCCATGATTGGAGGCCCGTTGTGATACCACTAGCAAAGTGTTCATCCCCCTTTGCTGAACCATTTTGAGCTCTTGACGAATCTCGCCAAGCATCTTAGGTCTATAAGACATAATTCTCCGAGGTCTCCAAAAAGTGGTACCCCTAGAAAGCGTAGCCTGCTTCTTGCTAGCGCTGGACAGTTGCATAGAAGATGGAAAACAGTTTCATCCTCTTCATAATTTTTGCAGCTTCTACAGCATCTGTGAAAGGGTTGATCTATGTTGGAACGATTTTCCGTCATTCCTTATAAGGTTTTCGGTTTTGTGCCATCTCCAGTGTCAATTTTCGTTCTGTCACATATGTATGTACATCAAAAGTGCGGTTATTTTTCAGACGATATTTATTCGATCGACATTCTGAAATTCTTCTCTTATCTACTTACGCAAATAGAGACACTATTTTGGATAAATGTGATGAGTCCATATGGACATTGAAAATTTTGCATTCCAAGAAATACCTACGCAAGCATGCCAATGTTGCTCGATACTTCTTCAAGCTTCAAATATAAAAAAGTTGTCCTTGCTGCCGCACTTAAAAGTTTTGGTTAAATGTGAACGTATATAAATTTGTGGAAGATCCATCGATGCATACATACAAACCTACATATGTATGTACATTTCTAAATACATACATTTATGTATATGTATTAGTGCATAACGAACCGCTGAGTGACATGGTGATTATTCCAACTGTCATTGCGTGCTTGGACTTGAGTCCAAGTTAGTAAGAATACAAACATTAAATGCGTGTGTGGCAATTAATCATAGTAGCAAATCACCGCGAGAAACTGGTTGCTGCTAAATGCAATACACTGCCAAGTACTTCTTTCATACATATGTACATATATACTCGTACATGTGTGCCATCCCACAAGCCAATCGGTGGAGATCTTCACCAAATATACGTACATATATCTATGTATATACATATGTATATTGTTTTAGTGCAACCTAGAACAAGTACGTATATCGGCAGTTTTGTATGCTTTTAAATGGCGTGAAGGTAAGTGGGCACACAACAGCGGTTTATTAGTCTACCAACATGTCGATCGCCTCCTTGGACTGGACGATGTTTGTCATCCAACGCCTGCGGCTGTGCGGAAGCCTACTTTGCCTACACTCATTGACACAGACTTACAATATTAAATAAATAAAACGTGTACGAATGTATGAATGTTTATTTTCAGTTGCATTGGTTATTTTGAACTTCAGCTTGAAAACTATTTGTTGCTGATTTGAGCATGCGGTGGTGTGAATTGCTGTATTTCTGAGTAAAAATGGAAATTTTCAAAACTAAAAAGTTGCGAAGTGAAAATGTGGAAGCATGCATTATTTCATTCTAATATATGAATATCTTTACATATATTGATGTATTATGAGTACTAGCCACAGATTATTAAAACTTTTTAACTGCTCATTAAATAAATTTTTTTAATGTAAATTACACCACCAACTTTCGGCGCTGTTGTGCAATTTGTGCTTCAGTTAAGAAGTGAAGTTGAGAGTAGAATAGTGAGGTATTGAAAAGTGTTTTGCTCAAAAATAAAACCAATATACTTTGGCTAGGTAATCAATGCTACTTTACAAAGAAGGCATTGGGAGTATTTTGGAGGAAGTCATTGAATATTGAGAGTAACGAATTTAAGTAGAACCGGCTATCGGTGACTGTAGAATACTTAAAATCAGACACCATCCAATTTGTGATACTGACGAACCTTATCAGACATCTTAAAATGGTGTTTTGAATATAATTATTTTACCCAGAAATAGTAAGCTTAGATTGCGCAAGCCTGAATCTGCATTTGAGTGGTCCAAAAAAGAAGTAAGGTCGCAATTTTAATGCTCTCACGAGTGTTCTAAATACTTCAAAAAATATGTAGAGACTTCTTTTTTTCCCAGTTATATTTACACGGAAGATGGTATATAATCGCACAACTTTCTCCACTCCACGGCTTCATGAACATATCGCATATTTTTCCTATACGAACAGCAATGTCGATCATTCACTATTGTGAGCAACAACTTCTTTAAAGAACTGGGCGGAACTTGTCAAAAATAGCCCGCTAGTTAGTACTGTCTGTCGCTAACCCAAGTACCTTTCTACCTTTACCACCTTTCTTACCTTTAGACCAAATTTTAGACCAGTCTCTAATTAAGTCTCAAAATAAGTGCCCGAATTCAGTAAGTAATCACAGTCTATAATAGAGAAAAAAGTCAAAATTTTTTAGGTCATAGTCTCAAATATTGAGACTTTAGATTATACCAAATTACAGAATACGGAAATGTATTTTATAAAACTGCTATAATTTTCATTTTAATCACCTAGAAAATCGTTTCCTGTTATAACACATCAAGAGCTGCCTCATTTATTTACGTCCATTCTCGAAAAAAAAAAAAATTATTATATACTCGTATTTTCCAATGCGTGTAGTTCGCAAACACGTTAATACACATTTCATAGTTTTAGTTCATAGATTTTGTACCACCTTTTCCAAATAACCGCTTCATTGTGCGCCACCTCACATCGCATACCAAAACTATTTGCTTCGCTATCGAACTGGATTTGCATCGGTCGAATTTCTGCGATATTTGCTACTCCATTTCCTTTGCAAGTGCAAGCGATATTTAAGTGTGTTGAGTGCTTCTAGCCAGGATATCGTGCAACTGTGGAGTTTGTCGTTGCTATCGACACGCTGCTGGTGGGCATATCACGCACATAAATTGACACCGCACAAATAATGAGAATTAACGCGAGCGAGTGTACGTACTCGTATGTATGTACTATGTATGCAGCTGGTTTCGACAAATGAGGCAAGGAATGTAACATACATACATAGACTCTAGATACATAGCATGTATGTAAGTAGATATGTATATGTGTACATATGTAAGTACGTATGCAAAGTTGAATGCATGAATGTGCAACTGAAGTTAAGTAAATGAGATCTTGCGATTTGCGAATGCGAACATTTTTGTGATAATTTGTATTTTAGCATTCACATATGTACATACACATACATATAAGTAATTAAATTTATTTATGTTTCAGGTTTATATCTAATGATGCTCGTATTTCATTTACTTACACAATTTTACTCAAATCTATACTCTTACGTATAAATAGGTATGCATGCTCGCAATAGGGTGATCAATTTGATTTTGTTTTCAAGGAAATAGCTATGTGGCTATATTGAGCCATCTGTGCGCTACAATTACTTATCGAGATTTATGCTGGAATTTTGTAAGCAGCACCAGTCTCTAATAGAGCCAAATTCACAATATTAGACCAGTTGGCATTTATTAGTCTTAAAATAAAGTATCTAATGCCCGAGTTCAGTAACTTGGTATAATCTTAAGTCTCGAAATTTGAGACAATGAACTAGATATTTTGGCCTTTCCTCGCTTTCACGTTTTTCTTCCTGCTCACATCACTAGGTCACAATTTAGAGACTTTATTTTGAGACTAGAGGCTTCGTTTGGAGCCTAATTAATGCTAACTGGTCCAAAATTGTGACTTTTGTCCAATAGAGTCATTCACTAGCCTCAAAATAAAGTCTCAGCAGGTAAAAAAAAATTACAATTAAAGCAAAAGAGAAAAACGTTAAATAAAATAGCTCAAAGTTTCAAATTAAAAAATTCAAATAAAAACAAAAGATAAAATGCGTTTGATGTAAACGACGAAGATTCTCTACAAATTTCATAAACATCCAGAGCATCCCACATTCCTTCTATACAACTTGCTCACTCATATTTGAGAGTAGTTTGGCACATTTTCGGTACATTTCAGGTATTATTTCGGTAATTGTTTTGTCCTTTTTCGGTAGTTGTTGTGCCATTTTCGTTTTAAGGTACATTTTCGGTACATTTTAAGTACTTTTTCTTTACATTTTATGTACTTTCTATATTTTTTTTCGGTACTTACAAAACACTTTGAATTATCCCAAACTAAATTAGTCCGGTGAAAGTACTGACAAAGTTCTGACCTAATCCCAAAATGTACCTAAATCATTTTTGTACTGTTTTCGAAATATTCCCGAGAAGTTCCCGACTCTTTGGACTTGAACATTTTTGTTCTCTCTACATTATGTATTATGAATTTACTTGTACAATATAAGCATCAAATTAAAAATCTTTGAAAACTTAAAAATATTTATCTTGCTGAGAGTTTTGGAGAGCTTTTAAAAATGTAGAATGTTAAGAACGATCGCCAATTTCTTTTTAGGCCCAAGAATTCCCTTTCCATTAGGCTAAGGATAAGAAAAGTTTTGTGTATGAATAGATCAAATAATATTTTTAAAAATCCGACTGTGGCTGATTGTGATGGGCCAAGGAACATTAAATAGGTAGCAGCAACAAACTTTTTTTGTATTTTTTATTTTAATTTAAATTGTCAAATTTTATATTTCTTTAATATAAGAATGCTTTTAGTACAATTTAAGGTAGTTGATAAAATATTTTTAAAGCTTTAACTTTTCAAAGTAAAAAAAAAATACACAAAGCTTATAAATATTTTTTTTTAATTTTTCTACTGCGCCTACCTTTTAAATGCGTCTTGGGGCACGCCTTTATTTGCATATTTGAATTAAGCACGCTTCAAATGACTCACCCTTTTACTGGTACTAGACTATTGCAAGCGAAATTTAAATTAACCACTGAAGTGGTCATGCAAGAGTTGCTCGCTTTAAGTCAATACGAAATATTCACAATTTCAGTGTCAGCATGACTGGAATGCAGTCTGTCCAGTAGCGTTGAGCTGATTAGTGCTTTTGGCTCAGCAAAAATAGCTACTATAATATTTAAGATTCAGTCAAAAACATTGTAGTGCCAACAAATGAGCGACTTAGCGTTAGTCACACATAAAATATGTACTACAAACATACAGGATGCATCAAGGCGTATTTTTAAAGTTTAAGCCTGTAGTAAAATATTTGGCCATGCTGGAAGAGTTTGTTCTTAATCTGAGATATTAAAAAAAAATTCGCCTGAAACAATAAAAAAATTTTGTGTTATTAAGTTTATCAACTAAGTCTCTATTTAACTTATTACAAAATGGTAAAATAAAGTTTAGTGAAAATATTTATAAATTTTTAATTAAATTGTATAAAATAAAAAAATATATTAAACAAACGAATTAAAATTAATAATATAATAAACCACACGTTTCAAGTGGTAAATAAGTTACCGTGAATTTAAGTCCATAATTTTGCCAACCCTCTTCCGCGACTTTTCCCCATATAACTGCTTTTCGAGACTATTTTAAATGCAATACATTTTAAAAGTGTCTGTTAAAAAATTGTGAATAATTTATACTAAATATTAATGGACTACTAAACTGCATACTCCATAAAATAATAATTTTTTAAATCAAAATTTTGATGACAGTTTTTTGAATCTTGCACACAATTTTATGGTTTTTGTTAGTAAATTTAATATTTTATTTTTGATTTGAGTTACGCGAACTACATTCATATCTAAAAACACAAATAATTCGAATTCTGAAAGTTTAAAAGGCTTCTTAATTACAAATATGGGTGAAATCGAAAAGCGTCATCAATTGGAACTACCTTTGGGAAAAGCTTTTTCACCTTATAGAGTCATCATTGTATGTTTCGAATATAAGTAAGAACGGACTATAAATTCCGACTCTTGCGCCACCTAGTGGAATATAATTTTTTATTTTAATTATGCTGAAAGCTTCAATGCTCTAGAAGTCAGAATGCTCTTCAGAAGTTCATATATTTATTTGATTTGATCTAAACAGGTTAAGAACAAGTTAGTAAAAAAAATGAGATCTGCTTTTCCAGAACCATAAAACTTACCTTCGTTTTCTACTAGAAATTAAGATCAACTGAAATGTAGAAGTTCGCTGCATTTTTTCTCCTCAGTCTCTGTCACCAAGTATTACAACAGCTTAAAGAATGTGCCCCAGACCTACATACATATAACTCAGCTGCGGCTCATTAGCAAAGGTAGATTTCTGACACCTCACCCATGTGCTTTTAAATCATTTTTTTTTTTACTCTGAAACTATTTGAAATATTTACTCAAAATATTGGTACGTTATACTCAACTATGTTTCATTTATGTTATGAAGCAACAAAAATTGTCAACCAGAAATCGTATTTTAGACAAGTCACTTTTGTTATATCCCGATTTAAATTTCGGCCTCCCTTGTTAGCGGCAAAATCCTCCATTTTTGGTAAAAATTTAAGCCAAATGTAGAGATATGTATATACTTCAGTGATGTCTTAATTAAGAATTATTATTAATTCTTAGACGATTTCAAATTCATGCGCATGCGCTTTGCACTAGTTGCAAATGTACAACACTACTAGTTCCAGTTTATTCTATGTTCCTTTCTTTTATTACAGGGTTTTGAAACCACACTAATTAGTATAACCAATGCTGCTTTTTGCCGCCCCTTTGAAAGCGCGCACTTTGGAATGCTCTCAGCACGCAACCATGAAGTTTTTAATTGGCGCTGATTGGCAAAAAAAAAGGAGACACAAAATGTGTTAAGCAAACGTTAAAAAGTATGTATATACATATATGTATGTATGTATATACGAGAATATGTGCGACAAAAAATAAAAAGCATGCACGCACAAATGAACAATGCGCTGCTTTGGTTGGCTAGCTAGCCGCTGAGTCTGTCGATTGCGCATGCGTGCCAGTGGAGTACATACATACATATGTACATATCGTATGTACATACTCATAGATACTCGTATGTAGATTTATGTATACACTTATAAGTATATACGAGTATTTAACAGACGTAGACGTGTTCAATAATATTCGCTTATACGTTGGTAAGCGTATCTATGAGCTCGAGTTCAATACTACAATTTTTTGCATCCGCTTTTGGTTGTTGCTTCTTTTTTGTTTATATACTCGTATATACTCTGTTTACAAAATATAGCACAGATTTGGGCACTTTATTTTTCTTCAAACTAGTTAAAATTATTTTTCAACTAAAATATGGTGCATTCTCTAAAAAAAACCACAAACACCAATTTTATAGACAATTTACCAATAATAAAATTTCATCAAAATTACGAACTTTCTAAAAAAGTTTTAAAATTTTTTTTGAATATCCAGTTTTTTTGCTCATTCAATTTTAGCTTTAGGAAGGGCAAGTTTCAAGTATCTTGATGTTTTCACTGATTTTTGACAAGTTTTTTACTCACAGTTTCCTACATACAACGCAAAACCGCGATTATTTTTTATATGGAAGATATTGCGAAAAAGCGTCAGTAAAACAATTGTCAAAAATCAGTGCTAATTTGTAGCTACTAGAAACTTGCACTTTGTTGCACTAAAATTGAATGAACTACAGATATGCATACCGGAAAAATTTCTAAAATTTTTTCTTAAAAACTTCGAAATTTAAAAGAAATTTTGACACATTTTTTATATGTTTTTTATAAAGTTTACGTTTTTTTATCATCGAAAAAGTGAAAAGAGCCACAAAACGTACGGTAACATCTGAATTCGTTCACCTATTGTTGTCACCGCAAAAATGTTCATCCAAGAGTTGTGGGAATTAAGGCTAGATTGCAATCAGTCACTACCCGAAGAGTTATGTACATACAAAATTGCTCACATTTCGATCGGACATGGACGAGTTGAAAACGCTACAGTTATCACGACACATATTTAACGCTGGACTTCCAGAAACCATCCAACTGCACATTTTTAACGATGTCTCGGAAAAGGCGTATGGAGCTGCAGCCTTTATTCGCGCAACATTCACAACCGGTACAACTAATCACGGCAGATCTTCAATTTACCAACCCAATGTGGTTTTGGACAGATTAAGAAATTGTATTGGCTTGGATAAATGGATTTGCGCTTTATCACTCACATGAGGCATAAAAAGGATTTGCAACAATCTTTGAGGGTCATAACGGCAAAAGAACTAGATTAAGTGCTGGTTATAGTTATCACACAAATGCAAGTATCAGAATTCAGAGATGAAATAAGACAATTAAAAAGGCACAACGAAATACAAGGACCATGTAGGATTTAGAATTTCAAACGTCACTCAAAACCTCTTAGGTTCATCGCTGTTCGACCTGCAGTAAAACTAAACCAGCGTTATTCAATCTTCGGCTCGTTCATTTGTAAATGTTGGAGTATATTATTGTGGCCCAATAACAGTCCATTATGAAATTCGTGGCAAAAGGCCGCACAAGGCTTACATTTCTGTCTTCTGTTACTTCGCCATAAAGGCAGTTCATTTGCAACTGATGAGTGATCTCACTACCTAAGCATTTATTGGTGCTCTCAAAAGATCCCTTGGCCGGCGTGTTCATTGCCAAAATCTGTAGCGCGCCACAATTTGATGGTTTGTGTTCGAAGCAGCTGTTAAGTCTGCAAAACACCTTTTCGTCAGAAGTTTAGGGAATGCATCTTTAACGTATGAAGAACTTAAAACACGGGTCATCGAAATTGAAGCGATATTATACTCCAGACCTATTTCTTCAATGTCAAATGATCGCAGCGGCACCCACCACAGATCTTTCGTTAGAGAATTAACAATGTTTCATTGAAAAATAATTTTAAATAATTGGACGATAAATAAATTGTAGAAATGTGTCTATATGTATTTGTGTTATAATTTGTGAACTGAGTGTAAGTACATGAATATGAATGAGCGTAGGATATCTGCTATGTACGAGCATAATAGCAAACTAACTAAACTGAACTCTGCTGAATCAAAGACCAATATAGATAATCATTTTCAGAATTTAAGGACCTTTGTGCTATGTAAGCGAGCAACTTACTAAACACTCGCATACATTATTCTAAGAAGAGATGCATTATTTTAAACGCATTCCGCAAGGATTACAACCAATTGATCCAATCAAAGCGCTATGTTGCAAAATAACAGCTTAATTAAAGCGCAGCTGCTGGGCCGCTACAACATTTTAAAGGCGTATAAAAGGCAGTAACAAAAGAAGAAGTAGAAGAAGAAGAAAAAAAAAAAATACAATTATGTTTCTTATTAAATGTTCTAGTTGGCGTTACACATGCACATCCGTAACAACAAACTCAATCGGCTAATACAGATAATGCTTCTTTTGGTTGTTACAATAGCGAACAAGAAAAATTCGATGTACTTACATACATACAAGTGTTTGTATGTATACACCCCTGAACTCCACAGTTTTCTTTAGCGATGCGCATGCGTAGACATTTACCTGTGCGAAGCGGCCGAGCGATTGGTTGCCGCAACAGCTGCCGACGGTCCATTTCCTTTTACAACTGGTCAGCCCGTCTTACTGCCGCTATGTACCTTTCGAAGCATAACAAAGTATATATGTATGTATGTATGTCCAATAAATTTATGTTATGTACCTAAGTAAATAAGTTGCGTGCCGATAAAATGAAAACAAAGTCAATTTTCTGGAAATCGACTGCCGTCTCGCTCGGCTAATCGCCTATTCGGGTGCACTTAGAGACACTCGAATAGAGTAAATAAATGTTAAATCAATGTTTGCGCTGCTTGGAAGTCACCGACAGTAAGTCAATATTGTGCGATTATTCGTATGTATGCTTGTAAATGCATTCCCAGTGAGTAAAAGAAGCTATAAAGTAGCCAGCTAGAAGGTCTTCTTAATGAGATTGTGAGACTTCGCGCCTGCGGTAATTTTTAGGAATCTCGATTGATCTATTCCTTGGCAGAGAGAAGATCTATGATCAATATTTCCATAAGTGTCTCGAGTATAGAATTTATACTGAAGTAATTCCCTGCACAAAAATGCGATTAGTCTGGGATGAGTCCGGGAATAGTCGCAAGGGAACAGGCGACTAATACAACTTCTGAACTTTTTATATGTTGTGAACTGTTCCCTTTTGTTTGAGTATGTCCTATGAAGAGACTTAGTGTCTCCTTTTATACCCGAATGGGTATAAATGAAGACCAGTATATTTTTAAAACAAAAGTAAAAATCATAGCTTCGAATGAGATTTGAAGCGGCTGCTCGAGCGTTGCTAAGCGAACGCTCTGCGTACATGCCAACGACGCGCTAGAAATTTCGTTGCCGAAGTGGGTGCATATATGACTGCATCGTTTATTATAACCGAAAGACAAACAATTCGGGACTAATCTACAATTATACCCGTTTGAGATTTGTTGCGACTAATTCCGAAATACGCTCTTTGAAGAACAGTCGCTCAATTTTTTGCACGGTTATGGACTTTCTTAATGTCGATAAAGAAGGTCACTCTCATTTGTTTCGTACACGCAGTCTTCATTGGCTTCCCTTTCAGGCAGACATGTTAAGATTACGATAAATTGTTTGTTTTGTCGCTTATTTTTAGATATGGGAATCTTATGAACACCTTTAGTACAAATGATATAACTCCTAATGGCCTCAATTCTTTAACATTATCATGACGACCTTACTCATACGTTACTTTCATAGTTGATGTATAGTTAAACGATTTAACGTCATCCCTTGCCAAGTTCTGTGTGGCGGCAAACCGGTTGCAGCGCTGTCCCATCTTCAGTTTCCTCTTTCATATTTCTTCAGCTCATGGGGACAAAATTTATTTATTTCCCAAGGATATTTCCACAAGAAACAGAGCCATCGTCTCTGAGTCTTCTTAACGCATTATAGCCAATATTTCGTTATTATATTTACACTTTCGCAATCCAGTAGCTCCTTAAAGCGGTCTTTAGGTAGTTAGCCTAGTAAAGAGATTCGATCAGCAGTATCCGTGGCTCTTTAATGCCACATCCTAGATGAGTATAAAACCCCTTCGTAGTTTTGTATGTGTTGATTGGGATAGGAATAGGATTTTGATGCCTTTTTAAAATAAGTCGCATGAAATTATTAAAATGCTCTACAGAAGATTGATGAAAACAATAGGGGTTATCAGAGAAGAAAAGGTATCGAAAAGTGTTCTAGTTCCGAACTGGAAATTCAAATTTCTCAAGTGAAGTATTTTTTTCCTACAGAGCTTATAGGTATCTGATCATTACGACGATTGCATTGATTTGTTTGTTTATAATAGCGCACCAACATAATGTAGTATTCGTACATATATATGTAGATATATGTATGTATGTACACACTCGTCTGTGTGTTTACCACCATTTCTATGTATTTACTTTTTGATTTGCACTTCCATGCGCCTGGCTGTCAATTTATTAAATCTCTTTCCTTGCATTTTGGTTAAAAGGTCATAAAATTCATGTTAATTAGTTTTGTAAATTAACCACATTGCTTTCTAAGAGCGTTTGCCGCACTTTTTCGGTCAACAATTGAAATGTATTTTTCTGATATTTGCTATGAAAATTAACGAGTTTTATTTGAAAATTAAGAACATTCTCTGTTTGTGGGAATTCCATTTCTATTGACATAACTTTGACTACCTGACATTGTTTTCAAAAGCATGAATCGAATGTCAATAAACCGCATGAGGTGAAAATTTCGCTAGCTAAAGTTATTGAACGAAGAATGCGTTAACCTTGTTTCGGAAATTTTGCAAATGATGTGGATGAAGTAAGTTGTATTCGTCTTTGAAGGTGACTCAGCTAGCACTGGACTATAAGGACCTTTTAGCCACAAGTAGCTCGAATAAATTCTGCGATTTACAGAGAGAAGGCACCCTCGCTAACCGTACTGGTTTAGCCGAGCAGTGTCTGCTGGTAATTCTTGCGCGAGACATTTAAAAAAGCTTCTATGCAACTCTATTCTGAGCACACTGCATATTAGTACGAGTATTAAGGGGGAATTGATTTTTCTGTTAAAAAAAATCGAGTTTTCTTTTTATTTAATTAATCGATGTCAATTGCATCAAAGAACGATTTCCCAAAGTTTCATTGAAAAGTATCTAAAATTGTGGATGCTATGCTCGATTAACTAAAATAATTTTTCTCGAAACACTGTTTTCAAAGTTGGCGTGCAGAATTGCGAACTGCACAAAACAACATTTAATTTTTGAATGGTTTTTTCACACCTTAACGAAGAGAAAAATATAAACTTGAATTAACAAATTATTTTTCAGATCAGTTGAAGCCAAAAAAATTCGAAAAATTGCGTTTTTTTTATAAAAAATAAAAAACTAATCATGTCTTGAGTGCACGCTTATGTTTATAAAACAATTATAAAGCATAGTATGACGATATAAAAAATTCATCGTTGCAGCCTTTGATATACACTTGACATTGAATAAAAAAACTTCTGTAATATCTGTTATAGTTTTTAAAAAAAAAATTATTGAAAAAATTCCAGTTTTTAGCTCGAAAAAAACAATTCCCCCCTTAAGTTTTTAGTCATCGTTCTTTTCCTCCTCTGTAGAACAACCAACCTATCCTAACCCAACCGTACATGAGTTCAACTATTCATGGGCTAACTATTCATTGGCTAAACAGCACAAGCTGGGTGCATCGATCAATATATCGCGACTTATTTATTTTTTTTTGGCAAAGTGCTCCATACTATTCGCATTGAAAAATTTGAAAATTATTAAGAAGATCAAAACAATGTTGTTTCCTTAGCGAAATTTTTCTCATCACTCTCCAATTTCAGTATTGAAAGTAAAGCAAATTCTATTTGTAACAATTTCAAATTATTCATCAAAATTATGGATGGAATTAAGCGCGTTTCTGACAGGGAAAAAAGTTACTTGGAAGCCTGAGTTATCTGCGATCTTCTCGGTTTACGTCCTTAACAACTGAAATAGCTAAAATGACAGGAACCTCCTTCGTCATCAAAATGGCTTGAATTGACATTTTCAATGACGTCTCTCGAGACAATTAAAGGTTGAGTACTTCACTCGAGGATAATGAGCCTCACAGCAACTCAGCTATAGTTGATCTGAGTCTAGGACATATGCGAGTGTAAAGTCTTCTCTTTAGGGGCCATTTGAAGGACTACATTGTACTCGTGGAATCGTACGTTAAGACACAATATCGCATCAGATTTTAGAGGTGTTTAAGTACAAAATTCATTGAAGGGGCATACAACTCTGAAATTATACTTATATCCAATAGTCTGACAGAACTCATGCAAAGAACGGCTTCGCTGCAAGGCAGAGGAATAATTGATATCTGTTGGAACGATTTTCCGTCATCCCTTGTCAAGTTTTGTTAGGAGACAAACCGGTTTCGGCGTTGTGTCTTCTTCAGTGTCAATTTTCGTTCGAACGAAATATTAACAATCCCCCCGTCGGGCAATAGGAAAAGAATTAAGTAATGCCGAGGAATAACTTTAAGTTATAACACTTTGTATTTTTGTGTAATTAAGTTTTTTAGAATTGGTAGAATTCGCCATAAAACCGATCTTCTTACTTATTGGTTCATATAAAATCTCTACATTTGACCTTCCAATTTATCTTATAATGATGTATTCATTTCTAAACTTTACTCATTGATTAAGTCGAAGTATAGATCGTTGGTGGACAAGCAAATGTACAACATTTTGCCAAATCATTCACAGCTAATTAACTCTTTTTTAATTACTTTTACCGCACACTAGCTGTGGCCCGGAACAAACATTAATATGCATTGTTAGTAATACAAGTGGCTTATCATGCCACTGAGGTCTCCGCTATTTCAACCAATGAACTCGCCACTTTGCTGCTGGTGAACGTTGGAAGCTGAAAATGTGATGCAGGCGAAATGAAAAAAAAAAAAAAAAACAAAGACAACAAAAAACTTAAAACCAATTTCAGATGCGATCACCTCGAATAGCGATAGCGATCAATAACTGTCAGCACAGCAGCAGGACCAACAACAGACCCGACAGATATACAAACATACATACAAAAGAACCCGCTCGCGCCGACACCCAAGCAACTCCAACGAACCGGGCGATGAGATATGGTGGCGCTGTTGCCGCTTTTGCCAACTATTCTCACTTCAATGCCCGTTGGAATTATTGAGGTCACAATTTAACGGAGACCACCTGAAGACTTTCGTAGCTAATTGCATGAACAATGAATGCAGCAACAAAGATGAACGAAAAGAATAAAAAAAATAAGTGAAAAGGTAACAACGATGGAGACGAAAGAAGCAGCGGCAACAACAACAACATCAACAAGCTGATCAATAAAGCAGTATATGTAAGCGCGGCAGTAACAACAAAGAAAATTAAGAAAATATTAAATATTCGTAACAAAAACAAACAAACAACAGCAGCAACAACAACAACAACAAAAAGGGGCAATATATTGTCGGCGCTGATGTCGGTGATGATTTCATGATGATCGCGCAGGAAAAAGGGTGAACGAAATGCTGAATTGTTAATTATTAAAAATACGTGAAAATTCTGTAAATACTCGCGCTGCGTGAAATACGAGTATGTTTCGAAACATTTGTGCGTGATTTGTTAATTTTTAATGCGGGAAAAGAGGAAAAGATGGAGAATAGAAGAATAGAATCAAACAAATCATTAGAGAGATTTGCGTTATGGGATTTATTTTAAATATGTAAGTAATTCCTGTTCAATTCATTGCCACCTATGACCAAATTAATAGAAACAAGACGTGGTGGTAAGTGTTCTGATTTTTTCCCTCAGTTTACGAGCAATTAAATTACAAAAAAAATAACCTACAAAATTGCAATGTAAATTACAAAAATTTTTCTTAAATTTTTTTATAATGTTTATCAGAATTTTAGAAAAACTGACGGCTGACTGATTTTTTCCCACAGTTTACGAGCAATTAAATTTATAAAAATAACCTACAAAATTGGAATATAAATTACAAAATTTTTTTTTTTTTCAAATGCTTATCAGAACTTCAGAAATACTGACCGCATCCAATTATGGTTTAAAAAAAGTCTTCGTAAGTTTCCGCTAATTTTTCACATTATTTCCATCACAATTTGAGATCATCCTAAAAATTCTTTCGTTGGTTTATATTCTGCACTGAGCCACGAGCTTGTTAAAATAAATTTTATATTAAAAAAACATATTTTTTTATTAAATTAAATTAAAGTTTTAAATATTGAACAAAATACAAAAAAAAACAAATAAAAAAAGTTTTATAAAAAGTAAAAATTTTAATAAAATTTGTATAAAAAACTGTTTCATAAAAAATAACTTTAATCAAGTAAATAGGGAAATTATCAAAAATTCTCCAAATCAAATATTTCTATTTATTTGGTCATTGATGTCTGCTTGCGTGCATGTCTCGCTTACAATTAATAGGATTTACTATTTCGTCATCGAATTGCATTACAAGCAAATTTTGGCGTATTAAATATAAAGGAGCTTATGTTTTAAATATTTTCACACATTACAATACAATGCCGCGAAAAGGTCAAAGATATATTTAAAAGAGTTCAAATCCAGCATCTTAAATAATAATTTATAATTTATAATAAAATTTTAACAAAATAAATCAACATTCATACAAATTCTACCTAAGAAAAGATAAACTATGAATTATTGAAATTCTCACCAGAATTTTGAAAAGCTTAAAAATTTTCAGAATTTTCAATTTTCATATTCCCGTTGACTTCCGCCAAAAGGCTGTCAATAAATAGTCTTAGCTTCTTCTTAGTTTTTAAATAGTACCTCTGTATGACTTTAAACATTCCATAGGAACTCTCGAGACCACGCACTTTATGTGGCGTGTTCAAAGTACAACAACTGATTTTTTCTAAAACTAAGAAGCATTTTATGCTGTTCGCTGGTTAAGGTCTAATAAAAAACTATTTTCAACAAGGCTCAGAACTTCTTCTAGGATACACTTTGAAAGTCTCGGTGAACTGAGTTGCGAAAAGTTTAAAGCTCGACCTGAGAGATCACTGGAGTTTTAGAAGGAAAAAATAAAAGAAAATTGGGTCTTCTATAGTTTTGTGTAGAAACAATGGATATTGCTTTAGATGATTGTCCTAGTATTGTTTATGAGTGAGTGAGTTTCCAGTCTTAGTAACATTGAAGGAAATGAAAAAAATGAACCAAATGGTCAAAGATGACTCTCTATGCAATCAACATTAAAGGACAACCGATGGAGGTTGCATACCACACCCCTAACTGATCACAACATAATTAATCACAAGTGCCGATCCCTTCAACTCGTTACGCAAGGATCGACTATGTCCTGCATTGCGTATCGGAAGGCTTCGGTCTCTACCTAATTTAACGGATATTAGGCTATCTAATTGGTAATTTTAAATGTGTGAGGTATTCATAATCTCTAAAATAAATAGTTTAATAAGTACATGCACTATTTATGCACTTTGCTCTTGTAACATTGATTTTCAGATTTAATAGAAGTTGTGTTGTGTATGTTTACCAATGTGATCCTCAACATTTTTATGATGCCTTAGACATATCACTACACGCGTAATGAAAAATGATATGCAAAAATGTACATAAGTCCCACAAATGCTACGTTGTTGTCAGAGATAAAATGTAAACTACTTCCAACACACGAATCACTCACTGCCTGACTAGCTACCTACATTAGTTACGAACGCATGCCATTAAGCATCCGTCTGCTGCGGGTCATCAAAAATGTTGCCTGTTTTACACACAATCGCTTCCTGGAACACCAGCGAACCATTGCGCCCAGCGTGGACAACCAGGGCCATAACATAACATTTGCATACGTGCATATGTACAAACATAGGTAGGTACGAATGTACAAAGCTACAGTGAGTGTGGAAATTATGCTTAGAGTGTTTATTTTAAAATTTTCGTTACGTTCTCTTGGTTAATCTATACTAATTAGGTATTTTTTTTTTAATATTTGTAGTTTCGACTCGTATAAAAAAAAGTTTCGAGCTTTCTAAAAAATTTAATTTTAAACTCCTAGTCATGCGCTGGGGACCCCTGAAGAATTGTTGATTTTAATTTGGTACCACTTCGGGCCTTCGTCAGTTGCTTTGACAGATACTTGGAAATTGAAACCAGTCTTTCTACATTTGCTCTGCGATAAAATTCTGGCGATATCATTGAACAGTGGCTCCATCCTTCGCATCACTGGCCAAGACTCTTGCGTATCCGATAGCGTTTACAGTACGTAGCAGCGGGGACTTCGAAATAATCTATTCCTGGGAACATCACTTCATGGAAGGAGCTAGTGAGAAAGGGCGTTATTGCATTGAAGAAAAGGATCGATAAATAAGTATACGGATGGGCCAATATTGAATTTCAAAGATTGGAGACGGGTTTTCTATCCATCGGACTTTAAATAAGGCCTGCGCTCCATCGTTGAGTTGTACCAATGTACGAATAAAGTTTATGAGGTCAGCATCTATTCTTATAAATATCAGCCATTAGGGAATTGGGGAAATAATGTTGCATTGAAACTAGTCGTGGGATCTACAAAATTCATCCTTAGAAGCGCATACACGAGTTAAGACGATGTACGAGAATCTAAACTATACTAAAGAACTTTGAAACCCCAAATAGGTACTACACCTTCGAACATTACCAAAGAACGAGACTTCAATTCATGTTGACTACTGAGCATTCAATTGGTCTACAAAAAAATTAAATAACAAAGTGTAATGGCAGCATCTGAGATCGCATGAGAAATATCCAAGCACGATTATGCACGAAGAACCCGAGTAAGATGATTCGGGTCTCGAACATATGAACATAGTCAAGCGCATGTAAAATCAACGACTGCTATGGATCGACCATGTCGTTCTTATGGATGATGATGATCCGGTAAAAAAATCCTTCAAATTGGCACCCATGGGTGGGCAACGAAGGCAAGGGCGCCTACGAACACACCGGAAGGACCTGTCTTCGCTTGGTGTAAGTAATTGGCGTAATCTAGGGAAGAAGAGAAGGAACTGGCAAAGTTTTTTTTGGTCTCGGCCCAAGCCGACAAACGCCATAAAAGAAGAAAGCAAAATGCAGAGCATGCAAAAGAGGATTGCTAAGAAAATTGTCTGTGCATATTTCCAGCGTTTTCTAGATTGAGTTGGCGCACTTTTTGGGTCAAACGAAAAGAGAAGTTATAACGCATTATGATTCCCCCATGGGCTCCTCACATACAATCATTGGCCCGTAAAGTTTGTGCAGCAGACTTGATATCCTAAGCCCACCTGTTTTCATAATATATTATAATTGACACTGGCATCAAAATTTTATAATATTCTAAACGCAAATTTCGCTCCATGAACATATTTGTCCATAACTGTACGTATATATTAACTTACATATTTGCGTGTGTGTGCATATAGATCGCCGTTTGCCATGTCGAATGCAGGCACTTCACTCTGAGTGGTGCTGAGTTCAACAAAGAGTGATGCACTGATATTAATCTGAAGCTGCTTAGTGTCAAGCGCGCGCATCTTGGACATCAATCGCGCGCACCATCACCCGAACTCCACAATCGAGGGAAGGTAGGCAGCGCACAGTGGAGATGAGTAGTAGTAGCTGAAGCAACAACAACAACAATTACATTGTGCACAAACGCAAATAGCTGCACAACAACAACAACTATAACAACAGCGTCAAAGTGCAACAAATGGCCGGCTGTTCGAAATGAACTAAATCCAAAGCGAAATAAATGCGTTGCAACGAAATGAAAAACTCTAGCGCGTCCACTTTACATTTGTGCAACATGTCTAATGACGTACTAAGCCGCAGCCAGCGCTCGCCTGGGCGTCAAAACAAGTTTCGCGAACAAAAGCGTTCGTTGCAAGGCGGTTGTGGCGCGTTGCGCTGTGACTCTTGCAGATACATAACTTCTCACGAAGGTGGACGTGCGCATAGATTTAGAGCGATCGCGCGCGTGCGCACACACACAAAACGCGCATCGAAGCAGAATTGCGCTAGTAAATGATTCAGGTGGCTCGACTCAATTATTTTTGTAGCTGCAACTGGGCGGCAACGGATGGCGGCGAACAGCGTCCTAATGCGCGCGCTCTACTCCAATTGATATGCGCGCTGTTACGGCAAGAGGAAATTACATTTGCTGGTATATTGTAGTGCAATAATTTAATCCGCACCCATTCGCCCAGTTGAATTTGCGGTCATTTAAATTGCAGCTGCCCGAATGCGCTACAATAGCATGCAACAATAACAGTGGCGCTGGTGACGCTGGCTATGTATGCACGGGTACATGGCGTCTTGGCATATGCCAGCCGCACTGCTTTGCTTCAATCTACTTCTGTATGTATGTATGTAAGTACTTTTCTTCGGTCAATCGCATCCGAATGGGCAAATTACAATCGCCGTCGGTGTCCACTATTTTGCGCTCGCGCAACAGATTAGAATAATTCACCTTCTGGGCGGTTACTGATTTGCCTTTCGAACGCGTTTGCAGCGGTACAACAACGACAACACAAACAACTCAAGAAACTAAAGCAACAACTGCAGCTAAGTATTAAGTGAGCAACGGCAATATTAACTATTCCGTACTTACTCATGTACATATGTATGTACATGTGTGTGAGTAAGAGTACATTAAGGTGCCAAAGGAAGGATCATACAAGTTGGAAATAGTTCCGCTAAAATATTTTGACTCAGTATTTGGTTTTTCTTGAACAAAGGCGTGTTAAAAACTCATCGTATATTCGATCTATGTGCTTAAAATTATTATTTGCGGATTTTTTAAATTCAAAAACAGTAAACAGTTTAAAGGTTATTGGAATTTTTTCAGAAATTCCAAAGGAATTTCAAGACAATTTTCAATATTTTTTCTTGCTCAAAATAATGGTTTTGCAAATATTTGACAAATTTGAAAAAGATAAGAAAGAAAAAAATTATATGTATATTTGCAAGAGCCTTATGGTTCGAAAATAAGTTTTACAGAAAAGCATTTTTGAAACGTTGAAGCCGATTTTGATGCACCTGCACGCGTTTATAAATATAAAATTTGGTATTACATTTTGAACTTTCAAAATAGGGGATCAAATGAGTTTCTCGTGACTTAACGAGTTTTTTTTAGTCGTTCTTTATATAGAATACGTTCTTCAACTAAGCACAAGCATTGAGATATAGACTTTTCTTTATCAAAAGCGATAAAATCTCAAGAATAAAATTTTATGAAAATATTTACAATTGGGAATTCCCAAAGTGTCGTAAAGTTGAAAATTAAAAAAAAAAATTTTGGTAGCCTTAAAATTATTGCATTGCATAGTAAAAAGAACAAAAATAAAAAATGGAATTTTCGAAAAATTTTATTACAGCACGACACCTTGTGCAGACAAAATTCAAATCCAAAAAAATTTATTTTTATAATTGAAAAAATGTATTACCTTCAAATACAGTTGATTCTCAAACCATATAAACACAAAATTCAAACTTTTAACAAAATTTATCAAATAAAGTTGATTCTAAAACCATATAAACAAAAAATTCAAACTTTTAACAAAAATTATAAAAAAAAAATTAAATTTAAAAAAAATGTAGGAATAAAATTTACTAAGTTTTTATGAATCTAAAATTAATATTTTCTATCAAAAGCACTATAAACCCAAGAATAAAACTTCATATAAAATATATTACAAGTAATTTAGAAAAATTTTTAAATTCTTTTATTTTTTAGTACGCAGTTTTACATACATATATAATCCATTTAATTTTAGTATACTAAAGAACAAATTACAAATGGATTTAGGTTTTTTTTTTGCTGCGGATATTGCTGTTCTCTTAAATCTTAAAATAAATTTTGTGAAATTATGAAACGAGTCAAGCAAAAAAAAAAAATCAATAGCATTGATTTGCCAGTTGACACTTGTGCTTTTATATATACTATTCATAATTGAAGTGGAAAATAAAAGCTTATCAAATTGGAGTGGTTTTGTGAAAAAACTAAAAAGTGCCTAGCATCTGCAATACAAATTACTTAAAATAAAAATCACATTTTTTTAACTATAAGTCACTTGTAAATGTCTTCTTCACATATTGTATTTTAATTGAGGAAAACGATTATATTTTCATTACCAAAAATACCGCATTGCAACGCATTTGAAGAAAACCACGAAGCAAATGCGTTTCAACACGTTGCCACATTACAAATACATATTTAGAAACGCACTGATCTTTTTGTACATATTTGAAATTTTATATTTGACGGATTGTAAAACAAAAAAAAAAAAACATTAATTCAAAGCGTGTTTCAAATGGAGCTGGTCATTTATGTTATTGTCAAATTGAAATGGGTCCGAATGGTAACAATTTTAATGACACTGCCTCCTTTACTAATCCGAAGTGACTCTTTTGGGCTCAATGTAAACGTAATAAAAGATCTCAACTGATTTTTGTTTCAAAAGTGTTTTTCAGAAGTCTTTAAATCCACTATGCGTTGTGGCCACCCAAAAATTTTTTTTGCGCTAGTGCAGCAGGAAATCTTTTTGCTATACAAACTTTTACATACAAAAGTATATTTTTCAAAATTTAACTGATGGAAAAGCCAATGTAGAGCCTAAAAGTACCCTTTGAAATAACCGTATTGTACGACAGAGAAGAAAATATGAAAATAAGTGGGTAAGAGTGTTTTCAACTATATTCGATAGTGGCTAAATACGGAGTTAGCAGAAGATTTCCGAACAGAAATTGTAAACTACCGCACAATTATTTCTGTTTGGGCAGATGACCCGAAAACACATCCGTGCGAATGTCCCACACCTTCAAAAAGAAAGCGCCTCGAGTTTCTTTATTAGGGGATGCGTCTAGCTTGTGTATTGTACCTTTGGGAAAGGCTGTCGAAATTAATCAAAAGAACGAGATAATGGTAAGGAAAGTGTTGAAAGTGTTCGTCCGAGCAAATGTGAATGAAGAGGAGCTCTTTAAAACCGAGCTCTATGTATCTTTTGAAAATAAAACAGCAGAGGCACAACTTTTTATGTTTCAACTGAAGCACTTTAATGTACATACATATGTAGTATGAATGTCTGTAACTCCATCACATAATGCATATTTATGTGCTAGCAAAGCGGTGGTTATTGGCGCAGCTGCTTGTCCGCTGGCTCGCATTTTTTATTTGCATTGGCAGTTGTTGTTGCTTTGTAGCTGGTGTTGCGCTTGTGCACCACTCGCCACTCACTAGTCTTTTAGCAATCAACAGAAATTCGTATAGTTGAACGTGCTAGCTAACAAAAAAAAACGCTCTCGTTTCATTTCAAAGCTCTGCGGCAGTGAATGCAACTCTGTGTTTGGCGGCATGTGGGGGGCATATTTAGCGCGTGGTCGATGCACAATTGAACCTCACCAAGTTTATTCATCGCTACCGGGGGTAATTTCGGAACCCGTTGCTATTGAATCTCCAGTTAGGTTAGCTAGCTAGCTAGCTGGCTGGCTGGTTGACTGTCTTTGCCCTCAACTATCCAACGCGGCGCCGCTGCCTGCTGCGTCCAATCGACCGTCGCAACGTCTGAACCGTCGTCGTCGTTGCCATCATTTGTGTGTGGGTTTGCGACGTCGCCAAGACGAGAAATGAAAATGTATTCAGCCCATTCGTGCTGGCACTGCCGCTGCCGCTGCTGCTGCTGCTGCTGTTACACTGTAGCCTTTGTGCGGTGGCGAGTGTGTTGCATTGATTGTTTGCCAACACGAGTTAGCGCACGCGCAAGGGCTCCACCTAACCGCAGGGCAGCATTGGCAGCAAGCACAAGCTCAGACTTGAAGCACAGGCGTACTAAGTTCACTACAATCTGACTATTTGCTTTCGCTTGTCTCCTCTCGCGTAACGCTATTGTTTTAGCACTGGAGTGGTTGTTGTTGTTGTTGTTGTTGTTGTTATGACTTTGTAAGTTGTAATTCAGTTGTCCATTCGAAAAGTGTGCGCTGGCGTATCGAAAGTCTCCATCGCCGCATTAGACATTTACTTACTTTGTTAGTGTCGTTCACTTTGTCCCCTTAGCCACACGCTGGCTTGCGATCAAACCGATTCGGCTAACGAGTGGTCCTGTGGCCCGTGAAGCGTGTCAAAATTGGAGCATAGCAAGCAGCAAAGGCTTGGGTTTGGATTTGGGTTTGGGCTTGAACCGAAATGCTGCCGTTTTCATCTATGTATGTACATAAGTAGTTTATTACAAATGTTGAGGAGTTGCAATGCAAAGGTAAGTACGTAAATATGTAAGTGTGTAGTTTGAACGAAAATATGTTATAAATGTACATATGTATGTATGTTAACTGTAGCATGTATCTGCATCTACAAAATGTACGGATCTTGAATAGCAGCTGCTGCTGCCGAACTCCACCCAAAACCATTCACAATCAATTTAATTTATAGTCGCAGCCCAGTAGGTATGTACATATGTTTGTATGTACATACATATATACACTTACACATACACATGTTCATATGTATGTAAATACTTAAACATATTTAATATTTAGAAATGTTGCTTACAGTCGCGTTGTACATATGGTACATATACTACATATATGTTTATATGTACTTTTAAAAACTTATAAAAGATACACTTCAAGCTAATTGAAAATCAGCTCTTAAATTGCTGGACAAAAAATTGCACCTCAAGAGTAAGGAGAAAAATTTTATGAAATAAATAGCAAAAAACAGAACGACTTAACCTCAATTTGACAACAAGAAAACCTATCATCGATAACAACAAAACATAAAGCCTAACTACCAGTCATATACGATCTTTCAAAAAATATATTTTTTTTTCATATTTGTTGGAACGATTTTCCGTCATGTCTTGTCAAGTTTGGTTTAAAGACAAACCGGTTTCGGCGTTATGGTGGTTTTGGAAAGCTCTTTTTCTTATAATTAATTATTTTCATTTATTTTTGAATTCTTCGTGTTTAGAATAAGCCTACTATATAAAACGAAATTATGTTTTCAATTGCACAGACTTTTGAGAAAAAACTTATCTTGAAAATAAACAAAATTTTCTGGTATCTAACAGGCCTATCATGAATTCCGTCGGACCTGATCGTCGACGTGATCACGACATTCTTACGAAATTTCGAAATTCGGAAGATTGCCATCGCGGATTCTGAGTGAAACGCAATTTTGACATTTATTCGTGAGAATAATCTACGAACGTTTTTCCTTGTCGGGAGAATTGAAAATAATAAATAAAATTAACAAAAAAATACAAGCGAAGTAATTAAAAATGAAGTAATTAAAAATATAAGAAATGTTTATTAATGGCTGTAGTGTATAAATTTAAATTTATTTTTCAACAGTTCAAGACCATCCACTAACCGGAGGTAGTATAAGATTAGTGAATATGATGGAGGAGCGGACAGACATTGTGCAAGGTTTTCCAAAAACTCCGTGAAGCTGGAAAACCTTGGGCCGCCAGTTAAGAATATGGCTTTCGTAGTCATCTTAGTGAATCGATAGATATATGCACAAGAAAGTGCTGTTTATTTGAATTAAATGTTTCGTATTTAACACTAGTACAAAGTGTTAATGTACATTCAACTACAATACAACAAAACTTCAACAGCAACCACCTGGAAAAAAGTAAATAGGCAAAAATGTTTGCCATTTTTTTTTTTAATATTATAAAAAGTTGAAAGATATTTTGTTTCTGTTATTCTCTTTATTTTACAGATTTGGTTGGACCATAAAAATTATGTACAACGGAAGCCATAACTTAACAAAATTAAATCCAGAGCAATACATACACACATTCAACAATTTAGAGAAAACGACAAAAAGGATTTGCGGGTTGGAAACATCTATTTCGAACTTCGCGCTTGCTCTTTTAATAAAACAGCTTCCACAATGCAACTCATTTAATAATTTTTTGTATTTAAATAACTATTGTAAAATTTGCCTGAGAAAATACGAGTAGATGCATTTTCTTTCAACTGCTGTCAAAAAAGTAAACAAAAAACCGCTGAATTTCGTGTAAAGAGTTGGTAACACTCATTCGAATAAATTCGAATAAAGCGTAACAGTTGGCAATGCTAACTATGAAAACGTCGAAATTGCTGATAGCATTTTTCCCAAATTCGTGCCGGGAGATTTCATGCGGAATCAGTTATTGGGCTGTACATTACTTTTTACAAGATCAGTTCTCTGTGTTATTGTTTTGAATTTTAAAATTATTTAACCTAAAAGTTCAACCACTCTCGATGTAAGTAAGAGCTGCTTTGAGACGAAAAAAATCTGTATGAAATAAACAGCAAAAACGGAACTACTCAACCTCAATTTGGCAACAACAAATAGGCAACAATTCTTATTTGAATATAAGTAATTTCGTACTGACTTTTTTATGGCAATAATATTTCAGAATACACTAATAATTTTATAATATTTACATCATCAGAGGAATTCAGTAACTGTGAAAAACCATAAAAACTGAAATAAGTTCAAAGCAATGAAAAATATGACTGATTTTTTACCTACCCTCAAGGCAGATCTAACAGGTAACCGCAGTAGAGAAATTTCAACCCAGCCTGGTTTTCTGATATACTTACCTTTATTGTCAAATCAGTCTAATGAAAACAAAATTTGACAATTCACAAATTCAATTCATCCAAAATAAGTAAATACAAAATGTATAATTTTATTTCAGAACTTAATGTTTAAGTATTGGGACAGAGTTAAGCATCAAGTGTACCGGTTTTGCGTCAGCAACCAAATCACAGCTCGCGAAATGTTATATGGACACTACATTGCTTCCGTGATCGTGCCGCCACATGCTATCTTCCTAACAACCCTTCGGTGCGGCTCTTGCGGACCTTTTAAGAATGAAACTCCGCCTTTTACGAGCCCTCCTTTGCAGATAACGCACTTTTCCAAATCTGTTCTATTTGGGCACAAAATGCACAACACAAATATACAAAATATTTATTAATTTGTTGAGCAAAATGCGCAATATATTTTTTCCCTAAAAAGCACGAATCAGATGTAAACAACGTTTTCGTTTTTATTAAATGAAAACAAAGTTGGACATTTATGATAAATGAAAAAAAAATCAAATTATCAATTCCACTGAGGTTATCTACTGAGGTTGCCTTGGATACACTCCTTTATAAGGTCAACACATACTGACAAATTTTCTCAAAGCTATCATATTTTTATTTAATTTATGTTATTTTTCAACTGATTCTCTTTTTATTCTCTGACCAATTTTATATACATACATAAATCCGAGTTTCCAACTGAAAACAAAAATTAACAAAAGTTGACCAATTCTGAAAACGTATACATTTTTTTAAAAAATTATTTTACTATATAATTTTGTCAATTTTTAATTTTTGTATTAATAATCAAAAATCAAGTAACCAGCAAATACTGTTTGTTTAAGAAGTTGTTGTGATTTTCTTCCAGAGAAGATGGAAGTAAATACGAAGAAGAAACATTTAAAAATTTACGGCATTTCAAATTTGCACTTTATTATATTAAAAATTGAATGGGTTTAACAAGAGCATGTTTAATAAAATTTCGAAATTTTATTTCAAGTCAAAAAAAAAAAATGTAAACTGGATTAAGAGAGAAGGCTTAGGGAAATTTAGATTTCTGACAAATGTTTAAGGGACTACTCAGAAACAGCTCACTCCTAAGTTCTTAAACTTCGTTAAGTTACTCATAAGAGAAATGCCCAATGCGTTACATATTGGTGCTGTTTCCATCAATATTTTTTTTTTAAATTGAATCAGCTGCTGTAACGTAACTCTTTCTAGTTAATCTAGTCTTCAAAGATGTGTGCCTACAAAATTCTATGGCGGCAAGCTTGAGCTGTAGAACCTTTCCCTTTATAATGGGCTAAGCATCTTCTACCTCTTTGTTATTTTCATAACTTATGTATATAGAATTCTTGATTCGACGTTTCGAATCTGGTATGACGCCTCGGAATTTCCAACTACGCTTTTAATATTTTTTTCAAGCCGTAACTACAGAAATATCAGTTAGCGGGAATACTTTTTGATTGCATTCTTCGAGTCTCACTGTTCCTGACAATGTTCCCCCTCAAAAGTGTCAACTATTTTGTTTTCCAAGAGAGCAACAGCGCAATGTACAGGTTATCACTTAATTTCCGAGGCGTTTTCGGCGTTCTTCGATATTGAGTTTTGGTTGGTTCTTCCGTCAGCGTAGTATTTTATGTATTTAAAAAAAACGAATTTGCGTCTTTCTTCGTCTAACTCAACTTCAAGCCTTTTTCAAATAAAATTTCAGTCTCTCATTATCACATTTAAGAGCTTGATCACAGCCCGATTTATCGTTCATTCTCACAATGTTTGTTGCTATTTCAATTAAAAAAGTTTGCGGCTCATTTTTATTGCAATCGCTTATCTCAAAGCCAGTATTAAGCGCCTACTTCAATGTTTAATTAATCTATACTCGCTACACTTTACGTAGAGAACGCTTTAGATAGCTGCATAAAAAATTGCCCGTGTGAAATTTGAACGCAAATAAAACTCTGGCTCCTGCTGATATCGATGTGAAAGTCTCCCTTCGGGGAAATGGGTTCTACGCCAAGCTCTAATTTCTTTGCTTATGGTGTCCTAATGCAATCTGTAGGTTGTTGAACGAACTTGAAAACGTCTTAAAATATAACATAATTTCATTTTTTAAGCGATTCGAATTTGCTTACTTAGCAATTTACTTACTTGCATTGCTTCTTTTGGTACGACTTTTTCAAAACTAAGCTTCTTCAATTTTTTCGCAAGTTGTCGTGCTTTCGCAACTGGATCATTTCTGTTGTGATTTTTGTTACTTACAAGACTCCAAGCAGCCTAATAGCTGGCTTTCACATTAAGTCAAAGGTCCGAAAGGACGACTGCCTCACGATTGGAATGAACTAGGCTACAAGCCTGTAACGCCCAAGTTAGTTCTTGCATTTTAAACTTCATGCCGAATAACTAAAGACACATTGTCTGTGCTAATTGGTGTTGTAAAACAGCAGCTCTTCAACCCCACAAGCCAAGCCGTACACACACGACCAAGTTGATTTGTGGAGTTGTTGCACTTCTAACTAAGTAGAGTATACACACACACATAGACGAGTATGTATGTATGTATGCCAACATGCAAATGAAGGTAGTATTCTGTGGATGCAATAACAATATGCCAGATATGAGTAGTTGTGGCACAAGCGAGACATTTTCGGCCGCGTACATACATACAGCGACTACTAAGCAAACTCGCTGCAAGATAAGTACGAATGACTACAGCAGCAACAATAAATATTGGCATGCAACCGGCACAAGCGACACAAAAGGCACATGCTCGACTTGGCAGCTTTGGCTGTTTGGCGCGTTGGCTGCTTGGCACTGCACATGCAAAATAAATGAAGCATGCAGGACAATCGATTTTGTTATACTCGTCCACACACGCACACACAACATTTCGAATGCTTTGCAAAGGTTTTGAACCTTCGATCTTGTTTGCTTGCTGCCGCCTTAAAATAAAAAAAAAAAAACGTTCGAGGCAAATGAACAAACCGAACAAAAGCTTCGAGCTGCGCGCTGTGATGTTGCGCTGCAGATTGTGCGCCCACAATGGTATCAATATGGCTGGAATGCGTTGTGCGTCGCCAAAAGATGCTGAGCTGAGGCAGGACAATACGACAACAAAAGCAGCAACCAAAGGGATTTGAGTTGATTTAAGTGTGTAGGCTGGTGCTTTTAGCTGATGCCTATTGAAATCGCTAACACACCACTCACCCTCCTTCGCATACTTATCCTTGACAATGCGGCTGTGGCATGGAATATGACAGCAACAGCACACACTACACAACGCGAAAGAGTGCGAGAGAGAGAGCGAGAGAGAGAGGGGTGGATAGTGGAGCGGTGGAAATCAACAAACAAACAAAAATATTAAAAAAAAAAAAGAAAAAAAGAAAAAAAAATAGCGCGTTCGAAATATGCGTTCGATGACAACGATGACAGAGACAGCGGCAACAACAACGCAAATGCAATAACTATAGCCGCTAAGGCAGAGCAACAGCGCGAAATGACAGCTACAACAATAAAAGCAGCAAAAATGTCAGCAACGAGAGCAACAGCAACAACACTGACTACGTTGACAACAAATGTTGACGGCGACAATAATTATGCGCGTTGCCTGCCCAGAATGGCAGCTCTGCAAGGACACACGCACAAACTCACCAAAACACACACACACACACACGCACACAAATAAATGAAGCAGTAGATAAAAGCAGAAGGGGTATGAGTATCTTGGCTGATAGCGCACAAAGCAACTAAAGCAAAATAATCTTAAGTTGAACTGCTGTGGTGTTGGCGACAGAAAACCTTTTTTTGCTCTTAATGTAAGTTTATACGCCAGCCGCTTGGCTGATAGCATACGAGTACAAATGTACTTACATACATATTTACACTTGTGTGGGTGTCTAAATTGCAGGGATGCAAGTTGTCACATAAAAAGTTGGCATTGGAGCAAGAAAATGTTGGAGTTGATATTGATTTTATTGGTAGTACGCGCGTGAGCGAGGGAGCGATGGAGTGGGCGCTGAAGTGCGCTGTGCTGTTAATAATGATGTTAGCAGACAATGTGAAAGAATATACATATGTATGAATGTATAAGGAGGAGGAGGTACCACTGTAGCGAATTCAAATTGATGAAACGAAAAGTTATTAACGATAGTAACTATTGTAGTTATAATTTGATTGAAGCAGGCTGTCTAATAGCGCAACAAATTGAAACTGGGGATTTTATATCGCATGCAAATATCACATATTAACAAAGTTGAACGAAATAGTTTACTTTTTTTTTTATTTACATAATTTTTTCTTGAAAATGCCAATAAAATGTAACAAAAAATTTGAATTTTTTTTATAAAATTTTTATTAAATTTTGGTTTAAATAAAATTTTAGCTCAAGTCGCTAAAAATTACGCCAGATAATAAAATTTTTTTGTATTTCTTTTATTTTCGTAGGAGCTCTCGCGTATTTAACAAAAACAAACAAGAAAGGAAAGTTCAAGTGTTTTGAATGTCTAGAATCCGATTTTAAGCCTGGGAACAGAAACCCAAAATATTATTTTATTTTATTTGACCGGTGTTATCGATGGTATTTGAGATTTTTTTGCCCCATTTGCTTTCTTAAAATTAATTGTTTTTATATGAAAAAAATTTATAAAATCTTGCGCTATATAATAAAACTGTATCAAAAAAATAAAATTAAAAAGAAATTTAAAAAAAATATATATATAAAAAGATCGATAATTTGATGAAGTTTAGTTAAATTATCATAAATAATATAGTTTAAAATTTGAGTTTGTATGCTTTTTCTTACATAATGAACTGTTTTTTTATTGAAAAATAATGGAAATTAAAAAAACTTAAATATTTGATAAAAATTTGTTCATATGTATTAGTGTCATGCATAATTCTTTCGCGGACTGTAACTACTGAGCTATAAGTGTTTTAAAAAATTAACGCTGCAGCTGCTCTACACAACTACATACATACATACATATGTATGTACCATCTAAACGAATGTATGTCCTAAGACATTTAATATAAGTTTGTGTAATTGTAATAGCAGGATCGAGATATCGAGAAATTAAACTTGCAATTACCGCAATATTAAGTTTCAACAAAATTTTAATTTCACTAATGGATATGCATAGACATACCTCTGTTCACAAATCATACCGCAAACACATACATATGTACACATTGATACATTTGGACAATTTTTTATTCTCCAACTATTAAGAATTTAAAACGATTTTATAAATTTTATTAAAGATGTTGAAATCCTTTATCAGAATTTCATAACAATTGAGAACTTTTTTTGAAAAAAAAATTATAATTGTTTCGGGTATGCAGATATGTAGTTCAATCAATTTTAGTAAAACAAAGTGCAAGTTTCTAGTGGCTACGAATTAACACTGATTTTTGACAATTGTTTTACTGACGCTTTTTCGCAATATCTTCCATACAAAAAATAATCGCGGTTTTGCGTTGTATGCAGGAAACTGTGAGTAAAAAACTTGTCAAAAATCAGTGATAACTTGTAGACACTTCAAGATTGTACTTTTTTACATCAAAATTGAATGAACTACAAATCTGCATTCCGCTCGCCACATAAAAAAAAAAATTTAAAGTTGAATTTGTCAAAAAACTGCATACTGAAATAAATTCAAAGTTTTTTTTTAAATTCGAAATTTGAAAAAAAATTTGTTAAATCATTTTACATTTTGTAAATAGTTTTAAATATTAGTTTTTATAGGTTTTTTTTGGTGAATTAACCATATTTTATTTAAAAAATTATTTTCATCAAGTAGTAAAAAAATAAAGTGGCCAAATCTATAAAAAAGTGGTTCTGCTATAATTTGTGAACAGAGAGAACGTACATACATATGAGTATAAGTAAAATCATGTTAAATACTGAATGAATATTCTGTGGTCACTTTAGTGCGTACGGGGTCCAAGGCTCGTTCTGTGGTGCGAACCTCTGTGGTAAACGAATCTTAAGGTGTGCATACTTTTTTCTATCATTGTTCAATTATTTTATTATGGAAAAAAGTAAATTGCGTGTGCTGATTAAGCATTATTTTTTGCTTAAAAAAAACCACCACCTTAAAAACTAGATAAATACAATAGGGACACTGCACCATCAATTTCAATGGTTAAGCAGTGGTCAACTGAGTTCAGTTGTGTTCGTATCTGCACAATTGACGCCGAAGGTTCAAGTCACCCAAAAGTAGTCAGTACACCAGAAATCGTCGATAAAATATGTGGAATAATATTCGATGACCTGAGAATGAAAGTGCATGAGGTGGCTGAGACTGTAAGCATCGCAACTGAGTGGGTAAAGATGTTGATAACGCTGTCTTGCCGAGAACTACATATTTTATTCAAAAAGTCACTGACTTATCAAAACTGTTAAGATTAATTGGTAGCAGCTTATGGTAATTGTATATTTTCATTATTAAAACTCTAACTAGCTCAAGGTAGCTAAAATACTGACTTCCTTTAAGGGCCAATTACTCGAACTTTGCGTGTATGCAAAATTTTAAATGCACTTAAAATTCTCGAATTTAATATCTAAAACTTCGATTTTGTGCAAAGTCTGGCAATTAAATTGTATAGAAAGAGCAACGAAAAAGCGTTTTCAGCGAATTTGCAAAACTTAAACTAATTGAAAAGAGCAAACAAAATCTAAAAACAAAATAAAATACGTAATACAAAAAAAAAAAACGACTGATTGAATGAAGAACCATCGGAAGCAACAAAAATGATGAATATCAACGCTTAAACAATGCAGAATTTATGCGTAGAATATAAACGAATACTTGGCCATAAGTAATTCGAATAGATCGCTTGCATAAATTGTAGATTTGTATGTCTGTAGAAGGGATCCATCCAGGAGTTGGTACTCGTATATGAGCAGTATTGATGTGTGTGTGTATGTAAGTATGCATGCAAGATCAAAGAAGCTGTTGAGCAGAAAGTATAAGTAAGTGCCCGAAAGAGAAGCATAAGCAACTAAAATGGAACGCTAAGCGATGCAATCTTATTTCTGTTGGGCAAACATATGCAAATTTCGCTCCTACTCATGCATATTAATGTACAGTGGAGCCTTTAGTGCAATCGTTGTACTACAAAACGTTACTTAAAAGGTTCATTACAATACCGAGCTGAGATTTGTCATCGCGTGTTTTAAGGTTCTAATCATCTTTTGGCGTTGCCAGTCAATCTTTCCAGTATGACCGCAATTGGCCATCGAAAAATCGATTTAGGAAAACGAAGCTCATTTTTGAAAGTAGAGAGCAAAAATAGTTCTATATGCGATAAATAAACTTGTTTTTTGACTTAAAACTTAAACGGCCGACTCTTATTCCGTCTTAAGTAACTTAAGAAAAAAAAATTGTTTGGTTCTTCACAATGGTAGTTCGATAATAACGTTGTGGATTCCTTTTTGATCTAAATATTGTGCTCCCGTTTGATTGAGCCCTATTGCAGTTGTAGGAAGGAGTATACTGTGTTCATTAATACCTTTAGGATACCTCTTACGGGTGTGGTTGGTAACTTTGTGTGCATCGCCAAGCTGTTGTTCAAAATGTCTTTGAAAGATACTCTGAAATGTTCTGAAGGCATGATTTTCGACTGTATTGCGTCTCAACTGTGTGAGAGTGGGACACTCAGATATGTAGACTTAAACCATTGAAGGATAAGCTTCTCTTTTAAAATGTTCTACTATGTAGGCATTTTTATAACTTGTTCCAAGAGGAATCCTTGTTCTTGTTTGATGATGGTATGCACGATCTGCCATGCATATAATCCCAAATGTTTCAACTTCGTTTAGCTTCGAGCAAAATTCGGCATTTCTTTCCTTAAGTTCCCGGAGCTAGGGGCGCATTGCTACTGCGTGGGATCCGTCCGATGCAAAGTAGCACCTCGATTGTTCATCCACTGCCTAATTACCACTAAAGTCGCAAATAAATCAGAAATTAAGGTTATTTCTCTCTACAGTCCTTTAGTACATAGTTCCTTGTTCCCAATGCTTGCATAGTCTCGATGTTGGAAATATAGCTTTAAATTTAGTATTTGAATGACGTGATCGGCACTAAAATTACCGCCAAGCGTCTTCAATGTCTTGTTATCAACTGGTACGAAATCTGCCTAGAACGTTCATATTCTCCGTGAGGGCAAGAGGACAGCTTCATTGCGATCCACAGTTCTAAGTAGTTCTTGCCAATATTAGTAAGTAGGAACCTTACAGGTTGTTTACAGCGTGTCTCGAATCCTGCTCTAATGTTTCACGGTCAGTCAGTGGTAGATCATACATATCTTATTAACCATCTGCGGTCATCCAGGCTATTCAATTCAACTTCGCAAGGCAATGGTTCATCTGAGTACTGTCATCAGTTCAATCAATAAAAATAATCAAAAAGTTCTAGATGAAAAATGAAAAAAAAAATACTCGAAATGACGGAAGTTTGAACAACATATTTAAGCAAAAAAATTTAAATGAATTAATATTAAACGCACTGATAAAAGGAACCTGTATACTTCCGCTTTTGCACACAGTACATTCTCCGCCCAAAGCAACTTATCTCAAAGATAAATTAGGGAATTGTTTTAAAAAGTGCATTATTAGTGAAAATGCAAGGCAAATAACAAAACTACAAACAAAAAAAGAATAATCTTGATTTCTACTGTAAAATAAAACATTCCAAAAAAACTTTGTAAAGGAAACGCTAAACCCTTCAGGCGCCTACTGACTGACCTCCACGCCAGCCACTGCTGCCTGAATGCAACAAGTTGCTAGGTATGAGGAGGAATAGAAGCAAGAGGAGATGAAGAAAAATGGCAAATGGGAAATGAGAGCGGATTATAGCATGAACAATAGTAACACACATAAATTGTCACAAATATATTTACATACATACATATGAATGGCTGTATGTATGTGTGTACATATCCTATAGAAGAAAGAAAGCTAGCGGCGCATAACGAATTGCCAGGCAATGGCCAGAGCAAAGAAAATATTTCAACATACAAACGAGCAGCTCCCCGGCTGGAGCGCTTTTTTGCACACGTTCAGCAGAGCCTTTACCTCTCGCCCCCAACGCCGCTTATCCATCTCTTTCCACTCGTGCTTAATAATATACATTTTAACGCGACAGTTGTTTGCTCTTATTGGAAAATTGCAGTTGCTTTCGAACGAAATTTATGCTGAGCTACGAGTTCAAGTGACGAAACAACTTGCTGTGCGAGTGCGCGATAGCCTTAAGTATGCAACATATATAGTTGACTCACTCGGTTGCATGAAGCCGGTGCGGTGCTTCCAATTGGAACAACTTGCTCACGCTTATTGTGCTCACAATGCTTCCAGTGTGGCACGATCGCATGTTTGAGTTGTTGGAGAGGTTCGTTTTGTTTTTCGTTTTGTTTTGCTTGCTGTTGAACGCTGTTTTGTTTTCATACAATATTCGTATAGCTGCAATACTGGATAGCGATCGGCCTCAGTTTCAAACCTATTTAAATGTGTGTGTGTGCGTGTGTGTGTGTGTGTGTGAGGGTTTCCAACATTGGGGGATATCTGTTGGATACCCATGCGGTGGCGATCAGTCGCGATCATACCTTGCTACACTACGGTACTGAGTGTACGCATGCGCGCGCATTTTTTTTTTTAAAGCGTTAACGTTACGCCATTAGAGTAAAATTTCATTATACAATTATTTTAATACATACAAATTGTAATTGGTGATGTGTTGACATTAATGTAATACTAATGTGTTGAATGCATGTGCAACTGAATCAAAAAAGAAAAAAATATAAATAAAACAGCTGATGTTCATCTATGAAAATAAAATGCCGAGTTGATCTGAAAATTGGCGCATTGAAAGCAAAAAATAAAAAATAAAAAAACTAGTGTCGTCTGGCTATTGTGTCGGTATAAAGTTTTATTTAAGCGTTTTGCGCTACAATTTATTTTATTAATAAATGTACATATGTCGCTTGTGTAATACAACGAAAAACGTTAAAATCGTTTTATCATACAATTTGTTGAAATTTAAATTTTTAAGAAAAGTGCAACATAAAAAAAATAGATAAACAAATCATACTCATGAAGCAATTGCAGCAGCGCTCAATTGTGTCTAAAAGTGTATCGGTTTTGCCGCGACAACAACAACAACAACACAAATCCGCAATATTGCTACCCACAAACGCTTTGGGCTAAAATAATGAATATATTCCTGTTGTCATTGCCGCACCGTTACAAGCGTCTCCTGCAAGCAATGACACTAGCCGTGGCAATAATTTACACCACATTGGTGCTATATCAAAGCGCCTACGGATATCCTGAACTACAGGTGGGTAGTACAACAACAGCTTAACATGCTTAAGTATGTAAAATATGCATGTGTGTGTGTGTGTAGCTCTGTTAAAAGGAGTAGTTTAACGAATCCAAGTGCAGATATTTGTTGCCCTTTTGCGTGGGCAATCAACGCAGATATGTATGTATGTATGTAAGTGCTGCTACTTGTGCATTCGTGTAAGGAACCGTACACCTATGTACTTACAAACATAGGCACGCGTATGTGTGCATATACATATGTATGTATATTCAAATATAGGTTTTTTGTTTGTGCGTGGTTGCTACAGGACAGGAAAGCGGTGTGTGTAGTAGGTTGCCAAAGAAGGCATTGCAAAAATCAGCTGTTCTATATAAATATGTATGTTACATACTTGCACCCAAAATACACGCATACATGCAAATACAAACATATGAACGTTTGACTAAAATGTTGCAAGGCGGCAAGATTAAATAAAATCCAAAAACAAGAGTGTTTTTCGTTTATGCCAAAGTTTTAAATCTATCATAAATGGAAAAAAAAATATCATCAAAGTATTATTTTATATGGAAGAAAATGTTCAACACCATTGACAAAAAAAAAATCTATTAAATCAACGGTAAACTGAAACTTGCACTTCGTTTTACTAAAATTGATTGGGCTACGAAACTGCATACCCAGAAACTTTCTAAAAATCATTAATAAAAAGTTGATAATTTTGATAAAATTTTGTTTAGAAATTTTTGTATTTTTTGCGAATTTCGTATCAGCTTTGGAATTTTTAATTATATGGCTTCGGTTAAGGATTTTACGGAATTTTAAATGAAAAAAACAAAAAAAAACAATAAATTATTATAAGTGGCAAGCTATGTAATATTAAATTTTATTGCAAATTATATGCCCGAGTCTGTATGTGCATATAAAGTGTAAGCGCAAAATATTTACTTTATTATTATATTTGTTTTGTTGTGTGAAAAAATTGACCGTTTGTAAAAGTAGTCCTACATCATACTTACACATATATTTACCATTGCATTTTCCCGAAAGGTAAACAAATTTCTATAATCTGAGGAGTTTGCATAGCTTTAATAAGGTCAAAAATTTTGTGAACTAAGTATATACTCGTTTATACATAAATAAATATGAAAGCGGTTCTTATTTCATTTTATTTTGCATAGACGTCAAATGGTTCGCTCGAAAATTATTTTCTTTTTTCTTTGCACGGCAAAGATTTGTTATGAAAACTCTTATAATAAAATTGTACCTTTATTTTCTTTTAAACATCATACATTTAAACCTTAAGCCGAATGCATGAATTTTCATACAGTTTAAATGAACAGCTGCGCATGCGCTTTGCGCGTAACTTACGTAGACGAAGCGATCTGTTTTGCCGTCGGCACACTGTTGTAGGGTTCTTTGTTAGATATCCACAAGCAAGCTGGCTTTAATATAACATATGAATTTTTTTTTTCGTACCATATTAATATAAAATTTATTAATGATAATAATTATAATAACAAGTATAACAAGAATAATAATAACTCAGTGTTTGGCCAATCTTCTCCTACCATTTGTCGTATGTGTCTTTATGTTGTACCACAAAATCGGCAGCTACAATTTTACGCCGACATTAAACAACAGTTGTATATAATGACACGTTTTTTTATGGTAAAAATATATGTACTCTGAGGTAAATTCGAATATTGCATAATTATAGTACTCACCGCTAATTTCTCGGCCAAATCGTCATAACACCATTTGGAAGTTATTATTAACAGGGAAGTTTACGATTTCGGAATGATAATTTTATTATAATCCAAGGGGGGCCATGATCATAACGAGCTTGAACTTTACTTGGAAGCTCTGATTAGAACCCAACACTACCCGGAAGACATCGATTTATGTTTTGTCAATCTAGAAGACAGGAGTTTTGAAGAGTTCTGCCTCCAGATGATCTGATACCGACGGCTCTTCGCAAAATACGTTCACAATATCGGATTTCAACGAACTTATGTGGTCCATCGGTAAAGAAAAATCTGAGCAAGTCTTTCCTAAACGGTTCCTCATCTCAGGCAAAAGAAAAGCGAATACCATTTTTTCTTTAATGTTTTCAGTTGTTGGTAAAATTACGCTGATTCTTGGGGCTTTAGTCAGTAGATTCTGCCTCCTACGGTAGAACAGGTTTTTGTTTTAAATATATATTATAATACAATGCTCGGGAATTACTTTTCCGAAAAATATCAATAAAATTTTCGAAGCCTATCATTAAACCTACATTTCCATTGTATTTATATATTTGGGATTTTCAGGATTTGATCAGAAAGGAGCCGCTATATAGTACTACATATGTCTGTGCTCTTACAGCTCATCGGACTACTGTGTTTACATTCATAAAAGCGTAAAGAAAAATTCCAAAAGCCCTCTCATCTCATAAATTGATTGTGCATACAATACGACGTACATAAGAAGAGACTTACGAAGCCTGGATTTTGGCTGTGGCTACAGTGAAAATTTAATATTTTAAAAATTAATTATTGATGACACGATACTATTAGGCCGATAGAGACATAAATAAATGGATGGATTTTAGGAAAGTAAGAAACTCCTACGACGGTTGTTACTTACATAGATTGAAATTTAGCTTCGGGTGGGTATTGACATCATTGTTTTTAAAATCAAAGCCCTCAGTGAGGCATTTTCTAGTTCAGAGAAGGAAGCAAACAAAAAGTGCTCGCCTTTTAGATCCACCTAGCGATTGGAAATTAAAATTTTGAGGTACTGAAAGATTTTGTGTAGCTAAGATCCGACAAAAACAGCAAAAAAAAAACACGTCAGCCTGGAGACCAGGCGAATGGTAACTCCTGCCAAGTGATGCTTCTTTGGGCTCGGTGGGCAGTTGAAAGACGACGAACAAATTCATGCTCAAAAAGTCATTCAAACTAGTGCCTTTATATGGAGTTTCGAGAGAAACGTCTTCGCCAGATTTATAGCCGCGTAAGCGGGTAACATAGCAGTTAAATACTCTCTCAGTAAGCACAGACCGAATTCTAAATAAATTGTCCCTCATCACAGATGAGGTAGCACTTGATTGAATAAATTGAAAGAAAACTTGATCGAAATTTACAAAATTTTACACTTTTGCGACGGCAGATCGCCGCAAACGATGGAAAAAGTACGTATGCAAACGCTTCGCCTCTGTAGGGGCAGAGAAAGAGAGACCAAGTAAAACTGAACTTTGGTTCAATGATGTCCCCAATTGCTACTAGTGCCAATTCGTAGCAAAGTACTATGGCAAAATTACTTTTTATTACGGTGAACAATTTTTACTTTTCTGCAGTGTCAATTTGTAACTTTTTCCTATCGGCAATTTTTGACAGTTGCTCCATAAAAAAAAACCATTGTGAGCAACCATTATATGCAATACCATCGAAATAAGAAAACTCTCAAACATGAGCAGTTATTTTTAGAGACTCGAAACCTTCTCTTTATTGTACAAAAATTGAATGGGCTACAAAACTGCATACACAGAATTATTTTAAAAATTTTGATTTCAAAGTTTGAAGTTTTGAAAAAAAATCTACTAATTTTTATAAACGTTGTCTTAAGTTATGGAGTTAGATTCACGCCACCGTCAATTTTTTTCACCTGATAGTATGGCCTTTGTAGGAAAAGTATTCTAGGCAGTAGACATTTTTTGCGGACATCGGTCCAATATTACTGTGAGTAAATATCGAAGAGGAAGCGATATATAATTTAAAAAATATGGTGTCTTATCCGCTAATTAACTCATATTTCTCGCACTACTTGGTGGTCTTCCATTGAAAATTGTAAATTGCAATCGAATGCGTCGCAATTCAACAAGCAATAAAAAATACAAAGCATCAACAAACGACGACTCATTTATTTATTTACATTAATAATGAAATTAAAGCGCTTATTAAAAAAGTTAAGCATTACGCCACGCTTGGTGGTCATTGACAAGCGCAGCTGCATAACAAAACGCAGTGCAGTGCCTTCAAATGAAACGATTCGAATTTCAGGAAAAAAATAAATAAACCAAACTAAAGCAGCAAGTTATTAAAAAAAAATAAAAGAACACAAAGAGCATAAACACCAGCTACTCAAATTGCAGTAAATATTTTGTCATTCGATTTTATGAGCATAATTTTGGAGTGCGCAAGTTTCAATGGACGCGCATTGTGCAATGTAGACTAAAAAAAAAAAGAAATATTGATTTTTTTTTTATTGAACGCGGTAAAAGTGTTGCATGTGCATATCGAAAAATGCTTGTGCAAAAGTTTATTCACATTTTCCATAATTTTATTATCGCACGTATTTATTTGTTTTGGCAGTCGAGTAAATAAATATTAAATCGCAATCTGTTTGCACGCTAAAGACTCGGCCTTATGAACTGTTCGACTTTTGCACCAACACTTAATTTTATGCGTATTTGCGCAAACGGCTAGGCGCTCAAGCTGAAGCTGTGAATTGGCAACGAGGTGCTTGAATGCAATCTTGAATATTTGCCCGCCAACACTAGGCTCCTTCATCACTATGCCCCTTCAGCTGTGTGTGGGTGTTCCTTTTAATCCTTGATCAGGCATACTCACTTTTATACGTGTGTGTGTGTGTGTGTGTGTGTCGTTGTCACGACTGCCACACTGACGCATTGCTGTAGTTAGCCTTCAAGCTGGCTTCCTTTCGTCCAATTAATTGCCATCGTACGCAGCAGCAGCGCTATCCCTCCACATCTATCAGCAACAATTATTATTTTTTTTTGTTGCCTCACCAAAATAGCAAACAAACGATGGCAGCAAATGTGTTGGCAACATTGCCACCGGCTCCGCCTGTGCCACTGCCGAGCGGCACATATACATACATTCACATCGCTCGCCATATGCAACAAATTGCCAGAAAAGTTCGCTCGTTGTCGCATAAATTTGCATAAATTCAACACGAATATGCGAGCGCATAGGAACGCTGGAAGGGCGGCTGCATTGGCTTACTGGATGGCTGCCACGCTGGCTGCCTCACTGGTTAGTTGACGGTCCGATCGGCCGTTAGCGTTGTTGGTTGCTATTGCTGGTTGGTCACTGACGTCTGCGATTAAGAATTAAAATTGCAAATTTCTTTAGAATGTGATTGGGCCGTCGAGAAACAAGTGTTTCCGCGGCGGCGATGTCGCCATGTCGCAATATCGGCTGATTTTGAGCGCGCATTACGTGCCACTTGGCCGTAAACAATCGCGCGCAACAGCCAGGCAGTTAGTTATTTAGTCAGTCAGTCAGTCAGTCAGTCAGTCAGTCGCTGAACCACCATCACCTTCTTATATCTTACGTTGTTTACCTACTCCGTTGGTGAGTTGGTCACTCTGTCACTTCGCACAAAGATACATTTTTTTATTTCAAAAGTTCCCTTACGTTGCAGCAACCAACCCCAAGCGGCTTAGCATTTGTCGTTTTTTGTGGCTGCATGTTCATTTTCGTGACTATAATTGACGCCTTCACACCTTAAAATCATTCGTATCTGCATAGTTTCTGTTGTCCGAAAGCGTTGTTATGTAAAGTTAAATGAGAATTTCGCCTTGCGCTTAAACAGCGATGAGCTGATTTCAATTCTTGGTACAATTAAAACTTGCAGCGAATCAATTTCGCATTCAATTGCAGATGAAGGTGGATTTGAACGATAAGCAATGTATGCTCGAAATTGAATATCATTCACGTAAATTTGTTTCCAAGTGCGTTTTGAAACTCAAACTGATATGAGAACTCGACTTTTTTGGATCGTTTTGACAGAAATTTAATTGAAAGCGAGAATGTTGAGAATATTGTCAACTGGAATTTTATGAGAACTTCTCCCAAGCGAACGCTGCGAAATCCAACAAAAGGCACACAATATTTTCGGGAGTATTTTAAATTTAGTATAATGGCAGCAAAAAGACAAGGCGCAATACAAGCGCACAACTCGCATGAACGTTCTTGCAGAATAAAATCTTCTCCGAACTATTCAAGAACTTTTCGATCGCCTGCAGTAGATTTCGTTCTCATTTTGTTCTTCTTTCTTTTGCTTTCTTAACATTTATTTTTTTAATTTACGTTCATAATCAATATGAGCTGACATTTTTTTTAACGCTTAATTTGTGCTTCAACTTTTGTTGAAATTTAATCCACAGTATTGCGTTCAAGAGCAGAAATTTATTGACTTAGAGGTAGAAAGTACTAAACCAAGTTGTACAGTTCATGTTCAACATTTTCTTGCTGCACTGTTGCCTTGTCACCGTTTAGTGAGTTTAATGGAAAAAGTAGTACGTGAAAGGTGTTGAGTCAAGTTAGCGTTTTAAATGGCTCAACCTTTCTTTATTTTCTGCAGTTTGTTGTGAAACACTAAGGAAAGGCAATCAGCTCAGCTAAGCGGCCGTGGTGAAGGGAAGCTTTCAGTTCACTTTTAATGTGTATTAGTACCTGTGCTGGTATTAGGCGGAAACTGCAAGTAATTAGCTGACATTCGACACAGTTTGGCTTTACTTTGTTGCTACTGCTTTATTGCTATTTTATTTTTATTACTATTTTTATTCTTGTGAAAGTAAAACCTGACGAATTGCAAGCGAGGCAGAAATAAAAACAAGTTTGGTGTTACATGGAGATATATGTTATGTATGCTGTATGTATAAAAATTTGTGCGGATATTAAAAAGTTATTGGGACCAATATATGTATGTAGATATATGTACATATGCATTAGGGTGGTCCTTCAATGTTGGCAAAAACTATTAAACATCGCAAATAAATTTTGGGAAATATTGCAGATGATTGAGGCGACAAAGTACGAATTACTCTGGAAAATATTATTTTCAGCTCATACTCAAAATCGATAATACTTTCGTCGAAGAAATGAAACAAAAATTTGTACCGATTGGAACTGGGACTTAGATTCAGATTACCTTATGAACACTCCAACAAATTTAAATTAATTATTATTTTTACTTAGTAGTACGACTTCAAGAAGTCCTTCAAATAATTTTTAAAGATCACCACAATGTGCATATATTAGGGTGGGTCAATTAAAACTTTTTTTTTTAAAACGCAAACTTATCATAATTTTAAAAATATTTGATTGAGAAACTATAATCTAAAATAAATTTAGGCACCGCGAAAATTAATGTGAACTTTTAAAACTATAATTTTGTGAAGAACATATTTTTTTCTTTAATAATACGATGTAAATTGGTTTAATCTTCACAAACAATATTGCCAATAAAAATTTTTATCTTAACATTTTTTGTCCCGAAAATTTTGAACCAGTCTAATGTAAAAATTAAAGCGTTTCATGCGGCGCTTGTGTGAACATATTTGTGTGACCGACCACATTCGCTGTCAATAATAAGAGAATGGCTTTGATTTTGGACAGCAGTTGAATTGAATTTTGTGGCAAATCCATCATCGGGTATTTAAGTTTGTAAACCCACAGTTATTGTAGTATACATATATCTTTGTACGAATGTGTGTGTGTGTGTGCACGAAATCGATTTTGTACGCTTGTGCGGACATTGAGCGATTTATGCCGCTTGAACTGAGTTACTCGAACCGAGCGTTGGTATTTATTTTAAAAAAATTGTTGTTTTGTTAGCCTTAAATTGCTCTGATTAATTACTTTTTAAATATAGGCAATAAATTCGTCTGCCACAACACTCCAGCACGCATGAATGCATGCATGCGTGCGTGTGTTCGACCCGCTGTAATGCGTTTGAAATGCGTGAAATGGTCAACAATTTATCAATTGAGGGGAAAAATGAAAAATTCTTGTCATAGAAAAAAAAAATATAAAATATTTTCCAAATAAATGGTTTCAATAAGCGCATGTGGCTTTAATGATGGCCTAAACGGTTTCACCTCGCTTGCCGCCTCGTCAGAGTCACGCATTTACTTCATTTACTCCCAGCGTGCCACAATTTTCATTTATCTAAAATTTAGGTTGATGCGCAGCAGCCGCTGCTTCCATGGCGTACTTTCAGGGAGTGAGTGTGAGAGAGAGAGCGGAAATGTGCAGGTTTTTCATTTAGACGCGCTGATTAAGCGCCCAATTAAGCTTGGTTGTATTTAAGATATTAATATATATTTTTTTGATTAATAATCAAAAGCTACGCTTTCACCACGCGAGTGCGCTAAATACGCGTAATACGTCGAAATTTTGGGCGACCATGTATGGATCTATCGCTTGCTTTGAGCTTCAACTGCTTCACAGCTTCATTTGCAGTAATCATCCGTATGATACATATGTATGTACATATATACTCGTAAGTAGATGTGTATGCAGATATAGTATATGAGTATGTCCATACAGCTTGTCCATCTCCTTGCATTGCCGCTGCTGCCTGCCTGCCTGACTGCCTGCCTGTCTGCCTGTCTGTCGTTGTCATCATCCTCTACTTTTCCCCAGCTATGCTGATTTTATCAACGATTAGCATCGCTGATAAGTTCTTAACCACTGACTTAAGTTGTTCGTTCATTTAAACAATTTCATTTTTATGTTATTCGTATGCATTACCTACTTACTTACTTACATTTATTTTTTTGTGGCTGTTGATATTTTCTTTTTATCTCAACTTTTTTTTTTTCTTACTCCCATATCAGTCCTTTATTTGTATATGTACGAGTGTATACATTTCGAGAATGCTCAATTAAGTTGGTAAACTGGGCTACCGCAGCGTAGCTGGTGGTCCACATTTTACCCGCAGCCTGCACCCTCAGACCCTTGCGCACTCACTAACTTACGGTCTGTGCCGCCTAACCAGCACACGTTGTCATTTGGCGCGACGGGTCACTTCACTGGACGTTGACGTTGACTTTGGCGTTGCCGTTCTCGTCGTCGTCGTCATCGGCGGCGGCTAAGTTGAGATTTACGTTGTTGTGTCGCGGAAAACACGAGATAATATGCACATGACTGGCTGCTTAACAGTCGCGCATTCTGCTTACCAACAACTCGCTAACTGGCTGACTGCTTGGTTCGCGGCTGGCGGCTGGCGGGTGGTGGCTTGCCTCATTGACTGGGCTCCCGTTTGCTCGCGCTCGCTCAGTGGTGCGTTGTCAACAGGATGTCGTATTGTCTGATTGTCTGTTTGTCTGTCCAAAGTCTGCATGTCTGTCTGTCTATTTATTTGGCGTATTGTTGTTGTTGTTGTATCTCCATTTACTCGTCTTTTCCGTGTGCTTGTTGTCATTTTGGCTGCGCTGCGGCGATTCACTGGCCACGATTAAGTACGTCTCCATTGTATCTTCTTTATACTCTGTGTTACTTTTAATCAATTCCAGCAGCGCTTTATTTGCATGTGGATTGAAGTATACTTAATATACTCTAAGTATGTATATGTACACACACACACACACACACATACATACATATATATTAATGTGTTTGAAACACATTCGAATTGAATGCTTCAATTAATGCATTGTCATTTAAGTATTTATCATTCGCTAGTGGCGTCCCCGTCTCATGTTGATTGGTAAGTCGAGTTGCTGACATACTAAAGTTATTGGTTATCAAAACTTTCGTGTGTGTTTTGTATTATTTTGTAGCTGAATGTTTTGAGGAAGAAGGGTATTTACTATGTTGAACTTAAACTAAACTCGCACTCTTGAATCAGCCGGTACAGGCAGTGCCAGGCTAATTAGAAGTAAGTTGGTACCGAACATACAAAAAAAAATGGTGTACACTGCTTGCAAAGACTGCGAAAAATTTACCATAGCACAACTTTCTTATCGATTAATGAATTTTAAGAACTCCGACATAAAACTTGACATACGTGGGCGGTCTGATAAGTCAGTTACTTTTTCAATTTCCCGCGCAGAAACTTTAAATGTATAACTGTTACCCTTAACTGCCATCTAATAATAGGCTACTGTCAAATTTTGAGCAATCTGGGTCATTTACTTTAAGCTTGATAGCCATCGAAAGCAGACAACCACTTGACTTTAAACAAAAAGTGCAAAAAATTGAGTTGCGCTTACTGATTAAGCATTACTTTTTGAGAAAAAAAAACCATCAGCGAAACCAAAGCAAGGCTTGATAAATACTTTGGGGAAACTGCACCATCAATTTCAATGTTTAAATATTTAATTACTGAGTTACGTTGTGGTCGTAACAGCACAAGAGATGCCACACGTCCAGATCGCCCAAAAGAGGTCCTTACACAAATTGCTACCCCATCCAGCATGTTATCCAGATTTAGTCCCATGCAACTTTCTCCTATTTACAAACCTGAAGAAATGGCTGGGTGGTACGTGGTCATCACACAAACGAACGCAAATTTTGAGAGTCTTGAGAAAATCTATTATTTTGAAAGAATAAAAAAAATTTAAAAACGCTGGTCTAAGTATTTTTAGTTAAAAGGAGATTATGTTGAGAAATAGAACGCTTTTTATAGTCACAACTAAGTAAAAAATTTCACTTGAAAAAATCAATTCAAATATAAGTATGTATGTAGCTTTAAACCTTATCCTAACTGAGACGAACAATAAACATAATCATCATCTTTTGGATATATCTAATATGATATCCAGTATAAAACTCCACGTGATATCCTACCATAGATACAAACTAGAAGTGCGTTGAGGACGAATAATTAAATATTTCTAAGGTGCACTCAGCTGCTTTTTGGTGTGCGAAAATAAATGATTGGCAAATTACTTGCTGGTATTTTCGTTTCAAATAAAAATAAGAAACTAAAGGTGATTTTTATTTTAATTTCATAGGAAACCAATTGGCGAACTACGTTGGTGTACAAGTTAAGAACTAACTTTTTCTCAAGCATCTAAACATAATTATTTCGATATAAAAGATGCGCATATTTTGTTAAAAATGCTACGATTCTTTAGTGAAGCTAATTAGTTGAGATAACCTCAAACCAGCACGGAGCCTAGGGCTTTAGATGCTATGAAGGAGCAAATAGAATTACAGAAGCAATTTAATATTGAAAATGGCAAGCATTTCGAAGAAACGCGAAAAAATTTAAAGGAGATCGGCTCACCGTTCAGTCGATTATGTCGAGCGACTAAGCAATCGGTCGAGTTAGGCAAAGCTGAATTTGAAGAAATGTGTTGACATAATTTGGCTATGGAAAAGCTTCTATTTGAGGCGATTTTAGTTATAGACTTAAGTCGATAATGGGGCCAAAAAACGGCACGCATCTAAAGTTGCTTATTACATATTATCTCCTCCACCAACTAATAAATCTGTTGATAATCAGCCCATGTTGATGTCTGGATGGAAATACTATTTATGAAAATTTGTTTAAATTAAAATTATTGATATTTTAACTGAAAACAGCTGCTATAAACAAGTCGTAAGAGTTAGGGTGTGGCGGAAAAATTAAAAAAAAAATGTGTGGCTTGTAATATATGTTTAACAGAAGAATCAATGGATTAAGCTTAATTTTTTTTTTTTCATTTTGCTTGGTTATCGTAACTATTTTTTTTTTTTTAAACGCGTTAGTTTTCGAGTCCACTCTGTATCGACACTTCACTTTTAATCGAAGAAATTTTTTACTAACCTTTCTGACTCCGCGTTAATTTAAGCAGTTGTCACGGATTTCGAGTTGACGGACTAACTGGCTGCACGACAATGTTGTTTTTGCAATCAATCAAGCTGTCGTAAATTTTCCTCATGTGTTGAAATACACAAACACACACACACACAAACACATACTCATATGTCATACATAAGCACTCGTGTATTTGTACTTTGGTATGCATTTGCAAGTACTTGTTGGATTACGTCCGTTTCTGCTCCTTTTTTTTTGTTTCGTTTTTTTCTTTCTTTCTTTTTTATGCGATTGGTCAAGTATGCAAATGCATGCAAATAAATACGCAATCGTATATCAATGACATGTGGCAATATGATATGTGCAAGTCATGCAAATTTAAATTTCATTCGTTTATTTTGGAATTAATGTATCTTTGTAAGAAAATGTGTGTGCAACATGTATGAATTATTTTGCTCAATTTTATAAATTATCAAAAATGTCAAAGCGGAATTAAATTTTTTTTTTTTATGAAATATGTATATGTATATTGAATTTAGCGTGAATAAGCATAGAAATAACTGGAAAAGAATTCTCAAACGTTTGAGCAAATATTATTTCTCAATTTGGTGGGTGTAACTTAAAATTGCTGAAATATACATATTCTTTTTTTCAATTAAAGCGCACGTTTTTGAAGCATTTGTGGAATATATGTTCAGCACTTTGCTTCATTCCGAAAATGTCAAGATAAAAACTACCGAGTTTCTTTTACTTTATAGGCAGCTCTTTGCAAATATTTCAATCAGTGTATTTGTATTCCATTTTATTTTCAAACGGGTACTTTAGAGCGCTATAAAAAATGATTTAAGATGCTTTTCAAAACTTAAATTTGAAGTTTCGGAAAATAACCGATTTCTAATTAATCCCAAATAAAAATTTATCAAAATGTTTTAAACAGCGGTGGCAGAACTTTTAAAGTAAAAATATTGTAAAAATCAAAGAGAAAACGTTAAAGATCGAGTGCGCTATTAAATTGCATTTGTTGGTATTTTTATAAAAGGAATTATCAACATTTTTAAGGACATAGTATAAACAATTACACAAACACAACTGAGAGGTTTTTTTTTTTAAATGGGGGAATGTTTTGCGTTGCGAAATTTTTTGTTACCTTTTTGTTTTTTAGAAAAATGCAGTTCAACATATAAACAAAAAAAATTACTATAATTAAAAAATTTAATTTGATGCAAAATTTTTAACACAAATTTTTTTTGCCAAAAATTTGCAGGTGTTTTTGAAGTGACTAAAAGCTCCAGCTTAATTTTTACATATTTTTGTGTAAGGTCTACTGCACAGTTCCTAAAGTAAAAAATACAGTTAATACACAGGACTGTAGAAATAAAAAGTGTCAAAAATCAAAGAAGATTAAGTTACCGCTAGCACATTATAATAACAAAATTGCTTGGGCTATAAAACTGCGTACTCAAATTTATCCTATTAAGTTCTAAATTGAAAAATTCAAAGTTAACTGAAAATTTTTTGAATTTTTCCAAATTTTGTTGTAAGTTTGAAGCTTTGATTAATGTGACTTTTGGTTTAATTATAAACTTTATTTATACAAAAACAAAAAGATAGTTGAATCACCGTTTGGGCAACAGTCTGAGTGTACTACTGTTTTTAAGATTTTAAAAAATTTTTTTATTAAGAATGAATAGGTGAATATCCAGAAAATAGTTTAGTTCAAGTGTTTAGAGTGGAGAGCAACATATGCCTTGCTCGATTCTATTTAAAAAAAAATTAATTGTTAATTTCCGTCTTCGCTTTGGCTTCGTATTTATATCACAAATAAGTGTATCTTCTTTTACTAAGCGCCCAAACAATTAGTAAATTTTTGACGCTTTTTATAAAAAACATTTACCTGTGACAACAAAGAAAGCGCTGAATTGTGTTAATGAACCCGTAAAGTGATGCTGCTTTCTAAAAAGCTGAGCTCCTCTAACTTTAATGACATATTTACATATATCTAATTCGATGCATGCATAAATATATATTCACATATGTATATTACCTTAATAATACAAATACCAGTTAGAAATAATATAAACACAAATTTAACGTTGTACATACATACATACATATGTACATAACTGCAGTGACCAGAGAGTCTCACAAAAAATCAACAACTTTCTTACACTTCGATTTGCCGCGACTTCCCCTTCTTTCCCTTCTCTTAACCAATTTCATACGGTTATTGGCTTCGTTTCATCATGACCATGGAATAGTTACACACATTCGAACGCCAACGTATTGTAATTAAGCTAAAATGCAACATGAAAATCTCATGTTCCACAAATACAGGCGGCCCCAAATAATTTACATATCTAAAGCATTCTCTTAACAACCGCGACGACAACATTTCTAAATGGTAGCCACCAATAATGATAAAGAAAAAGAAAAAGTAAAAAAAAAAAAAACACAATGTCACATTTTTTAGACTCTTGATTATATTTGTATTATAATTATATTATTCCCTCGCTACTTTAGTTCGAGCTGCAGCAGTGAATTGATAGCGCTGAGTGAGCACAAAAAAACCAAAAAAAAAAACGAAAAAAAAAATGAATGAAAATATTGTGATGAGAAGTAAAAATTGCTAAAGACATAGTAGCTTGCAACGAGGTGTGCCAGCGCTTGGCATTGTTTAGATAATTTTTTATCGGCGTTGACGGTGAAATGTGCTGTCCCAACGGGAAGACAATACAACTCACTACTAGCAACTGTAGCTTTTCTCTTTCCTAGTCACACACACAAATATATTTAAGCATGAGTGTGTGTGTGTAAGAAGTTGGCTCCTTTCTTGCTAGCATTTTCCGTTTAGCAGCCACTTGGCGCTGATGAGATATTCGCTTTCATCTGCTGCTGCGCTTTGTGGTGTGTTGTTAAGTTACATGCATGATTGTAGTTGTTGTTGTTGTTTTTTTTGTTTTTTTCTTTTGCTTCTGTTATTCTCTGCGACCATGTTATTGACGTTTTGTTTAGCTATTTTAGTTGGCTTTATTGTGGTTGCGTTACTTGCCTTCGTTGCCACTTGGCTGATAAGTAATCTTGCTGCTTGCCTCGCTGCCTGCACCGCTGCCCGCCTCGCTGACTACCATGTCGCCTCCCTTGTTGCCTTCCTTGTTACCCTCACTGCTTTGCCTGTCTTGCTTTAGAACAGCCTTGGCCACTCAGCGAATAGTAACTCATCTCAGGTTACCCAACTAAATAAATTGCAACACTGCTGCTGTAGCTGCTACTATTGTTCTCTTCTTTTTGTTTACATACTCGTATTATATTTTGTTGTTGTTCTTGCTATTGTGGCAGCTGCTGTTGCACGTGTGCGACTTAATTGAGCAGTTTATAGTTACTGCTGCTGCTGCTGCTGATATTTTTTCCTATTGCTTCTTTCTTATAAATTTTCAATTCCAGCACCCTCTTTAGGTATTTGTCTTTAGTTTCGTCTTGTTCTCACCTCCGCTTAGTCATTTGTAAGAGCCACCATACATATTCATGAATATTAAAGCTAGGTTTACATATATGTATGTATGTATGTATGATATATCACACATAGCTTTGTGTATGTGCGCTTGTGTGGCGCTTTGTTAGTTAGTGATCGATTTTTATAATCGAACTCCTCATTACTTCGTTGCTTGTGTGCAGTAGAAGGAAGTGGCAGCGATACATACATACATACATACAAGTTGCTAGTGTGAGGTGCGGTAAATTCTGGCTTGATTGCACCTCAGAAAATATTAAGTTCAAAGTCACTAACTTCTGCTCATTGGTTGGGAAGATGAATGTTGGCGCGAGAAGACTTCTTTCTAAATCAGTATAAATATAGTTCGCAAATGCACATATGTACATATGTATGTAATCGCCATGGTGGCTTATGTGGTTGAAAATTTCTTAAAATAAAGATGTTACAAAAATTCGCAAAAAATTTAGTAATTATTACATTAATGCTTTAACGTTTGTTGTGAAATATATTTGAATTTGGTAGAATATTTCATAGCTAATAGCATTGAAATGCTCATTGGGCCTTAAAAAAAGTTGACTGCAGTTATGTATCTGCATTTGAGCTTCTAAATCGACAAAACTCACAATTAGCTGGTTCATATTTTGAGCTTTTTTTGCGACAAAAGGTGTAACATTTTAAACGAACCGAGCGTGCGAAATCAAAAAAAAAAATTATTTTCGTCCCAAATAAAAACGTTTCTTGTATTATTGAGAAAGTAAATTATCTACCAAAAATATTTTTTTATATGAAATAAATAACACGCTGCAAAATCAACTTTGAAGTTAACATATTTTAAATCGCCAAATACAACTTTTGAGATTTTAAAGTATCTTTTAAAATTTGCGATTCACAATCGCCTAAGTATCTACAAAAAATTAAATTGTTCAGAAACTTTGAGTTCTTTAGATTAAACTCGCTTTATTAAAAGTGCAAATTTATTTTGTGGAAAAAAAAACTTAAATATTTTGCACTTTCTGAAATAATTATCTTTTATAGAGGAATTGAATAACATTTTCCAAATAAGTAACATGTTTCGTCCATTCATAAATGTTATTGCACTATCCATCATGAGGCTCGTATAATTCTCCTATGAAGCTACTTCCACGGAATCGCTCGCGCATTTCTTCAGAGTGGGACTACAACCTAGAATGCCGGACTTCCTAACGCCAGAAATGCAAACTTTCTACTGTAAATGAGTGTTAGGTAGATAAAAAGTATCAGAACTACCACAAATCGAACGAAAACGGCGCTTTCAATAAGACTAAGTTGCAATTTCTTTACTAAAATACACCCAAATTTCTTTTGCTTTCCCCACATCTTTTATAAAACGGAAACTTTTTGCGAACTTCTTATTAATTAACGTGTCGTGGCGTTGGAAACTTTTGTGTTGAAAAATTTAGTACTTCTTTCTGTTTACGAATGAAAACTATAATAACATATGTTTCTTATATTTTTAAAATTTATTTGACGATGAAAATTAATAAAATAAGGCAAGAGCAACGAAATATTTATTTGCTTCCTAATAAAAATGCTGCAATAAAATTAGAGATACACATAAAAAAATTTTAAAAATATATTTTTAACACTGTTATCATTGATTTTGTGATCAGTTTTATTTTAGAATATTGCATGTTAAATTTTCTTTTTTGATTTAAGAGAGTAAAATAAAAATAAATTAAATAAATTAAGTAACTCGAATTTGTCTTGAATATATGCAGATCAATACATTGGGGAATTATTACTTTGAGACGTGTTGTATTTTTTATATTAATGTTTTTTCTACTAGATAAATAAAAAAAAATACTTAGTTCCACGAAATGAAAATATTGTTGAAGTTTTTAACTTAAAAACCCTACTCTCTATAGTTGTTGTAATACGCATTGCGAAATTTTCAAGAAATTCTGAAAGAGTTGGAAAATTATTAAATTTTTTTAGAAAATTGTATTGACTGAAAAAATGTAATAGGAAATTTGTTAAACATTCCAAATACTCAATTTTGCGTATCCTTTTTCACAATTCAGCTTAAAACTCGAAATCGATTTTCGGATTTTTTTTAAAGAAAAAACTTTGATCGTTGAGGGATGTTTGTCAATTCAGAAAACGAAAGAGATATGTGAAAAAATAAATTTTGTTCACTTTTTTCGAATTTTTCCAACATTAGCGATATTTTAACGCTAAAAAAATTAAAAATTTGTATATACAAAAACAAGTTGCAATTTAACTTAGTAACTTAAATTTTATAAAAAAAAAGATTATTTTGGCGAGTGTCAAGTATAAAGATTTTCTTAAAAAATCGCAAACAAAAATGGCTTTAACATTTTCCAAAGGAAAATTTAGTTTATAGAAAAGATTTAAAAATTTATTCCACTTTCTAGACACATTTGAAGTATAAAATAGGAAATATGAGAAGGACAGTTAAAATAAAAAAGATTGAATGGAAAATGTTCATAAGTTAAATATTTTCGCGGAAGATCTAAATAAGTCTACTTCAGGAAAATAGTTTGTAATAATCAGGCCTGCTTTGCATTTCGATTCCGACAAATTTGGTCGGAATATATAAATCCTTTTCTGCTCAATCTGTTATTAGATTTTTCAGTTTTGTGAGGATTAGAACTTATTCCTCTTTTTTCGGAGAATCGGAAACAATACTTTAAAACCAAAAATAAATGCTCGCTTTCGATGTGAAGCAATGCCTTTCATTCCGATTCCGATCAATTTTGTCAGAATCGAAATGCAGAACAGACCTGAATATATTGAGATTAAATTAAATTAAAATTAAATCACGAAGACAACAAACAAAATTAAGAGTGTGCACGAAAGTGAACAAATAATCAGAGAAAAATTTTTTTTAACGATTAATCGATTAGGAGACGTTAGATGAGTTAGTCACATAGCGTAGTATTATTAAAAGTTTTTTTTAGTTACTTTTGCTATCTATTGATCTATCTTCTATCTATTGATCGCTGAATATATTTTGAAACTTTAAAGCTTGCCTGGAATGTAAATTCTTCTTTAGCATTGCAAGCTTTCATCATTTATAACAAATAATTTGGAACGGCCATATCGTATGTTTACTATCTGAACTATAATTTGCAATCACCTATGCATACATACATACACACTTGCATCTATCAATTATATGTATATAACCATCTACAGTTTTGCTGACTTGTGCGAAAGCTTGGCTGAAAACTGGATTAGTTTCATGGCTCGAGTTCATTAAGTGTAGACTGTCATAATTGTTGCAGTTGCAATAACCACTTGGGTATGTGAAATAGTAGCACAACGGGTTATTGCTGTTGTTGTTGTTGTTATTATATATCAGCGCATGTAGCAAATGTAGTGTGTAATTTATTCTTTGAAAAAAAAAACAAAAAAAAAAAAAATTAAATCAAGTCAACGCGCAGCTTTCTTTCACTCAGCGCCCAAGTTGAGCGGCTTAGCGCTAATCGAGTGTGCCAGCACCTATGTATATATGTATGTGCAAATAAATCTGTGTGTGTGTGTGTGTGTGTGTATGTATTTAAATTGCTACACAATTTTTGTTGAGTGTGTGCCAAAGTGGAACTTAGCTGTTTCTACGAGCTAGAAACTTAGCAGCAAGTGCACAAAACTGCCATAGCTCGCCGCCACATTTTACCTTGCTGGCACTTTGCATAAACCGACGAGGAAGAAGAAGAAGATGAAAACGAAAAAAAAGAAATTTAAAGAGCAGTAAAACAAAAGGAAAGTCAAGTAATAAGTGTATCAACAGCAACAGCAGCTAAACAAGTGTCTGCAGCACATAACAAAAAAAAAATCAAAAAAACAACTAAAGCAGAAACAAAAGCAGCGATGCCTTCGCGTCCGTGTTGGCAGTCGATCGTGTTGCCGCTTCAGCGCTTCAGCGCTTCACCACTTGGCGCGTTTGCTTTTGCACTTGCTTCGCTCGATTCGATTTTAGCGCATTGCTGCACTGCTTCTTGCGCCATTTTTTTTTTTTGGTTTGTTGGTTGTTGCTACGCTGCCTGCTTGCTTGCCACATTACAAGTTGCTGCCTCAATGGCTGCTGCATTCACTATTGTGTGTTTGGTTGTGTGTCGAGTGTGCAACATTAACTGCAACCAAAAGTCTTCCTCACTCGATTTACTAGCATCAACTTCAACTCTAGCCGCAACTTTCCTCCACCGCCTGCTGCCGTCGGTGGGCTTTTGGCAGCAGCAGCAGCAACTGCAGCAGCTGGTGCACCTCATCATCGTCATCAATTCACTGTACGTGTAAATGTTGCATATGTTGTTGTGGTTGTTGTTGTTTTTGTTGCCCTGGCTGTTGTTCCTGTTCGCTTGCACACTTGTTTACTGTTGTTGCCATTGCCGTTGAAGTGGATAAATTATTGACATAATTTAGAGTTTGCCTTCTGATACGGAAGACGCCAAACTACCAGCGCACACAGCCCGTTTACCCCGTTCACCACCTTTCCTTATACCTTTTCCCCTCTACTCCATACACTCTGGTTAGTTAAGCGTCTCTCATCCACTTCCATCACTACTGGCCGCAATGATCTTCTGTTGGCCCAATCAGTTCCTGCAACAGTCAGCTCTCGATTGCAACAGCAGGTGCGTAGGCTACTTTTAAATTGTTGTTGTACATATGTAGTTGTTGTTTCGCTATCCTGCCTTGTAATTTGCAGCATCGCTGGTGCTCGCCAAAACTGCTGTTTTGTTTGTTGGCAGTTATTGGTAAAATGAACTGGTTCCAATAATTGAAACTATGATAAGGCAATACATTTTGAATGATATTGTTAGGGTGCGGATTGAGGGGAGCGGAATGCTGTTGCCTTGTGTTTTGCGCGCAAAATTGTTGAGTCTACAAATTGAATAATTTCCCTTCACGTTGTTGTTGCTGTTCTTGGCTCAAATATGACCATGTATTTATGTGTGTGTGTGTGTGTGTGTGTAGGTAAGGAGTTGTACGCTGCCGGTTGTCGATTGCAAATTGCTAGCGGTAAGTGCGATCACTTTTCGCGCGACTAAATTATTACCGATAATGGCTGGATACATAAACATATAAATGTAAAGAGATATGTGTATGAATTTATTTGTAAGTGGTAAATGCGTTCATTGTGTGAAGTCATTAGGATATTTTGCAGCTTTCAACTTGTCATCGTTATGCAGGTTAATTCGCTAATGGCGAGCGTAGTTCATATGGAGTATATAATTTCTGAAATAAATGCTAGTTTTATATTTTTTTAAGTTATTTGTATGAGTTAGTGCAGCTTTAATATAAGTTAATAGTTTTGAAAATAATCTAAAATAATAACCATGCGTGCACCAGAGTTATTTTTTATATAAGAAAGGCACCTGCTAATCGATCCATAAAACACAACTTAGTTAAATTCGCAATTGTAATTGCGCTGATTTAAATGAAAAAAAAATCAAAAAAAAATATAAATATATATTTCTTATATTATTTTGTACTTTATACCTTGACGGAATACCTCTGCCTTAATGTGGAAGCTTTCAAGTTCACCGTCGTTAACTGATCGAATTCATTGCACTGAACAGGGTTACATCGCTGAAGCAACGAGAAATTCGGTATCAGTGTGGTTAGCTTCCATAGAGGTCACCCAAAAGGCGTTTGCTTGAAGTTGAGCACAAAATTTGAAAACATGAGTTTGAGATTATTACCTATTCTCGCCTTCACTTTTTCCTTTTTTTTTTTAATTTGTTTGGACGTGCTTATCACCTAATCTCAAGAGACTTTATTTTGTGACCATTGAATGCCGAATGGTTTAAAATTGTGACTTTTTCCTTTATTAGAGACGGTGACTGCTTACTGAACTCTGGCATAAAAATCAAATGCTTGATCTTAAAGACAAGGTCAAGCATTACATCTCCACGTTAAACATTAAACTCTGAGTTGGCAACTCAACTAAGTTCATTCAACATTTATTGCGGACGAAAAGCTCGAGAATAATTGAGGGATCAACTCTTAGTTACTTTATTTACTTTATTTGCGATTTTGGCCGAGCTCAACAAAGCACGCCAGCTATCCCTATCTCTTGCTAACTGCCGCTAATTGAAAACTCCAAGTACAGCCAAGTCTTTTTCCACTTGGTCTTTCCAACGCAGAGGAGGTTTTTCCTTGTACAGTTCATCGTTCCATCGTCTATGATATTTGTTATCGCAAAAGCGTAAAGAATCATAAATCTTTCGAAGAATTATTCTCTCGAACACTCCAAAAGCCCCCTCGGCTGATATTGTCATTGTCCACGCTTCTGTGCCATACAATAAGTCGGGCATACTAAGAGACGTTTAAAGACTTTAATGCTCAATTGTCTACTCAGCCCGAAGCAGCACTTGTTCGCGAGAGAGACCGTTGGTCTGTAATCCAACTGACGTAGCCATTGGTGTAAACGCTGTTTCATAGGGGTCTACTTTGCTCTGGCGTAATTTGGTCATGATTCGACTAATACTTATTTATAGGGGACCCCAATGCTCATGAATACTTACACATTTTCATTTCATCGAGGTTTAACTTTGTTTCCCCTATGTATATACAGGTTTAAAGAGCGAAACTTTTCGCCAGGTTGTTATAGTAATGTTGATTTTGATACTCATATCAGAGTAAATATAAATGTGAGATACGGTCGAGACATATGCAAAAACCCTTTTAAAACTTATATACTTATGTAAGTAACTTAAGTACATTAAGCGCTGATATTTCTATTTACACATTAACCCTTCAGCAATTATTATTTTTGTAGGTTTCTAAGTGCTGATTTGATTTTTATAATTTCAACCTTAGTAAAGAAATGCATTGGATTAGGTGTACTTATGTATTTAGACCCATTGTAATATTCGAGTTCCGAATTTCTATTATATTTTAGCAAGTGAGTATGCTCTATTATTGGAGAATATTCACTTCAAGATGAAAATTTGTTTAGGTTGCAGCTAATTTGAGAGACTTGTGAAACTTAGTTTAGATGATTGAATGCGGCTTTCCAATTACTTCATAAACTTATAAAAATAATTTTCAAAATTAATTTATATTTGGGAATCAATATCTACAGCAGGTTAAGCAGAATTTTTTTAGAATAAACGCGGTTGCGAATTTCAAATTTCTAATTATATTATAAGAAGGAAAATAAAGCTTTGCAGATAAAAACTGCATTTCTTGTACCCGAAAAATTTTGATGTTTGTGATGAACTTTTATAAGTTAAAATACAGAAAAGAGATTTTCTAAGCCTTTTGAGACAACATTTAGCACGTCATTCCTTTGAAATCACAAAACCTTAATTTCTTAATTTCGGGAATCAAAGGCTTATTACTAGAAATTCTGTAGATTGTCATTTCGTGACTTTATTTTTCAATCTATACAACTTTGTTTAAATTCATATTTAGTGCAATAAAAATAATAGTTTGATTTGCCGCTATAGACAAATAAATGTTTTTCACACAAGTTATAAGTGTGCAATTTTTTTAAGTATGCAGTTTTTTAGTTGATTTAATTCTTGTATAATAAAGTGCCAGTTTCAAGTACCTAGAATTTACGCCTGATTTTAGGCAAATTTTTGCTTGTTGAAGCTTTTGCTTTCTGCTTTCATACAAAATTAATTTTGCACAGTTAATGCGGTAAGAAAGGTCAAAAATAAACGATATCTCTTAGCCGCTATTCATCACTTCAAATACAACGATTTGGCAGTTTTCCTAGCCTTAAAATCAGCCACCCCACAAATGGGCGCGAGTGACGAATTTTCACAACCATACCGAAAATTTAATTTTGCTCGAGCGGGAAAAAGGTACAAAGCGTAAAAATGTCTGTTTATTTTTTTGGTTTTTCTTGCTAACTGCTGACAAAGTAAGTTGTCTGTCATGTTGACTTCTAAATATCTAACCGCTCACTGTGAGCAACATCGCTTTCTTCACGTCACCTGGCCACGCCTTTCCCTCACCTAGCCCGCTATCTTCAACGAACTCTGTGTACTCAAGCGTTTCTACGTTGACAGTGAAAAGTGTTTATGTTCTAAAAAAATGTGCACGTTGAAGAAGTTGTTCGGCGAAATTAACATTTGGCGTGAATGGTTGGCACTTGGTGCACGTGACGAGTGCGGCCAGCCCAGTCGAGCTGTGATGCGACTTTGAGGCGCACAACCTAAAGCAAAAGCTGTTGCCGTTTTAATCATTTGCTGGTTTGGCGATTTGTTGTTTTGCAGTTTTGCTGTTTTGCCGTTGCTACTAAGTGTTGTTTACAACATTTACAAACAGCAACGTTTGCTCATTTCAAAATGAGTTTGTATGTAAAATAAAAAAAAAATATTTTTAAAAAATTACAACAACAATGCCAGCGTACACAAAATTGTGTGTTTGACATTGCTGTTATGGATTCTTTTTGAAGCTTTCGGACACACACATACACACACACACACATCTTTGGTCATACATTGTTTGCTGTTTGCTTTTGTAATTACTATAGTTGTGGTTTTTGTTGTTCTTATAGCGCTGCTGCATTAGCATTGTTGACGTTTTCGTTTTTTTTTTCTTCGCCGCCATTCGAACCTTCTACGGACAGCTGCATGCCACAGCAGCATCCCGCAAGCAAATAAGGAAGCTTGCATTTGTACAACATTCCTCGACCGCGATCCCCGCTGCGCCACTGCTTCGTTGGCCACTAACTTTTTCGACCCTCCTCTCCTTTACTTATCGTGGAGCAGCCTCTCTCTGTCCGCCTACTCCGCCTTTGCTGCCGTCACACACTTAGCCGCCGCGCTGTGGCGATGTCTTGTTTGCGCTCTCGCCTGACCATTGTCATTTAGTCGATTGTTGTCCAAGTACTTGTGTTTATTAACATTTCTTGTTGTTTTTGGTATTTGGTAAGCTAAATTTTTCTGTTAACTTGTTGCGCGCGTTGACTTTGGGAAACGCGCGGCATAAGTTTGTTGGCGCTGCCATTAGCCAAACTAAGTGAAGCCAAAGCAAGCTAAACCAAACACTGTTGGTGTTGGTGTTTACACAAATGACCGTTGGCTGTTGCGCGACACACGCACACACACATACCCATACATACAAAAGTGTATGGCGTTGTGTATTTATTTGTCGATTGTCTATATAAAACGGCGCTTTTGGGTTTGCCACCGCCTCAGACATCAGCGCCCCGACCTCAGAGCCGTTAATTAATGCTTCCTAAAAGTCAATCTTATTTGAGTTTCAGTTTGTTTTCTGCTGCTCGTCGTCATGTTTTCGTATTGTTTACACTCTTTACTTATGTACATTTCCTTTGCGCCGCTTGGCTAATGCGCGGTCTTTGGTGAAGTGAAGTTTGTAAATATTGCTGTAGCTCCCAGACTGCGCTGGTAGTTCAAAGGCGAATAAGCTCATTTCACTTACATACATCGACATGTGTATGCCAAATACAAAAGCAAATTGTCGTTTATGAAAGTGTTAAATATTGCGGTAATAGAAAAGTTTACCAAGTGTCAACAACTGCTACTGGCTGCCCTCTTAGCCAGTCTCTTGCTTCGACCACAAAAAGTTTAAAGAACACTTACGAGAATTCCGCAATGCACACTGCAAAAAGTTTAGTAAACTAGAAAGCATTCCAAATTAAAAAATTCAGTTATTTTAATAATTTTTTTTTTATTGTTATTTAGAATATTTTTGCTAACTTTACGACAATTTCATAATCTGAGAAAAAATTAATATTATTATTTAAACAAAATAAACTTTAACTAAATCTAAGAATTTTGTTATAAAAAATATTCAATATTTAAATATATTTGTAAATAAGTTCTGTGTCAAAATATGAACACAAAAGAAAACGCATTGCTTAATAGAGTCGAAAGTTGGAAGTCCAAAGAACGAGAAAGTGTGTTTGTTGTACCTTGACGTATCTTTTATTCAACTCTGCCTTGGTCAGACAGAGACTGAGATATTAACAGTCGTGTTTAGTCAATTCCATTCCTACTAAAAATCTATTGGCGTTCAATAGGAAAGCTGAAGGTTTTTCGGGAAATCAGCAGCCAATTTAGTTAGAGTGGCAGGTGCGGCAATTGTTAATTTCTACAAAAAAAATTTTCAGATCAGAAATTCTCGGTGACATCCGTAATATATTGTCGACAGTTATCCGTAATTTGAACGTTCAAAATGTGCTTACCTGCATATGAATCAACACGAAATTGAATGATATTTAAGGAAAAATTATGTATAGCTGGCGACAATGCTGTCAACGATATTTTGAAAACCCGACAAGTACGATTTTGTCAATTTTTCAAAGAATTTCTCAGGCTGTGGTAACACAATTTTAAATTTCACTTTTATGAAAGAGGTCATCTAACAAAACAATTCAGCTGCACAACATTCATTAAAGAAATTGCAATCAAGTAAAAATAAAACAAAAAAAATGTTGTACAAATTATTGTAAAATAGATCGAATTTGGAACACCTTTAATAAAGCGCCGCCATTGAGTGAATAGGTTTGTGTTTGTATTGACAGTGTCGCAGTTGTCGCAGCTGAAAGGAATTCTTAGTTTCTTTACCGATAAGTCAGCTGATTTTGAATTCTTTAAGCTCCAAAAGTGGAAATTTATAGTTGATAACCTACATTTCTCCAATATAATAGATGGGATGATGTTAATAAGTTTGTCGTTTGACTTTTTATCACACATCTCATCAAATGTTGTCATAATTTGTTTGATATGTTTACTTAAGTTAACAAATTCGTTTGTAAAATATGTGCTAAGCATTTTTCTCGATATCAAATCTACAAATATTTAACACCGCCTTGTACGGCCATGTGATGTTATCGCATGATGTGATGTTGCGATAAGAACTTACGAGTTTATTAAAAAAAAAATGATGGATTTAAGAGCACTCTGTAAATGTGTATTTATGCATGTATGTATGTATGTATGTAGAAAAATATCTGCGATACGCACGAGCGCCAAATATCGCACGATAATTTCGTTTTTCGAACACATCAATATAACCAGCATCCCTTTTGTGGCAGGCCGAACAAATGATGAATGAATTAAAAAAAAAAAAAAAATCAAAAAACAAAAAATATATTTACTTAATATTCGACACATGTACCAGTATCTACATATGGAGATAAATAACGCAGCAGCCCCTCCTAGCGTAAGAAATTTACCTGGGCGCGTCCGACTGGACGCAAAAAGGCGCGTGTGTGCTAACACTTCGCTAACCTAAATTTGTCAACGTTGGCCATGACGCTGTAAAAAAACTTTATGTTTCAATGAGTTCTGTTGTTTTACAAACGGAACGTGAGCGATTTTAATCCGATTTTTGATGAGCCACTATTTAAATGGTCTTGTCGTGAATGCAATCAAAATTACGGCTTTTTACATTTGATGTGCTCCATTGGTGTATGTTAGTTGAGAGCTGAGTTGTAGTTAAGAAAAAATTTATATAAGTACATATAAATGTTGAAATATATGTTTCTACATTTCTTGATATACATTTTTACGTATCAACCCTGTAGGACACTTTATTGAACTTTTTTTTGGTAAATCTTTGAGCTTTGTTTTATATGTGAAGCAATCGAGAACTGTAAAAATAAGAAAAGGGAAAGCATTGATTAAACGGAAAAATATAACTCTTTGGAGAACTAAGTACAAATGATGATCATGTCCTTGGTGGTTCTTTGAAAAATTCGTGTTTAGCTGTGTTTTATTATTGATCTCATTCTTCTTATTGTATTTAGAGTTCCATATTGCGATAAGTCATCTTGAGACATAAAAATGCGCTTCCATTTTAAATCGTCAATTTTTAAAATTTTATACATTAAGTTCTGTCTAGGTAATTTTAAGCAAAATTATCGAATAAAATATGCTTAAAACGGCTTTTATAAAACCAATTTTGCATAGGTAAATATTATTTAAAAAAACTAGGGTTTCTCACGCAATCAAGGTTAGTGCCTTTAAAATACTCAAAAACAGTTAACAATATAAATGCTTTTTTTATTTTTTTTATAATATTTCTTTATGCAACGTACCCTGTGATAATTTTCAATACCGTTTTAAGAAATTTCTCACAGGCTATTTAAATATCGTGTGACATAGTATCTGTGCTAGTGATTCCGCAACGAAGAGCTCCAGCGGGCGTTGGCTGGGTGTGACGAAGCTAATGCATCATTTTGTTTTAGCTTCTGACTCGATGACAAAGGTATTTGCGCAGTTAGCCCTTTATGTAAACATATGTACACACTTACAATATGTATGCATACACTGCTGATCATATATATAAAACACCCTATTGATATGCCTAGACCAAATATTTAATTTTACTTAACATCAAATTTTAATGCATTTAATCTTCAAACAAAAACGATATAAATTCAAGTTTCAAATATTATACACAATTTATAATTTTAAAAATTTAACAAACATCTTGATATTAAAAATTTAGAATTATTTGTAGTATAAAGTCTTGTAAGTAATTTAAATTTAGTATAATATATTGCAAGTTTGACATGTGATTTTTTTTATAATTTTTACTGACGCAATTTCTACAATACAAAAAAAAGTTCTCGGACCTGCGTTGTTTGAAAAAAAAACAAATTGTCAAAACTCAACGTTGATATTTAGTGTCTTGTGTATTAGGCTTTCGCAGTTTGTGTACTAAAATTTTTTTCCTACAAAAATTTTACTCTAACTGAAATTTTTTTAATTTTTAATATGCTACAAAATTTGACACTTTGTTTTTTATGTGTTTTTGTTCAAGATTTATCTGAAATATACCTAATAAATTGTCAATATATGTTGCCTTATAAATATGATAAGCAGTTTATGTGCAATGTTGTTCAAATTAAAATCATTGAATTATATGTACAAATTTTGACATTTAGTTATTCGTTTACTGAATTAAAATTCAATTATTTTTTTAACAAAAACCATTTTAGCACATTTATCTAGTTATCACACAAAATGTACACACTTAAGTGTGTTATCAGAATTTCTAGCATTTTACTAAGAAAATTTTGAATACGCAGACTTGTATCTAGCACATTCAATTTTAGTCACAATAAGTCTAAGTTTCATGTGTTTAAAATTTATTATTCATTTTTGAAAATTTTTTGGCCGATGATGTTGCTTAATTTTCGCATACAACGCATGAATAAAATCGGCACAGTTTTATATAGAAAAAAAATGCACAACACACGGGAGCAAAAAAATGGTCAAAAATCAAGGGCATACTTTAGCGACATGAAACTTGCACTTTGTTAGACTAAAATTATACATATATGCTACAAAACTGTGAACTCAAATTTTTTTTACTTTACTTTTTACGGACTCTAACAAGTACGAAATTTGAGCTCAAATAGTTTTTATTTTGTTAAAGAGTTATATCTATAAATTTTAATGAAAAAATATTCAATGTTTCAAAAGAGAAAAACCAATTGACAGAATTTACCAAATATAAAACACTGCTATTATTTTGAACGCCACCGTGTATTGAAGTTAGGTTAGTAGATAAGAATCTGCGGTACGTAGTCGCGTCTACGGCCGCCGAGATGACAACGTGCCGCACATATTAAATTGTGGTGACGCGTTTAAAGTGCCGCTTACACGAAACGTAGTTCATATCGGAACACACGAAACGTTTTTTTTATGAACGAACGTGCACACATTCATTTGTATAACAACTTCTAGTGAAATGTTGGTATAACAATAATAAATAATTAAGTGAAAAGAGTATGAAAAAAAATGCTTGTAAACGTGTTGAAAAGCGTTTATGGCCTTTGAGGCACAAATGTGCGACACAACAGAGATAAAAGTAATTACCTACAATAATAACAACAAGCTGCAGCAAAGTCAAGCAAAAATGTCACAAAAGTTTCAAAAACACATGTACGGCGAATGGAAACAAGCCTACATATGCAGGCAGACGACCTACTACATACATACATACATACATATGTACATATGTACAAATTTTGCTAAATATACACACATTTTCTATAATATAAGTTTAACTACTTATATTTGTGCTCACATGCTTTTCACTGCCTTTTCTTCAGACACAAGTCCATTTCTTTTGCACAAAAACGTTTGTTCGCATGTTAAATACTCACGGATTGTGTATTGCGCATGCGTGCGCGCACTATTTACATACTCGTATATACATACATACAAATTACAAATTGCAATCTGCTTGCTCTCAGAGCGCACTGAGTGCATAGTTAAGCACTGCAAAGCAAATGAACCTGTTATCAGTAGAAATTAATCAGACGCTGCTGTTGCCTCCACAGACTGTTTGTAAGTCTGTCTGTCGCGCGCTATTGCCGTGCTACACATTCGTACATACTTTTATGCACAAACATACATACATATGTATATCCTCTACAGAGCTGGCTATCAGCATTAATTGCCGCTGCCACCGCCTTTGCCATTGTTTATTCTCTGAATTGTGTTGCAAGAACATCTGAAAAGCGATAAAAAAAAAAAGAAAAAATCATGAAATGCGAGCGCTGCATTTACTTTCAAGGAAGTCATACAAACAAATATGCTTACCTTCATTTTTTTTTTCGTATGCGTTCAAAAGAAAAGTATCTCGTGATGGATGTTTTTTTTTTTTTTTTTACGAGGAGGAAGCATCGAAAGCCTAACCGTCACCGGTTTGTCAGTGTGGGACTTTAACCCTAACTAAACCTCCTACTGTCTGAGTACCATTTCCCCCGGTACTACCGTCAGGTATTTCGTCGGGAGATGGCTTGAGCTTACGCTCTACGTACGTGAAGTCTGTTTGTACCGCCCTCTGTACTGTTGTTTGTTACATCTTCGTGGGGGTTTAAATTGCCCCGTTTCATTTCCAAGCATTTTTTTTTTTTTTTTTTTTTTTTTTTTTTTTTGCTTAACTGCCGGTTGGAACGAACGAGGTTCCAAGCCGCTCAACATGGTATTTCTCCTATTATATAAACTATTGATTTTAATATAATTTACGATTTTAGATTACCTTGCCCGCCGGTCGGAACGAACTGGGTTCCGAGCCGCTCTGTTACTCTCTTTACTTCTTCTCGTCTGGTTTTTCAAAATTTATGGTTTCCAACTATTCTGCAACGGTCGGAACGGACTGGATTCCGAGCCGTCTACTTACTTAATTCGATTTTTTCTGCTTTGTATGAACTATTGGAAAAAACACAATATTTTATAGCTGAGGATTTAACATACATATATATATAAATTTCTCAAAAGTAGTTTATTGAGCACTAACCTTTCTTGGTAGCCGGAACGGACGAGATTCCGGGCTACCCGGCCGTGTGTAACCGCTTTGGGCTGTTCGTTGGGAGCTGTGCTTAGGGCCAAAGAGCCAAACTGCTTACATTTTTTATTTTTATTTTTTTTTTTTTTTTATTAGTGCAGGCAGTCGGAACGGACTAGGTTCCGAGCCGCCGATTCGGTGTGAAGTTTGTTGTCGTCAACCGACATTAAAAGATTATGTATTTCTGCGGAGTCGTTCCGCCTGACGTAGTTTCGATATTACCATATTTGCCATGTTGCAGACGGCAGACCAGTTTTCGATCGATTCGAGCATTATATCGATCAAATTCTCTACTTTTGTCAGCCGCCCTACCTGTACGTTTAGGCAGTTTCGTTCATCTTCAAAATATGTGCAGGCAAAAAAGCAATGTTCAGCATCTTGGATATCGTCCTCTTCGCAGAGAGTGCAGTAAGGGTCATCATCGATTTTAAATCTATAAAAGTAAGATTTAAAACAGCCATGCCCCGTAAGCATTTGGGTTAACTGGAAGTTTACTTCTCCATGTTTCCGGCTTAACCATTTCTCTATTGATGGTATGAGACGGTGTGTCCAGCGACCTTTATCTGTCTGGTCCCAACGGCATTGCCACTGTTGCCAGCATATCTTGATTTCTGCTTGGCGATTCGCCTTGTTTACAGATCTTGCCAACGTCTGCGTCGCCAGGATATCTATTGGACATAGGCCAGCAATAACCAACGCAGCATCTTCCGATGTAGTTCGGTAAGCGCAGCATACCTTAACCGCGCAGAGCCGGTATAAAGACTTCGCTTCGCGTGCGTATGACGTCTTCTTAAAGGCTTCACCCCAGATTTGAAACCCGTATAGCAGGACACTTCTGACTATATTGGCGTATAACTGCCTTCGCTGTTGCTTTGGACCTCCGACGTTAAGCATCAGTCTCGAAAGCGCTACTGCGACTTTTTCCGCTTTTCCGACTGCATATTCAATATGCCGCTTGAATGTTAATCTAGCATCCAGTATGATTCCGAGGTATTTCAGATCTGGGGCTGATTCTATTTCATGGCCACATACGTTTATTTTCGCCACTTCTCGGATCTTCCTGCTGCTAATTAGCACTGTCTCGGTTTTTTGCTGTGCAAGCTCTAGACCTGCATCGAGGAGCCAGTTTTGAACACTAGTGATCGAGTTGTTTGCACTCTCTTCAATGTCTTTTATGTGCTTAGCTACGACCACAATGGCTATGTCATCAGCAAAACCAACTATTTTCGCCCCTTTTGGTAGATGTAGTTTCAATATGCCATCATACATTATGTTCCATAGCGTTGGACCCAGCACTGAGCCTTGTGGAACTCCGCCTGAAATCTTATATTTCTTTCTGCCTTCATCGGTGTCGTAGAGTAGAAGTCTGTCCGACAAGTAATTGTTTAGGATTCTTCTGAGATATGCTGGAATATCGAAAGTTATTAGCGCCTCTGTTATTTTCCGCCAGCTTGCGGTGTTAAATGCGTTTTTCACGTCGAGCGTAATTATTAAACAATATTCTTTTGAGCCCCATCTCCATCTCTCACCGCTAATCGCATCTTCTGCTATTCTTTTTATGAAATTGGCTGCATCAACTGTGGACCGCCCTTTTCTAAATCCAAATTGTGTTTCGGAGAGTCCTCCATTCGCCTCCATTGCTTCTGTAACTCTATTGGTAATTATGCGTTCCAGAAGCTTTCCTGTTGTATTAAGCATACATATTGGTCGATATGCAGAGGGATCCCCAGGAGATTTTCCCGCCTTTGGTAGTAGAACGAGCCGCTGGCGTTTCCATATTTTCGGAAATACGCCCTCTGTAAAGCATTCGTTAAACGTGTGAACGAAAACCTCAGTATTCGCTTTCACTGCTAGTTTAAGAACTTTATTCGGAATTGCATCAGGGCCTGGGGCCTTTCTGTCTTTAAATTCATCAACCGCAAGCAGCACCTCTCCAGCGGTGATCTGGGGGAATTTGCATTCAGCATGGGAGAGGATCTCTCTACTGAATGCTTTTTGGCCTGGAAACAGTTTGCTTACTATTATACCCAGTTGGTCGGCGCTTGTGAGCTGCGGCTGGACAGATGCCTGTAGCTTTTTAGTAACCACTTTGTATGCCATACCCCAAGGATTTTGTTCGGCACTGTCGCAAAGCTGGAGAAAACACTTCTTCTTGCTCGCTTTAATGGTTTGCTTTAATTCCTTTCGCTTGGCCCTGTAGTGTATTTGTTGTTCCAAATAATTGGCCGTTTTTCTGGCCCTTTGGTAGTCGCGCCTTGCTCTATTGCATTGTTGACGAACATCTGCTATCTGGGAATTCCACCAGTATACTGAGGGACGTCTGCTCGATGGGTTTCTTCCTCTTCTCCTCATTGAAGCATCACAGGCGTTTGCTATGGTGGTCATGAGCTTGTTGGCCATATTCGTAGCTCCTTGTGTTAGGGTAACTTCAGACATCATAACTTTTAGCGCTTCTTCATCTAGAGAGTCGATTTTCCAGCCCACTGTTCTCCTTTCGGTGCAAGACCCTGTTTGCTTTGGTTCGTTTATAGTGAAGATAATTGCTTGGTGATCGCTGTGAGTATAGTCGTCACTAACCTCCCAATGGACATTTCGGGATAGTCTACTAGTTATGAATGTTAAGTCTATTATAGACTCACTTCCGTCTTTTTTGAATGTAGCTTTACTTCCGGAATTTAATAGCACCACTTCTAGGGTCGAAAGAGCTGTCAGGAGCGCTCTGCCTTTGGGATTTGTTTTACGGCTTCCCCATGCTTGGGCCCATGCATTGAAGTCACCTGCGATTACAACCGGCGTTCTAGTTCTAGCATCGGTGACCAAGTTATCTAATATTGTTTCAAACACCTCGAGGTTGAAGCTAGGTGGTATGTAGCAACTGTACAGTATGATGCCAGCAATTTTCACGCAGACGAAGCCTACTTCCGATTTCAGTTTTTCTAATGGGAGTGGTTTTTTGGCACAACTCCATACCGCTGATCGCCCTGCGCTGGCCTTGGCCCATAGTTGACAGTCGACCACTTTGTATGGTTCACTCAGTAGAGCTACGTCGATATTCAGTTCTAATACCGACTGCTGCAGCAATTCCTGTGCCGCCTTACAGTGGTTTAGATTTAGTTGGCAAACCTTCATTCTTTACGTGTCTTTTGTACTGCCTGTACTGCCTGTACATAACAAGGGCATTCTCTTCCACCTGTTCTGTGCTTCAAATCTGCCAAGTTTTTCCTCGTGCAAATGGCACACCTCAGCTCTTTCTTGCAATCACGGGCCATATGACTTGAGTCACCACAGTTGAAACACGATCCCTTCATATCGTGTGGAGATCTGCAGTTTCGTGCTACGTGTCCAAACTCTAAGCATTTAAAGCATTGCATCGGCTGTGTTTTTTGCCGAATTCGGCAAACCACCCATCCTATACGTATTTTTCCTGCTGCTATTACTCTATTTGCGGCTGCAGCTGGGAGAAGTATAGTCGCTGTCTTCGTACCACTGTATGCCTTTCGCATAGATTTTACTGCGTCTTCTTTAAACTTTATCCCCTCGAACTCTTTTTCAAAAGCGGCGCAAATCTCTTCTTTCGTTGATACTTCATCCAGGTCTTTAACCTCTAACGCAATTTGCGAGGTGAGAGTCTGGACAGAGACGCTTTCGCCAAGCGCTTCTTCGACAGCTCGCTGTACCTCGGAAGTGTGCGAGTCTGTTGGTTTCTCCAGCTGAATGAGTAAGTCCCCATTGGTGGTTTTCCTTATTTTTGTTACCATCTCTCCTACGTGTTTCAGCTTTGGCTCGTTCCTGACAGCCCGCAAAATGTCTGCGTAAGACCTTCCCCCACGATCCTTTATTATTAAAGCATCTGGCCGTGGATGCTTAGGTTTTGGCTTCTTCCTCCTTTCTACGGTTTGCCAATCTGCCCTCTCCTCTCCTTCCATATTCTTGCTGGGTTGAACGCTTGGCTGTGATGACGCGTCTGTGACTCCCCTTTGAGATCGCCGAATAGAGTGGTTTACCGTGGTTGTTTGGCTCCCGGTATTTGTTTTTTCTTTCGGAGTTGGGGGTTTCGCTTTCTCAAACAAAGCAGAGAGTTCGCCTATAACATCGCGCATGGGCTGATGGATGGATCTTCTTTTTCCATCCTCCAGCATGTCAACAAGCTCGCGAATCTTTGCTCCGAGGGTAACCCATGCTGATGGCTGATAATCTGTTTGAGTCAGACAAACATTTTTGGGCACCGGACAAATCTCTGGAGGCGAACTCATCAACCTAGGACGCTTTCCAAAAACGTTGAGAGTCGTTCCTACTTCGGATGACTCACTCCCGGTTATTTGGGGTCCCGAAACTCCCTTATTATTTCGCCCTGCCGGGGGCGACCGGGAGACACTCATTTTAATTTTAAGCAAGCTTCTATTTTTTAATAATTTTTGCTATTATTTCTTTTAATTTATTTATTAATTGATTATTAATTAATATTTATCGATTTCCTATTAAATTGCTTACTATTTATTTAATTTAACTTTAATTTACTGTAACTCGTTATATTTATTGCTATTTTATATGCTATTTATTTATTATTTATTTTATTATTTATTTAGTAATTATTATTATTTTTAATAATTATAATTAGATAATTGTTTATATATTTATAAACGTATTCAACTACTTTTACTTCTAATTTAGTTGCTTCTGCCCACTGTGTGGCGATCTCAGCGCCACCTACCGTGATTTAAGAACAACGCCGGTAGGGGGTGTGTGTCTCCGCTATTTAAGCTCGGCTTTATTAGGCACCGGATGTTTCAATAAAGCTTGGCTTATTGGACCACTTTGCTGAACTTACTCCACTCGCTCAGCTGTTTTCAGCCCGATTTGGCGCGATTCAGCCTTTTGTTTTTTCTTCGTTTGCTACTTTGAAAAAACAAATCTCGCCTGAAAGAAAACTGGAAAATAAACACTTACAGTAAAAAGTCCTCTACCTCCAGAAGTGGGACTTGCAGCCTCCACGTAGACGCACTTTTTCACTGCACTTTTGGTGGAAATTATAAATTTATTACCACAAATATCACCAAAATTTAATCACTTTTTGAGAGCTTACACAAAAACACGTCCTCTCACAAAAGTATATAAAAACTCGTGATGGATGTGTGTTCATTGCTCTGTGTTTGTATGCATGTGTGTGTGTGCATACCTTTGTTCAGTTTGTTTACACTTTTCGTTATCATTTATTTTGATGTTTTATGTTTCGTTTAAGTGCACATTAGGCAAAGAGTTTGCATTTGAAGGCGCATACTTGCATACATACATACATACACACATACATATGTATGTATCTACAATTTCATGTTCATAAGTAAAATGCAAGCCAAGTGCACGTCCAAAAATTGTTGCTCAAATAAATCGACTGTTTGCTTAGTGCGCTATGTGGCTGGTGGCGCCGTTCTGCTGAAAAGCCAAGTCGTGCAGTTCCATTCCATCCAGTTGAGGCGCAAAGGACTACTGTGACGATATTCAGTATTATACGAAATTTTGTATGAAGTTTGAAAATTGCGCTTAAATGGTTTTGGTTTGATAATAAAATGCAAATATTTAGATTGAAAAATTTTGGAAATTAAAAAAACCACTAATAACTAAAATAAAAATACCAAAACGCGTTGCCCCTATTTATATGAATGGTAGTGTACATATATAATTGTACACAAGCATGTCTGTATGCTTTTAATCGTTTCATAAGTGTCTCTCAGTACAAACCTTCACGAATGTTCGTTGCGCATGCGCATTCGTGGAAGATTCTTATCGACTGCGTACATATGTAAGTAGGTAAATAAAAGATAAAGTAAATGAATGCATATACATAAATACATACATATGTTTGTACAAATATTGATAAAAAATACATACACAAGTACAAATGCGAAAAACCAATGCATTATACACTCACTCATAGGATGTAAATGCGCAGAACTGTGAGCAAAATAAAAACATTCAAATTTCAGAAATCTACAGTAATTTAAATTGACTTGAAATTAGCAATACGTTATATTAGAATTAAATAGGCTACGAAAATTTTTATATATTTCAAATAAAAATTATAATTTTTTTTTACTTAAATTTCAACAGTTTTTGCTAAAGAACAAACTGAGTTGATGCGGAAGACAAAAACAGTACAAAGTTTACAGATACCTACAAAATTTGTTATGTACCTGTAAAAAAAAACTCAATATAATATTAATACAAATAAAGTCATATTTCACTGAGAAATGTGCATATTTTAAATAATGTTATACTTTAATTTGATACTTAAAATAATTATTGTGAATCAGATATGTTTTCTACAAAATTTCTAGAAAAGAAATTTTGAACTAAACGCTCGTTAAACAATTTTTTGTTTGTTGCCTAACTAAATGTCTATTTTTATAAATTTATGACAACAAGAAGAAATAGCATAAAATGGTTTTGATTAAATTTAAATTTGCCACTTTTAAATGTTAATTAACTAAAATTATCAGTTCAAGCATAGCTGAATTTGGAAAGTAAAGTAGGCATCTTAGTTGGAATTTTGATTTTAGAGAAGCCAATTTTTTTAAAAACTGACTTTATTTTATTTAAAACTAAAATAACTCAGTCATATGTGTACGAAAATATTTATATTTTATATTTTTAGGGTTAGAAAACAGCACAATCGCAAATTGTATCACTCTTATAAAATTTTAAATTTGGATGAAAATTAATTGGATTGTTTTATGTTAAATTTTTTTAATTGAAATTATATGGTTTTTGTTTGTAAATGTACCGTATTTTAATTGAAAACTCTTAAAAAATTACTACGTACCGTATTTACAGACTCTATTCAGAAATTATAGCAGATTTGGGCACTTTATTTTTCTTTTAATTAGCTAAAATTATTTTTCAACTAAAATATGGTGCTCTCAAAAAAAAAACCATAAACACCAATTTTTTTAACTATTTAGTGAATGTACACTAAATTAAAAAAATTTCATCAAAATTTTAAACTTTTTTAGAAAGTTTTTAAAAATTTTGAGAGTGCAATTTTTTTGGCTTGTTGAATTTTAGTCTGAGAAAGTTTAAGTTTCCAATGTCTACCGGTTATCACTGATTTTAGACAATTTTTTTAAACTGGCAGTTTCCTCCATTCAACGCAAAACCGCGTTTATTTTTTAAATGCAAGGAATTGCGAAGAGAAAGTGGTAATTGGTGGCCAATAGAAACTTGCACTTTGTGGTACTAAAATTGCATAACCCAAAAATTATTATTATTTTTTTGTTATATGATTTCTACATCTTTTATAAAATTAAAAAAAATTTAATGCTGTTTGTTACAGAGCTTACGATGTATTAATTGACAAATAGTTTTAATTGATTTGATGCCAAATAAATAATCAAAATGTGTTAATTGAGTTTGTGCTATAATTTGTGAACTGAGTGTATGTATTTGAAAGTCGGTGCAACATAAAGGCATTATCAATGAGTACACAACCACGAACTTACATATGTACATTAAAGTAATAAAACAAAAGCAAAAACAAACTCATTTATCTTGACGCAAAAAAGTACTTTCCTGAAAACGTGTAAAGAAGTATATGTACATTTATAAAAACACGCAATTGTGTATGTATGCTTGCATGTGTGTATGTGTGCCAGCAACAATCGCTCGCAAAGATCTTCCGTTTTGATTCTTTGAGTGCTATATTCGAAGTCGTGCATTGCGCATGCGTGTGGGTTTTCAAGAATCGTGTAGCTAAACGCATCAGAAAACAAATGTACAAATGCTTTATTTAGATGCGTGTGACATGGTACATACTTCGCACTCGTATGTATGTATATACAAACAAAAGCATAAGTGTGTATGTTTGTATGTATGTTTGCGCTTAGCTAGTGCTGTTAAATGCGCCACGATATGCATCTGCGTTAAGTGGCGCGGAGGCGTTGTGTTGTGCTTCTGACTGCCTGGAAAATATTTCTACTTCCACTACCACGAAATGCAATAAAAATCAGCTAAAACAAAAAAGGCAAAAACAGTAGCTTTACGCTGACTGACATGCAATTCTCACTTGAGTTGTCATCCACAAGGAAAGAGCCCACGCACATGCATTCGCTTGAACAAATGCAATTGTGTAAATATTTACACACACGCACACTCACGCACAAACATTTAAACATTTACTTTTTTTTTATTTATCAACTTTTAATTGCATAATTTTTCTCGACTTCTTTTTTGTCTATTCACAGCAGCTGCCAACGCAGAAGCACTACATACTCGATACTCAACCGGCTCCTGCGCCAGCGCCAGCGTCGTTGACACTCTCGTCTGCCAGCCAAGCAGCTGCGTTAGACCAACAACAACCCTCAACACAAACTAAGACGCTGCACAAGTCGAGTAGCGCAAATCAACAGCAGCTCACTTCTTTGCAAGAGCAGCAACAACATGCGCATAAACAACAACGAAAACATATAAAGAATCTGCAAGCGACAGCAACAGCAGCAGCAGGCGTAGGCGCAGCTGCAGCAGCGGCGGCGTATTCAAAGCCACCATCACCATCAGCGCATCATCAGACGGCGAATGCGAGAGCGGCGGTTGGACCCGCGCCACCACCACTACGCCTACGTTCGCCAGCAATCGCTGCACATACACAAACTACTTACATCATACGCAAGGATATAAAAAGTTTTAATTTCTCCGACATCGAAGTCAATGAGGAGGATGCAACGGCGGCGGCGCGTCTCGACGATTTGGCGCGACGCAGTCGCAATGGTGAACTGTTGCACGATTTGTGGCAGCGCGCCGTTACAGCGACGCCACAGCCGCCGATCACTGAACTCGATGACATTTTCATTAGCGTCAAGACAACGAAAAATTATCACGACACACGTTTGGCTTTGATCATCAAGACGTGGTTCCAATTGGCGCGCGATCAGGTGAGTGCATGAAAACGAAGTGAAAATAGTTCGGGCGAACTCGTATACTCGCGATCGCCGATCAGTTGGGATCAGTTGGCGCGCTCATTGTTGGTTGGGATAACAACTAATTGGCACAATTTAACTGTTGCGATGGAATAGCAAAAACTAAATCTGTGACTAAGAATTGGCAACGCTAATTATGAGCAAACCTTTTGGTTGCCATTGTAGCAACAACGATCGCGATCGGGGTCAGTTGTGAGGCGTTAATGAGGTTAAGGTATTGGATTTGCTATGATGAGGCGATAGTCGTGTTTACAATTGTAGATATACGGTTGAGTAATTAATTTGAGCAACGTTGAGATAAAAGCGCTCCTGCTAGAGTGGAATGAAAACGTTTCACCATCGATCTCTTAAGTAAAGCCAGCTGAAATAAAAAATAGTTCTTATGTTACGTTGTAAGCCACTCACATTATAAGACATTGGTCTCTCTGAAAGCACTCAAAGTAAGAGAGCATTTTTTCTACTGAATTGGTGAGGTATTTATGTTCAATTTTGCTACACAAAGTGGACACTATCAGCAGAGCTTACCTTTGCCTTCTTAGCATTTCTCCAACCCTTTCGAATTTCTGACGTGTCAAAGACCGTTTTCACTCCATAAATTATATTTGATAAATATTTGATGATTACGTACATTCGCAAGATGAGAGTTGTATATAATTCTGATCTTAGTATAACTCAATTACTGTCAACGCAGAAATTGAAATCGCTTTACTATTTTATTTTATTTTAAATATATTTTCCGAGACTATAAATGCTTACGAAAATCTTGGCGGCAGTCGCTTGATATCTTTTTTCATCATTTTTATAGCGCAAATAGCTAAGGAAAAATACCTTATAAGAATAGCTAAAAAACGCATTAAATATTTATTTTCTGTTATTGTAGTTAGACCTCAGATCGTCTTGTAGTTTGCTAGTCTTTTATTATTGCTAGATATATGTATATATTCAAACGTACACACACTTATCGGTTATATGAGGTGTTCATTTAATCAGTTTTATATGCAAATCTGCTAAAGCATTCATTTCTCTATCAAAGCGTGTTTGTTTCTTTCATCTGAAAAAAAAAATATCTCTTTTAAGCTACCAAATTAATCGGCTTACACCAACATGGCCACTAAATCATGCATATCGCCGTTAAATAAATAAATTCCTACATCAATATTTACTTAATTAAATTTGCATTTATTTAATGCTAATAAAACACAACTTCCCAATCATCGACGGATCGGTTTAATATTCTTAATTATGTACAAGCTTTTTTCGACTGAGTATTTGCATAATGGATTTTATCGCAAGTTTTATCAAATTTATTTTGCTAATGAGCTTATAAAAAAAAATTAAATTTGTTGCTGTTTTGCTTAAAAAACCATGTAATAAATTCGAAGAAAAAATTTAAATTAAAAGATTAATGTCTCTGTAGCGGCCATATTTTTTTAACAGCAACACATACTAGAATGATAAAAATATAGTGTAGAAACTACAATGAAATCAGCACAATAAAATTAATTTACATACAAAATTATACAAAAATATCCGCTGGCATTTTTATGCCGCAATGTGAACACAAATCACCATCTTTTTGTGTGTGCGTAGAAAAGCAGATTTACACGAACAATTCTATAGAATTTTTGAAGACTGAAGTGAATAAGTAACTGTATTCGTTTGCTTCTTGCATTTGTTTCTTTTTTTATTGAAATTTAATTAAGTGAAAAGGAACTCCGTTTGCCACTTCATAAATCAAAAGCACCAAATACATTTCTGTCACCGCTGTCCTCTGTTGCATATATTTATAAACTTACATTTATATATTTACAAATGTAAATGCCTTACTTATGTACATAAACAAATATGTCTTAATGCAGTTTTGAACGCTTACGGTGCTAAATACAATCGAATTTTTTCAACACTCGAGAACATTAAAAAAAACCATATGTTTTGCGTTATGAGATTTCTTTCCCTTCGCCGTTTCAAAGTCATCTTGCTTGAAGTTGAAGTGTGAAGAGGGCGTTAAAAATATTTATGTCAAAGTAAAATGTAATTGGCGCAGACAACTCATTTGTTTGTGTGTGTTTTCGGCAGGGTGAGTCTGAGCGTGAAAATCCTAGGCTTGGTTGTGGGAAATCCGCTCCCCTTGAAAATTATTTTCGAGCACACAGCAGACGAAGTGTTTCGAAGGGTGTCTATTGGAATTTGTTTAAGCGTGGGAATCTTAATAAAATGTAAATATTTACAAGTGCTTCAATTTAGTGCGCACCCAATACAGGGTGTCCTACAGATACGCATTTTACTTTGAGTGTATATTGAGAGTTTTTTCTCCACACTGTTTTTGTGCAACCCAAAAACTTGCTCTCCACATAATTGTATACGCCTTGAAAAACAGCAAAACCAAAGACTGTGCAATGTTTTCTATTTTGTAAAAATTCTATTTTGTAAAAAAAATCCATTGCGTTGAAAAAGTTTATATATAAATAGAAACAAATATTATTATAAGACAATAGTCTCTATTTATAGCACATAAAGAAAGCCATGAATACTTCAGCCTCTCTTTTAGTATGTTTTAAAAAAAATATAATCGAAATTCTCTTTATAACACAATGGATGGATGGATTTGGGGTAGGCCGGAAAACCCAAACATGAGTTTACCAAACACTCAGACATTGTCGCCCATTGTACTTGAGGCCTGTAAAAAAGATAAACAGGATGATGGAGAAGGGGTGAGTGGGGAGTCATAGGAGGTAATTACTCCTCAGCAAACTTCCCCGATTCTTTAACCAACGTGCGTAGTCCGCTGAGGGAAAGAGAATGTATCTTGTCCGTTCTCAGAACATCCCACCCAAAGATGCGCCACCTGAGTCGAGAGAACGCCGGACAGCTGCAGAGAAAATGCTCTGTACTATCCTCGTCCTCAAGGCAGAATGCGCATAGCGGATCGTCGATGATACCTATGGTGATCATGTGTAGCCCCCATGGGTTTTGTTAGTCCTGTCAGAGCTCGCAGCTCCCTCCTCCTCTGGCTGAGGACAAATTGCGCCACTGCCCTGTCTGGCCTTTTCAGAAAGCACTTAGTTATTTTGCAGGAGTCATAAGTTCCCTGATGTACCTGACAGTTCCCGCCATACTTGACTCGATGATTGGTTCCGGCCAACTGGGTAGTCCGCCAACTATCCAGTCTGCTACTTTGAGTATTGCGAAGACCTCCGATTGAAACACCGTTGTCATCTGACCCAAAGCAGAGAAGCTCCTGAAGTTACCCTTCAGATGCCTGCCAGCTCCAGTCCCATTATCAGTCTTGGAGCCATCAGTGTAGAAAGTTTTTACCGAGCTCCTCAGAAGAGCATCTCTCCATTCTTTCGTTGTAGGAAAGCTAACGGCGTATTTTCTCCCAAAGGAGACCCCGATATTATTTTGTCATTTGGGGCCAACACCATACTTATATGTTTTTGTAGAACAGTTTTGATTTTCAATCTAATTGTATTTTTATTCGGTTTAAAGTGCTTCAAATCAGGGCCTTCGTTCTGTTAATATTGCATTAGATTTTAGGAACTTAGGCCGCTGACATGTCTTAAAGAATCAGGCTTGTAAAATATACTGAGTTAGATGAAGAATTAACTTGCAAAACAAAGTTATTATTTTTATCTCAGTAAAACGCCGATTTCACTAAGCAGCGTTTTATTTTATATCTGACAAACAGTTAAAGAGGCACGTAAAATCAAATACATAAGTGTCAATCACAGAAATAATTAAAAGCTCACACTGATATGCTATTGTGAATCTAAGTATCAATTAGAAACAAGTTTTAACGTATGTACATACGAAAGCATTTGCAATCACCCTCGAGGCCATAAATAATCTTCATCCTCATCGTAAGTTTCGTTTTCGGACGATATCATTTACTCTTTACTGTGTGCTTAGTATACATTTTGCGTGAAACTCATGATAATGGTGATTTTATAATTTTTTATTTTTATTGCATATAATCGTATTTTCACCCAGATATTCCTCTGTCCATGTTTTTTCGTTCTTCATTCTCGACGGCTTAAAATATTTAAAATACGCCTCTTCGTGATGCCAATCCACCTAACCTATCCCAACCTTTACTTTTAATGGTGGATGTTCCAGTTTATCTGCACAAGAATTGCCGTCTGTAATGCCTATTATACTGCTTTGCATTTCGAGCGAACAGTGTTGATACCCAAAGTTGGTGAACATTTATACGGAATAGTTTACAAGCCAGCCGATCCAGCTCTATATACTCGTATTAGAAATGTTAGTGGTGCTGGCACTACCAGATCACAATAAGTCTTACTTATTGCTTACTATTCTCATTTATGTATGGATATTATTTGGAGTCTGTGATGCCAGCTGTTAAGCGCATTATAAATGGAAGTCATTTATCTTCCGCACATAATACTAGGCAGTTTTGAGAGCAGATAACTTAAACTTCTGGGTTTCATTTTTATGTGGCGTTTAGACAGCGCTTTAGTAAATTTTGTCTACTCAAAATACATGTAAACAATTTGCTAATTGTCGCAATTAAGCACTGTTTGAACGCCGCTTCACATAGCTCTTCTTTTATTGTCTCTAAATCGTACTTTTCCACTTTCTTTCATACAATCATGCCTCTCAGCCAATTAAAAAAATGTACATATTTATTTAAAAAAAACGAATAGAGAACTTGCTAATTGACTCAATTAAGTTTAGGTGTGAAACTACATTTAGCATTGGCGACAAATCGTAATGAAGTAAAACAAAAAGCAATAATTTTTTTTTCAGACTTTTTGCAGCACTGCGAACCAAATCTGACTAACCCCCAAATTCAGTAAGCAGTCTCAGTCTCTAATAGAGACAAAAGTCACAATTTTAGACCAGTTGGCATTCATTAGTTTCAAAATAAAGCCTGAAGTCTCAAAATAAAGTCTCTAAATAGTGACCTGGTGATGAGCAGGTCACAAAAAATTAAAATAAAAGTCAAAGAAAAAAACGTGAAAGCGAGGAAAAGCAACAATCTCTAGCTCATTTTGAGACTTCAGATTTTACCAAGTTACTGAATTCGGGCATAAAACCAGATTTTGAAGATATTTTTTTATATTTTTGCAAATATGCAAATCAGTTTAAAGTAAAATAGTTTAGAATTTGTCATGCACAGCGTCCTTGCAACTCTACTACTAACTATTGTAAATAATTCCTAGACATAGAATGAATTGAAATAAAATTTTCCATCTTTTAAGGACTAATGTCCAAGCGTGAAATATATGCAAACTCACGCATTCACTTCATTCATCTTACTTAATAAATATTTTTAAATACTCGTACCTATGTATGCATGTATGTATGTTTGTATGTTCAAATTTGTTGACTGAACGTTTGTTATTTGCGTTGTCGCATTGCATTTCATAGCACAGTGTAAATACTTTTGTTGCTTTTGTTGCTAATGCTGTTGTTGTAACGTGTTGTGGCAAGAATTAAAATCGAAGAGCAGCGACAATGACAACAACAATTATGCTTAGTGGTTAACGTGTGGATAAACAGTGACAACAACAACTCATATTTTAGACGCTCATAAACGCCTTTGAAAATGGCAAATAAACGTGATGAGCACGTTCGCCAAAGGCAACACCAACAACAAACAGTGGTACTATTCGTAACTACGTGTGTATGTAGTTGTTGTGGTTGTTCTTGTTGTTACATTTGCTAGGATTGTGGTGGCAATGGCTGGGCAAGTGTTGACAACCAATGTGAGGCAAAAAAAACAGAAAGCAACCAAAGTAAAATAACCAAAGGCAACCGGCAAGCGGCAACGTGTCCAACTAGTCAAAATAAACATTACTCTAAGCTTGTTGTTGGTTGTCGACGTCAATGTGACTTCTACACCGCTGCCATTGAATTCTTCTATGGCCAGCCAATACGTTTTTGTGGACGACCACGTATTTGCTTTCTTCTTTAGTTTGATTGTCTGGGGTATTGGCGCTTTGTTGGCTTGGTGGATTCGCTTCGGTGGTTTTCCACCGCATTCTCTCTTGGGATTCTATGGTTTTACATGTGTAGATACATAAATATGCTGTATAGATGTTCATATGTTCATTAGAATGCCTCATTTATAAAATTTTCCGATTTTCCAACGAAAACCTAATAAATACTTGAGTTTGTTTACAGAAAACAAATTTAAAAAAAACTTTTTTTTTGTTATTGTTGGACATATGTATGTATAACTATTTTATTTAATTGTTGGAAATATATAAATTTTTTTTTTAAAAGCTTGTAGGTAAAAGGCCTTTTTTTTACAGATAAGCTATTCATTCAAAAACTTGCAAACTGCACTCCAATTTTCAAAAACATTTTTTTTTATTTATGCATCTGGTCACAAACTACTCACACTATGAGTGTTGTTTCTCAATGTATGTATATCAATTTAAGTTTTTCGAAAAAATTATGAAGAAAAAGTACTGCAAATGTTAAAAAAAAATTTAAGAAAAAAATTTGAGAAATATTAACAAAAACTTGATTATTTGCTTTTCAAAATTAAAATTCAGGTTATATAAGCGCTAAGTTATAAATTTGCCATTACAACAAAAAAATCTTTAATATATTTAAATTTTAAAATTATCGAACTTTCTTAAAAAATTTCTTCAAAAATGTGGCATTACTTTTTTAAAAATTTATTAAATGAAAATTCGAATAATACTTTATATGTGTTAACTGGTCGTCTGTGTATTTATATTTCGTTGTGAATCGTTTCAACTCATTTGGAAAAGAGTTTGAACAAAATATATAAAAAACTAATTTTGGGTTGGAAAAACTTTGTAAAAAAAAATGGAAAAAAAGTTTAACAAGTATTTGAAATTTTAAAACAAAATTAAAATTCAGGGTAAATAACTTCTTAATTACATTTCGAATATTTAAAACAAAACAAACAAATCGTTTAGATATTTTTTAATTTTCAAAACCAATGCCATTTCTCAAAAATTGCATTAAATACTTATGTATGTATATGGCTATTAATTTTTGATAATTTATTTAATGAAAATTCAAATAAAATTTTATATATACATAATTAAAAAAACATTTGTATGTATATCTATTTAAAAAAAAATTTAACAAAAGATTTCAAAAAAAAGTATTTGAAGAAAACCTTTGTCAAAACAAATTTTAAATTTAAGATTAATTTTGAAACGAATATTCTTAAAAAATTCATAGAAATTATAATTTTAAATCTTTAGCAAATGTTTTCTTGGTTCAATAGCTCACACGAAATTTCACTAAACATTATCAAAAATTTGTCTCTATATGTATTTACTTACAGTTTAAAAAAATTTAAAATTTTTTAAAAAATTTTTTAAATTTTAAATTTTTTAAATTTTAAATTTAAGATTAATTTTGAAACGAATATTCTTAAAAAATTCATAGAAATTATAATTTTAAATCTTTAGCAAATGTTTTCTTGGTTCAATAGCTCACACGAAATTTCACTAAACATTATCAAAAATTTGTCTCTATATGTATTTACTTATTTGTTTGATTCATTATTTTTTATTTTGTTAAAGATTTTTTAGTTCAACGACTGTTTTGAGTGCGATCTATAAAGTTTGTTAGCAAGATATGCTTGTATACACAAAATATATTAAACTATTTGTAAAATATTTTTTTAAAACATAAAAATTAAAAATTAAAAAAATACAAAAATTTCAAAAAAAAAAAACTCAAAATAAATAAAACTTAAAAAAAATTCTAAAATTTACTTTTTTGTATTTGTACCAAACAAAAAACAGATCAAAAAATTAAACGGATTTTTCACGCAAGTAGTATGAGCCACCTTAATGCCACACATACATACCTAAATTTTTCTTTGAAAAATAGCCGCAGCGTAGAAATGAAAAGCAATGCGACAAACAGGAGAGAGAGATAGGTTGCGGCTTCAGTGGTAATGAAATATAAATATTTTTCTGCTTTACCGATGCGTGTTTGCGCATTGAATATCAATAAAGTAAGCATAAGAAAACTTCAACAAATGGATGAGTTTTGATTCAAAATTTTCTTCCTTGGCTGTACAAGCAGCCATTCGTTGTAGACCTATTTGTAAACATCCAACTTAAATCACTGTAACTTGACGCCAATTTACATAGAAATGCAACGTGCATGCGCAACTAACTCCACACACATTTGTGCGGTGCATTTGCAACTCTGTTTGGTGCATATAATTGCAGCTGCCATTGTAGGAAATTGGTAGTTAGCCTCTTTGATGCGCGTAGCATAAAACTCTAATTTTGCAGGTGCATTCCATGTAAGCAATTATGCATTTGCGAGTGTCCATTTCGCAACGCAATACTACCACACTACTTTTCTAATCAGCACATTTTTTAACCATAAAAATTAAAGTAAACAAGTACTTTTAGCCGCAACTAAAAGTGAAAAGCAAATATCAGTTTAACTGCCCATCGTTAGTGTGTGCATTTTGGAGCGGCAAAAGGAAAAATTGTCAGCTAGCCAGCAGTCAGCGGTCCCCAGAAATAACTGCAATTTTCGCCAACTAAGGAGCTCGTAAATCGATGGACCATTTAGAGTGGAACGAAGCAGCAGCGGTCCATAAATTGTGCCATAGATTTAGTACTAGCCGACCAACTATTCGACTACAGCCAAGTCGTCATACGTGCGCATGCGTCGCATACCTTTGTAGTACAACAGCGCGCACACAAACACAAACACACAAACATACACACATCTGAAATTCTGTATAAGTAAATGCCGGCTTGTTTGTCAGTTGGTGGTTGCTGTTCATTTTTTTCTCTCCAACTACTTTGATTGCGCTGCTTTTCTCATCGTTTCAATTCCAATTCACACAGCCCCCGATCTACTTTTGTATGCGATGCGCGTAAATCGCCATTTTAGTTGCACTTGTTGTTGTTGTTATTGTTGTTCTTGTTAGTATAGTTATTGATTGTTGCGGCTGTCGTTGTCATCAAAGTTGCAGACAATTTCTTCTATAATTTTTCTATCTTCCATTATGGTGTCGAATCTTCTTCGTCTTTGTCTGTCAGCTACGTAGACTCGTATTCCGACTGCCATCTATGGTGACAACGACACTGCAGAAGGACAATTGCGAAACAGTTCATTTTACACAAAGCCACACAACAACAACAACAACAACAACTGTGCGGTGAAGTTCATAAAAAGCGTAAAACTGAGAAGCACAGTGTGCAAAACCCCTTCCACTTTAGTATAATATTTTTGAAGCTAAAGTTGCTGGCACAAAATGAGCTTTCTTCGAACTTTGAAAGCTTTTATAGTCAAAAGGTAACTGCAAACGTAAACAACAAAATCAGTAGAGCGTTGCTGAACCGAAAAGTGTACATAATAAACAATGCTAGGCAGCAATTTAAAAAGCCTTTGGAAATAGGCAATCTTGCGTATTTTAATAAAAATTAATTTCGTAAGCTGATTTCAGGAAAAAAAAATATACAACGCAATTTCTATAGCTGTTTCATTGTGGTCGTACCAGCAAAAGCAACGACAAACATTTAGGTCGGCCCAAAAGAGGTCGTTACGCCAGAAATCCATCGAATGATATTTAGAGTGGGCTCTGGCATACCTACAGCCTCTTAACTGAGCGGCAAGATCACATTTAAAGTAAACCTTTATAGTGAAATGAGAAAATCCTTCAAAGCGCTATAACATATAAATCTTTGCACTATTCTCAACTTTGAAACAATTCAAGCACATTTAAACAATGAAGACATGTGGCCATCTTCCACATTTTCAAGTACATTCAAGGCTGATTTAGGAGGTAACCTTAGTAGAATTAACAATTTGTTTTTTCATTTATCTTAAATGTCAAACTTTTTTTTCATTTAATAAAAACAAAAAGATCTGTTTACATCTGGTTCGTGCTATTTTAGTAAAAAAATATGTTGTGCATTTTGCTCATCAAATCAATGAATATTTTGTATATTTGTGTTGTGCATTTTGTGGCCGACTAGTATAGAGTTGGGAAAGTGCGTAATCTGCAAAAAACGGCACCTAAAACTCGGAGTTTCTTTCTTAAAAGTGCCGCAAGAGTTTTTATTAACATATCAAAAAACCTGCCAGGGTTGCAATTTCTCTACTGCGGTTACCTGTTACATCTGCCTTGAGTACATTTATTTTCATTTTTGACAGCTGATTTGAGAAAAATATGTTTCTTTTCTCAATCCCAATAACTATTGTGAACCGTAGATATAATATTTTTTTCTTTTTTACTTTTTGCTATATTTTTTCGCCTGACTCATTTAATTCCTAATAAAAAATATTAATCGAAAAACTGAGCGATTTCTCTTACGAATTATCAAATCAAGTACATGCATACATAAATACCTACGAGTATATATAAAAATATTATCAACTCTTTAAGCGACTCTAAGCCACTGTACGCTTAGCAACTACTCGTAACGCTAAATTGTTATTGGTTAACTTAGTGGTGATGCCGTTGATTACTGATGGCGAGCGGAGCTTTGCTTGTCACTCGTTTCTTGTCCACGAAACCACATGAAATTTTCAATTATCTTTGCATGAATGTGTCAATATACTCGTGCATACATACATACATACCGATTTACCTTCAATATGGTAACCGCTAAAATGCAGGTGCCCTCGTCTGAGTGAACTCAGTTAACTGTGGCAGCGTTGATTGGGTGAAAGGCATGCAATTCACGGGTTAATAGTTTGAGGGAGCTCGTTGGCTCTGATGGTGATACATTTGTACGTGCAGTTAGTTTGTGTAAAAGTAATTTGGGTAACTTTAAAATTTATTAAACAACTTGTTAGGTTAACAGCAGTGTGTTGCTGAAGCCAATTTAAATATAAGTATAGTTCAGATAAAGCTTTTTGCAACTCGTTTCTCTTTTATGTATGTATTTTTTTTCATGTAACCAAGTAGTATTTTAATATACCAGCATATGATACTAACTTCAGAATTAGTCAGTATTTGCATGGCCGTTCTATGACCCAGTTCGGCATTTGATACTTTTATCGAAGCGAAACACAGCTATTCAAAAGGGTCGACACTTTGTACATTAAATTGCTTTTTTTTTGTTTAGGTTTTGTATAAATCATTGTGAATTAAACATTAAAACATAAACTATTTCTAATGTTAAAAAATTTGACATTTTAGGAAATCATAATTTTAACATTAAAAATACCTTGACATATTTTTAATATTTCAAATTTTGTGTTGGCGATAAAGCGGATATCTATTTTCTGAATTCCTGAAAACAATTTTCGTCTCAATTTAAGCGAAAGAAATACACTGAAATTAGTTGAGAAATTAGTTAAAAAACTATATTAATAAGCGTTTTCAGTTTTTTTTTGTTCAAAGTATCAAAGCAACGTGTCCTTCTCGATTCTAATTTGGACTTGAATACTTGAATATTGTATTTATTTTTAAACTTTGAGAACTAAATCTTACGGGTGCCACATAACTTGCCGATCTTCACAAGGAAGTCGCACTCTAATTCTTGTGATCGTCTTTCTAAAAAAAAGGTTGTCCTTGAAAAATCGTTTCCATAATTCTCGGTTTTGTGGGCCATTAAACACCAGCTATTTTAAAAGTCAAACAGCTGATGATATTTAAGAAGGTATAATGAGAATAAGTGTTGTCTTTTAAGCGGTTAGTGAGGCACAAAGTTTTAACACTGTACTTCGGTTAATTGCAGTAAACTTATACATAAATTAACTTGTGAGGAACATTGAGAGGCTCGAGTACTTCAAAGCAAATAACATTATTATTAATATAAAATAAGACATGTGGCCGGGTGTGTAGCGGTGTGTGCTATAACTCGATATACCGCTGGGTTCTAAGTTCGAATCTCAGCGAGCGCAAGTAATAGAAAATTTCCCTCCATTTGTGGTAAAACATAGGAGACGCACACCACAAATAGTACTCGTAGTAGAAGCTCGGCGAAACACTGCGACCAATTAGAGTGAACGCCAAATTAATAAAAATAATAATGAATTGTAAACACAACAGCCTTTAATTTGAAAATCTTAAAAATTCTTCAAGTATCATGATGCAATAATGAAAGGTGTTGTACGTTAGCAACTTCTCGCTCTAAATCAGCCATCTTGTATGCCCTTAATTTGTTGATAATGGGTTTTCTAAAAGCGAGAATTGGAATAAGTTTTTGTAAAAATTGTCAAGTATTTGTTTAATGAAACATTATTTATTAAATTATTAAGGAGCATTTTCAATACAACATTTTATTGGTAAGAAAATATCAATTTTTTGATAACTCCCATTTCTCAAAAGCCGCCTTCAACCGACTCGTCTCATCAACGTCGATTTTTAGTTTTCTTAACCAACCAATTTAACCAATGGATGTTGTATTCTATTAATTATACTATAAAGGCTAAAGGAACTCCATGGACCTGTTTTTTTTTTGCTTTTTCAGTTATCAATTAGTACTTCCTTTCTAAAAATCCCGCCTTCAGTGGTTTTATGCTCATACTCGTAACCGTTGAGGATTACCTTCAGTTTCTTCATGAGCCAATGATTGGAAATAAACTATATTAATGTGGGAAAACCCGTGAGGTTGTACTTTTCCGAAAAAAAGTTAATCGCTGGACAAACATTGTTATGTTATTGGTACGGTTTGAATGCATTTGCGTCATATTTGAACATTTTACATTAATTTCTAAAGAATAATCATTATCAAAGAAGTTTGTCTATTTTAATTTTGGCATCCAAAAACACTAAAAATTCGTACTGTGCGCAGGTTTTACCATAATTTAAATACAAATTATGTTATTTATTTTATTTTTTCAGTTTTCATATAAAATTCATAATATTCCAATCATTGTGGTTAAATTTTATGAGAAAATCTTCACTCATTTGTACTTTTTCCTAAGAACGACCTTCCTTTATTCCCATTTCTCTAATACTTCCAAAATACAACTTTGAGCTAAGGGCGTTCAAACTGCCGCTGTCACAACGTACAACACCTTTCATTATTCCATCATGTTCAAGTATATATGTAAAAATGTTTCGATATGTCATACATCATACGCATACATTTTCATTTTATCAAAAATATAGATCGTAGTCATGCTATAGTTCCATGGCACTGGATCCATTATAAAATTCAACAGCACAAGTCTGGGGAGAAATATATCCGACAGAGCGGGTGTTTTGATCGACTTTTATTGAAAGTGTTTTCAAGAAATCTTTATCAACGTCTTCTTTTCCAACTGCGGAAAATGTAAGACTCTCGCCGCCATCAATTGCCGAATATTTAGAAAGTGGGCAACTTTCATTCAAAGTCGCACCAAAGCCTCGCCAGCGTAGAGCGGATGCGCTTAACTTGAACTTAATTATCAGCATCTCAAGTACAAGCTACGAAGCAAATTCCAAAATGTATGCAGCACATTGCTGCTATGCTTCAACTATATACATATTTATTTTGTTATTATTACTTTTTCTTTAAAACCTAATTTCATATATGAAATTTGTATGCCCTCGACTGCAACACAATGGCACTATTCATAAATACCCAAGGGCTGCATCAAGTTCTTAGCCTTATTCGCTGACACAGCAACTCGTTTTCAAGTCACCGAGGCAAGAAAGTCACCGCTGCAGGCAACAAGCGAGCTATCCAAAATGCCGCCTTTCTTTTTCCGTTCCTACCGCGATCTCGTTAAGACGAATTAAATGTGACTATCGCTTTGAGGTGAATTTTAAACAGCACAGGGACCCAGTTAAACTCTACAACACATCACTACTGTTGCCCCAAGTGACCAGCTGCTTAACAGTGTGTGCAAAAAATTGAATTGAAGGCGAAAAGAAAACTCTTTGGAAAATCCAAAAAAAAAATAAAAAAAGCACAGCTTTGGTTGGTTACTTTCGGCTGGAATTGATTTGATAGCATTTTATATTTATATGCAAACGTTTAAGAAAGAAAAAAGAACACAAATACAAACTTACCATGAATATCAGCATGATAACAAAAATAACAACAATAAAGATATGTATGTATTGCATGTGCACTACGGCCAAGTGGAGTAGCAGCCAATGTGCTGCATGGCAGTTTATGGATTTATTGCGCATGCGCGCCAAATTCGCGCAAATGCACACACACACACACACACACACATCAGCTGCTGCTATCTGCAGTAAGCGCTGGTATGCACATAATATGTGTGGTAAATGCCAAAAGTAATAATAACAATGGCTTGAAGAGTAGACAACTACGAAAATAAGTACGCCACTGCAGCGAATGGCTTTCTCTGTCTTCTAACTGGCAAGCAGTTCGGCTGGTGGTGGTGGTGGTATGCCATTTATGTAGACTCGCTTTTTCTTTTGTTGTTCTTGTGTGGCTGTGTGACTTGTGTGGCTGGCTGAGTGCAGTCACAGTAGTCCTTGCGGCAATTGTGCACATTCACCATTTCCGTCTTTAAGCCAATTTGATTTTGTTTTACCATAAATTTGCATTTCGTCATACTTACATTGGGTCGCTCAACGGTGCCTACATATGTATGTACATACATAAATACTCACTGCACACATATGCACACACAGATGTTTATCAACGGCGCGCATTTGGTCAGTCGAATGTGCTGGCGTCCATTTGTGGCGGCCCCCCAACACAACGCTTGGAAGTTGCTTGCCTCTTCTGTGTGTACGAACATACATACGAGTACTTATATATATTTGTATAGAAGTAGGTGCATTCGCTTTAGGCGACTCCTGGCTGCCGCTGGAGCGCACATAAATTACCATTTGACGTGATCATTTGTTCAAAATCGGTCGTTTGGACGGCCGGTCGGTCGTTGGTACGCTTCATCAGTGGTTGGGCGGGGAATAGCGCGCCTGCTGGGTTGAATTTGTGAGCCTGTTGGGCGCTTGGCGGTAGTGGGGGGAAATGAGTAGAAATGGCTGATGACAGCCGCCAATATTTGCCTTGCCATTGTTTGCTGTTATTTTGGATAAAAAAAAAAATACATACTTACATGCATGTGTATAGCTTGGTTTGTTGTATTTAATATATGTTTGTGCCTTAAAATGTATCTGCATACAAAAATCATATGTAAATGTATGTTCGTATGTATTTATTGATAAATGAGTATCAATACTGTCTTAACATATGCGCGGGCGTTCAATTTCGGCCTGCATATTCCGTTCCTTTTATACACAAAAGTATATACAGTGGCGGACATTGAAAATGAGACACCGAAAAATTAGAATTTTTTTAATTTTTTTGGAAAAAAATTTAATTTTTTTTCTAATTGGTTTCACTCACCTGTGAGATAAAGCGAGTTGAAGTCGGATGTGATGAGGACAGTTGAGAGCAAATGCAGTGAGATGTGAAGTAAGCAGAGATGAGCTGAAATGAGTACAATTGAAATCAGCTATGGTGATGGGGATTCAAGCGGTGAGTTGAGGTCTTGCGAATTAATATAAATATGATGAGTTGGAATGTGCTGAGTTAGTGAGTGTGAGCAAAGAACGTACATAACAAAGAAGCCGCAAGGCATTTCGTTCCCTGTGGCAAGTTATATCGGCTCATTTCACCACACCAGAATCCAATTAGATCAAATTAGATTATGATATCAATCAACGAATGTCGAATTCCTTCCGGTATGGTGAAATAGGCCGAGATATAATGTTAGAGAAACGGAACGGGACTTGCAACTTCTTTGTAATGTACATTCTTTGGTGTGAGTAATATTTCGTTGCAGTGCTTTAAAGCATAGTGAGTTTAGAAGTGGTAAATTAAGGTGTGGTGAGTTAAGAAATGATGTCTTGAAATAGTAAGGTATTCTAGCAGAAAAAATCAAGTTGATTCCCGCTCAACATCCTCATTGAGCAGTTTCAATGCCTAAATTATAAATAGAGAACGTTTTATCGAATTCCCAAACAAAAAAAACGATAGTTATGATTTTGTGAGCCATACAGCTACTCGGCTCACGAGCGGCCACATAAATCAAGTATACTTTTCTGATAGTAGAGCTAGTAGTTTGACCAAGTGTTTAATTTGTAGAATGCATTTAATGGCCGCAACTGTGCACTTTTGTATTTGGTTATTTTTTCTTATCATCATTTTTCTACAATCTCCAACAACAAATCCACTTTTGGCCATAACAATTCATCGCCAAGTCTTTACTCTTATACCAACTGTCAGTTAGGTAAGCCACTTTGTGAACGAGTGAACGAGTTAGCGAGTTAGCCGCTCACCTCAGCTATCTCCACTTGCCTCCGCTGCCTCGATTGCCTCGCTTTGGCAGCATTGTCGCAACGCTCGTCAATTTATCGAAGAATTACATGAATTTGTTGACGTTTTGCTGTCATTTGTTGTACAGCCTTCTTGTTCTTCCCCATTGTTGCGATTATTGTTTTGTTTTTGTTGCTCTCCAATTGTTTTATGTCATTTTGTCGACTGTCTCGTTTGCAGCATTCAGCGGTCCAGTGAATTGATGAATAAATTTACGATGTTTGTCACAAACGCTCATTCATTTGTCTTGCCAACTATATTGACATTTTTGCTAAGGCAAAAAAAAAACAAAACACTCACAGTTATTGGAAATTGTGAAAACTTTGCGTATATAACAGCTTTTTCTGTACGAAAGTATTTACTTCTCGTATTTGGTTCATTGACAAAAATTCATTTGTTGCAATTTTGTGTCAAATGTCAGCATGGCGTATAGTAATCAATCACCTTGTGTTATGCCATTTTAGCTGTCAGCACCTTGACTGGCAGTCAAAGCACAAGCTGTACACATTTTGAAAGTGCGCGTGGGTGTTCACATACTCGTGCATACATTCATGAACAATATTAGCGTTGGTGGGTTGTGTTGTGGTAGTGCTGGAAAAACAATGTTGCTCTATTTTAACAAAAATGTTTAGTTTATTAAAAAAATGTTTTTTTTTCGTTTTAGTATTCGAAATCAGCTTTTCTGACATATCAATCAAGTGGTGAAGTATTTTTTAATGCAAAAATCGTCACCTTTTTATTTTTATCGCGTAATCACGTAACTCGAAAGTGTGTCACATTTTCGTATGAAATGAAAATTTGCGATATAAAAAAATTGGCAACACTCTACCAACTAAAACGAACATAGTTTTATTTCACAAGGCTATAACAACGAGGCCCACGAATGTGCCAAAGACAGAACTCTAAACGAGTTTTTAGGATTTAAGCATTTCATACCACTATATTTCTCATAAGTTGAATTAGAATAGAGCACAGCAATATAAATTATTTTCACTGAAGATTCAAATTGCCAGACAATTTGTTAGAAATTAAAGCGATAGGTGGATGGTTGAATCCAGTTACAAAATTGAAAGGTCGCTCTTGCCGGTCAGGAATAACCAACGAGCGAAATGTCTGCTCAATATTACGTGAAAGAACATTAGCCAGTCATTTTTTATAGGAAATCATACCAGAAACATATTGAACTTGCAGCTGGCTCCCTGACTGATGTAAAATATGTAATGCCTTGAGAGTAGCTCGCCTCTGCTCGGCGCAAGTTGGAAGGAGAGTTTAATTTTTTCTGACTATTAACATTATTTTTCAAGACAGCTATCCTTTGCGTATCACATACATATATCCTGAGTGAATCTTTAATGCAACGCTTACGTTTAAATATGAATATGAACAACAGAATTGAACGTTCGTGGAAGGTTCGATACAACGCTTAGCTTCATTTATGAACGCGCGATGTTTGATTCTTCTTCACATACGCGTGCGAATAATAACTACGTTTTTTCTACCTAACATACTCGAACGCGAACAATTGGATTTGTATTGTTGTTCTCGTTCGCGAAGGTGAACGACACATACAATTTTTAGACGTCCCATTCGCGATTGCCTACGAACGTGAGTGAATGTATGTATTTGTATTTGTAGCAAAATAGAAGTAAATGATATCACTTGCAATCAAATACATTTTATGTTTTGCCATCCGATTAATACTTAACCACGACCGAAAATCGTAAACTGCTTAGACTTTTTGCAAATTAATTTTTCAAATCACCCACAACGTTTCAGCGTTTCTTGCACTAAAATAAAGAAATTTATTCAGCATCAAATCATAAGTAGAACTGCGAGTGTATTAATTGTACTTGTACGAGTTTCATTATAACAAAAAGGCTGACGTCATTCAATTTATTTACGTCTTAATTGACTAATTGATAGCCAACATGTATCAAAATTGATACAACTTACATTTTAACTCGTATAGTTAAACTATAATTAACACAATTGCATACAATTTAATAAAGTCAAATTCATAAAGGACACAAAGCACAACAATATTCTGTTGCTACTACTCTACTAGCTCTGCTTTCATACTCCAGCTGGTGGCTCTTCTAACGAACACCCATAATTGTCACTTAGTATGTTTGTTAAATATGCACCAAAACTGCCAACACAGAATGCTACATATGTATGTAGTTGTTGTTGATTGACATTGTTGCCACTTTGGATGCATTACGGCGACACAGATTGTTGGTGAAAGCAAAAGATACTCGGGGCAGATATGCGAAATTATTAATGGTGTGTTTGATGACATTTGGTTGCTCGGTTAACGTTAGCTCGTAAATTAAATGACACCCGAACATACTTTTATGAGAAAATAAACTACGACAATAGCAAGAAAAATTGCAAATATTCGAAACATAATGACCACAATTTGATGGCCAATATATGCTGGCGTGTAAACTTTGTAGTGCAAAACTTATGCTACACACCCACTAGGAAATACGAAGCAGTGGTGGGCGAAGGCTGCCGAAGGTGGCACAGTCCGAGTCAATGCTATGTACTTTGCTTTTGGCGAATTGAACAGAATCAGTTGTTCGTGGCATAGAAAAACAGAAAAGATGTTGAAAGTTTCAACAAATTTAGAAGGATCGAGCAATTGCAATTGTAAAATTTTAGTTTTATTAATTCCACTTTGTTTTTTTATATTGAAACTTGCTCGTTGCTATTTTTATAAAATTCAAAATTGCAGCTTTTGCTCTCTCACCACAAAAACAACTGTGCGAAGTAAAGAAGAGCTATCAGAAGCAATAAAACAAATTAATCTGCTCAATTTTTAAAAGCCTGATTATGCATACTTTCGCACAACACAGAAATTGCCACTATGTACTTACAAAAAATTTGCAGCCTGTGACATTTCAATTGCAGTGGTACCAATACCAATGATTTACAGAGTTGTATGTGTAAATGCTTTTATGGGTATTCACAACTTTCTTAATGTTAGCAGGTGAATTATTATATTGTTAATTTTAGTTTCTTGACACAAAAAAAATATTTAACTGAAATACATATACATATACATATAAATATATATATTAATAATATAAGGCAAACCTTTTGTATTTCCGTTGAAAGAACGAAAAATTTTTGAAAATGGAAAGGATTACAGAGGCGGAGTTTACCAATTCAATATATACTAACTTTTAAGGTAATTATAGTTACAGCTGGAGTTAAACTAAAGCTTTATTTATTAGGTTTTTTTGCAGTTCGTCGCCATTTGTCTTCAATTTTATGTACATACTCGTACATATTTCACTAAAATTTTCTTCTTTTTCCCATAACTTTGACGAATTCTAAATCACCACTACCCTATTCGGTTTTGAAAAAAAAAAACATGTTTTGTGGGATTTGAATAAATATTTTATTTGCTTAATCCTCGTAAAAAATAAATTAATACGTCTGCTTTAAAATTTTATAACAAAATGCATTTACATATACTCTACAGAGATTAGCTGTTTTTGTGCGCATACAGTGAAAAACGCTACTATGTCAATAGCCATTGATTGTTGTTTGACGGTTGGCAGGGCTGATAAGTTTTGTTGTGTGAAGCATAATCAACGTCAAGTACGCAATGTTGTGCGAAGCTCTCAAAAGTTAGGCGAAGTTCTACGAAGTATATGCATAATCAGCGCTTAAGTTTTGAATATTCGTCGAGCAGCTGATATTCTTTCGTTGCCTTAGAAGAGTGCATATAATAATGTTCTCTCTAAGGAGCAAATGAGAAAGTTTCGAAATTTGAAAATTGCTCCTTTGGTGGATTGCGCTTTTCTAGCTGTGGCGAGCGTTCGATTTCCAACTGGGCATTTAAGAACAGCGTAGAATGTGTGTGCCTGCATCATATAAAATATAATTAAAACAATTTTGTAGACTGCCGTAAATGTAGAAGTCTAGCTTGCCAACAAATATTACGTTTGTGGGGAACTGGTATTTGCATAATAGGTTAATAGCCAGCATACCACTTTGTTACTGATTGCTAGCCAACGACGTCTATGTCTTAAATGTAGTAGATGCTTCTATGCGGGAAGTAAGTACGAAAAAAATTTTTCTCCCCTACAAAAATTGGACCAGAGTTCAGCTGATTGAAGCGCTCCGAGACGGCCTTATCGGCTATTTTAATGGTAAAATCTGATTTTTTTTGAATCTGATAAAGTTTAGAATTTCAAACTGGTTCATAAGTTAGTAGAAGCTAACTAGTTCCTTAACTGGTATGCATGTCAATGTAAAGGTGACATAAACACACAAAATATATATCTGAAAAATATAGAGCACATGCGTATTAGTTGAGTCTGTAAAGTGAGTTAGTTAAAAAAAAAAAAAACTACTCGATTTTACTGCAGGGTAAACTTGTGTGCGAGTAAACATTTACATACATTAATACGAGTGTTTTAGCAAAAAAGGGCTATACCGCCACCAACAATGACAACAATAACCGATTTCATGCGAAACAATGTTAACATAACATCCATGGAAATTGTTATTATGTCTCCTGACTTTGTCCGTTTATGTGCCACATTAAAGCGCTTACGGAAAATTCAATTAAATTAGACACATGCACGTCTCGTATACACACACACACACACACACACCCATGAGCACTCACACATTGAGGTTGGGTGAGCGCCGTAAATGTCACACATTAAATGCACGTTTATGCTAGTAAAATTGCCGCCATTTAAAGAGGCGCTTCAAGTTGACCGCACAAAAGGCTACTTGCTTTGGCCGGTCGTTCCCTTGGACTTAAGCTACAAGTACTCGCTCAATGACAGTGGCTTTACACATGAAAACTACATAAAATAATGAGTTGCTTGCAGAGTTTGTTTGTCCCCTTATTATTATGCGTTGATTTTTTGTTTATGTGTTTTTTTTTTATTTTGTTCATCTGCTCATTCAGCAGTGGGCCATCATTAAATATTGCAATGCCAGTTTTATTCTGCCACTTTTTCTGTGGATTATAGTGCTCGTAACACTGTAATCATTACATTTTTTTTTTATGTGTGTATGCGCCTTAAATTTTAGCTAATGTCGTCGTTGTAGATGGTTATGATTTTTCAAAGAAAAGTTTCATTTCCCCATAAACTAAATCAGTTATGAATATCTAAAATAAAGGATAAGTTTCCAAATCCTTGTAATTGCCAATTTTGGCATAAGTTCCGTATGATCTAAATTCCCAGTTATGCATTAGTTCTTATTTTGCACGGGCCTTACGTCTGTTAACTTTGCTGAACGTGCTATGTTTTTTTGGATAAATTTTCCAACAATCCTTTGTCAAGTTTGTTTTGGGGAAAAACCACTAAAGGCTGGTATAACGCTAAAACCGTCTTCAAAACCAAATTGACAAAAGATGACCGAAATTTGTTTAAAAACACATCACACTCTGAGTTGATTATTGTACTGGAAAGTTAATAGAGCTAAGTTGCTTGCATGGGTCTATCCTGTCGGACGCTTAAACAAACTAAAATGAAAGATCTCACGGAAATCTTAACTCATTGTAAAATGGAAGAGCCCAACATAGCGTGATCTCAGCTTAAAAATGTATGAGTTGCACTACATTCCAAAAAAAGAATACTATGTAAGTGCGATCTTATCTGGAGAACATGGTTAAAAACTCAGTTAGTGATAATAATAATAATAATAATATTAATAATTCCCATGGAGGCAGTAGTCGATATCTAAAACTCTTCAGCTACAGAACAAATACTTATCAGCTGATTATATAATAAAACATGTGCTTGTATCATTCATTGGGAGTATAGAGACTCTTTAAAAGTGAGTCTGAAATATCACAAGCACCGGAGTGAGTGTTAAAGTCCTGACATAAACTACGGAGTGATTCATTATGTTCAAAATTATTTATTTTGGCATGTCTTCTGAAAAAGAGAGGATTCCAAATACATTCATATTCCATGAAAAGAGCCTTCGTAATGTAAGGGTCACTGAATTACTTTTGACCATCGATCATCATCAAACTCTAATGATTTTATATTTTCACACGCATTTTTTTCTGTGAATAATAAGAAATATTTGATACATTGCTCAGCATCTGTTGGCTGCAGTTAGTTAAGAGTTCAAATTTAATCCATTTAATCCCAAGTAAAGTACATTAATGCTAGAAACTACTTATAATCGAATACAACGTATTCGGCTTGTTTTTAAATTTGTGATCTGCAGGTTAACTCAAACTTTGACACATTGATTAAGAGTTTCTCCGGCAAAAAATGATTTTCTTCCATTGTGTGCTGCCTCGTCTTTAGTTTGTTTGTAATTTTATGCGAAATTTATCAGCTTTCAAAAATCTATCGTTGTTGTGATTAAATCGCCTATCTTCGAATCCAAATGAAAATATTTCTTTGTTGATATTCAAATTTAAATGACCAATTAGGAGAGTCGTTAAGAATCAGTCATTTAGTTTTGATATGAACACTCAAAACACATTGTTTGTTCATCGAGGAAGATTCCGAACTTATTCTTTTAACTTCAATATAGCTGAAGCAAACTATTTTATTTTATGCGAATGTTTCGACAAGGTTTGAACTCTTTATGATCTGTATTTGTTGATACCTTAGCTGAGTTGCTGCTCTACATAGTCTAGAGACCGGACGATTAAATATTTCCTTTGTAGTCAATTTAGGGTCCATACTTTAATTAAAATCATTAATTAAATTTTTGATTTGGACCACAGAATAATATTAAAATTATGTGTCTACTTATAATGATGTGCCGGTAATTAAAATACCACTAAATTTCGAAGTTTTGTTTATGGACTCTTATTTTTATAGATTCATATTTAATTGCTTACTTAGAAAACATTCTTCGAACTTTGTATCAGCTTTATAAAAATTACTGAGATCAATAAATATCAACAAACTATTCAAAATTTTGTATTCAGAACTTTTATAAAATTTTTAAGCACGAAGTCTCATTCAATTTTAACAAAGCGGTTTTGTACTATTTTTTTTGTACTCGAGTAAATGGAGAATGATCATTGGTCCGCCCAAAAGTTTGATAAAAGAAACAGTATGTGAATGTTTGGCCACAAATTTCAAAAAGAACTATTTACTTAACGTAACAGTTAATTTTTTTTTTAAATCGCTCATTAACGATTATTTTGAGACTTTTATTTAATTACGGCTTAAATAACAGTTATTTTGATTTTTATTAAAATAATCTACCCATAAGTGTTATATTTAATATTTATGATAAATAACTCAAAACTTATATTTATAAAAATCATGAATAAAAGTCAATCGATGACTTTTATAAATAAATAAATCAGTCACTGACTTGAATTTTTAAATACTTACTTATAAAGTTTTTTTAATGACTATACGAAGACTTTTATAAGTATGACTTAAAAATTAAAAGCCAGTTACTGATTTATATTATTATTGATTTATATAAATAAAAGTCACTGACTGATTTATATTCATGACTTCTATAAATAGGAGTCTTCAATGACTGTTACCATACGACTTATAAAATAAAAATAAAAAATAACTGGTTTTACTACATTTTTACATAAAAATCAAAAATAACTGTTATTTCGGATTTATAAAATAAAAATCCAAAAATAATTGTTATTTTGGATTTATTAAATAAAAATCAAAAATAACCGTTATTTTTTAAAATTTTACATAAAAGTTACAAAAAAAGTTTATTGCAAAATTGGATTATCGGTGAAAAAGAAATATATTAGTATATTTCACTTCGCTGTAGAATATTTCCTTCATAGCGAAATTTTAATGACAGTTTTCATAAATAACTGAAAAGTTAACAGTTAATATAAACTCATATTCGGTCCCTGCCCGAAACCATCAAACAGAAAACTGCACAATTTTTGTACAACATTGGCTAAAACTAAAATATTTCTGAGCTATTACATAAAAAAATACTTACTTACATATTACTTAAAAATTAAATTCGCCCCGCTTAATGTGACTTTTAAAAAAATTTACTTCCTGCTTGCATTCATTTTTTTTGCTTTTATATTTCTTCTTTTAAAGTCATAAAGCCCTGTTGCCATTAATCTCGCGCACCAACCATGTGAACTCAACTGTAAATTACTCAATGTATTAAATTCAACTAGCGAACATATTATTAAAACTTCAGCACTTTTTTTTTGTATATGTATGTATGTGTGTATGTATGTACAGTGAAATCAAGCAGAAAAGCCTAGCCATGCGCCATACCATACTAGAAGCCGTCAATGAAACATTAAAGGGGCGAGCACATGAAACGCCATTTGAAAAGAAAAAAAAAAATACACAAAAACTTACACTTTCCGCCACAAAACTAATGAAATGAAATGAAATGAAGACATCAACGTAACATGAAGATGAAATGATGGCTTAAGAAGGTGTTGAAGTTTTTCAATTTTTTCATTTTGTTTTTGTGTTTTTTTTTTTGTCAATTTCGATAGAGCTTTGTTTGTATCTCTATAAAACCACAAAACGCCCAACATGTTGCAGACAGTAGCTAAACCTTACTCATTTGTGGAAATGAGACTTCATATGCGGTCTTAATTATATGGCTGTGTTTGTACGTACACATGTACATATGTATGTTTGTGTGTTAGGTTCAGGGCAGCTTTGGCTACCGCGTATTAGTTAGCAGCAGCAATACCAAAAAAAAAAATGTGTGTTATTATTTTGTGGCGGCTTTCAAGAGGAGTAAGTGAGTGAGTGTTTAAATAGCTCGAAGCATTTTCTTCAAATGCTCTTCAAAGTATTTGATCTCAAGTATGAAGTGCGTGTACGTACATATGTATGTACATACTCGCATACATTTATCCACTTCTGGAGTGTTTGTGAAAATGTTAAAGAGGTTCGTATTGATGTACGTCACTTAAGCGGCGTTTATTTTTGTGCTTGCTATTGTTGCTATATCTAAGGGCAGCTGTTAGCTAAGTTTTCGATAATTATAATGTTTTGTTGGCATGGTTTTTTAAATTGATGGCATTAGGTGTTGTTTGACGCATTAATTTTTGACTGATTTTGAATTTGAATTCCGCACTTGTGGCCACAACTTTGTTGCGACGGCTACTGCTCTTCCCCGCTGCTCCCGCTTTGTCACATTTCAGTAGTAGTAGCACAATTGAGTGTACAAAAAAGAAGCACAAAACTAAGAATGTGTGAAATGCTTTAAATGTTTATGAACTTCTGAATTGAATTTCATTAACATTTGTGTAAAATAACATAACTTTTCGTTTTTATAGTAGTTTTTATGGCTCCCTTTTTTGTGTGTTCTTAAGGAAATCAACTTCGACATTCCGCTTTTGCGATTTCACACTTTGATAGTCTGTAGACCTCCCATTCGTTTTTATTTCGTTTCGTTCGCAGCAGCGGCAGTAGTCCGGTTGTTAAAGTAGCTAAGGTCCACTGTGAGTTGTGAGTTTGTAAGCATTTTTTGTATGCCCTTGGTGTTATTCACACTCACACACACACACTCACACACACACACACTCAAACCAAACACATGCCTCTTTTGTGCTTGCTGCTCCTGCTGGAGCTAGTGTCATTATTATGAGCATAAAATATTTTTATGATACAAGTTTTTTGCGCCCACATGACATTTAAAGATTCATAAGCATATTTTGACTTGCACATGTTTAGGTAGAGGAAATCGTCAAGGAATCTTTTTTTGTGACAAAACATTCAATTATTTGTTATACACGCACACATGAACGAGTATTTAAGTAAATGTGTATGTCCGTATGTATTCAAACGTTGAATTTTGGTTGACTTTTATAGCTTCCAAACGTTTAACATAAAGCGAACGCTCAAATTGTAATTCATTTGATTTCTTTCTTTCCTTTCGCTTTCGCATGTTCACCAAAGTTTATATCAAATATTGTTTATTTATCTTACTGTTTGCCATTAAAAAAACACTTTGATGTCAACAAAAGCACCGCTTGCAAGTTCGCAATTCCGGAAATTTGCATTCATTTTGAACGGCTAAAGAAGCGCTCCGTATAGGTTACAATCACACAGCAATAAATATTAATAACATGGCAGTTCCACCTACATTCATATTTATATCAATCCTTGCTCTTACATCGCCATATTTTTTCTTAAATTTTTATAAAAGCAATTTTGTTTTAAATAACTTAGGATTCTAAAAACAAATATTATAAAATTTTTTTTTATAAAATTTTACAAAAGTTAAGATATAATGGAAATATTAGGAATAATTTTTTTTTTGATTTCATAAATACATTTTTTGGAAAAAGTAATTTTTTTGAATTAAATTTTTAGAAAAATTTAAAATTTTTTTGTTTATAATTATTTATTTTAAATATTTGCAATGCTAGTTTATATTCTGTTAGACAGTTAAATTCTAATTTTAATTTAAAAATTTTAAAATAAAATAATACATTTGAATAAGTACTTCATTTTTTTTTTTACGTCGGATTGGAAATTTCAGCAAATTATTTGTGGTCATTGTACTATTTCTAAAATTTTAAATATACTTTGTAAGTTGCATTAAGTTTTTTATACAAAATAATGCATTTTAGCCATTGCAGGCGTGAATTATAATGAAATATAATTATTAAATTATAATTTATACAAATTTAGAAACTTTCAAAACTTTAAATACAACTTTTGTACAAAGTTTGAAAATTTTTATTTAAGCAATTTTTGTTGAGCTCTGAAATTTATGTTAAAAAAAAACTAATAACGCCGAAATCGTTATCAAAAATTATATTTTTATAAACCCACATACACATACATATATACATACACACACATTAACATTTATTTGCAATCATTTGTTTATGCTTATTTTTATTGTTTCTTTGTTGCTGCAATAATTTATGACAACATTAATGACTAATCCAAATATACTGTTCGCGCTTCTTCGGTGGATCATTAATTAATACTTAGATGTTTGACTTGCGAGTAATAAATGGCCATGTTTGTGAAATACAAGAATATGAATACCCTGTAGGGAAACTATATCGATTCAACTCACTCTACTGCATTCAAATAAGTTTCGAAAGAATTCAAACAACCCATAGTATTCGTCAAATGACGATTTACCGCTCTTCAAACATACCATAATGGCCGCTGTGGTCGAGTTGGTAGCGGTGCGTGCTATAACTTGATATGCCAGTGAGTTCGAGGTTCGAATCTCAGTCAGGGCAAGCAAAATCTTAATAATAGAAAAAGTTTTTTGTAATAGCGGTCACCCCTCGGCAAGCAATGGCAAACCTCCGAGGGTATTTCTGCCATGAAAAAGCTTCTCATAAAATACGGCTGTGCGTCAGATCGCCCAAAAGCAAAAATGTCAAATCGCCCAAAAAAAAATTTGGGCGATCTGTCATTTGGGCAATTAGACATATATCAAATCGCCCAACTTTTTGGGCGATTAGACATTTGGGCGATGTGACATATGTCCAATCGCCCAACTTTTTGGGCGATCTGTCATTTGTGCAGTGAGACATTTGGGCGATTTGACATTTGGGCAATTAGACATATGTACATTTTCTGTTTTTAGCAAATTTGTCAAAATAATAAAATAAAAGTACGGTAAATATGCTCTCAACTAAAAGCAATCCCTCTCAGATTTTTTTGTTCCCTTTTACTTTCAGTATCGTAGTAAGTGGGGGGTTCTAGGGGTTGTATAGCTCTATGTTAGGGGTTATGTTATGAAGTTGTGTGAATAAATATGTAGCAAAATATAAATTAAGATTAATTAGCATTATAATTATGTATTTTACTAATATTTCATTGTACAGAAGTAAACATTTTGTAAAAGGGAGAATTATAGAGGAGAATTATTAATTCACCCTTTTACAATATGTTGGCATGAAGAAGTAAACATTTTGTAAAAGGGAAAATTATTACAGGAAAACTATTAATTCACCCTTTTACAAAATGTTGACATGAAAGTGTCCTACGGCGTTAAGTCAGCTTCCCTCACAATAGCCACCTACGCCACTGCCTGTTTGCGTTATGACAACTACAATTTTTCATAACTGTAATTTGTTATAGCTGTTTATTTAATTATTTTTTGCATTTTTGGGCGATTTGACATTTGGGTGATTAGACATTTGGGCGATCTGTCATTTGGGCGATCTGTCATTTGGGCTATTAGACATATGTCTAATCGCCCAACTTTTTGGGCGATCTGTCATTTAGGAAATTAGACATTATTTCCAATCGCCCAACTTTTTGGGCGATCTGTCATTTGGGCTATTAGACATATGTCAAATCGCCCAAAATGTTGGGCGATTTGACATTTTTCGGTTTTGGGCGATTAGGTTTTGGGCGATCTGACGCACAGCCATAAAATACATCTGCCGTTCGGAGTCGGCACAAAACTGTAGGTCCCTCCATTTGTGTTAGAATATAAAGACGCACACCAAAAATGGTAGGAGAAGCTCGGCCAAACACTGAGCTATATACATAGTGTACGCGCCAAAATTATATATATATAACATAGTACAATAATTAAACGTGCATTAACTTACAAAAATATTAAAATCAAAAAGCTCGATATATACATTTTTTTTAATTAAACTGTATATTTCCACTGTAAACTTTATTATTATAGTTATTCCTAGTGAGTATTTTCGTCTTCGTAAATACGTATATTTCCATCATAAATGCTTTCCTTTCTATATTGCGAGAAATGAAATGACAAAAGAGTTTCTGCGAAAAAAACAGCACAAGGGGAGGCTATTTTTGGATTTATGAATCATTTTTGTACATTTCCAATCTATATCATATGACAGCAATAATTCTTGAGCCCCCTGTGGTATTAGTTATTTACATATCTCTATATGTATTCATTCGTATATTAGATGCCATTCATTAAATATTTGTTGCTTGTACCAACCCCCTTCTCCGCCCAAACCACAGTTTTCATAGAGATAAATAATTAGAATAACATTTATCAGTGAATGCTTAAACATAAGAAGAAACATGTAAAGACTCAGTAATAAAGTATTCTTAACACATAATTTGTTCATACGTTAATTATAAAAGATATGGCAATGTCGAAAAATAGCAAAAAAAATATATTTTTTAATTGAAATCCCACCAGTGACGCTCTACTTTCCGATAATCTTATATACAAGAGTGAAAATGCTGTGCGTCCGTTTCCTAAAGACTCGGCTTAACGGGTTTGAGTAAATATTTCTTAGTTAATCGCTAAAATACATGAAAGATTTAAGATGCAAAATATATGGAGTTGCCAACTGTTTGCATATTTTAGTTAAAATGTTTTTTAAGCAAAAAATTCCAAAATTATTGTCAAACAAAAAAATCTACGGTAGCAAACAATTTTTTTTAAAAACTATTGCCAGGGAATATGTGATCCCTTTCCGTCTTTATTTTTTGAAATGCGTAATAAAAATTAAAAACATGAAAATCTGATTTATCAGCGACCTTTTTGATTTTAATCAAACAATCTTTAGTGCCGGCATAAAAAAAGTAAGTTAAAAAGTAATAACTTTTAAATATTTTTCTAATAAGAGACCCGAATTTAATAAGAGCCACGAAATACCGATTAAAAAAAAAAAATAATTGATAAAAAAGTGTAGTCCTATATCAACTAAATCAAATGACCACCAGTGTTAAAACCCCAGAAACTAAACGAATATATTTTTGTGTTCCATTGCGTGATGCGGGCCAGTTTAAGATTTTAACTGCTTTCCAATTAGCAGTGCAACTTTTTGAACAGTCGAAAACTTAATGGAAATTTTGGAGGAGGTGTATCCACATAGTAATTATCCATCAACTTCAAATATTAGAATTCTCGATGATTGCAGGTTTTGTGCAGAAAAAGTGCAAAAAGCGCAATTAGAAAAATCGCAAAGCCCAAGTCAGGAGATATCGCTTAATACATTCCTTACTAAAAATAAACATTTATCAAATTCACTCACTTTGATAACCATTGAAAATGGCCAATAGCGACCAACGAAATATTCCGATAAGAATACACAAAAGCTGGTGAATGGTTAACTGTACTTGTTCGCACTATGCGGACATGTGTTGTCTGTATGTATGTATGTATGTATGTTCCTACAAAATATTTAGTTGGTATTTAATCAAATTGGTAAAACGATATTTTAACGAACCGTTAAATGTCGAAAATCGTTCCGTGAAAGCATCATATTTCATGAAGCTGCAAGGCAGCTAAAAGCTGAAGAGAAGTAGAAAGGAATGAATACTCGAATGGAGAAGAAAGCAGAAGAATAAGTAAAGAGTAGTAACAGCACAAGAACCGCAGGTAGCTAAGTATATATGTAGGTATGTATAATAAAAGCTGAATAAGCAATAACAATGCCTAACAATGGATAGCGGCAATGCAGCAGCAAGCGTTGGCTATGCTAGGGGGCAGGGAGTATAATAGATATGTAAGCGGCGGGGTGGCACCAAAATTGGCTAACACTAAAATGCACTTTCAAATTTCGAGTTTGTGAAATTCATTGCAGTAGCAGAAAAAATAGATTGGAAGCTGAATAGGTAAACTTATATGTAGTGCATTTAATTTTCTATGCCCCGAAATCCCGAGATATCAGTTCAGAAATCTCGAATTTAAGAAATTCGAGCGATAGTGAAATTAATAACGAAGAAGCAAAATCAATTATTCCAAAATATGTACGTATTGAAAGTGAATTTAAGTAGTTTGCCGTCGAAAGTGAATTTAACAAATTGCCTTCAAGCATTTTACGCAAAAATTGTTTAAAAACACAAAATATTGTCGGACTTGAGAAACAAGTAAAAATTGTATATTGCGAAAAATTTTAAATTGCAAATGTGTGGAAGTGTTTGGACTTGATACAGCTACATAAGTATCTAATAACATTGCTGGGCAAGCTGTTTTATTATTTGTTGAATAAATAACTTTTGAGGCAATATATGAAGAAATCGTTTATTTTTATTACATCGCGTATGATCCCTCGATTAATAATATACGCATCCCGAAATCTCTCGAGTGTTGATATGCTGCGAGATTGATTACACTAGGAGTCGGTAGAGCGTAGTTTTCAATTTGCCGCTTACTCGCCGGTAAATGTTTTAGGGGTTTTCGAAGAACGCTGTGTACATATGTACATATAAACACACATATGCTGTATATACAAGTCTACACATATTTACAAAGCTTAAAAGTAGATAACTAATTTTATGGCGCCGATGTATGTAGGTGTGTTAATATATATATTTTGGCTGTTGGCATTGTGCTATTATTGCCTTCCACACATTCTTTCACTTGTCGGCGGCTTTTGTTTTCCACCGTAAAACTGCATTGCCACAAATAGGCTTTTCAAATCTATCCTTGTATGTACATATGTATATGTGTATGTGTATGTTGGAGTCAATATTTTGCTGAATACTCTACAAATTTACAATATCTCGACCGTTGCTGTTTTATACTTTCAGTAGCCATGATTATTATTGTGTTGCTTTGGCGTCCGCCACAATGGCAGCAACTTCATTTAACTCGAATAGCTGCAGCTGCAATATCTAATAAGCTTTTACTATTTTTCCGAACTCTGTTGCGTCAATAATGTATTGCAAAATCAGAAGAATTTTATAAAAAAATATTTGAACAATGCAATTGATTGGTAACATTCTTGGCAATAAAAGCTGCTAAATGGAAAATAATGCAAGTTACTTACTTACAAAAGTTCATATTGAGCTATTTAGTCTGAATCTGCAAGAGTTGAAAAATCACCAAAATTCAAAAAAAAAATCTTCGAAACATTGCAATTACAAAATACTTACATATGCTAAAGATTTTTAGAAAAATATATACAACTACCTGTGTCTCTACAGGTTGTATCCTACAAGGAGAAACTTGGCCTGCTAGATTGTGCCAGTGTCGATTACCAATAGACTTAGGTTTTCTTCCTTAGCATCTCTCATCCCTCTATGCCCTGATACCTAAAGGAGTTGGATCCGGTTCCTCATCGCCAGAGCGTTCAGTTTTTCAATACACGAGGAGAGAGCTCTGAGCGCGGCCTGGCTGTCGCTTGACATGAGAATTGTCTCGCATATATCTGAGTAACTCTTATTAAATTTTAAAAGTATTTCAAATAAGAATGTAGCGAATTTTTATGCTAAAATACAAGCCTTGAAATGTTACAATCATAAGCGAAGGATATGTACATTTATTTGTTTATTATTAAGAGGTGTTAATTTTTTTTGATAAAAATCCGATCTCTACCAATGAACTTTAAATTTTAAGGCTAAAAAATGTATTAAATATTTGCAAAGTTTCATGAAAAAAAAACTTCTTTGTTATTTTGGAGAAGATGATCGCTTCTTAAATGTTCCCCAGCAATTTCTTCATCATTTGGAATTTCGATTGATAATCTGCTATAAAAATTAGCATTTTCAACTCAAAACATTTATCGTATTTTAAGTGTGCGCATAAATCCCGACAAGCGTACTTTAATTTACCATTTAAATCAAACCGATCACATTATAAGCATACCGTCATAAATTCACTACCATTTTTATTTCGAAGCCTATATGAAAGAAAAAACGACAGTAAAGCAAAAGCAACAAAGCAAAGAATGAAAATAAAAAAAACTAAGATCTTAATATGAGTAAGTCGCATGAAAAAATGTCATGAATTTTTTTACCTGAGTTGATTGAATGGTGAGTAGAGTTGAAAATAAAAATTTCAAATTCACAAGCACACGCAGTTTAACACTGAGTGGCGTGCTTGAACACGCAGTCATTCTTAATTTTTTTACTTTAAATTTTAATATTTTTTAAAACTTTTGATTTGTACAGGAAATCCAAAATATTTTTAAATATATATTTTTTCATCTTTTTTAAAAATTTAATGTACATTATCGAAAACCATATATGTAAATTTTGTTTAATATTTGCATATGTTGCAATTATTTCAATCAACCATTTATAGTTTTTGTATCATAAAGTTTTATTTTTAAAGTCTTTGCGTTCGGTTTTAAATAAATAAGTAAAGCATATTGAAAGGTATAAAGGAGTAATAAAAGTTGATCGTTATTAGTCAAATGTTTGGCTCGAATTTTTGTTAAAAAAATTATTAAAATATAATGAATACGAACTTTAGTCAGCCTTTAGAAATTTTCAGGAATATTTATATATGCAAATATATTTTGATTTTCTTCGGAAAATCGTTCCAATATACATCAAATTTGTAAGTACTTTAAATTTTTTTTAAATACAATTTTTTTTTTGCAATTATAAGCAATTTCTTAAATAATTTGCCTGTTTTTACAAAAAAAAAGAGTAATAAAAATCTCCAAAGAGCCATACGAATAACCGATTTTTTTAATTTAAAAAAAAATTTAAAATTTTATACAAATTATTTTGTAAGCCTCTTTTGAGATTTTTTTTTTTTTTTTGTAAAAACATGCAGATTATTTAAGAAATTGCTAATAATTGTAGAATTATTAAAAAATAAGTTATTCAAAATTCTTAAAGAATTGAACTTCTCCGTTAACATATGTATAATGAATACTCACTATATTCAACGATTTTCAAAATTAAAATTTTTTTAAGCTTCTATTCATAGTTTATTTTGTCATGAAAAGTAAATAAAATATGTAAAAAAGTAGTTATAACAAAATAATTGTAAAAAATTAAAATTTTTTTTTATTAATAAAAATCCTTTAAGCTTCTTTCGGGTTTTTTTTTTAAATGTGCAACTTATTTAAGAAATTGTGTACAGTAGTTTAAAAAAAAAAACACTTTTAATGAGCATTTTAAAATAATTTATCTCCGTGGTTAGCTGAAAATAAACAGTAAAATGTTTTGCATTCACTTTTGGAATTTATGTATCATGTTCTCTTAATTTTTTTGTTCAGTTCAAAAAATGATTTCTATAAAAAATGTTTAGAAGTAAAAAAAAAATTTATGAAAATCTAACCTTTTTTAAGATTCTTTTTAAAATATTTCACTTAATTTTAGAGTAATTAGGTAAAAATTATAAATATACAAATATTTCAAATGCAGAAAACTTCAAAAAACTCTTTGAAAATATATTAAAAAAAATGTAAAGAAGATTTAGTCACTTTAAACTTAGTTTTTATTGCAGTAAAATTAACTGCAACAGTATAACAGAAATTGTCTAATATTTCTAATAATAAATTTTAATGAAAATTTTTTGAAATTTGAAAGTTTTATGCAAAGTGTGATATGTTATTTCATATCGTTTATTTGTTTATATTAAAACATTTTTATTAAAAATTAACGAAAATGTTTAAGTATAAAAACACATTTGTAAAAAAATCGCACCCTGATTAAATTCATGACTAACTACGCAAATGCAATAGATAACTCATTTTTCAAATCATGCTCACAAAGACATTTCCAAGAAAAAATAATGCGAAATATATTTTTTTAACTCTTCTTCTGGCTGTCATGTACTAATAAAGTTTTTAATGAAAATTGATGGCAGATCTTTGCGTTTTGTGTGCGTATTTGTTTGTTGTGCACTCGTGTGTGTGCGCTTATCGCAAAAATAATTAAAACACACATACTCCTGCCTACAAACAAGTATATACGAGTATGTACATATGTATATATTAGTCAGGAAATGCGCTTGTCAGTCAGCCCACCACAGCTTTAAGGATTTTTTTTGCTGCATGAAATTTTAATTGTAGTTAGTGGCGACAAATTCATTCGCAACTCAATTACAAAAGCAACTCTGCAGAAATGCAAACAGAAATTGTAATCAAACAACAACAACAAATTGCAATTACTAATGACAATAAAAAAATCGCATGCGCATTCAGCAGCTTAGCACTTCACGTCTGTGTCAATTCGAATGTTTCTTTTTCTTCATTTTGTCATACGAATTGAATTTAATTGAAATGAATTGAAGAGTTTACATATATTATGATAGACTCACACACACACACACACATTTGTTTAATCAATGCAACATTGCAACAACTGTCCGTCCGTCCATCGCTATACCCAATGGAATTGAATGAACTAAGTTGCATACTTGCATATATGCAATCAACAAAATGTTAATAAAAAAGTAACTAAGTTTCTAAATGTTTGTATGAATGTTTGTTTGTTTGTCTTTAATTATGTATGTATGTATGTATGTTCTTGTATGACAGTCACGAACTTAATTGTCCAAGCATAGCGCGTGGCTCATCATCTTTAATTAATCGGTAGTCCAAGCAGACAACAGAGTTTTTGAACTCAACCGTTCAACCATAACTTCCAGCGCTAAGCGGCTGCGTGCGGTGTTGCGGGCAAAGGGGTATTCGTGCGATGCATTGAATCAATTCATTTGAATTTGTATGCAAGTTTGCTTTCGATTTTTTTATGATGCTTATCAATCACACCATTACTTTGAATTTGCCTTTACTAGGAAGTGGTGGCGTGTATAGTTGTTTTGAAGTTTTTTTTTGTTAATATTTATATAAACGATACTAAGGTTCTGGTGAAGATATGAGTCATATGTAGACATGAATATAAAGTTATTTCACTACTAATTTCAGGACATAAACTTTTTAGAGGAGCCTTTACTTGCAAATGCTATCACCTTTAATACATTGCGTATAATTTCACTGTTGTTCGGTCGCTTTCCACTTGGCTACAATTAAAAAAAAACCCTGTTTAAAATTTCTCCTCAAGTACAAACCGCTTTTACATACAATACGCAAATTTTCTTTTATGATATAAACTTAAAATATGAGAAGTCCGCAATATCCATTTAATTTTTGGCCGTAGTCATGAACTGTGTTGATTTGTCATATTTCTTATTTTATAATTTTTTTTTTCACCACTAAGTCGTTAGTAAATATGTCCGCATAACTTTCTTGTTTGGATGATTACTGGTTTTATTCAATACACTAAAACTACCAATGCAACACATCGTTGCTATATGAAAATTACATTAACACGCCGCACTTAAACTGGCCACACTTAAAACCGACTCACTTAAATTCACCACAAACGATCTCACCACACTTAAACTAATTTCGCTTAAACTTACGCCGCTTAAACTTCTGACACCTAAACACACTACATCGAAACTCACCACACTCAAACTCACCACACAAAAACTCACCAAACCTAAAGCCAACACGCACTGAATTTCCACACTCAAATTTACAATCTCCCTAAATATCTAGAACATCACAGCAACTAGCAGATTAATTTAAGTATTTTTATATTGGTATTTAAGGCAAACGTACACTGAATGTTTAAAAAAAAATTCTAGAACAACAGAAAGTCTGTATGCATGTATTTAAAAAAAAAAAAATATTTCTGAATCAAGTGAATAGGAGGTTTTGCATTTTAGGCAAATCATAATATAGCTAATCCCGAATCCTTAAAATATTCATTGAACAATCAATGCGCCTACTGGCAGTTCCATAGATTTGATTTTGTTCTTTTGTAAGTTATATTAACTTCCAATTTACTTAAACTAGTACCAACTTTGTTAAAAACTCAAAAACTGCAAAAACAATTTTGTTAACATCCCTACTACTTTATTAAACTTCAATATAGTACTAAGCATTATCAAATACCAACAGTTAATACGACACACTTTCCATAAGTTCTACACACAAACCAGCGACTTTAACGTGGCTAATTAAGAAATTCGCGGAAACAAAAACTTGTTCCTCCCCAAAGTACTTTTCGCAGTCGAAGAGAAACTAAAAATTAAAAGGAGACATTGTCAACTTTAATAATTTCGCTTTTACCTTTTTTGTTTGTATTTTTTTTGCTCTCTGCAGCCTTGGTTTACCTCAAGCTTTTCAACTTTTCTTCAAACACCTTTTTTCTGTATGTATGTATATATGTAATCGTGTTTTTAATTGTATAGGCCGCAACGTAGAGGAGGTGACAATTAGGTTTTCTGCCTCGACGCCTTGAAGTATGCATTGTGCACGTGCGCATATACTCGTACCCGCTTGCGGCTAGTTTAACTTCGAAAGTCTAACAAACAGCAGCCAGCAGCTAATGATGCGGTGCAACAACAATAGCAATAACAATAGCAAGGATATAATGCCATAGTGGGGCTTTGTTTTAGTTTTTAGTTTCACAGTTTTCATGTTGTTGTTCGTATTGTTTGTTCTGGCGTTGGTTTTCCTTAGCAGCTGAGCTTCTTCTTGGAGCTTAAAAACTTAAAAGTTCTTCACAATTTCAAGTTCTGAAATGAATATAACGGGCTTTAGGTCTGCTGAAATGAAGCGAGTTAGCGCAGGTGTTCGTATCTACCGTTAGTTATACGAATATGTATAGCGTTTCCTTTTGTGCCGACGCGTCATTTAAAAGTTGCACGGGAATTAAGTAAGATGTTAGGCATAATCCTAAAAAAAACTTTTTTCGCAAAGTTGTGGTGGAAATAAAAGTACTTGCGGTTTGAGATTTACTTTTTCAAAAAGCTAAAAACGTTTATACAAAACGTGTGTTTAAAAATACTTTAAATAGCTTAAATGGAATTAATTAAAATAGTTTGCTTTTACTTTCTACGAAGATTAAGTGCGAATAGCGACTACCAAATTTTTTACTTACAGATATGTGTGTTTATGTATATCACTCTGTCGCCTCAGAGATTATTGTGATGCTCAGGATCTAGATCGGCAACTTATTATATAAGAAGTATTTAATTAACTTTCTCTTTCTAATTAACTTCTCCATCTTCTCCAACACCTGAAAACGCAGTAACCTCAAAAAAGCAGCAATACTGTAAGCAATAATTGTGAGTCAAAGCAGACAAAAAGTTAGATTTTTTTACGTCAACTCACTCTAGGCAACTCATTAGGTTTTCAACCAGGGAAGACTGGAATGCAGTAACTCTATTAAGTCAAAAAAAATATTACTTATATAAGTACACTTATGGCACAAAACTGTAATAAGTTACCGGAATCGATCTCAACTCGATCAATCTGTAGATTAACCGGTCTTTTATGCTACCGAACGACTATGGAGAGTAGCAAGTTGAGCTCTACACAATTGAACAGACGCCTAGCCTAGTCAGACAGACTTGACATTGTAGAGTGGTGACGGGCCGCTCTTGCATCACTGAGCCGTATTTAAGTCACTCTCTTCTGAACTCGTAGACATAAAATATCGAAGGAAAGGAGTGGGCAGATGTGATGACGAGACGCGGTTCTATGACTTTTTCCAAATGACTTTTTGAAGAAGTAAGAATATAGTGAAATTCCAAGATCACTATATTCGAGGCTCAATAGTAAAGAGACTAAAGTCGACTGAAAGTCGAGAGTACTGCAGTAAGAAGTCAGACTGTGTCGCTGTCCTGCTCACCAGTCGGATCAATTCAAGCACTTGGCATCGAAAAACGAGCAGGAGATGGGACTCTCTCTGATCCTATCGACTTTATAAAGAATATAAAATTTTGTTTAGAAAATTAATGACATGAAATATAACTTCATTTGGCTCGGGAATACCGATAAGGGGAATAGGTCTCCTCTTGACATTCATTCCAGAGGGTACTCGAGGCGTCAAAGAGGTCTGATGTTCCCGCCAATCTGACACCTGCCATGATGTTGTTTTTAGTTTATGCTCAAAACAGCTGACTTTTTTTGATGGTAAACAAAATAAATTTGATTTTTAAATATTTTTTTGTAAACATATTTTAGTTGCTGAGACTGGCTGGAAGGATTAAAAATTATTTCGCTAATAAGAAAGAAATATTTAAGAAATTTTCAGCAAGAACTAGCGCAATCCGAACTGCCGGCATTCCAATTTAAAGGAAATATTAAAAGTATGAGTTGAACTGAAATTGTTAATTATATCATCAGCAACTTTAAATACTTTAAATCAGGTAAAGGGATAGTTATTAAATTTTTATAAACTACAACTCAATTCGAATGTGACGGTTTTAATTACATTTACTTTTAAAATTTACTTATGACTGAGTCACGATATTTGGCAAATTTTTTGTTGGTTTTAATATTAGAAAAACGCCTTTGTGCAGCTGTTAAATTAACAGCAAAAAAGTTCATGTTAAAAGTGGCGCAAAATAAAAGAGAGAAATCACAAAACTAGAAACTTCGTTGCTAACAGAAATGGAAACGAAAATATTTGCTAGCAATTGCAAAAGGAGCACAGCAGCAAAAAAATTAAAAATAACACAAAAAAAAAACGAAACAAACAAAAGCGCAAAATTGTTGCGAAAACAAAGTAAAACAGACAGGAATCAAAAATCTAGCTCGTGCGGGTGAGCAATTTGCGGGGGCCTCGTCGTCCTGCAGCAGCAGCAGCTGCAACCGCAACTCAGCAGCGCAGCTAATAGTGAACAAAAAAGAAAAAAAAAAGAGAAGGAAAAATAAACGCGGCGTCAGTGAATGGCAACTGGCAGCAAATCGCGTGCAGAGGGACGCGAGCGCGCGGTGGACGACGTTGAGCGAACAATGAATTTGTGTGCGGCCGCGAGGCGTACGTGCGCCAAAGTCAAACCGCACCCCACAGTAGGCATGCGCGACTGCAACAAAAGCAACAACGTACATTGTACAAAGTAACAATAAAACACGAAGAAAAAAAAATTGTTAAATAGTTACGAAAAAGTAACAGCACTCGGTCAGCCATAAAAATACTACCCAACTTAAGTATCTATGAGTGGCTGCGGGGCGGAAAAGCGCAACAAAAATACGGCAAGGGAAATGGCAAATAGAAAAAATTTTAAGCGAAAAGTAGGAAAAAATTTTAAAATAAAAACGAGTTCAATGGTACGTTTTGCTGTTGCACTTTTTTTTGGTTGTTGATTTTTTTTTGTATTTGCTCTAAGCATTTTCGATTTGATCGCAGACTTTGCGGTTGTGGCTGCAGCAAACTGTAGTATTTTGCAGTAGCTGCTGGGCTGACCCGCAGCTGGTCAAGAGCTGCCACAAAAGTGGTTTGTTTCGTGTATTGGCGCCTTGCGTCTGCAACACGTACGTGTGTATGTAAATATGTATGTATGTAAGTGCAACGGTTGGTTGCATTGCCTCGCGCTGCAGCAAACACGTCACGCCATTGCCGTGGTGAAAATCCAAGCAAAAATATGGTTTATTGTGGCATTTTTGCCGCCAACGAAAAACGAAAAGTGCTACGAATCCGCTCGAAAATGCATTCATCTGCATGTGCCACACAAATATACATACACACATATTTATATGTGGACATTTGCCAAATCTTTAACGCGTCCGCTGTACACGTTCCGGTTGAACGCTTGCGCAGCGTCGCCTTTTGACTGTCAATCGTTGATTTTCGCTTACACCGGCAAGCGTTTGCTTAGCAAATTTTATTAACTTTTTCACTGCCCTTCCATCGTTTGTTTGCTTGTGTATTTATTTAATTAAAAAATGAATTGCCCACTACCATGCTTAGCAATTTTGTCTACTTTAATAAAAGCTATGACAATAATTATTTCCTTTTAGCGATAAATTGACCTTTTATAAAAGTTAATTGAGAAATTATTTTGTTTTTTTGTAATTCTATGCTGCAAACCACTTTCGATTAGCGGGGGAAATGGTGCAATAAAAAACGGCGGCACATATGTACATACAGTGGTGGCCATTTAATTTGCAACAAAATTAAAAATGGCATATGTTGTTTGCCACTAATATTCATTTATTTATTTTTAAGAATTTTCAGTTAAAATTCAGTTCTTTATATAACAAATCGAAAAAAATTTAACAAATTTTTATATAACGGGTGTTTTTTTTAGGGGTATAGAACTTCGAATTGAAATAAAAGACAAGAAAATCATTTTAAGGTCCATCAATTTGGCTTTATTGGAAGGATAATTTTATGCCATTAATGTTTAAATATGATTTCGGGCATGTGGCCGCCGCGGCTGGCTCGAATAAAGCCAATTCTGCAGGTCCAATTTTCAACCACTTTTTGGAGCATATGGGGCCGTATGTCGGCAATAACGCCACGAATGTTGGCTTCCCATTCCCCTAACGTTTCTGGTTTGTTGGTGTAGACGAGCGACTTCACATATCCCCAAAGAAAATAATCCAATGGTGTCAAATCACACGATCTTGGTGGCCAATTGACAGGTCCATTCCGCGAAATTATGCGCTCAGCGAATGTTTCCTTCAATAAATCGATTGTGACGTGCGCTGTGTGGCATGTAGCGCCGTCTTGTTGGAACCACAACTCATCCACATTCATGCCATCCAATTCGGGAACAAAATAGTCGGTTATCATGGCTCTATACCGGTCTCCATTAACGGTAACTGCCTCTCCAGCATTATTGCGGAAGAAGTATGGCCCAATGACTCCACCAGCCCATAGAGCACACCAAACAGTCAGTTTTTGTGGATGTAATGGCGTTTCAAGGGTCTCATGTGGATTCTCTTCACTCCAAATGCGGCAATTTTGCTTGTTGACGTAGCCATTCAACCAAAAATGAGCCTCATCACTGAACAAAATTTTGCGATGAAAATCAGCATCGAGATCAATCTCATTTTCGGCCCATACACCAAAATCACGACGCATTGCATGGTCTCGCGGCATTAATTCTTGCACAAGCTGGATCTTGTAAAGTCGCAAGCCAAGATCTTTGCGCAAAATCTTCCATAAAGTTGATGGACAAAGCTCCAATTGCTGTGCACGGTGGCGAATCGATTCATTCGGGTCCTCTTCAACACTTTGCTCTACAGCGGCAATTGTTTCTTCGGTGCGCACTGTTCGACGTCTCTGCGGATGCGTATTACCACATAGAGTAAACGTAGTGCGAAAACGATCCATGGTTAACCGAATTAATTGTTCTGATGGACGATTATGTCGACCATAAAATGGACGGAGCTCACGGTAAACTTCGCGAACTGAACCATTATTTTCGAAATAAATTTGCACGATTTACAAGCGTTGTTCTTTTATCAACCTGTTAATGATGAAATGGCAAACCAAACTGAACATAAATGACATTAGAGTTGCCAGATTTGACTACAAAATGCCAGTTTTATCTCTATTCGAAAAACAAACCTGTAAAAAAAACACCCTTTAGATTTTGAACTTTTTTCTCAGTAGTGCTAGAATTTTATTGAGTATGCAGTTTTATAGCCCATTAAATTTTGATCTAACAATGTGAAAGTTTTAAATAGCTATGAATTACTGTATATTTCTTATAATGTTTTTTATTCAAGAGTCGTCCAAATAAAAGTCAATTTTGTATATTCGTTGTGCAGAAGCGAATGCGACAAAAAAATTGAATAAAATTGAATTGCCTTTAAAAGTGCATGCTCCAAAAAATTCAAACACTTCTGAAAAAAAAAATCGAGATATAATTAAAATTTTGTTGAATTGTTTTTTGTTTTCTAAATGGTTTCAAACTTGATATAACAAAGTTTATGTTAGAAAATTAACTAAATTTTAATTGAAAATTCTTAAAAATAAATAAATGAGTATAAGTGGAAAACCATGTAATTTTGAATTAGGTTGCAAATCAATTGGCCACCAGCGTACTTCTTTACTTTTCAAGCTGTTTGAATATTCTTGCATTCACTGGCATCCTATGTATGTATCTGTAGGTATGTATCTGTAGGAGTATGTGAAACAATTTTACGTACATCCAAAACTACTGCAGATCATTGCGGCTATATTTTGAAAAAAAAAAAAAACAATTTTTAAACTTAGTCGAATTTTATGGTATCAAAAAAATTTTTTTTTAATGAATGCTGTTTTTTTAAATTTTAAAATTTTTAAACAAATTTTTGAAAATTTTAAAACTTTTTAATACAAAATTTTTTATGTTTTTTTTTAATTTAAATTTTTTTTTATATATGTATTTTAAAATTTTTTTAAATACTAAAATTTATTTTAGAAAAATCAAAGTTTTCTATTGTTTGGAAGCCCATAACTCGACAAGTAACCATAAAAAAGCCATAGGTCAATTTTTACCGCAGAGTTGCAGAGTTGCTATCAATTTTATACAGAAATTAAAGAATTATCCTGCGGATCTGAGTCAGATACCCATTGTTTTAAAAAAAATGTATTTACTCCCGTTTTGTTGCAATTATAAGAATATCCATAGTTTTTGGCCATTGTTTTTAGTTATTTTTCTGCTTTGAATGTTTGTTTGTCTTTTGTATTTTTCAGCTTTTTTGTCTTTATGGGGCGCCGCGTTATCTTTAATCACTGGACACATGCACTTAAACATATGTACATATGTACATACAAGTGTGTACATACCCTGTCGGAAAAGTAGTAGACAGTTTTAAAAATTAACTTGTTTTAAAAAGTTTTTGGTAACCAACTGCCTTAAAACAAATGCAGCTTGCGAATGATCAACAATTTTTACTTACCATTTTGAACACATAAGATGAACACAACTTTCATCATAAATACTTTCATAGAAAAATACACTTCGGAATATTTTGTGTTTGCGTGTCTCTTTTGGAGAGAAATGAAATTAATAATTAAAATTTTAAAATTATCTTAAACACACTTTAGCTATTTCTGCTGAAAGTAAATAGCTCAAATTAATGTTATTTCAGCCAAATATAATTGAAAGTGGTTGAAATGAAATGCAGAGTCTAATAATTGACTTGCTCTTATTTTATTCCAAAAAATATGGGTGTTACTAGGCAAATCAAATAGGTAGCAACAACAATATTTTCTCATACATTTTTTAAGTTAATTTAAATTGTAAATTTTTTCATTTTGGTGCGATAAGAATGCTGTCAGAATAATTCGAGGTGGTTGATTACATACTTTTTTGAAACTTAAGCTTTTAAAAGCAAAAATACACAAAGCTCATAATTTGTTTTTTTCTTATTTGTCTACTTCGCCTAGCTGCTAAATATGGATGTCTTGGCTGCTTACATGCAAATATGAAACAATTTCGAATACTTTTAAATTATCTTCATTTCCGCCAGGGTATCTACTACACTCGAGTCTCGTTTTGTCGTTTTGACGCTGCAAACTTGTTGCTTGATTGTTAGCGACTGGTTAACTTGGCCGTTTTGAACGCGCAGCTGCATTTTGTATTGCCATTTTTGCTCGAAATATATATCGGCGTGCATTGTTATTGTGTTACATACTTATATGTTTGTATATATGAACATATCGATATATATTATCTATATAAAAGCCGTGTTATGCATACAGACATAAATATTTTATATGCTCCAACTACTCTAAAATCTAAATATATATGCTTTTAGGTACTAAAAATTGGTTTGTTTGTGGCATGCGATTGAATTTTTTCTCGTTTCTACAACAACTTCTTAATTCAATATTACATACATTTAACTTATGAAAAATTTGTCTGTGGTGAGTAATACCCTGTCTGCAGTGGCGACTATTTCAGGCTTTTACGTATGAGTAAGCAAACTGACAGATGTTAAATACATACATACATATGCGATATGTACATAAAAATCCTAATGCCTGTAAGTGAAACGAAAATTAAGCCGAAGTATGTGTGTTGTAGGTGCAAAGAAAATATTTGTGTTGAGCAATTTCTTACATGACTTTAAAGCTTGAACAATATTATTTTTCTTTGGAAGAAAATGTTGAACAACATTGGCAAAAAAAATTCTAATAAATTAATTTGACGGGCTACAAAACTGCGTACTCGAACATTTTCTAAAATATCTTATTAAAAATTTTGAAGACAATTTTTGGAATTTCGTTTAATTTTTGTGAACTTTGTACAAAGTTTGAAAAATTTATTTATTTTGTTTTTAATATATATATCAAACTGTATTTTAAATGAAAATTATAAAAAGTAAGTAAACATGCAAATAACAAAATTTTAAATTTTGGTGCTCATTTTTAGGTGTGAAAAGAGTTATATTCCTTATTTAATTTTGACTTTGGTGCCTTGTTCAATTAAAAATTACAATTCCGCAGAAAAAACGAAAATATTTTTATTTTTGCGGGGCTTTTGATTTTTGAGCTTCCATTATGACTTTGATTTTTATTTCTTGATGCCTCATTTATAGTAAAAATGAATGCCTTCTACAACTCAAACCATATGGACTACTGAACTGAAATTTAAAAAGAATATTCTTTTTATAATGGAGTACATCTCTCTGATAATAAAAGTAATCATTATACTTGTATCACAATACACTCAATATGCTTGTATTAAATCTGAAGGATATCAAATAAGAAGCACAAAAAAGCGATATTGAATTTTAAAGTTTTGAATTTTATTTAAATCTATGAATACCGCTCTTAAGAAAAATCAAAAGAAATACAATTTTTTCATTATTTCTGTTGCTTGAAAAAGTACTCTGTCGTTGCTGTAATAATTCTTAAAGTAATAAGTATATGAGAATCTTTTTTTTCTTAAGAGCTTCAGACTGGTTTAAGAAATTTTTGTAGAAAAAAAATTTCTTTTTCATTTCTTGAGTGTCATTTTTAATGAGTTTTTCGATTTTCTTGAGAGCTGTATAGAAAGCTTAGGTAGGTAGATAAAAATGCTTTCGGTACAGTTAAAAGAAGTTTAAATTTATTATTTAATTTTGCAAGTTTAGCTTTTGGAAATAAAAACAAAATACACAGTGATCTATCGAAATATAATCATTATTTCTCGAGCGAAAACATAAAAATCGAATTATAAGAATACTTTTGTGCGATAAGTCGTAAATCAAAAAAGATTTTTAAATGATTAAAACAATAATTTAATATTTTTTTAACTTGTAATGATTGCCGTTCCTGTTTTTAATGATGCAATTTTTTTTCTTTGCCTAAATAATATTTGCTTTTCAAAATAAGTCATTCAAGAAACTGAAAAGACTAAAAAGTAATTTATTTAATTTCTTAACGAGTAAAATAAATTGCATTTTTTTCTTTTACGGTTTGTGAGAATTCGTTTCCCATCGAATCGTTTTCTATCTCCAAGTTTTCAGCTAAATTCTCACAAGTCTATCAAAATTTTTATTGAGTTGTCTCAGTTAACTGAACACCCTTTAAACCATTACCCTCGCAATGTATTTTTGTATTCTACCCCACCAAATCTTGTTGCGCGTTACCCAATTAGAATTTGTTTCAATTGAAGAAACAACGTCAAGAAAAATTCCACCCCAAAGTCACTATTTGCATTTAAAAATATCATAAAATTTAACAACTTGAAGGCAAGCAAACCAATTAAAATAAACTACCGCCACCGAAACCACCACCACCACTATCGAGACCAGCGCCAGCACCATCAACGTCTTCGCTTATTTGAAGAAAATGCATAAATTAACAATTGAGAGGAAGGAAATGTTGCATGTTGTTGAAACGAGCCAGCGATGCGTTACTTTCATGTGGATATATTTTAAACTTCACATTTCCCACAATTCCTACGCGGCAATGTGTGTGGGAAATTTTTTCTTATCTGATTTTGTTAAGTTTCTAGTAAGAAAATGTAAGAAAATGTTCAAGCGTCTTACAAATGACTTTTCGTCACAAGTGGAAAACATATACACACATATTTGTGTATATGTACATATGTAAGTGCATATGTGTGTGCATTGTTTACACACTAGTGTTTTAGTAAATATTTCTATTTAACCAAGGTTTTAAGTACGTACGAGTATTTCTCGATTTTTTTGTTGTTTGATGTTTTAAAATCAGCGAGCATGAAAATTTATCACGCAGCGGGTTTCCCACATTTTTCGTACGTCATTACTGCACCTTTCCTTTGTTGTTTAATTTGGCAAAGTTACTAAGTTTTTTTTTTTCTTTCGATTAATCATTCTTAATAACTTTTTCATTTCTTTTTTTTCAGACATGGTTCTTTACCGACACCGATGATCCGTACTACCAAGAAAAGACAAGTGAGTAGAAACAAGTGTGATGTGATTTAGATTGCTAAGCAATTATTTTCTTTAAGCTCGTGTGCAAATTTTAATTTATTTATGATATCACCCATATACAAAGTATGTAAATAATAAGATTTATGCTGTTATTAATGCAGTGATTCACTTGAAGATTTATAAAAGGCGTTTTTGAAAAGCTAGTTGAATAAAAATATAAATGTTGAACGCAAAGCGATACGTGTTCTTTCTTTTCTTTGAAAAGTCACGCAAGTTATACATACATACATCTCATCGGCACCGAGTTGTTTGATCTTTTCAGCAGAAACTCAACGTCGCAGAGACGCAACTGATGAATAGATTTTACTATAATATGAATAGATGATACTGTAAGTCTACATCGTCATCTTCTCAGAAACTGCTACCAATAAGGTCGGGAGTAATATTGAATCCGAGAACATTATTTTTTTTTCGCGGATAAGGTCCAATCAAAACTTTTTCTAGTCTCATGAGATACTCGCTAAACTGAACAGAAATCATCCTCGTTTATCTTAGGACCGATTCGCAAAGATCTGGTTGTCATGCTGAATGGTCAAAATCTAAATATTTAGCTGGAACTTTTGCAATTTCACTGAAATATCAATACAGATTTCTTAGTATTTATTATAAATTTAAATAATTAATAAAAAATTTAATGATGTTATAGGGCAAAATTTAACAATACAGAAAAGTAATTTGCGGAAATCGCAAAGTGATGCGAAACAGAAACCGATAACTCATTTAATTTGCGAAGTGAACGAGCAATTGGAGCATTTTGCGCATAATTCATGTTGCGCACAATTTAGTAAGAGAGACCTATAGAGTATCGATCTCCTACTCTCTAGGTCTTTAAATTGCTAATTAGAAGCAAACGGGACTCATTAGAAGCAACCGAATGGGAATATTTCAACGATCTAAGAGCAAACTTAAGTAACACCTTTTCCCGACGTTCAATTCTTTAAACTGCAAAGGGGTGCTATGGTCTCACCACAAATGCAGCATATTCCAATTTGGAACGAACGAAAGTAGTGAATAATAGTTTTATAGTGTAAGGTTCTGAGAAATTACATTTGTATCGCCGCACAAAGCCAGAGGTAGAATAGGAATGAGGCATAATAAAGTTAATGTGGCTAAAAAATAATAAAAAAAAACCACAAATCAAGAATCACACCAACATCTTTGATCTCTGTGACAGTTTAAATTATATTATTTTTAATACTGTTAGTAGATGGAAAAACATTACGAATTTTAATCATAGATGACTTGAATGCATTTGATGATATTTGGAGAAATGTCGGAATTACTGGACCAACGAAGGAGTGCATTGATATCCGATTGCAAACTATGAATATCTACCCAGCTTCTTATCGCAGATTTTCAGGTCATTTGTATACAAAAAGTTATTTAGAAAACAGTCTCCCATCATTTAAACACATATGTATACAAAAATAAATAAATTAACTTACTTTTGGACATGGAAGATTTTAAGGTTTCACGGGCGATATTTTGTTGATATCACGAGCTGTGGCTTCCACTATTTGTAATGATGAACAGGCTCTTTCGTTTTCCTACGGAGTGGAAGTCGGTGGCGTGTAAGTCGATAAAATCGTAGATTGCTACAGAAAGATTTATTTAACGACAGTGGTACTCTATTTCAGTTGAGAAGTATTCCATGAGTATTTGAGCGCCTCAGTGATATATATGTAACTCGATTTTATATCCCGATATCAAAAGAAATATGAAATATTTGTCGTTTGTGTTTTCTGGCTCATCCTTGCGATCAGTACAGTAATCTTCTTCGCTACCAGTGCCGATAGATTCCATGAATCTATCATGAAAATATGTGGCTGTTTCTCAATATTGCTATAAAGACATTTAATGGGAAAAGGCAAGACAAATGCGAAAAGTAACCAAAAACAATCTCACAACCAAGAATACTTTAAAACAAAAACTGCATACTTTTTTCAAAGTCACTAGATCTTGATGTTAACGAACACAATTTTACTTTAAGCTATTTCATAGGCTAAAAGGGCGTGTCTAAAATAAAAAATTTCGATGCTGAAAATCAGATTTTTTCCATAATGAAAATGCGAACAATTTTAATAAGTGTGTATTTTTTGCATTCAACAAAATATGAACTTTGTGATGGTTTATTTGAGACACTTTTAATTAAAAATTTTTTTTTATACAATCAGTTCACAAATTATGACACAAGCACATATTTACAGATTTGGACAATTTATTTATCCTCCAATTATTTAAAATTTTTTTTCGATTAACACATCATTAATTATCTAACAAACACCATTAAAAACCAATTTTAATTTGTTTCTAAATTTCATCAAATTTTTAAACTAAAAAAAAAAAAATTGTAAGGCCTTTTTGGGATATGCAGATAGGTAGCTCATTCAATTTTAGAATCACAAAGTGCGAGTTTCTAGTGGCTACGAGTTACCACTGATTATTGAAAATTTTTTTACTGACGCTCTTTCACCATTTCTTTCATATAAAAAATAATCACGGCTTTGCGTTCAATAGAGGAATTGTCAATAATCAGTGATAACTTGAAGACACTTTAAACTTACTTTTTCTTACGCGAAAATTGAATTTGCTAAAAAACTGCATACTTAAAATAATAAAACTTTTTTTTTTAAAGTTCGAAGTTTTGATAAATATTTTTTAAATCAAAGTTATAAAAATGGGTGCTTAGGGCTTTTCTTAGAGAATGAACAATATGTTGCTTGAAAAATTGTTTTAATTAATTAGAAGAATTTATCAACTTGCATGAACTTGTTGTCTCTGACTCAATTTGTATGTAATTGCCTTAAAACAGATTTTGCCAAATTATTTATAAAAATCTGCATAATTAATGAATGCATTTATTTTTGCCTACATTAAATGCCAAAACTCTATTGTGTGTTTTTTTTTTGCTATAAATTTCTGAAGAAACCTGAGAAAAGAAACGCATTTGCCCGCGGGAACTGGAAGTGGCGTTGATTGAAATACAATATAAGCGAATGCAATAAATTTCAATCATAAATCAAAATAAACGTAAAATGCTTTCAGAATAACGTTAGCATCCTTTAATGTATGTATGTATACTATGTACGCCAACCACTCAACTCAACTCCACTCAAATCTACTCAGTTCAACTGCCCAAAAAACATTAAAGAACAAATTGTTTTTTTTTTGCATTAACGTATTTTGCATTTTATTGTCTGTTCATTGGCGGCGTCGGCGTGTCAGTGTCTGTTCGTTTAGTAAGTAAATATATGCGCTCTTGCCACCAACCAACAACACAGCCTGCATTCGTTAATGAAATTCATCAAATACAAAGAGAAATAAAAATAAAATTTAACGCTCGAAGATTGCTTTTCAAAAACAATCTGCTCGAAAGCATTTTAACGCAGTCGAAATAAAATTTTGAACTTTATATGGAAATGTATCCCTGCATGTTCATATTTTCTAGGTGTGTGTGTGTGTGTGCAGGTGCGTTTATTTTGTACTGTGCAAGTGGATAAGTGTGAATGTGTTTACATGCACGAATGAAGGGCCAAAAGGGAATTGCGTAAAATCCCAATTTAGTTTCACATCAATCTGCTCCGCCTACTTGACCGCCTAATTTTGGCCACTGTCTGTCGAGTATTCAACTCCTAAGTGCTACCACAAAGTGCCTGCCCCTGTTTGCAATGTACAGACAGACAGACAGACGTATCTTCATTGTTGTTGTTGCTACTTTTCATTGTTTTTGTGTGCTTTGTACGCACATCAGCGGCAGTGTTACCTCCCGCCACACGCGCTTTTGTGTGGAAATCAGCAAATACTTATTATTATTTTGTTGTTATATTGCATTTAGCAATCGTTTTGTTGCATGTATATTTTTTTTTTTTTTACTTATTTTAGCAACAACAGCAGCAAGAGCAAAACTGATTAAATTTTGATTGTAAAAATGGTATTTTAACAGGATTTGTATGTTGCGTAAATATAAAGTAAAACATGTATGTATGTATGTGTAGGTTTAAAACTTTTGCCGCTCAGTTGCAAAGGGTGAACGTGCACGCATGCGCCAATGCGGAAAAGAAAAAAACGCTGTTGTAGTGTTCGTGTGTTTGTATAGCTTGCTCATACCCTGCAGTGAAACACCAATTTAATCAGAAAAAAAAGCAACTGATTACTTCCTGATTGATATCGAATTAGTCCGAAATATACCAGGGTTTTACCAAATACAAAACGAATTATTCATGCCATATTTTATGAGACAATATTGAATTATATACATAAATTACTTGTATACTTAAATTAGTTGTATACATAAAGACTTGTGCACTAGACTGCATACTCGGTTATCTTTGTTTGTTTTGAACTAAATAGTAGGAAACTGGGACATTTCTGATAGTAATTTGACAATTGCCGTCTCGTAGGACATCCCCATGTTAAAAATACCAATTGCTTGTATGAAAAAAAGAAGTAAAGTAGTTTACAACTAGTACATTTGAGTACAGGGTAATCAGCAAACATGTCTGCTTCTGTTACTTCCATGTAACTGTGATATATTCAAGTGTAGGCGATTGCTAGTCACGCATGCATATGCATTCGGACAATAAAATAATATTTTTTTTTAAGTATTTCTGAAAAAAATTCGTCTTTGCCATCATACGAAGAGAGTTTCTGTAAGCATAATATTTTGACCGCAAACATATTTCTCAGAGGTCTGGTCATTGTCAAAAGTATAACATTTATTTGCTAAAACTGTCTTTTATAAATATATTCAGTTGGCAAAACACAAACAAAGTCAATCTTATATAACATCTCCTAGATGTCCTGATACTTCGGAGTAAAATCAGAGAAAATCTAGCTAATTTTTCAAAACAACACAATAAAAAGTGCGAACTAGAAGTACTTTTAGACGCAATTCCAAGTCCTGCCTTTGCCAACTGGAAAGCTACGTCTCTCATGATAAGTTGGAAAATATATTTCTATTTATTTCATTATAAAATTAAAGTATAAAGAACTCTCAAGTAAAAAACCAATTTGGAAATTATTTTGTCGAGAGCGTTGCGTTTTTTACATACAAAAATAATTACGTTACACGGATATAAATACGTTTAACAAATTTTATATATTTTTACGAATAATATTTTTATATTCTGATTAGCTGGGTAAATATAATATTTCAAACAGTGGCAACCTTATCGGATACCAAGAGAGTAGCATTTCAGTTAACTGAAAAAAATGTAGTTAAACCTTTGAAGAGGTTGCAAACTTATTTGAAAAAATTTACGTACCGAAACTTATAAGACACTTTCATTCGATTCCTTTTTAGTGTCATATTTTCTATAAAATTAGAAAATAAGTTAAATTTGACCTTCAAAAATGGTGGCAACACTATTTTAAACTACTTTTTTTTTTGTCTTTCTTTTTTCTTTCTTTTCTATCTCGCATGGCATATTTTGTGGCCGCTGTGGTCGAGTTGGTAGCGGTGCGTGCTATAATTTGATATGCCGATGAGTTCGAGTTTGGAATCTCAGTCAGGGCAAGCAAAATCTTAATAATAGAAAAAGTTTTTTGTAACAGCGGCCAACCTTCGGCAGGCAATGGCAAACCTCCGAGGGCATTTCTACCATGAAAAAGCTTCTAATTAAATACACCTGCCGTTCGGAGTCGGCACAAAAATGTAGGTCCCTCCATTTGTGGTATAATAATATAAAGACGCACACCACAAATGGTAGGAGAAGCTCGGCCAAATGAGAAGTTCTTTAAATGTCAAGTCAAAATATGATATTCAAGCTAAGAATACAAAAAAAAAAACACAAAAAATAATTTTCATTATTTCTGTTGCTTAAAAAAGTATTTTGCCGTTGCTAAAAAATTTTCTTAAAGAAACAAATATACTCGTACAAGCATATTTTTCTTGAGATCTTCAAAATGCTTTAAGAAATTTTAAAAGAAAGGAACTTCTTTTTCATATCTTGAGTATAATTTTTGTGAATTTTTTGATTTTCTTGAGAGCTGTATACTGAGCTTTAATTAGGTGATTTGTTGTTGTTTGTTCAGGGGATTTATAAATTCCAATTTTTTATAATTATTTTTGAACTTGATGTACATATAGTCAGTTCAGGTTAAACGTTTTCATTACAAAATGAACTGAACTGAGAAAAATTAATGCCTAAAATTAGTACAACTTGAATTTTCGTATTACAAGAAATCGCACTTTTTCAGATTAAAAATGAACTAAGTTACGAAAATTTTCGAATATCAAAATAAAGTTGCCACAGTAGTTATGTATGTGTGAACGTTTATAAGTTCATATGTACCGGTGATTTTTTTTTTGCTTCGTTATAAATAAATGTTTTTGTGTCCCTTGGCAAGCGGATACTATAAACTTAAATGTACATATTCACTACGATCTTTCCGTGCCCCTTAGGAAATGGCAGCATGTCGTCAGAAAGCCCTCCGACGAAAAGACTACGGAACGACTCCGGAAAGTATAGGAAGCTTTCCTTTAGCATTCTTCTACAAAAAATTGGAAGACATTTTTTTATAATTCTACATGTAGTGAAAAGCTCCAGTGTATTGATATCTGCGCTCATTTTCCTTGAGGGTATACTCGCTTGCCTGTCTAAATGGTAGTTCATAAGTAATTCATATCAACTAACAACCAGACTAGCCGGCATACAAACACCTACTACAAACAAGTACAATTTGTTTTTTTTTTGTATTTTTTTTTGTTTTTGTTCATTCATTTCATCCTTTCATTTCGGGCCATTCAAGTGTCCGTCAAAAGCAGCGTTCATGCTGCGTTAATTCATTTGTCTGGCCGCGTCTTTAGTTCGCTTGGCCGTGTGCGTCTGCTGCGGGGTAAGATGGGACAATTTCAATAGCCCAAGCCAGGCTGGCTTGTATGAACTATCAATCAATTTTTGACAGTTTTAAGTAGAATTTTATGAAAATTGAGTCGAGTCCAATGTGTAAATTGCGTTTGAAAATTGCATTCCACAGTTTGCAATTTGATGCGCCACAATCTAGAAAACACCGATATACTTGTGTGTATTTTATTTAGTTTTAAAAATAGTTTCCGGTTATTATGCAAATTTTTTTTATGGCACGTTAATTGCAAGAGCAAGTGATTTAGTGTGTTGCGAAGTAATTAATGGGTGAAGAATAAAAATACACTTTATAATATTGATAGGCTGCAGAATGGTTAAGTCGTTTAACCTACGTTTCGGGATTATCTTACCATGATCAAAGCTCGGAGTTCCAAAAAAAAATAAATTTAAAATATCCTGCTAATGCTGCGATGTTAGGAGCATCTAGATATATGTAGCTGTACAGATAGCAGACGGTGGCAGTGTTGCCTTCTGTCGATCTCAATTCGAGACTTGTTAAGAGCAATTCCCCGCAAAATTGGTGCATCAAAAATCTGCTTGTCCAAAACGAGTAAGTGTAAAACTATAACTTTGCCTTTCAAACTAATACTTTGCCGCACACCTTTCAAGCGGAAATAGTTGTTTGCAGTTGAGAGTATAGGAACGTAACTGCGAAAGTGTAAAATCAAATCTCCTGTGACTACAACTTTTATAACAGTATTTCAGAAAAACACAAATGTATTTCAGAAAAGACGAACTGGAATACATTTCTGAAATACTGTTGGAAAAGGTGTAGTGGATAGTGCAATAAGCTGTCCACCAGTGAAAGCAAAAAAGTCCTTCCAAATTGAAGACTACATGAGTTTTCCCCATCGACATTAGCTCAATGACTCTCAGTCATGGCTGAGCGAAGTATTAATGAGGTAACGGCGGTGTTGGCTGTAGGGAAAGGGGCTACTTTTTTTTGTTTTGGAATCAGACACGAAACAACGCGTGCAGAAAACAGCACTTAGACGACATGCCGTCCATTGTACTATTTCAATGTTTCTTTTAATCTGTTTTAAATCTTAGCAGATGTGTTGGTGTCAAAGAGCTCAGGTGTTCGTCTCTCAACACGTCGCGACCAAATGCCTCATACCTAGTTCTTGCAAAGGCGGGGCAGAAGCACAGAAAGTGTTCCGCCGTCTCTTCCTCTTCAAAATAGGATGGGCATATGAAGTTGTCATGTACGCCTATCATTGTCAGGTGTCTATGCCACGTGAAGTGACCGGTCAACAGTCCAACAAGTTGCCTGCAGTCTCACTTGTTAAGCGAGAGCAAGTGTTTTGATAATCCCTCTGAGATTGAAGGTAACATGAGTTACCTACTACTGGTTGCGCTTTAATGAGAGCTTAGTCTGAGCAAACTCTAGCCAAATGGTCGAAGTGCCAATGCAAGTTTTCTATGATTTCTAACACAATTCGAACCATTTCAGGAGGCTTTACAGGACTGAGCAATTTCTTAAAATATGCATAACTGTTGCTGTAGACACATAAATAGTTCACGGCCTTGATGATTGAAAATACCTTGACCTGGAAAACCGAATAAATATTGCTTCAAGATAAAAGTGAAGCGTATCTCCATTATCTGATTCAAAAGTACCAGATTCTAACACAGTGTTTGTTTTAGAGCCATCAGTAAATATTCGAAAATTTATAAGTCTGAGCTCAGTGTTGGTATTAAACCTGCAATTGTTTTTTGTTCAACGCAGGGATTTTCGCTTCGCTCGCCTCGTTTTTTCTTGGCAGAAATGCCTGCCGCGGAGCGACCGCTAATAGAAAAAACTGTTTCTAGTCTTTACTTGCCCTTACTGAGATTCGATCCCCGCACTGAGTGGTACGAGTACCAAAGCAGCTGCCAACATTGCTCAGTTTTAATAATGTAGGTGGCTCCTATCGCCGTTAAAATGCATACTCGATAAAATTCTAAAAATAATGTATAAAGAATTTAAAGTAAAATATTTGTATATAGCTCGATAACATTCTAAAACTTCGAATAAAAATACTAAAATTTATATTAAAATTTCTGGAGTTCTTTTGACTTGTGTAGATAGGTACAAACTTTAAAATTTTAGTGTATACCAAGGCAAATCTAAAATGTAACCTCAGAAGAGTCACTAATTTAAAATTTTTTCATAATAAATAAACAATATTATTTCGTAAATTTGCGCTGTATATTTTGTGTCCAACTAGTACAGAGTTGAGAAAGTGCGTTCTGTGCAAAAAACACCGCGCAAAAGCCGGCGTTTCTTCCATTACATCAAGAGCCACGCCGAAGGGATGATTGGTATAGATCTTTCTCGCATCACGTTCACGGAAACAATGTGGTGTTTATAGATTATTTTGCGATCAGTGATTTTATGCCTGGGGCAAAGCGCGTACGTTTGATGACCAATTGGGACAGAGATTGCTGAAACATTAAGTTCTAAAATAAAAATGTACATTTTGTATTTAATTATTTAGGATGATTGAATTGAATTTACACTTGAGTAATTTGATAGTTCTTCTTTGATTATTAAAGCATCTCAAGCAAGGGTTGTAATTTATTTACTGCGGCTATCTGTTAGATCTGTCTTGGTGTATACATATTGAAAGATGTTTTAATTTACATGGAAGAAAAGTATAAAGTCAAAAGTTTTTATAGCTGATTAAAAAAGCAGTTCGATAAGTCAAAAAATTGCGCTACTTAATTTTATTTGCTTTAATTTCTCAATTTTCCGGCTCCTTTCAAATAGCTTCTTCATTATTAACTCAGCACTGAAGTGTTTAAGAATTTTTATTGGGTCGCATCGTGAATCTTTGAGTTAACTCTTTTGTTTGTTTTAGATATTTACCACTAAAAGTTAATTATTCGAATAACATTAACTAAAAAATAGAGATTTTCTATTATTACTTTAATTTGTTGTTGTATCGTAATTCAACAGGTTGGAGTATCTACGAGAGATGGTACAAAAGATTAAGTATTTGAATGGCTAGAAAGGTCGTAAAAATTTTTATCATCCAACTACAACAATTACAAACATCACCTCATTGTCACTTTCCCAACTTATGTACATAAAAGACATGAAATTCAAATCAAAATGTTGTTACAGTAACTCAACACTCAGATTAGTGGCGATAAAGTGCGGTAGCGTCATCGAACTGGTATACATACGAGTATGTGAGCAGATTTTTATGCTATGATTCCAGTGACTGCCGCTTCAGAGGTGCTGCGTTTGTTCGACGATTTCGAAACACAAACCCACTCACACACATCAATCAGCTTTGGTCAGCTCGCTTACAAAGCTGCATTTGAATTTTATGTCGCTCCAAATGTAGTTCCCCACGTTGTGGGCTGTTAAATTCGAATTTTAGGATTTTTTAATTTACCTCCTTAATTGCAGTGATTTACGAGGCGCACGTCAAACGTTCACTCTAAATGCAATCGAATTCGCTTTAATCCCAATTCAGTTCGGATAGACTTGCAGCCGATGTTAGACTTACATATACATATGTATGCGCCTTTCCCATATATGTACATATAGTACACACGTACATACACACGTATCCGTTTGCATGTAGATTTGTGTGAATTTAACTACCAATCGACCACTTTCCGTTTAATGCCCACAAAATCTCTGAAACTAAAGTGACCACTGTCAGTCATGAATACACACACACACACGCTCACATTCACTCCCGAACGTTGCCCCAAAGTCACACACATGTACGTATGTATGTTTGTATGTAGTATATGTATTAATCAATTTTGGCGTCTATTTATCAACAACAACTACATTTTCTTTTTCTTATTTGTTTTTCAGTTTTGTAAAAATGTGTTTGTTTGCGCCTGATTGTTTGATTCATGCGTCAACCTTAGCTCACTTTCGGTTCAGTGGTCATCTGAATGGCAAAAAAAAAAAACAAAAAAAAAATGCTCACGCGCTTCTCTCCTCCGACCTCTGGGTACTTGCGAGTTTTTGTAACAAATGTCATCACATCGCTTTTCGATTTATTTGATTGTCACTGCGTCTGTTTCGTGGGTGCGATTCTGTTTTCTCATTTTATTGTCTCATTGTTGTTGGGCTCGAGCGACATGTGGATAAATAAGTAGAAATTAGTAGCAGATCCACACATTTGGTTAGAGGTCAAGCAAACGTTAAAAAATTGAAGTTAACAGGTTTTTTTTATTGGTTTTTATTTGACTGAAGCTTTGCACTTTTTGGCTAAGCCGCCGAGAGACCCAAAGTCGTCACAAGTCAAGCACAGCTTTTAAAAAACTACCTGGAGCTCAAGCCAAATCAGTTATCTTCCGAGACATTTTTGCTTAATTTTAATATCTGGTTAGATTGCAATTTTTAAATAACTACATTGTCGGCTTCACTAGCGACCGATTGTAAAAAGAACCACATTCATCTCCTTTGCAAATTTAGTCACCAAACGCCTGACATGTTGATAGTAAGTCCGTTTCGGTAATCCAAAACTTTATTTTTTCAGTATGAAACAAAATGGCAAATATTTAAGGTAGTAAACAACCAGAATAAAATTTTCTAGGACCCTTCGGAGATTTCTAGAATAATAATGCGTGAAGGCCAGTTCTCTCAACGGAAATTCGTTCATTTGAGAAAAAATCTTGGTTGAGCAATTCATGAAAACAAATTTTTGGCTTTATAAGTAATCCTATTACTTAAACGCTCCGAAACCAGCACAAACCCATTTTCTGTGAACTTGAGGTTACAAGAAAAGGGTTTTAAGATGACAGGCTGCCTCAGCCTCTATTTAAAGGTGTTCTGAAAGGAGCTCAAAATGTCTCCTCAATAGATTCGATTTTTCGGAGTTGAACGCACTTACTCGCTTACTGAACAAGTACTGGTTAATAGTTTGAAGAAATTTTACATCTGGTAGAGGTAGAATCACCTCGAATCTATAGTTAAAGGAATAAACTTAGCATATTGCCTGTGTACGATCATCACAAAACTTCAGCTATAGACAAATTCAAAACAAATATAAGTTGATTCCGATTTTATAAGAATTTAGCATACTTCTTCCTATACTAGTTTTTGTAAACTCTGTAAGTAAATTGCCTCAAAAGTCTAGTGCAAGGGGCTTCTACCCAATGTCTCTCTTCTTAAACATTTTGAACTGATTCTTTTTTAGTAACTTAACTTAATCGATACTAGGATGTGCACAGATAATCAAGTTTATTCTGATTAGTATAAAAATAATTTTATGTATTAATCTAAATATTCAGGGGGTTCAACTGCGTGTAAAGAAGTTGTGTCGATTGTGTCGCGCCTAATAATGCGCATGAGAGTGCTCTTACAAGTTGTTCGAATTGATTCGGTAACTGTCGTGAGCTCCACTTTGGGTATCTGAGCGAACTTCGTCACAAGGCCATCTCACTCAACTGCCCTAATAACCTCAAGTATATCGAGGAGTTTTCCAGCACACATTATTTCAAGATTAAATAGTTGTTCTCGAATATTTGTAAGTTTAAAAATTGAAAAATTTATATTTATTCTTTCGAATCCATGACACTTCACTCCCCTTATTATAAATATAACTTTAGTAGCCTTGTCTTAGCGCATTTCGTGAAAACGATTTCCTTGCCATTCCAATCTCTCCCACAGACAGACGCTGTATTCAAGTTATGTTGTTATAGTTTTATTTTTGTAGCATTGTGGCATTTTGATTAATACACCATTATGAACAGACTAATGAGGAACCTTCAGCGGTCTTCATCGCCCCTGTCAACTGTTTCAGCTGCATACAACCAACCAAGTTATTGTTGAGTTTCGCATAATAAATTAAAAATCAGCAAAGGAGATCTGGTTTCGGCAACTTTTGTGTCATTACCGAAATATCGTTTATCGCATTCTTTGAAGTGACTCGCACCAAGCCGAAACGCAAGCCAACCAACTTAGCTGGCGAGTGAGCCTGTAAATCGACCAAACCGTCAGTTAACTGGTTGGGAAGACGACAGGGCGGTAGGCAGTGGGTAAGTTGGCGGAGTGCGGGTTGGCTATGGAGCGATCGGCGAGTGTTCGCGGCAGCCGCATCACATTCAAGCATCCGAATGGAATTTTGATTAGGACTACAACATGCCCACTGAATTTTTGCAAAACGCGCGTTGGATTTTGAAAAATGTGTGTATCCTCCTGCGACCGATGCCTTCTAGCTTCTTGACTTTGCTTGACAGCTTGCTATTACGATGCTGCATAGAGAAAGAGGAGAGAAAGAGAGAGGGAGAGAGAGTGCGCCGTAGCAGCTTATGTTCATCCTTTTCGTTGCTCATTCGCATTTGTATTTGTTCTTGCTGCTGCTGCCTCCAACCTTCGGCGACGATCGTCTTGTGCCAATGTGCGTAAATCTTCGTCAACAACGCAAACGTTTTCGCTTTTGTTTTTAAAATTTTAAAGAAGCAGTTTGGCCGACGCAACGGACGAGAGGCAAGAGGACCGAGCGTATGGATTGTGCCAACAGGCAATTTTAAATATTCCAACAATTTTCGTCCAATTAAGGTGTATGGCGTACAAGGAACGCACTTTCGGTATGAGCGCGCATACTATGTATTCTGTGCGGCGGTTTGTCCGTATCAGGCGCTGCCAAGACGCACAGATAAGGTCCATACTTGGTACGTGTATGTATGTACGTTCTGGCAGTGCTGCTGGGAACTACTCGAAACGGTTGCGGTTATGGTAAGGCTTTGTGCCAGTGCTTGCCTGATTGCGCGAATGTTTGCCTGTGTGCGCATGCGCCATGGTATTAGCTACTGTTTTTTGCCGCTTATCCGGAATGTATTTCTTTTATTTTTTTCGATTATGTTTGTAAGCCTCTAGTAGAGAATTTATCACTAATTAAGCTGATTTTTGGTGATATTCCTGATGTTTCTTTAATCATTATATTTTTTTTTTGGCATTTGTGTATTTGCAGAGGGACATCTCATCAATACGAACTGCTCGCAGGGGCACTTTCAGGAGGCTTTGTGTTGCAAAATGTCCGCCGAATTGGATGTGTTCTTAGCCAGTGGCAAAAAGTAAGTTGGAAATATACATTTTTATTTATTTAGTAATGTCGTATTTAAGAAGATCTAATGTTTGTTATATTATTAATATATAAGCTAATGAGATAACTAGAAGCAATGTTATAAAAAAAAAGAAAATTGTATCAAAAGATACACTGAATTCTCTAAGGCTAAGGTACTGACTCTAAGTTTGTGGTGGTCTTGTGACGCCGAAGTTGACCAAGCGCAGACAGGTCCGCCAAGCTGGACAGCTTAGTCAAAAGAAAAGCTGCAGTATTACGGATATGATGTGATGCTTAGTAATTAATTTCAGTTTTATATACAGTAACACCTGCGTGAGTGTGAAAAATATTCTAGTTGCTCATCTCGTAAGGTCAATGATCCTCTACTTTCGATAGGTGCGGCTGACTAAGGCCATTTGCTCTAATCATTTAAACCTGAAGAGGTTTTTAACATATAAAATTTACGGTTAATTATGGAGTAGAAGGCCCATTTCCAATAACCTGCCTGGAAGTCAACTGATGGCTCTATTACAATTTTCCGAATGTTGAACTTCGCATTTCGCTGGTAAAACAATATAGACATTTTAAGAAAAATTGCATTTAAATTACAAAAAATGTTCACATTTTCAAAATAAATAAATAAAATATTTAAAAGTTTTATTAAAATAAAATAAAAATTTAGAATTTTTTGTATCTTAGACTTTGATTATCTAATTTTTTTTTTTAAATGACAATTGAAGTATTTTTGTAAAAAATATAAAAAATGTTAAAAATTTTGAAAAATTAATTATATATTGTATATTACAAAAAGTGTTAAATTTTTACTTACAAGATTTTAAATATTAAATTATCTAAATTTTAATAAAAAATCGATAAAAACTTCATTTGATTTATTTAAAAAATTGTTGAAAATATCTTTTAAAAAAATTCTAGGTTTTTGCAGTTTATTTTGCTTGAATTATTTATTTGCAAAACTTTTAAAATTATAATTTTTTTTAAGATAAATAAATATTTTTTTTTTGTGGTGTTCTATAAATTTAAATTATAAATTTTAAAACTTTGATTTGTACGATTTTGGATTGAAGAAACATATTTTTTATAAAAACTATAATTAAAAAACTTATACATATGTATGTATGTATGTTTATAAACAAATTTAAAAATTTTCTTGAAGTTTGAAACATTGCTTTTTATTACTTTACATTGAATGCAATATAGATGTTTTTATAAAATAATAAATTTTTTTAGTAGCGCTGTTCACAAATTTCGCCTCTTAGCTTTAAAGCCGTTATTATCGGAAAAAAAATCTGTCAAAATATTTTGATAAAATTTGTACTATTTTCGATATTTTCACAAATTTCGTAACTCTGATAAAAACATCTCTTTTCACAACAATGAATTAACTATTTAAACTTTTATAGAAAAAACCAAGTGGAATTATTTTTATCTTGTTCGTTTTTTTAATTTATTAAAATTAAAAAAATGATTAATATTTCAATATTAAATGAACTAACTATATTAAAATATATCTAAAACAAAAAGCAAACCAATAATTTTTATATTTACATACCTAATTAACAATTTTGAAAAAAAAATTTAAATAATTTTATTTATCTAGATTTCATATAAAATTAGAAACAAGAATTTTTTAAAATCACAGGCCAAATTTTTTTTTTAATATTTTTCATTTTCAAAAAAAATGTTAAGAACAATTTAGTTTATTTAGATTTTGTAAAAATTTAAAAACACACTTTTTTCATTTGTTTTAGGTAATTTAAGTATCGTCGACTTAGAGAGCAAATGCGCTAAGTCCATTTTTTCAAATATGTATTTCAATAATGGAAAATCTTTTTTTGATATTTTTATAAAAGTGATTTTATATTGTAAGTATAAAGTTTGAGTGAGAGAGCTATCATTTCGTTCCACATCGTTCGCACACTATGAATGTATGTATGTATGTATGTATGTTGTGTATGCATATGTGTGTAAGTAGAAATTGTCTATCTGCTTATTAAAGCAAAACTTTAAACCTAAATCTACGCGAACTAGATAGATCTTTCGCCTATATCCTTTTGTTTGTTACGTGCGAGCGCAAACAAAAGCCGGGTAAATAATGCAGCAGCCACACCGGCAGCCTTCCAGCGATGTGTGGCAGCAATTTTCGCAGCTGCAAAGCTATTGTTGCATTATGCCATGGCCAACACCAGCGTCTGCGCCAGCGGCTCCCCTTCTTCTCGACTTTGCTACAGATTGTACGGATGTAACCGCAACAACAAGAACAACCACAACAACAAGTTTGTGTGCAACATTGCGGCTAAACTGTTGACCGCATCTGCATATAAAATTACCATCGCCAGCAATAATAGCAACAACAGCCTACGAGCAGCAGCAACACAAAGCTCATGAATAGACAAGAGTGTGACTCGAGCATCGATTGGACTGCACCAGCGACGGTAGTCTGGATTTGTAGCCAAAGCTTTGCCCGAGCAGCTGGAGGAGTAGCCAGAACAGCTGCATTGAGAGCAACAACCGACAGCGACGTTCGGTTTTGGGAGCGGTGGCTGAAGAGAAATGTGGAGTGATGCAGTTGATGGGGAGCTACAGCCATTGCCATTGGTGCGCTTGTTGCATGCAACATGCGTACACACAGACAACCGTTTGCCTATGTGGGTTGGCTGGCGAGGCGCGCTGGGCTGTGGTGGAGCGCGGTTCATTGGCCTTTCATTGTTGGTTATGGCTGCGGTTGGTGGTGGTGATTTGCATTTGATCGATCGCATAATTACTGGCTTAAAACAGGCATACCCACACACACACTCACTCACACACGCAAACACAAGCAACTGTGAACATAACTACTTAGGTAGGCATGTTCACAAAATGCATGTGGCATATAGCATGTAGCATGTTGCAAGTTCGCCTTTGAGTCGCTTTTGTGACATGTGTCGCAAGTCAAAGTTCACGTGGTTGAAAGCGTTTTGCATGGCTTCAGCGTTGGCTGAGTGCGATTGCTGCCGCAGGCGATTTGTCACTTGACAGTGATGCCATAATTCGTTGCACGCTTACTTAGAACACACGCGTTTGCACAAACATTTACATACGAGTGTGTACGATGATATTGAAATGCCATGTCTGACTTAATTTTTACTCGAGTCAGCAGCGTTGCCAGCACGCAATTGGAAATTGAAATTATGAACAGTGAACTTCCTATTCAATTTCTGCCTCATCCAACCTGCTTAAGACCAATTGACGCTTTCCCTAGTTGAGTTTGCACAAAAGCCAAAGTAGTAATTTAAATTATATACTTGTTCTTGCTATAGCAGGCGTTGCACTAAATAGTTGCAAGCGATGGTGTAAAAAAAAAAATGGTTCGTTAACACACACAACTACCAGCCTAGACTAACGTTCATGCAGTTAAACAGCACCTTCCTTGCCGCCGTCCACTTCCTCCTCCCAACTGCGCCATTACTCGTTCCTGCAGCTCGTTATCGTCACCAACAACTCGGTAGCATCGTTAAATCAGCCACCAACACCATTGAAGCAATGCTTCCCATTATTCAAAACTGCCTGAATGTGTTGTGGAAAAGCGTATTTGACTAATGAAATTGATGGCAAAATCATTGCAGTTGCCAAGTTTAACGAGCCCAAAGGCAATTGGCACTGTGATTACACGAAATGATTTGGTAGAATTTCAATAGCTTACACCTCTACTCACAGCTCTGCTTTGGCTATAAACTTAACAAGTGATCCATTGAATCATCATCGGCAATATCAGGTGCCTGGCTGGAAGAATGGTTTGTGAAGTTAAAGCCTTGCTGCCAAGCAGACGTAGACACTTACATATATACATAAATACATCTTCATATGTATGTATGTATGTATGTTCCTATATGCTTTTGTTTGCTCTAGCAATAGACATAAAACGCTATCAAGTTAACGACTGACATTGCAATTTAAGTGTTGCCTTGAATCGAGGGTTCATCAGTTGAAGCTGAACAATTTAAGAAATTACATTTTTACTGCAGATTACTAATAATACTGAAGCGAATATCAACAAACAAGCAGCAATCGAATTTCAGTATTGGCAAAATAGATTGAGAAAGATATTTAAAATATTGAAATACTACATAGAAGAACCGGCGAACTTCGTTTCGTCCAAAATTTATTAGAAGCAAATGAAACACTTTTTGAACTCTGTTGTTTACGTTTTAAATGCGGAAAATGAAACTGCCACCTAAATATCGCATCCGTTTTAGTGGCTTTCAACTTTCTTTTTATTGTTGGCAGACTTTCCAAATTAAAAATGCAGCTTTGATGAATATAAAAGCAATATTTCGTCGTGCCAGTTAAAATGTATAGTTTTCTGTATATCCCGACTCCAGCGCTACCAAGCAACATACTTTTTCGCCAACCAATTTTTTCACCATGCAAGTAGTATACAACATTAATTTCATCAAAAACGATTCAGAAATAAGATTTTTATAAATAATTCGACTTCAGCGCCACCTATATGATAAATTTTTCGCTGAGATTACCAATTGATATATAAAAAGGACTAAAATTTGGACTGTAATTACAATTTTTAGTTATAACTCGACACCAACGCCACTTGAAGAAGTTTTCTCTCCGTAACATTTTTCTTGGGGAAAGACAAAAACAACCAAAGAGTACATTCAAATCGGATAATCCGTTCTCGAGTTAAAGCGTTTATACGTACACAGCTTACTTAAAAAAATTTTTTTTTGTGTAAATCCAGTTTTCTCGTTCGTATAACTTTATTTTTTAAACATGCATAACTTCGACAAATATCAACCGATTTAAGTAATTTAAATGTTTGTAATTATCTATTCTTTTAAACACAAGCGTCAGAAATTACGTGCAAATTAAAAAAAAAAAATTTTATCAAAAATTCCAAAAAAATATTTCAAATGGGTTTTTTTTCAAAAATTTTCCAAGAAAATAGACCGTTAAAACTTTAATCTGGCCAACTGCCAAGTAGCCGAAATTTGTTTTTGAAATGGAAAGGGCCTGTATTTAAAAAGATCATCTGAAATTGGGGTTTAGCAGGCCCTCGTGCACGGGGGGAGTTTCAATCCCCAAATTTTATTCGTATATGAAATTTCAATCCAGAACATTTTCCATGAAGCACCGCTGAATTGAGGATGCCTTTGCGGAGTAAGAAGGCGCCGTGCTTCTGACTAACCCACCATTTAAAAGAGGAGATATTATACTTTCGAATGACACAGCACTCGTCCGCAATGATTCTATAGGACCCTATATTTTTCTATGCCTTAATGCTTGGGCTAAAACCAGAGCAATAATTTGTGATAAAAGGTATACCGTTTAACCATAATAATATTTGAACAAAAGTAGAGAAAATGAAATCTGTTTTGGGTGCAAATACTCGCGTACAATTATGGTTCACCGATGACGCGAGCTCTTTAAATAAGGTAGGGACTCTCTTGAAGCCGACTCTCGACCAAGATAGCCATTCGAAATTATTCAAGAAGTTGTAAAATTAGTATTGTAAATTAATGGATTAAAGAAAACAGAGTTGAAATAAATTATTCGAAAAACGTTTGTTTAGCCTACAACTGTGACTAGAATAAACTTATGACTTCGCAAAACGAAATTTATTTGATCGAAAATTTGTAAAAAGCTTCGAAAATAAAATTTCATTTGTATGATTCATTAGCGGTACCACATAATACGAAATAAATTAAATGACTAAATAAATGTACGGTTTAAGATTTTCCTCAATAATATTTTTTCGAATATCGGAATTTTTGAAAAATTTTTTAGGACAATATGTGAATATATTGAAAACGAAAATAAATTTGAAAATTCGTTTTCACTCACTGAACAGCTTACCCCCACCCTTCGCTCCTTTGCCAGTATTTGAACGTTTTAAAAATACCACTGATGTTTTAGTTTATAAAACAAAAAAATAAATTTACTCTTAATTATGAATGGGCTCTAAATGACATTATGAGTTTTGTGCTTGAATATTACTAGCGGCATCAGCTAAAATAAAAAAGAGTAGTGATTCGTTTTTCGTAGTAGAAAGATTTACGAAATCATTGAGTTGCAAGTAAAAGATGAATTTAAAAATTATGGGGACAAATGCTCTTTTAATAAACCTCAGTAATGCCAACAGTTTGGCCTTCAATTTACTTAAAAAAAAAAAAACCATCAAATTAAATTTATATTTTACAATTTTATTGAGCTCAAGGCCAGTTTATGGAAGATTTTTGTGAAACAAACAACAACAGTTTTTAATGGTTAAAGTTATAGTACTATTTCGGAAATCACCACGTTTCCTCATCAGACTTCTTTTGATTATTAAATTAAATTAATTTTTTTTAAATTTAATTTTTCATAACCACTTCTCTCAGGCTTTGAACCCGGGAGCTCGGAGTTGCAGAGCCAATACGCTACCTATTGTGCTACGCTAGCCGAGTTGGCTGTTGTGCTCAAATTAAATTAATTTAAATAAATGCATATCCGCATTTATTTCCAATTGCCGCCACAGTCCTACAGACATACTTCCACTTACTTTCTTCTCCGCAAAACTCCCTAAATGAATTTCTAAAATACAGAAAAATATTTCAGCTCGCTCTGCGGCCATTACATTACACTCTTTAAACTAGGCTTACACAAACACTTGAGCTTTTCGCAATTTCGAAAGAATTTTCACTTTAAATCACAACGCAATCAATTTAAAAGGAACGGGAATTCTTGTCGTACATTTTGGGGTGCCAAAGTGCCAAAAGTACGAACTCAGTTCGAAAAACATGTCAACCGCATTGCAAAGCTTGCTGAAAAAAAAACAATGTGCAAATTGAAAAGAACACAAAAAAAACGAGACGAAAAAATAGAAAACTCTTCAGCGAATGGACAGGCGCACTCACATACCGAGCGCGCTGCATAGTTGAAAAGTAGTCAAAAGCCAAACGTACTTACAGGCGCGGGCAAGCGGACAGACGAGGCGACTTGGCGACTTGGCGATTGGGCGACAAGACGCTTTTAAGCGATTGCCCGCAGGCAAAAGGCCTGCTGCTTGCCGCTTGTTTTTCAACTAAACTGTAACCGAGTTGCACCTGGATGCCGAGTCGAGACATTGGGGCAATTCAAGTGACACCTGGTTTGTTGTTGGTGTGGCACTGTTTTGATTTTGTTTATTGTTTGTTTGTTTTTTTTTTTGCTCATTTCTTGTTGTTTACTATTTTGTTATTTCTTTTTGCAATTAGTCTCAACTGCTCGGTTTTTGTTTTTTACGGCTTTGGATTTTAGACACCTCCAACTCCGTCGCGCACTCCTTCCGATACTCAGCCTGTGGCGCTGTCGTACTGGCAGGCGAGCCGCAGTCGAACTGTCGAATCAACTCCAATTACGGCACATACGGATTTATCGTTGTTGTCGTTCAACATTAGACATGCCACACCAGCAGCGGCGACAACAGCAACCAAAACATGCAATCGCAAAAACTCGCCAGCACAAAAAAAAAAAAGAAAAAATACTAAAAAAAGATAAACATTAAATACGAGCGCAGTCAGAGTGTAGCAACTAAAGCTCAACGCTGACAGCTGGCCAACCTCAGCCACAGTCAGAGTTTCAGTTGTAGTGAAAGTTGTAGTCACGCTTTGGCCAGTACGAGCGCATTAATGGGCCAACACCCAGTGCAAAGCGCAGTCAGCACAGCTACAACTACAACAAATGCAAAAACAAAAAAAAACAAAAAAATTGCCAAACGAACGCATTCAAAGTGCAATGAAATTCATCGATCGCGTCCTTCAGCAAACGCTAATCAATCGCTCATTTAAAATGGTGCAAACTGTTTGTGTTGGCATGCAAAGTGGTTGTTGTTGGTTTTTTATTTTTTATTTTTTTTTTATTGCAGTCAACAGTTTGCAAATGCAAACGTTACAACGTTTTGTTAGATAAATCAGCTAGTAGTAACTGTTCTTTCCTACATTGCATGCTAAGCAGCGCTTGTGATTCCAATCAACTACACGGGGAGAAAAATTTTGTATACGAATGGGTGCTAAAATTAGGTTAAAGAAATTTCAAGTTAATTTGGAAATGTGCATATTTCCGCATGATATTTTTTATATTAATTTTGCAAATATATATATTTTTTTTTTGGTATTTTCGTGCTTTGTATCTTAATCCTTAGCAGTTTGTAGATATATAACTTAATAAGGTGGCAGCCCTATTCAAAAATATTGCTGGATTTTTGCTGCATTCTCATTTGATATCGTCATTGTAGGATTTGTTAAAAATGTGTATATTTTATAGCTTATAAAACAGATATAAAGAGAAATCACAAGAAATATTTTTCGGTGTTTTTGTTGCCTGAAAAAGTACTTTGCCGTTGCTGTAAATTTTCTTGATAAAATGAATATGAGAGAATTTTTTGAGAGCTGCAGACTGATTTAAGAATATTCAATAAAAGAAAATTTGTTTCACATTTATTGTGTGCCACTTTATATGAATTTTTCGTTACCAACCTTTGCATATTATTTTATTGTAAAAATAATTCATTTATTACAAATTATTAAATAAAAATATTTAGTTGGCAATCCTACTCTTAAATAATTTGTCTTTCTAAGTGTGTAAAATACTTTTGGTTTATTACTTATTTTGGCATATTTTACATAGTTTGGAAATAATTTAAAATTAATTATTATAATCTTATCTACATTCTCATATTTATGCAAGTTGTTAGAGTCATTTCCTGAAAATAATTACTTAGTTACAATAAATAGTTTATGGTAACGCTGCGACCTTTTTTTATCTGTGTGAAACCCCTTTCGTTGAAACTAATTTTATAATTTTTAAGTAATATATATTTTTTTTTTTTGTGCAACACCTAAGTAGAGAAACTCAACTCCAATTCTATCGACTATCACAAAAATGCTGCGCCTAAAACTTGACTAATGATGTATCGAAGATAATTTTGAAACTTACTCTGCTTTTCCTTTGTTTTAAGTGGCTCATTTTACAGCATATTTTTAGGCGCAAAAAGTACCAGAATAGTGATGTCAAAAAACATAAATGTACTCGTTATGATTAGCAGCCAGTAAATCTACAGGGGCGTGAATCCTCTTTTGCTCAAATACATTTTTTTGATTGGCTAGAGTGAGAAAGCACGCAGCTAATTATAACGTGTTGTGTCTTCTAGTACATTAAGTTCTTTGGTGATGCAGATACTTACGAGTATGTTATGTTCGTTAGAATAGTAAGGTTAGAGTGCAACCATCACAACAAACTATTATTTAATAAAAATAAAAAATGGCAACTACTCGAAGCTTGTTATTAAATCTGCGCAAATACCTTTTATTTATTTATTTATTTATTTATTTATTCATTCATTCATATTTAGTAAATCTAGAAATGCATGATTTCTTACAGACTACTACAAAAATACTTAACGATAATAGTTCATTCTTAATTATATAATACATTCAATGACAGTTTAAACGATTGCTTAGAAGACGAAAAATCAAAAGCCAAAGAATTTGAGATTTGATTGAATTCTCTCAACGTCCTATGAAGAGGAGCATAAGATGCATACGCCGTTCTAACTTGATCCAAAAAGAATAAATCAGTGCCGCGCAAGTTTCTTTGTGGAATATAAAAATGGATGCGCTCTAAAATAAATGGGCAGTCGATTTTCCCGCTGATAACATCAAATATAAAGCAGAGTGAAAGAAAACTGCTTCTGCCTTGTAAAGACTTCAAATGTATTAATGGTCGTCTTGCATCGTATGAAGGAATTGGATCCGTAAAGTTAAGTGATATGAGAGCGAAACGAAGAAAATTCTTTTGAATTCTCTCAAGTCTATTAATGTGACAAAGGTGATATGGCCTCCATATAAAAACAGCGTAAGCCGAAGGCCCTGGTAGCTAGTGCTTTAATTATATAAGTGTAATAATTATTAATTAGTTGTTACTCTTGCAAATAAATAAATAAAAAACAGCGTATTCCAACTTAGATCGTACAAGCGTGGTAAATAGTAGTTTTAGAGTGTATGGATCAGTAAAGTCAGAACCAAAGCGCCGAATAAACGAGAGTATAGAGTATGACTTAGAAATTATGTTATTTAGATGACTCTGAAATAGGATTTGAGTCAAAAATTACACCCAGATCTGAAACTTCAGTCAAAGTTGAAAGACGCTTTCCCTTAATTAAATACGAGGTAGCGAATAACTGCCTAGACTTAGCAAACGTTATGGGAGAACATTTCTTGATACTCAGCTGAAGGTGATTTTTAACACACCATGCCGCGACGTTATTAAGATCTGTCTGAAGCTTACAAGAATCAGAGAGACTAGAAATTGTTTTAAAAGTTTTTAACAGCCTAACCTAATATTCACGCACTCCGGCAATTTTCTGTCAAAAATGTCTCATGCTCATACAACTTGTATGGGAGCAACCCAAATTGAACGGCGTGCGCCAAAAGCTAACTCAGTTTCCATTTTTCATTTTGCGTGACATTTCGATTTGACGTTTATCCCACGGTTGAGGGTGATGCGCATATATATAACGAATACGGACTTTTTTGTTTGGATGAGCAAAAAAATTATCAAAAAGCTTTTAATGAAAACTTTTTATAAATTTGTACATTTTTTGGAACTTGGGATAATGATTTTTATGATTATTATTGCTTATATAATATAAAAGAGGAAACAAATCAATTGCCAAACTTGTTAATAAGTTCCTGTGTTAAAGCTCTTCATATAAATTAAGATAATATTTAATGTTTAAATACAAATTAATATGTAACATAAGGTAAAGCAAATCTTTAAACAAAATAAATAAATTGAACCAACGCTGAAAACGTCCACCTTGTATTGTTCCCAAACGAATTTGACAGCCATGCAACTCTGTAAGGCAAATGCACGCAAATCAATTTGGGGTGAACGTGGTTAAAAACTTTGCGTGCGTGCGTCCCAAAACGCAAGCCGTTTATATTAGGTTAGACTGTAAGTCATCCGCATATAAAATAAATTCCGAAAATTTAAAGCAATCAGTTATATCATTAATAAAAATTATGAAGAGTAATGACAAAAGCGTTTTATTGAATTTTAAAATAACTCAAAGATGGCAACCTTAAATGGCGATACATACATATGTAGAAATAAAATCATTAGAATCGTTTCAAGATAGCATTCGGCGTATGTTTAAAGTAATAAAACAAGATATAACAATTAGTCTAAATCAATTATACCATGAAACAATTCTGACTCATTCGTTTTCTCACGTTAACCGAGTGCGACTCAAATGTTTTCGCTCAGCGGAAATATTCATATGCAAGTAATTTATTCAATATAATTGTAACATTTAAAAGCTCTACAAAAAAAAAAAAAAATTTATTTAATTTATAGTTTAAGCAAGCGGCCAAGGTTCTCAACCGGCTGCGCCAGTTCTAGTCTCATAACTAAAACTATAAATAAAGACCCAACCAGCATTCAAATGCATACGAGGTGTGGCAGTGTGCTGTTGCAATAACTGCAATACAATAAAAATGCAAAACCAAAGTAATAAAGTCTAATGTTGATTTTATCAGACCAAATCTACGTTATGAAAATCTGTATTTAATAGCTTAGCAGCCAAGTCATAAACCGGTGTTTGCTATGCATTTTTTTAATTTTTTTTTTTATTTTTCAAAAACTTTGCATTAGATTGGGTTCTGCCAGCCAGCCCGTGCCCACCTGAAAATCATAACTCGTACAGAAATAGTTTCAAATCAGTAAATCAATCTCTTTGCCAACTGCCACCAAAGCGCACAAAATAGCAATCGATATGTGCTAGTGTGTGTGTTGGTGTGTGTGTGTGTGTGTTGGTATTTCTTTATAAAGCGGAACTTCAATGGCTGCCAACTCCTTCACTTCTTTGTTTACTTTGCAATTTTTTCGTATTTGTGTATTCACGTTGCAAAAAGTTGGTCACGTGCACCATTTGCAAGCAACACGTGAAACAGCAACAAAACGTTCAACAGCTGCCATTGGTAGTTTTTTGTATACATATACACGAGAATATATTCATCTTATATGCTTCTCTTATGTAGACATATAGATTCTTTCCAATAAATTGACAAGCAAATATTGCGGCATTACCCCGAGTTATTGGGCAGGTCTGCAATAAGATTAGCCATTTCATATGTGTGACAATAGAAATATTGCGGTGTTGCAGTTGTTCACAATTTTCGCATTGATTTATTTGTCTTGGCATTTGCCAGCTAAATAAATAAGTGTGAGACTTCAGCCAAGCTATTTTTATATGTTCTATTCATGATATTAATATTGGAAACGATTTCTTTGAAGAAATAAAAACTTGCAATGCTTACGCCTCACCGATTTCTGAGAGTAAAATTCAAATATTATTTAAAATGTATACTCCTGTTAAACAAAAGTTGTGCAATAAATCAAATTAAAATTAAAAAACTTTAATATATGTTTTCAAATGCTTAATAATAAACTAAATTAAATGCAATCAAAATGTTTGATTTGCTGATTGATTTGGATATACGAGTAATTATGTACCTGTGTACATTCACAGCTGTAATTTTTATTTTTGCTTGATTATGTTTAAGCTTAAAAAACAATAAACTTTGGAGACTACGGGCATGAAGTGTAATAAAAAATAAACCATAATATACACCACAAAAACAAATTATTTATTTTTTATACATATTTTTTTTCTAAGTTATGTAGTTGCTATAATATTCGATTTACTATCCAAAAAAACATATAAACACGTAAACTTGAGACCCAAATTTTAATTGGAAATTAATTTAAAGTAAAGAACTGTCCATCAAAATTTGATAACCAATTTATTTTAATTATACATTTATATGTAAGTTTGAATTGATTAAAAATTAACGTTGATTTTGGATAATTTTTTTAATGACGCTCTTACTAAATTTGTTCGACATTAAAAGAAACACACAGCGGTTAAATTGAGACCCGACTATTGGATAAAAAAATTGAACAATTAATAAAACAAATAACATTTATTTTTTTTATTTATTATTTAATTATTTTTGAGCTTAAGGCTGATCGGTTTATTGTGAAAATTATTTGGAAAAAACAACAATACTCAAAGCCGTAGAAGTTATAGTAAAGGGTGTTTTTTTTAGACAAGTGATTTTTAAGAAGAAATTAAACGCATATAACTTAATGCTATGGCCAAGAATTTAGCTTTATTATAAAGACAAGGGTTCGCCATTATGTTTTAAAAATGATTTCGGCCAAGTGACCGCCGCGGCTGGCTCGAATAAATTTCAGCCGAGAGGCCCAATTTTCGACTACATTTTCCAGCAATTTGTGCCGAATTCTCTCTTCCAAGACGTCTTGAAATAACAAACCAAACTGAGTATAAATCCAGCAACAGCTATCAAAAAGACCAACTCCGAAATAGTATTGCTAATTGAAAACCACACGTCTAAAAGAAAACCCCCTTACTATTTCGGAAATCACCACATTTTCTCATCATACTTCTTTCTTCTTGACTTTTGCGGGAGTCGAACCCACAACATCATGCGTAATACTTAAGCCGGCATCTAAACGCACTGAGCTAAGCTTACGCTGTGTGAGCTGTTGTTAATTTTCCTATATACTCGTATTTTTAGCAAAATTTTTAAGGCTTCCATTTTCGTTATAATCCTCTTATAAAATGATGACTGTAATAATGGAGCAAAATTCTAAAATCTCATTTAGTTGGTGCAGTAAAAACCTTAGTTTTCGGAACTGATTTAAAAAAAAAAAGTGAGAACACTCATGATTCCTTACGCTCAAGTCAAATAAGTAAAACTCTCCACATTGCGATTAAAAATTCATATAAATTAACGGTAAAGTTTTCTTAATATTTTGTTTAAATCGAGGCATCTTAAATAATAAGAATGATTTCATTTCATATTGAGTAAATAGCTAAGCTTCCAGTATATTTGATCCAGCAAAAAAATAGTAACTGCAAATCGGTACAGTGTGAACAACTAGATCAAATTTCTCAATAATGTGTTCGATTGTGCCTTAACCCAGTAGAAATGCTTCGATTGCGTAAAAATTAACAATTATATTTCTAGGCTATTTCACAAACATTTCGGGACTGCTTCACGACAAGCTTGGAATCATTGCAGAACTAGTTCTAAACTAATTCGGAGTCGTTTTGGGACAATTTCGGAAACTGTTCGGAACTATTATAGAACCATTTATGTAATTGTTCGGGATCATGTTTGAATTATTTTGGAAGTATTTTGTAACCTGCGCGGAACTATTTTCGGACTATTTCAGAACTGGTTCAGCTACATATCTACTTAGTTTAGTTCTAAAACATTTGCAACTCGTTTGGAATTAGTGCGCAGTCAATTTCGACGGTTCAAAGACTATTCCAAGGTCATTTCGGGGCTAATTCAGTAACATTTGGAAACTAATTCTCGAAGACTTTGAGACTATTTAGGGAATAAGTGAAAATTATTTCATGGTTTGTTTGGGATCATTTCGAGATCATTTGACGACAGCTCAAAATTATTTAATGAAAAGTTTTGGAACTAGTTAGGAACATCTTCGGAGTAATAAGGACCGCTTTAAGACTGGTTCGCTATCATTTCTGTGCTCATTTCAAAGTTGGTCGTAAAAAATCATGAATTTAAGTCCTGAAATATTCCCGAAGTGGTTCAGAAAAAGGTGCGAACTATCATCAACAAAATAAACTAGTTGATATGAAATTAAGATCTAATTCTTAATTATGTATAAAAAGGAATCATCTAATGCTTTGCTGAGTCTTTCAAGGATATTTACAGATACAATTAAAAAAAAAAATTAAAAAAAAATATATTCCGCCTTATTTCATAGCATTTCAATTTAACTTGAAATAAAAAAAATAAAAAAATATTTGTACCTAGTCAAGGTTTGGATGCAAAAAAACAACAACAACAAAAAACGTGCAAAAAATATTCTCCAATTTGATCTGCCGCATGCGCCCATGACTTTGTTGTGTTCACGTTTGTGCCACCTTGGCATTCGTTGTGCCAAAAGCTATACGAGTATAAGGCATCACCGTTGCTTTATGATCAACCGTAAAAAACATTAAAACCTCTGCAACAAATGGAAATTCGTAAACAAGTCAATAAAAATGACGAACATTGCACTCGTACAAAAAACAAAAACAAACTAAGAATGCACACAAACTGCAATGGATTTGCATGTGCAAGTCGGTATGTTAATGTGTGTGTGTCTGTGTGTGTGTGTACATGTATGTATTAACGTGCAACATGTTCCATGAACATCACCTTTAAAAATAATAATTTCATGGCAAATTACTGCATTAGTTTATATTTGTGGTCAGCATTTCGAGATCGCGCGCAACGTTGCAACAACACAGCGACGGTGGCTATGAGGAAGCGCACATTGGTCACTCGAGCGGGTCACAAATAGCCATATAATGCATGTCAATATAAATGTATGTACATATATATGTACATACATACTCGTACCGTTTTCCTGTATGTTTGTTGGTAATTGGCGTGGAATTGTAGCTGCAACCATGACCGTTCTTGTCTTGACTCTGGCCATCTGCAGCTGTGTTGCAGCGGCTTTTGGTTGCCTCACTCGCCACTGATATGGATGGATGTGCTGCCAATGCGATTGAAGTCACGGTTGAGGTCAATTGAAAAAAAAAAAAAACAAAGATGAAGATGAAAAATGGATGACGAAAGTACGTGTTGGCGAAATTTGTGGCAAGTGAAAATGTTGCAATAAATGTGGAAAGTTTTTTTTTAAGAGACATATTAATTTTATTTAATTAAGTTTTTATATTTTTGGATTAAAATCTAGTTAAATTTTTAACGAAAAACATACAAAACCAAGGTTTATACTTCATTCAAAATTTATAATAATAATAAAAAATGTAGTTAATTATTCGGTTATGCTCTCGTTTTCCCGTACTTTTGCGTTTTGCGATATGATAAAAATCGTAAGTTTACATTTTAGGTGCTCCTGTAAACGCGACTTGTATGTTATGAATATTTTTCACCTTTCGCTATGTTTTATATCCACATATATTTTGATTATTTCAGTCGATAAAGCAGCAAACACAAATTTTAAGAACTTTGCCATTTAATTTTGAATCGCTAAATCTTTGCGATTTACGAATGTTAGAGCGCGTAAATTGCGATTTAAAAAGGAAAACGAAATATTTTTGCGATTCCGAAAATGGGAGCCGATTATCAAAATTTCGAACAAAAAATTTTTCGGAGTACACAGTTCAGTTAATTTTAGCCCTTTCAGACCGTGATGCATCGATTGTGCGGGTAGGTTTCGAAGCGAATATCTCGACTAGTTTTTCATGTATGGTGGAAAAATTGAAATGCAACGATTGTGCTGATTATTATCTGTTTTTAATTCTTGCATTGCTTTTTATTGCTTTACCGTTTCTTGATTTTTGGTGAAATTCTTGTTTAAATTTTTAATTTACCATAATGAGTCGCATCAGTAAGTGATATTTTCTGTTTCTTAAATTTTATTCGTGAAAATCGAGTGAGACAGACACATCTTAACTTAAAAAAATAACTAAATTTTAATATTTTTATTTGTAAAGGTAATAAGTAAAAGTTCTAGCTGACTTTTGGCAGTATTTTTATTGGCGCTCTTCTGCATTTTCTTTCACATAAAAAATAACTCGATCAAAACTAACGATATTATTTAACAACTTGAAACATAAATTTTATGCAATTTTGATTAATAGGAAGTTTGTATGAAATTTGAACTTTGGGTTTGTTGTTGTTTGATAATTCTAAAATCTTCTAGTTGAAATTAAAAAAAAAATCAATTTGTTTGAAACAACAGCTATGTATATCACAATTATTCCTAGTAAAATATTTTTAGAGCAACTTAAGCGAAATCCCAATATGTCTGTTATAAAAAAATGAAGAAAAATTTGTTACAAAAAAAAATCTGAAATATTTAAAATTTTATTCGTTTCTTATCACTGAAAAATATTTTTGGTTCATTTTCTAAAACGGAAAATGTTTAATTAACCTTTAATTGATAAAACAATTAAAAATCGTAGAAAGTTATCAAAAATTAATAATCGATAACACTTATATATCGATAAATTTTATTTAGAAGAATATGTAAAATTGTTATTTCAAATTCAATTGTAAAAAAATTTTTTTTATAAATAATTTGTTTTGGTTTTATTTGAAAATTGTATTTGGAAAGCATTACTGGATGTTATTAGCAATAATCTCTTAAACATTTCTGATGCTTGATAGCATATTTAAACAAGTAAGAAAAGCTAAATTCGGGCGAAACCAAATTTTTTATACCCTCGCGATATATTTTTGTAAGGTAGGTGATCATGATTTCATAAAATTCCCGCTTCTTTGTTTCTAATCGCAGCTAGTATTAAACTTTACCAAATTTCTTCCAATAAATACTGAAAAACGAAGTTTTTTGCATTTTAAAAATTTCCGTTATATGGAAGTTGGGCGTGCTTATGGTCCGATTTCAAAAATAATTGACGGTGATGCTAGTGATATCAAGGACAATATGTGCACCAAATTTTGTGAGATACGTCCTTTCTTTTTTTATAAGTGGGCGTGGTAACGCCCATTTTTCAAAATTTCATAAAAATCAAATTTATTAATTAACTATCTCCCTAAATATACAATTTTAATTAATATGTTCCAAGAAAAGATAAAGAAAAATGAAATTTTTGCATTTTTCACAATTTCCGTTATATGGGAGGTGGGCGCGGTTATTGACCGATCTTGACCATTTTCCATACCAGCCTACCCTGTCCAAAGAGCAATCTATGTATGTATCAAATTTCATTGAGATATCTCATATTTTTACTCAAGTTATTCTAACCACGAGCAGACGGACGGATGGACGGACAGACAGTCAGGGCTAAATCGATTTCTCTTTTCATTCTGATCATTTAAATATATATCGGTATTCTATATCTATCTCGATTATTTTATTGTGTACAAGAACGCTCGGGTATAAAAAAGGAAGTTTTACGGTTTGATAACTATAAATTGCAACTACACACTTTTTTGTGTGTTTTATTTTTCGAAAAAAAAGTGTATCATGAGTATAGTTTGGATAGTCATGTTCGTCAAAATAGTAATATTGATAAAGATATTTCCTTTTAAACCGACTAATTATACATTGCGGTTGCCCCTTTGATTTGATCTTAGATAAAATATTTTATTAAATGAAAAGGTATTTCTATTTACATTGGCATAATATTAATGATGGAAAAAATCACTCGATTAGTTTTCATGAGAACAGCAATTTAGAAGAGAAATGTCATCTTTATAAAAGTCATCTGATGAATGTTTCTTTGACCCGGGCGCTCATTATTTTAGCTACGCCACTGTTTGTCCATAATTTTACCTGACGCACTCTTCTTCAATACTGTATGATTTTTATTTTTTTTTTGATTTTTTTTTGCTTTGCTACGAGTATCATCCTTGAATTTAAAGTTTCCGCCATGATACAAATACTTGCAATGCGACGAAGCGCACATATCGCAATAAGTTGCAATCAAAGCGGAAGTACTAGTTATAAACGAGATTATCTCTAATCTCTCGAAACATTTTCACTGCACTTGATTTGTGCTTTAATACATAAAAACATACACACGTATGCATATAGTATTTATATAGAGATACATATATATATTCTTATTAGTTAAATTGCCAATGAAACTTAGCCGTTGCCAACCCTTTCTTCAAACGACACTCACTTTAGTGAGTTCTTTATGTTTTTCAATTACTACAAATGTCAACCGGAAGAGGTGGCCATCAAATCAAGCAACACAACTGCTTTCCTAAGTAAATAAGTAAATGCATGCAGTTCCATCAATTCCAACAGCTCCATTTGCTTGCATTTCGACATTGAATGGGAATTGCGCTGCCGGTGCAGTTACACTGATTGCCGCTCCAGTTCTGAGTGCCGGTGCGTGAGAAACGAGCGGCCAATAGGAGGCACAAAAAAAAAAAACCAGAACTGTTGCCACAGCTGCAGCCGCAGAGTGGCAGTGTCACAAGCACAAAAAAGTAAATTGCTTCATAAAATGTGAATGCCATCATACAATCACAGTCACAGTCACAGGCATAATATACGTAATAGCCAGCAACGCCAACACCAACAGCAACAGCAACAGCAAAAGACATCAGTGCAGCGCGGCAGTCGGTATTCAGCGATTGTGGCTGCCTGGCAAATGTGGTTTGTGGTGCGGCTGCTGGAATGCCAGCGAGTATGAGGGTAAGCCATTGCAATGCCGAAGTCGAAGGGTGGGTAGAGGTATAGAAGTGGAGAGGAGGCGGCAGGCGTGTAAGTGAGGAGGGCGGGAACTTAATGTTGGCTGTCGACGGCAAGCATAAAATTGTAATTAGTACGGCGTTCGGCCTGGCCGATGTCGCTCTGCTCGCTTATTACTGTTGTAACGGTGCCAGCTAGCGAACGGTAATCGACCGTCGAGAGGCAAATTAATACGTGCAATAAGCAACAATAACAATAAAAACACGTTGTTGTTTTTTTTCTTGCACTACAAAAAATGCACTGACTATTGTGTGGCATGCAACTGGTCAACAACGTGGATCAGCGTCGCTAGATCGGTTTTGGTTGCGCATACGTTGCAATTAGTTGCCTCAAGCACAGGACAGAGTGGCGCTACAAAATGCTTGGTGGCAGCAACACTACTAACTACAACTAACATCGCATGCTCCTGCTGCCATTCCTGATTCCTGCCCGAATGCATTCTAGGTGGTTCGGTGATTTAGAGTCGTTGACAATTTGCTATTATGTGGTGCTGTGCATCATCGAGCACGCAATGCAGCCATAGGAGTTTATAACAAAAGCTGTTTAGAAGAAAGCGCCTGCATGCAAATGTGTATTAGGGTGGCTCACGCCAAAAACAAAAAAAATTAATAAACTAAAAAATTCCAAAATACAAGAATTTCGAAAACGTTTTTTGACAAGTTAAAAAGGTAGCGTTTGCAATGCTTTTAAAATGAAGTACGTGCTTGGAGTAAACCTTATAATTAACTACTTTTTTATATGAAAGAAATTAAAATTGTTTAAATTGCTTATAGAAAGTCAACGTTTAATTAAATGTCAGACCAAAATTTCAAGAATCTCAATGAAGATTGCATTTAATTTGTTTGTTAATCGTTTCTTTAAGGAAACTCTTGGCAAACAAAAATCTGTGTAATTGAGCAACATTTGCTGGAAGAGGTTCTCAAAATAAATTTTTTCAATAATATTTTTTTAACCATAAATGGCTGCTGGAGCGCGAGTAAAGTCTCTTATTCATTGCTTTTATAAAAACTTCGATTGTTAAATTTCTGACTGTATTTATGTATCTCACTTAAAAATCATTGCTGAGTATAAATATTTCTACTAATGTGTTCGATAATCGGACGTGCTTGACTAAATTTTACGTTTTTCTTAAGAACAATTATAAGTAGTATTTATTTTTAAATATAAAAGATATGAATATTTTTATAAACTCCCACGCAAATATCTCAGCGACGTACAAACCGATTTTCAATTTGATAATTTTGTGCAAATTTACCCAACAGAACTTTTCATTTGATTAATATTTTATTTCTGTAGCCTATGTAGTTTAGTCAACCTATGCGCTTTTAAGAATATATACGAGTATATATATTTAAGATCATTGATTTTGGCGACCTTTCCATTTTAAATAAGGGGTTTTTTTGCTGGCTCGAGGTCAAGTCAGTATCAAACTCCACGTCAAAAGGAGCGGACGTGTTAAATAATTTTTTGCCCTGAAGACGATTGCCGGAGTGCAATCGAAATATATCGACAAAGAAAATAAAACTTCGTGTTTTATTACTATAAAAATTTGACCTCGAGCCAGCAAAAAAACCCCTTATTATAATTAAGATCAAAATTGTAAATTTTAAAGTGATTTCGATTATCGATTCATTCATATTTTTCATAGTTCATTGTTCCATAGTGTGTTAAAAGTATAAGTACTTATAGTTTAACAGAATTCATTGGGGTTAAGTGAGCAAGTCAGAAAATTTATTGTTAAATAAACCGTTGTCATGCAAAAAGATCTTATTAGGATTTTTTTCAATGATTTTAATAAATAAAATCACATTTGGAATTTTTTTAAGCTGGATTAATATTCAACACATGTGCACTTCCTAGTTAGATGTTTAACCTCTTTGTTGTGCTCGGGCAAAGATGACCCATATCATTAACAAAGAAAATTCAATGTGATAGATTTTCCCCGCCAATTTGAAAAAATTGTAGTTTTTTTTTGCTTTCAATAAACTGATTTAAATTCTACTGCAATTGAAAACTCAGAATTCTAAAATTCTCTCCCCCCCACAAAATAGTTTGAAGGGGTGCTATTTTAGTTTTGAAAATCAAAAACATCTTTTTTTACGAAAACAGTGTCTTCATTATTTTAATAATTATTATAATTAGCTACAGTGTATTCATTTACATTATTTCTTCGTTTTTTACTTGTTTATTTAGCTATACTCTGTTCACACATTGACAGATTTGTACACTTTTTTTCTTATAATTTTTTTAAAATATTTTTCAAGTAAAATGTGGTTCATTCTCTAAGAAACACCATAAAAACAAATTTTTTAAACTATTCACAAAATGTACAATGATTTAAAAAATTTCGAAATTAAAAAAAAAGTTTTTAAAATTTATTTAGCTCATTCAATTTTAGTGCTAGAAATCATACGAATGAATTATCTTCGAGTTATCACTGATTTAAAAAAAAAAAATTTTCTGACAGTTTCCTCCGTACAACGCAAAACCGCGATTATTTTTTATATGGAAGGAATTGCAAAAGAGCGTTAGAAAAAAAAATTTTCAAAAATCAGTGGTAATTCGTAGCCAAAAGAAACTTGCACTTTGTTATACTCAAATTGATTACTTATCTGCATACCTCGAAAAATTATAAAATTTATTTTAAGAAGTTCGATATTATAATAATATTCTGATTAACGTTTTATACATTGCTAATAAAATTAGGAAGTTGTTTTTATTTGCAGGATAAGTAAATTGCCCAAATGTGTTAATATGTGTTCGTGCTATAATTTGTGCACAGAGTGTAGATTAGAGTTTTATTAACAAAATCAGCTTTTTGAACAGTTGTTTGTTTTCATATTTAGAATATATTTTTTGCTTACGCTACTTGAAATATTTAGTAAAAAATATTATATTTTGTACTTTAAAATTGACGATGCAAATACCAACCTATTTTGTAAATAAATTCTTAAACTAAACTTCAAAAATTTGAACACCCTTTTTTTACACACATACATACATATGTATGCTTGTATGTATAAGTGTATGTAACTTATATTTTTGAACAGCCACAGGCTCTACTAATACGCGTTTAAAGGATTACATTATGCACTGACTGGTGGTCGCCATAATTATAGTCTCATTTATTTAGGGTCATATGCAACCAAACAAAAGCAACAAGAAGCGATTTGTAGCACAGCAGCAGCAAAAGGGCTGTGCAATTGTAAATAGAAGGGACGTGGAGAGGGAGCGAATACGAAAATGCAACTGCAGCCAAACAGGTGTGTGTGATTTGTATGCCTAACGCGCGCGCTCCATTCCTTGCAACGTCAAAACTGACGATCCAATAGCGAATGCAAAGCCTTTAAAGCCTATAAAATATGGCTCTGTTTTTTTTTTCCACTTCTGCTGTTGCTGCTGCTGTTCCTGCTGTTGCCGTTGTCGCGACAAGTGCGCCCAACCATGCGCCAACTGCCAAACGTTCAACAGCAACTTGCAGCAAAATCAAAAACCAGAAGTGTAGCAACAGCGTGCACTCAAGCAATTGCCCATATGTGTAGAAAGAGTTGTAACTACCTACCTACTCTTGTAAACCTGGCACAGTGTTCATACATATTAAGCTTCGACTAGCATTTAGCTCGGGCAGTACTCGCACGCTGAGCCATACTTACTGAGCAGTAGTATTTGAATTGCAGGTGAATACTGGTTATTTTTTTTTAGAATTTTTTATTGTTGTTGTTCTTATGGCATCAAGTGGCATTCAACTTAAAGTGTAGCACCCATCTGCACATAAAAACCCTGAAGGACTACATCTTCCTTGTTGTGCTGTAAGCAAGGCGAGAAGCTGTTGCTCAAGTAGCAGCAGCAATAGCAACCATAGCAGCAACAACAACAGCGCATGCCAAGAAAAAGAGGTTAATTAGCTGGTACAAAGCTAGTAATTACGTCGTGTTGCAGCAAGTGGACAGCTACACAGCAAAAGCAACAACAGCGGCCGTTGCTGTACACGTTTTAGTTGCAGTGGCAATGGCAGGAAAGGCAAAAGCAACAAACGACAACATACATACATACATACATACGAGTACATACATACATTAGTTGGATTGAACGACTTTTCTGGCTATATCTCTGAGTTATTGCGGGTTTTCTTCATACCGCCGGCGCCGCGACATTGCTTCTTCTGCTTCTGCTTCTACTGTTGCCACTGACCACTGCAAGTTGTTATTGTTGTTGTTACTTGTGCATTCACTTTGTATGTGTGTACGTGTTTACATACATACCTACACCTGGGCTCAAGTGTTTTTCGTAACTACAGGGCAAAATTCTCCAACACAAGCAGTTAAAAGAAAATTGCATTTAATTTGCGGGGACAGAATATTGCGGAAATATGTGACATTAAACTTTAGCGAAGGCAATTACACTAAAAATGACAGAAATTAATTTTGCATACATACTCGTATATGCCTATATAGTAGGATTCCGTTGTGCGCTGTTTAAAAGGTATTTTGAGTTAGATTTTTTTTTCTAAATTAGTTTGAGTTTTTTTTTTAATGGCAGAACAGCTCAGTATTTTTTTTCCATAGTCCATAGAGATGTTCGTTATATATAAAATAAAATATTGAAAGTCTCTTAGCTTTGCATACCAAAACTTACTTTCCAATTTTTGCAATGTTTTTCATGATAAATATTTGTTTGGTAATTTTTAACAAAAGACAACAATCAAAAAAAAATTTTTTTTTCGAATTGCTATTAACTTTTACGACTATTTAATCAGAGTTGTTTACAAAAATTTGCTATATGCAGTTTCGAAGCCCATTTAAGTGTTTTTTTTTTATTCAATATAAAAGTAACTCGATTTTTTTGCTGATTTATATGGAACGCCTTCGCCGATGAAACTCCCGTGTGTCTACATATTTTATCTGAAAGCTTTGATTAGAATCTTTTGAACAGATTAATTTTTAATTGGTAATTAGAAACAAAGAGTAAATGGTTCTATAGGAAATATGACAAAACTTTGTAAAACCACCTATCTTTCTAACTCTTAGTTTCTCTTATAGCTTATTATCCTCATTGCCTTACTTTTCTGTATGTTATTAAACATTTGTAGTTGACAGAACTCTAAATCTATGCGCATACGTACAGTGAGTCAAATAAGTATTCATTAAGTGCATTTTTTCTATAACATTCACAATTTTTCTTCACCGCTTTAGTTTTTCCTTAACTTATTAAAAAATTTAGTTGCTTATAATATAATACAATTCAACAGAGTTTTAATTTCAAACTAAGTTGAACATTAAGAAAAATTCATCAAATTCTTGTATTAAAAATTTAAATTTTTGTTGATTTTTAATAATTTTGAATGACATTGTTGCGCCATTATCCGCACAAAGCATACAAACATTATTATTTATTTATTCTCCTGTCTAGTCAGTAAAAAATGATCGAAAATCATTGGAAATTTTTGAAACTTCGAAATTGCGATCTTTTTTTTAATATAGGCAATAAACTATAAAATCTCTCCTGAAAATATAGTTTTAAACACTTGAAATTAAAAAAAAAAATTGAATTGTATAAATTTTTAATTTAATTTTTTATAATCTTTTCCATAAAAAGAATCATACTTTTATGCAAAATCGGCGGCAAAATAAGACTAGACTAAATGAAAAAGTAATGCTACTCTTCGAAAATATTGCCGTTTAACAAAACTTGTAATAAATTTTCTCTTAGCTAAAATACTAAAAAATAGATAAATAATAAAAAAATAATATTAACGAAAGTTTCAATTAAATAATATTGTAATCAAAAGCTGCCACCTTTTTAAAAACTGAGCATTGAAATATAAAAAGTTTGTAATCGACAAAAAAGTAATTAAGATGACCTTAATTTATACATACTGTGGAATTTAAATAAAAATAAACTTAATAAAAATTTGTTTAGTTCAGTAAAATATTACCAATGAAGAAACTTTTTTCAAATATTGTTGCCAAAAAATATGAAAATTTATCATCCATGGAAGGGTATTAAAAATATTTTGTCCAAAAACATGGTTGTATAAAATGGCATGCAACCTTAGTATAAAACGAAACTTAAAAATTTGCTTGGGAAAAATATTTAAAAATCCTTAAAAGCACATTCATACATACCCATGTGTGTATTAGAATAAAATGCATATTTATAATGTAAAATAACTCGTTGAAACTCTTATTTCACTAGAAGATCTACAACTCACTATAGACTGATATAAATTTACTCAATATAAATAGAACGATCGTTAGTTGCTGGTAAATGAACGGAAGAGCAGGACCTTGATTTAATTTTGAGAGGCTTCGCGTCAAAGCAAACTTTTTCTTTTAAAAACTAACTACTGGAGAATCTAACACAAAACACCGAAAACTGTCTTTAGTTCCGAACCAGAACATTGAAATTGCACTGCTAGAAAAGAGAGCGGAACAGTCAGTGAGCACTTCGTATTTTTAATTTTTATTTTTTATTTCAAACGCTGGCAATGAGATTCTTATAGGGGAATTATTAAATGCAAAGAACCATCTGGATAAAGATTTTTTAGATGTTTACTACCTATGTGCGAGTATACATGTGCTTTCCTACAGGCAACAAACGTACAAGTATGTAAATAAATATCTGAATATAGTTTTCGCTTAAACTCGAAAATTATGGTTTGGCACATTGCTCTCAATCCTGATTAATGTGCGAGGTTGTTTCTCAATGTTGCTGCCTCTGCCTGATCTAAGTACCTCATTAAGGCAGCTGGCCAGGAAACGAAGTTATACAACAACAGTGAAACTCAAAGTAGCCGCAAAAAAGGGGATGATAATGGATGAGTTGAGAAGAAGTAATAAGAAAAAATAAAAAAAGGGCACAACAGGCACAGCAAGCAAGATGACTTATGAAGCAACAATTTCACTTTCTTTTTTTTAATAATAAGAAATACATAGTAATTATTCAGTGGCAACTGAACGTCACAAAGTATTTTGCTTTTAGATATGCAGCATATTCATAAATACTCGTAAGTCAGACTCAAGGATTTTTTTTTTTCAAACAAATATTTTTCTTGTTTTTTGTTTTCTTTACGTATACGCGCATTTTTTAACTTCTAAACAGCGTCGAGACGAAAGCAAAATAAATTTGTATGACTTTAAAATGACTTTTAAGGCACGTTTCCGTATCGAAAAATAAACAAATGCTGCAAAGAAAAAGTTTTAAACAACAATTGACATCCGCCTCGCCACAAACTAAAAGCAATTCAAAGTTGACAATGAACCGAATGTGAAGCGTACAATTGAAGCGCGTGTTGTAGCTTACAAATGCAGACACACATACATACATACCCATAAATATACCCAATAAACATTTTTCGTAAATGTTAATTTGAGTTGTATTTGGAAACAATCCTTTTCTCAAACCTCAAAGATTAGTTCCAAAATACAACTCAACTAACCGCTGATGGCGTTCTCAAACTAAAACGCAACTTTTTTAACATGCAATTTTCTTTTATTTTCAAATTGAGAAATATTTAATTCTTTTTAAACGTTTTTTTCAAACGTAAGAAGAGCAGAAGCAAATGATAATGAAATATGGAATTTTAATTTTGACAAATTCGGAGAAGAATTTAAGACTAAAAGTTTATTCACAAGTGCTACTCAACCCGTTCTCAAATTCAAAAATTTTTTTTTGCAAAATTTGAGAAAATGTTTAGAGTCAACCGATCAACAATGCGTAAAATCAAATTGAGAAATAAAATATTCTCAAATGTTTAAGGATTTTTTTTGCAGTGTATGCGGGGTATACATTCTCAGTTAAACAAGTGAGCGTTTCAAATGCTACTTGAGTGCATGCGTCATCATTAAGAGCTTTGTAAATATTCCAATATTTGTCATTATCATCCTCATCATGAGGCATATGCATTGATCGCCATGCGGCCATTAACGCTTTCTTTGGTGTGCAATATTAATTGTATGCATCCACAAATACACAAAAGTTGGTGCATTTTAGTGTATTTAAACAAATATATATGTATGTATGTATGTATGTATCTACATGTGTACATATTTAAATTTGCTTGGCGGCATCACGTTTGGCTAATTGGTGACATATTCAACTGGCTTGCGGTGAATTATTGCCAGTCAGAGCTGAAGCGCTGCACGTTACGCCGTTTGTGTTTTGTCAAAGCGATGCATGCGATGAACGGCATTGCGCACGTACCGCAGTGTGCAAAGTGCGCTTGCACCCACGCATGCACACACACCCGTACAATACAAGTATAAAATAATATAAATGAGATCAGAAGCTCATTCAACAGGTCAAAATGTGCTTTTTAAATGCCTACCCAGTAGATAGTTGAGGGAGCTGAAGACTATTTCAAACTGGCTCTAATGAGAATTGAGAGACCTACCTATCTATTTGCATTGCTTTTTTCTTTCTTTTTTATATTTTGTGGCACAAACTGATGAAATACTTTCGCCACCAGTGGCGTTTGTACAATGTGTCACGAATTTTTTATTTCATTACCAGCAGCATGTCTTTTGAAGGATTTTTCTCTGACAGCCTTTTGCAACTGTCTCTTCAATTACAAATTTTGCACACACAATCACTTTTAAATTCGTATAACACATCAGCAGTTTAGCATATTAAATTCATGCAGAGTTGCATTTGCATAGTATGTATGTAGCCTTCTAGAATGGTTTATCTTAAACCAGCGAGTAAGAGCCTGGGTATTTCAGAGCTAGACAATAACACATTTTCTCTTGAAATTTGAGTATATTTATGTGCCAACACTGGGGTCGTTAGTAGCTGAAATTAGAGGTGTACGATTGTGAATAATGAAATACAAATATTTTGTCGAAATTATAATATTTGGCTATAAAATCAGTAGAGGGTCACACTTAGTCGTATGAAAACCTTGCCTGGATTACAAAGCTTTCCCTTTGGTTAATTATTTGTTTGTGTATCATCCGTGTCAAGGTTTTGCTAGGCTTATTGAACGCCCTACTTTATTTTAATTCGAAAATCAGAATGTAAGTAAGATGACACTAACATGAAAAAACTCAAACACTTTATATTTCAAATAAAATAAAAAAATGATTTAATGGTATTTCAAACACTACTTCATTCTACTTGATATATTTTCTGACCTCATTCTCTTCGGGCAAAAAATACCTCCCTTAATTATTTTCTGGGTATGAGTCAACATGTTAATTTCCATAACTTTTGCAGTCAGGCATTTGGCTAGTTCCACATTTATTTTTTTTATAACATTTTACGTTTATTTTTTCAATGATGGCAAACTCGCGCTATTGTTTGAGGCTGGAAATTTTTCGTTGTAAATTAAAAAAAAAAACCAAACCACCATGTAAGTCTATATATGTATGTAGATATGTATATGCAAGAGTGAAGTGCATACAAAAATATTTGGGCAACAAGCAAAGAAAAGATAAATTCAAAAAAAAAAATATAATTAGATCTGCATTAGCTTCAAGGTCAGTTAAATAGACAAGGCTAATATCACATATATACATACAAGATATGTATTTGCATATGTATGTAAGTATGTATGTTGGATATCTTGATTATTATGCTTGGGTTTAAAAATTATTTTCGGAAAGTAAAACTATCATAAAGAATAATATATTCTAAGAAAATGTGTTTAAGAAAAGAGATATGCGGATTAAGCATACAGAATCAGCGATATTAAAATAATCACTCATTACAAGATAGTCGAATCCATCTACTCTCTCCACGCTTTTTCAATTCACAATGAAGGAATCGGCAATCTTAATTACTATAAAAAAGTTGAATAAAAAAAAGTTATTATTGGACCTTTATTTATTCTGTTTGAAATAAAGTAATCGGTCATCCTGGACTTTTATTTGTTTAGTTCAGTATAAATAGCTAAAGGACTTTTATTTCGGTCGTAAAAAAATATTTGGCCAAGCTTAACTTTTATTAAGGGACTAGAAAAATAAAGTCTGAATTTTTCAATTACTATTGGACTTTTATGCAAAAAATTTGAAAAATAAAAAGAATATTGGATTCGTGTTCAAGAGGTGCCAGAATCAAAGGAACATTGATAACTTTCTTCTACAAAAATATTTTGATCTGTTTTTTTATAACGAAAAAAAATAACTGTTATTTTTGGTCCCTGTATGTATAAGATAAATTAAAGTTAACAAATTTGTACACAATTCACAAAAAAAACATTTTTTTATCATTTGTATAGCAAAGTGCAAGTTTAAAGAATTTAATTCTATTCTGTAAAGTTTTGTAAAGGTTGTCACTTGTTATGGCGACTCGAGAGAGTTAATTGGTGACCAGCAAGTGAAGCAATTTAATTTACTTTGTCTGATTAAATAAGCTCAAATTGAACTTGCAATAAAGTGATCGAGTTTAATTACAAAACACTTCGTACATACAAACAAACGTGGTATGGAAAAAAAGCAATGAAAAAAATGTTCCAAAATTAACAACATTATTTATATTTCAAAGGGATCCCATGTGTACCTTAAGTTTATTTATTTACTTCTGAGGATCTTCAATTAAAACACTTAAACCCTAGGCTGAAACTGTTTAAAAAACTAAAATAAAGATTACAAATTGTCATCAATATTTTAAAGTTTTTTTCTAAAGGCGTTAAAATATTTAATTTGAAAATACTAGAAAAAAAAACGTATTACAAAAAAGAAAAGCTTTAAATTATTTGGACTACGTATGTTTAATTGAATCTCGAGTCAGATATTAGTTAATATTGCTCTCTCGTTTATAACCTCAAATAAAAAACTGTTTTTTTTTGTCTTTGACTGCAAAACAAGAATTAATCGAGTTACTATTTTGTCATATGTAAGATAGCGCATTGTAACTTCAAATCTGTTTCCATATTCGCGCTCAAAAAACCCAAAATTGTCGAAATTAACTACAAAGCAAAAGCTTTTTATGAAGTATTTCTGGAAAAAAAATTTTTTTTTGACACAGTCATTTTGTGTTCAGGATTAAATTTTTTTTGCACTTAAACCTATAATGTATGGCTATAAAATATTTTTTTTTTTGAAGAAATTTTTTGAACACTTTTGTCTCTCAAGCGTAGACAGGTATTTGCTGGAACTCCAGATATTTTAAACAATATTCATAGAGCCTTCAAGTGTTTAAGCACTTCCTTTGATTTCTACCAACGCCCCTTGCGCCTACTCAACCAACATCTAATTATGTTGTGTATTCGTTCTTAACGTTGAGCAATTGACTTCTCGATAACGGTTAAATTGTACAAGTTTCTAATACTTGATAAAAATGTGGTTTTAATTGCTCGATCATAACTCTAAATGGCCGGTTATGAGTAGCAATGGTGAGTAATTTTATATTGGTTCCCATCAAATGGTTCTCACAGCTATAACATCGCACCCATTCCCAAGCACTCGTACGTAGCAAATGCGTCTTCCTCAATTGCAACGCACGCACAGCATACATACATACATACTAGATAGTAAACCATATAGTATACTTACATATATGTTCATGTTGTTGTAGTAAGTGCATATGGATGTTGCATGTGCGACGTACTCGTACACGTCTAACAGTAACTATCTGTATCTATTTCGCGGTATTAAATAGTATTTCTTCCGTTTTGTCTCACAACTCAAGCGCCTGGCTAGTCGGTTGGTGGCTTGGCTTGATTATGGGCATACTTAAACAGTGATGTTGCAGCGACTTTACGGTGACAATTTCACACAACAGAGCGCAACAATGCACTTACATAGATATCAATTTTTTGTATGCGAGTGATTTTAAAGCGGATGCTTTACAACCGTAGCATATTTATAAATACGTAATGCGATGTTGGCTCAAGAGCACAAGCACTCGCGCATGTATGTTGATCCCGGGATTTTCGAGATCTGCATACGAACTCCCGGAACAGTTCCGGTATCCCGAATTTCAAGAAATTTTGATTCGTGATTTTTAATTTAATTAAAAGCTTAAATGTGTTATCCTTAAACCTAGACCTAAATTTGTTGCATTTAAAATCTGCATTGGAGAAGCACTGCTACGCCTTAACACTTGTTGGTTGGATTGTCAACAAAAAGTTAAATTCTCTCTGTAGGACATACCATTTATCGCCTCATTACAAAAACTATTAATTTCTTTTACTAAGACTTCTGATAAATTGTATGTCTCTCGATTATTGTACAATTGCGAGCTGCTCGTTAAAACTTGATGCAATTTATCATTGAGACTTTCAGTCTTATTTACTTCAGGCACCTCGTCGTTAGTTCTATTAGTTCTATCGCTTGCATAGTAAGGCTCATTTTCTACTCGAGTGGGCTGTTCTTCAGATTATTTATAATGGCAAGAACAAAAAAAGCCTTGAGGGATATAATAAGCTGTGTTATTTATTGATTGTGGGCTCTCTAAAAGCTTTGTTTTGCCCTTGAAAGGCACATTTTTAAGAATGTTACAAAATTTAAAAAACTAAATCGCTATTAAATTCACTGTTTTCTACAATCCAGGGTTTTGGATAAACTTATCCCAGTATATTCGGGAGCTAAAAAAGACCGGGATCCCGATATTTCGGGATTTTGGGATCCTGGGGTTAACATGCCTAGTATATATGTATGTATGTTCGTTGGTGTATACATGATTGTTGACAAATAAAGCTATCACAGCAGCGTTGACAACAAAAACATGCCACCAACTACAGAAACATCATTAAAATATGCCAACAAAGCGCATTCTCGTCGCTGCTATACTACTATATAGGACACATATTCGTTCGTATGTGTCTATGTATGTTTATATGTATATATGTATGTTGCAACGCGTTGCAGCGGTAATTGAAATAACAACAATAGTAAAAAGCGAAAAGCGAACAGCAAAATTAACAACCGCCGCGCATCAATAATAAATAGTTGAATTAAATAAGTGGCGTTAAGGTCGTCGCCAACGGCAGTTTGTTTGTCTCATCAACAAAGAGACAATGTCGCGCATCCAAACATACAAATAGTAAGTGAATGCTATTGTTCACAGTTTGGCGAATCTCCCACAGCATCAATGCCGCCACCACATGATTACGAAATTAGTCTGCTACATTTCAGACTACGCTGCCGCCGCTGCTTAATGCGACAGATGGGCGATCGTTGGAGCGTTTTCGACGTTGATGCTGCTAATGTTGACAACAATGATGTTTAAAGATTGCTTGGTGGTTTTACATACAAACATACATACGAGTGCAAACTTGTACAATGCACATACAAGTGGGAAGCTGTACTCAACAGCTACAGCTGTCAGCAAGTTGGAGGAGAACCGCAACTTCTGAAAGTCAGTCGAGCAATCAAATAAGTATGAAGGAACAAAGGCACAAATATATTCAGTTGCATGTGTGCATATGTACATATGTACATCAGCGGTCAAAAAAATAGCAGTGCAATATAGTCAGGTATGCACTAAATTTCACTTCCGCTCGGCCTTTTACACTTCACCCGCCAATTTTAAGGAGGGCAAAACTGTTGAAATGCGCTAGTTGCCCAAATGATAAATATATATAATTTATTGGAGTAAAACTTCTTTAGCAACGGAAATTGTGCTTTCCGGAATGGTATGGGAAGGCAACAAGCACTCTTTCTGATTTGCCTTCTACAAAACCTAAACGCTCCACATAGTATAAATAAATCCATGTTATGTTACGCTTTCTTATGGTATTTTATGTTCAGCTGTTACGTAATGTTACTTAAGGATTTGCTACTTTATGTTATGGTAAGTTATGTTATGTTATTTAATGCTATGTTATATAATGTTAAGTTAGGTTACGTTACTTTTAGCTATGTAATATTTTGCTATGCTTTAATATTATGTTATATAAATCTATGATAGGTTATCTTATGTTAAGTTATGTATTTTTTGTGAGTTATATTAAGTTATGTTTTTTATGTTATGTCTTTTTTGGTATATTTTGTTTTGTAAGTTATTTTATGTTATGCTATGCTATGTGATATAAAGTTTTGATATTTAAAGTAATGCATTGTTATGTTTTCTTTTAATATGTTAATTTATATTATGCTAACCTACGATATGTTTTCTTAATTTTCATATATTATGTAAAGTTCTGCTCTTTACCGGTGGCAATAAATTGAAAATTCAACATGCAATGGAAATGGTGCCTATGTGAATGGTGATCACGGAAGTGGCTAAATACGACAACAAGTGCTTCTTATTCCCACCAAATCTGAACACACTAAACCTAAACTGATCACACTTAAAATTGGTTTGAATTTTAAACATAACCCACTTCAATTTATTTCTCCATAACTTACAATATCTAAACTCACCACACCTAAAGTCTCCACATCTAAACTTACGTAATGCCTTCACCTTAACCTACCTCAACACAGTAAGCAAAGCGTATCTCAAAATTTTGGGTATTTGAATTAGCATTTTATCAATTACACTTAATTATTCATTATTTTTTTAATTGAGCTAAAGACCAATTTCCTGTTGAACAAATTAAGAGAAAATTTATTACATTAAAATTTAATGGACTACAAACTGTATAAAAATTGTAAGAATTCTGAAATTGAAAAATTTAAAACTGTAATGAAACTTATTTTTTTTTGAAATTTTATACAAATTTAAAAATCCGCTATGCCTTTTTTTTCACACGTAGATAATTAGCTAATTGTGCGAAGTGTTCCTAACTTGGGTTTATTAGAGAGTTATCGATATTTTAATTGAAAAGTTTAAAGAAATATTATAAGAAAAAAAATAAACCGAAAAAAATGTATAAAAGGTTGTGCGGTCATAACTTTGACAAGGATTGTATACTCGTATACATCCATTTACTTGTATTAAAGCAATTGTTGTTGGCTCAACATCCGTTCTGTCTCGTCATATATATGTACATGCACACTCACTTATTTAAGTATGTAAGTACGAGTATATGTGTGCTCCACATTTTGAAGTGCCTATTTAGATTTGTGTGCGTGTGTGTCAGAATCAATTTCAAACAATTACCACTTGCGCCTCAAACATCGCACCAACAAACAAGTTGACATAAATGACTACTACATACATCACCCCTCTATCCGGCGCCCTCACTCATTCATTAGTTGTCGTTGACATAAACTGCAGCATTGCAACAAGCCAAGCTATTAAATATGCACATGTGGTAGGAGCATGAAATGTATTCATAACATTCATGGAAATTTTACTTTAATTAAGAAACAAAATTTTTAAATGTTTCTTAAGTTTTAAAATAAAATTTATTATACTCATTTTATTATATTATAAAAAAAAATTGTATACTTTTTTTTAAAGGTGCGCGTGATCTTTATAGTTTTCGCTTATAAATTTTATTTTGGGCAAATATGTTTGCTAAACAAGTGAAGGTCATTAGCCACTTTCTTGCATGCAAGAGTTATAACACAAAATATCATATCTGAACAATCAATAGGTATAATAAATTTATTCATATGTATAGTATGTACATTCAATATTTTGTAGAGCACCAATCTCGAATATTTTCACAAGCCTACAGTGAGACTCAGCGTCTCAGGTGGTCGGTTTGATTATTGTTTCATAACTTTTATTTAAATTAATGTTAACTTAATGTGTGTTTAGTACAAACGTAACTATAGTACATACGTAAGCATGCGTACTAAAGTCCGCTTTGAATAGTCTAAAAATATTGAAAACTCATCGTTTACGTTTTGTGATTTGTGGTCACGTTGTAAATGGAGCCAAAGTTTATTAACATATACTCGTATGATTATATAGTCGCTGCAGACTGTTTTTCACCTCAAATCAATTAGAAGGATGCTATAAAACTCTATAAGAGACGCGCATCACAAAGCTTAAAATTAATAATTAAAAGAAAAAAAGGAAAATAATAATAATATGAAATACAAGCCAATTCTGAATAGAAACTTCTGTGGGATTTTTCTCCCTTTCCCTTAGTAAAGCAATGGGAGAAGGGAACAAATTCCCCGGGAGTGTTTATTCAGAGTAGGGCTGATAAGCTTTTACCCTTAAGTGCAGATGTCCATAAAATTATATTTTTTTATTATTTTATTTTACATATATTTTTTTTTTGTTCCATTGCCTGGGCTGGGCTAAAAATTCCAAGTTTCTAGCTACTTTGAAGTAAGTTTGTAGTGGTTATAGTTACCGCTGAAACAAAAAACAGTTTGACAAATGTACCACAGCAATACAATATGGAAAATAAGTGTTTTAGTTGTAATCAATTTATTATATATAAAAATTCGCTCCTAAAAAAAAATGCGGAAAAATTAAGTATTATTTGCACTTATTTGACAATTAAATCAGTAAAGCCAGTCAAAACTTATTGGCAACAAATGGAAAATACAATTTCATCAATAAAGAAAAAACAATTTAAAAATATTTTGATTTTCTTCAGATTTTCCGACAGGGTGAAAATTGGAATATACATAAAATTTAAAAATACTTGAAGTGAAGAACAATTATGCAAATTTTTTCTAAGAACAATTTCGGTCGTTTTAATTGTAAAGACAACTTAAAAATTACATATTTAAAACAATTTCTTGACAAAATAAGCCAAAATATTTATTAAATAATCATTTTAATAGCGTACACCATAGATAAAACAAAAACTAAGCCACTTTTTCTTAAATACAAAATTTCTAAAATAAATATCAACTCTAGCCAAACGCTACTTCTTACGCTGCCCAGCTGCCTGAAATCTCAAAGGTTCCTAAAAAGAGAAGAAAAACAACGAAAACAAAAAATAATGAAAAATTTAAAAGTGCCACAGCTAATGAATTAAACCATAACTCAGTTTAACCGAAACCACTTCGCTTGTTGTTTCTATTTTTTATTTTTTTTTTACACATCTAAAATAACTCATTCTCTGAGCGGATTAAATGGACATTCCAATTTAAAATTTGCCTCCTAAAGGTGTGGCTGAGTAATTTTTCATTTTATATTCCGTTTCTGTTTCTTATTAATTTATATTCACCTACAAATGCAATTCACATCAATATTTCGGATTTGTGTTGTAGATTATTTTTTTTTGCGGTAAAAACAAAGCCGAATTTCAGCGCATATGCATAGAGACGCATGTTTATTTGTATGTATGTATGTATCTCCAAATATGAGTAAATCCATAGAAATAAATCTCTCACACGCTCGCTTCCCTACGCGACACCCTCGCATGCTTTAATTTGGATTTCTCGAATTTGTTTTTGTGATTCAAAATGGAATAGCAAAGGTAATACGCAAAGAACATTTCTCTTACACTGCGGGATGCCAATCAACAATACGCTGGCATACTGAGTACCATGTTCTGCAAAAATGCATTAAGTCAATATTTTCCATTTACTGCGAAAATCAAATTAAAATAAATTGTGTTTTCAAAGCCAATTCACGCTCTAAGGGTAAACTTAGTAATTGCTACTTTGTAAAACCTTGGCACAAAATATGACTTCAACTGTTACCAGCAGCTAAATATTTTTATGGTTAGCATTTTAAGTGGAAAATTTAAAAAAATTAAAAAATTTTGACTTAATGCATTTTTGCAACAAACACTGCATATGTATATACCTGAATATGCATAACTTCTGTTTCATCTTAAGCTCATCATTAGACACGGCCGATTTGTATATTTTCTATTTGTACTTGTTGTTGTTCTTTATTCATTTTATTGTACTGATTTTTGGCCTCTTAAAGATTATTCATTTGCTTTCTTCGCCTTCGCCCAAATTGTTCACTCTTGTCTGTTTGTTGCTTTACTATTTGATGTTTTGTGGTTTGCGCCCATTTGTATACATACATATTTATGTATGTATATACCATATATGTATGTATGTATGTGTGTAAGTAGATTTGTATGTATGTATCTGGTGTTAATCTTCACTGTTGAGGCGCTTTGCTGGCGATTATGCTGATGATGATTGATTGTTATTTGAAGATGGAAGCGTGTAAATAAACGAAGTACGAGTAAAAGCATACGCGCAATGAATTTGTGCGGGAGGGCATCTTTAACAAATTTGGTAACTCCTCGACTGTTCTTTGTCGTCTTCACAGTTTTATTATTCGGCGCGATTTTTTATGATAAGTTTGAGTTCTGCCGTCGTCCCTAGTTTATGTCAAACGCGAGAGGCGTCATTAAAAAAAAACACATTATTGTAAATTTAATGAAGTCGACATGAAGTGAATAATTTCACATCAATTTTTTTTTTCAATTTATCTCCACTAAAAATACATATAAGCATGTGTGTATACGGAAAAATAAATACGAGGTTATATTTATATATGTATGTATATGTGTGTGTGTACAATTATTTTTAACACCCATTGAGAACTTTGCGGTGGCCTGTTGAGTGGCGTGGCATTGTGTGGACCAGGTGTTTAGTAAATAGATTAATCATTCGTTTAACTGGCTATAAAAGAGTATAAATTATTTACAATCTAATATTATAAATTGCTTAACAACGAACACATACACGTATGTGTATGCGTTTTACGTAAATAAATAGTACACAGAATTGTTGTTAGATTTTGATATGTGAAATCGTTCTGATGAATTTGTGGTTTTAAGCGCTAAGCGAAGTAAAAATAACTGGATTAAAAGCAAATATGAGTTATGTAGACGATTTATAATGTTTATATTACTTATTTAATAAATTTTTTTTTTAAAGCAAAATTTGCATTTACTGCTTTTTGGGGCGCAAAATTAATAATAACCCACTTGAAAATCAGTCGCTTTTACAATTATTTCAATTAAGCATGTTCTTGTTCATTAGGCAGTTTGAGAAATGTAGGCGAGATGATTTTGTTTCGGTAATATTTATATCTCCAACTGTCATACAACAATACACATACGCACCTCATACATTCTTAGACTGTTTTTTAAATTAAGCACTTTGAACGGTGTCGTTGTCTATATTCTGGATAGAGTTGATAGTCGCTCCCCAAAAGCCCGAGATCACTTTAACGTGGGTATTCACACAATGCGAGTATAATATCAGAAGTCTTCTCATCCGGGCCACAAATCCTGCGACAACTTGCGAGAGTCCTATTTTGTGAAGATGGTATCTTCGCCTACAGTGACTTGTGAAGTGACCGGTGAGAGGTCTTAGACCCTCTCTGCTGAGATTGAGTCGACTTTTAGAGACTTCACGGCATGGATATATGGACCTCTTGGATTGTCTACTACCCTTTGATGATCGCCATTGCGCTGTGATTATTAAGTTCATAAACTTTCTTAAAAGCTCTACCGTGTATCTGTGAAGGACCAAATAATGGCTGAGCACCATAAAAACTCCAGTGGGCCTTTCGTTTAGCAAGATAATTCACCCTATCGTTGCCATCATAGCCCTCGTGACCTAGAACGCGACACAGAGTAACTATGTTGTTGGTTCCTAATAAGTATAGGCAGGCTTCACCGCTCCATCGACAGGCTTATCAAATTTAATTGTATCAACGCCAACAACTTTGACAACAAGACTACCAAATCCCACCTTTAGCTTCAATTAGCAAATATAATCAATTGCTTACGAAGGCCGAATCTCCAGACACTCGGATATCTTGATAGATACATTGAAAGGAGCAATGCTGGCGATTTACACTATCCTGCGTTTTGTCGCCGTAAGTTTCTTAATAGGGACTCATTGCAATTGTCACTGCCTTGGTAAGAGAGCATAAGTCTCCAGCGACCAATTGTATGGCCTTTAGATGGCATTTAAATGGGCTCTCAAGAAGCAATCTTTTCGCATAGCTAACACTCACACTTCCACAAAAATTTTACTTCTTCCATTTCTACTCGCCGCTGTATATAAAACCGAAATTATTTATGTCCCAGTGTCTTTCACTTAACGTTTTCAATTTACAACCCATTTCAAAATTATAACCGACCCATATTTAAATTTTATTTTCCCTATTGTGGGTACCGGGCCACACGGGAACAGAAGCTAATTAGATGGCGGACTTGCTTGCTAGGAAAGCAGCTGGCTCTTCCTTCAAGTCCGGAACCCTTATGTGAGCTTTTATCCAAAATAGTTGGATGTTATCTAGAAAACTGTATAAAGCCTAAAAGAAGTCAAATATGGACTGGAAATTCTCTTCTATTTGGGTCCATCCAAAATATATGAATTTAATTTTATGGCAAATCTTTTTGAAGATCTTCAGGGAAGATTACTCTCGCCGTAGGAATAAAAGGGGTATCATAGTAGTTATTTTAGGTCGCAATGTCAACCACCCTTCAAAATTAATCTAATCTACTTTTCTCTTATTTAATTTTCATTACATTTTAATTAAAATACAAAAACTAAATAAGCTCCAACTTTCGTCGAAATTTAACACTTTTTTCTTAGAATTTTTTGATAACGCAGTAGCTCATCCTTTTTCTGGTATAATACAGTGAGTTTCAATAACCCACAAATTACCATTAAGTTTTGATAATTTCATAGCGCCTTCGGGAGTGGCTTTTCCGAATTACAGTAAATTACTACAAAACTGCATTCAAATACTTTTCGAGAAAATTTGTTTTTTTTAACTGATATACAAAGTTGGTAGCTTGTTCAGTTATGACATTTATTAGTGAATAAACTTCATTTATTTAAAAAACTAATACAAATTTAACAAAAGAAATTTAAACTGTCATATTTGATGCGATGAGAGATGGAGTGCATTACAGCTGTCCCATTTTCTACGATGAATTCTATTTAAAAAAAATTAATATTTATAGCAATTAAATGACATTAACGCTAATTATTGGCTGATAAAAAAATATCAACGCTCTTAGATTGCCACTTTTGTGGTGCAAAATACATAAATAATTAAAAACAAGCATACAAATTACTTAACAATTTCAACACGATTGATTGGCTCTCCACCGATTCTTAATTATTGAACACTTATTGCAGAATTTGTTCGTGTATTTGTGTGTTTGTGTTTTAAGCGCATTGTACCATAATTGCGAATATTTAAATGTATTTATGGAAAAGCAATTACATCGAATTGTTATTAAAATTATAAAAATTGCAAACAAGGCGGCAGCTAATTTAAACACATACATACATACTACTTTTTGTGTGCATATCCGCTTACATAAGTTCTCACACATACATATGTACATATATGTATAACCAAAGCCATTAAACTATTTAACGCCCAGCTTAATGCGTTTAATCAGCCGTAAGCCAATGCAATGAATGCAACACTGTGTTGCAACAGCAGCAAATAATATCGGGAAGCAAACGGAAAATTGCAAACAAACAGGAAATCAAGCGACAGCAACTGGAGCAGCATCATTAATAGCGACACCAGCGCAAAAAAGAGTAAAAGAAAAAAAAAACGCCAACATCAACTTAACAAGTACATACATACGCATGTACGAGCATGTACGTAAGTATGTGTGTTTAAGCGTTGCACGCTGCGTCGCCGAATGCAACTTTTTATTACTCTTCCAACTATCAAGTAGTTTCTGCAATTTTTTTGTGTAATTTTTTTTTTTCCAACGATTTTTGTAATAATTTTTTTTTTTTGTTTAATTTGTTGCTACTGCCTTTCACATCGAACGAACTAATTGCTGCTACACTGCCACATCACTAGTTGCACAACAATTGTAACTTAGCCTGCGGCCTGCCGAAGTGTTTGCCCAAGTTTTTCACCAATCAGACAAATGACTGAGTGACTGACCGACCGACGAACCGGCAAGGCTTTTGGCCAGCGTCGGTCAGTTTGGAGAGAGTTGGTCGAAGTGTACGATAATTAAGTGTAGAGAGTTTCCTGCAAAATGTTGGTGCTAAATTTGGCACCGCAAACTAAGTAAAATGTGGAATGCTCCATTTATGCTAGAAAGGCATTTATTTGTGTTGTTTTGAATACACATATCGAGTGGTGTACTGGAGTAGCCATGGGCATAAATGGTTTAATTGAGTTCATAGTATTACATAATTGGTGCTAACATACTTTGTGATGTTCAAAATCGATTGCCTTAAAATTAAGACATATATTTTATTTAGTAAATGATTTTATTACATTGAAAAGTGTATATCAGTAAGGCTTGAACTGCATTGAGCTTAAGCTAATTCGCAACAAATAGTCTGCTCTTCACTCCTCCTCCCGAGTAGGAAGGATTTTATTGCTAATAAGAACGGACAATTAGCATCAAGAAAATTGGTGAGATTCTCCTAAAATGTAAATTAAAGCAGTTAAAAATAATTCATTATACAGCGAGACCAGTTAAAATAAAAATAAGCAGTCAGTATTTAACGAAATTATTAAAAACAAAAAGTTTAAACTTTTTAAAAGTAAAAAAAAAAAAAAACAATCCTGTAAGACCGTTTTGAAAACAAAAATCTTAAAATCAGAAAGAAAGCTCAAAATTTCGTCCATTTAGAAATTTTTCTTATTTCGTTTTTTTTTATACTGCTACCAATTGAATAAAAAGTGATGTTTTTGTAACGAGTTTTTAACTAACACAAAACGACACTCAAGATGGAACAATGCTAAAACTGTTTTGTCGCCAGACACAATTTGTAAAAGCCATAACGAAAACCCGTACCGGAAAATATTCTGTAATTATGTAGTTACATAACATTTGCATTTGAAAAACTGCAAGTACTACGGAATGTAAATCTCAATTTTATAAGAAGTCTAATGTATAGGTAGATATTTTTATCCATTTCGACTGTAGCGACACCTAACGAGTTCTTTTCTTGGAACTTACTTTATACATTTTTAACTCGAAGAAAATCGATACATACAAATTTTCTGAGTACTTCGACTATTGCGCCAACTAGTAGATACATTTTCCGTAAAAATATATTTTATATACTATGCAGTTAATATTTCTAATTTTAAATGAAAAAACCATGAGTAGGAATTTTCTGTATAATCCGACTTCAGCGCCATCTAGTCGATACATTTCTTTCGGAATATCCCAACTAGGTGGCGCTTCCTAGTCAATCCACTAGATACTTGTGTTTTTCTCTCCATATATGAAGTAAATGGTACATTTCAACTTTTTCTGCAAATTCCGAATCCAGCGCCGTCTTTTGGATCAATTTTTTGTTGAAGTGTATGATTTTATATTATGTTTGATTTTAGAAATTGAGTAGGTACACATTTCTAGTATCAACTGAATGAAATCATAACTGCGGATTTTATGAATATTTTAGCTACGCGATAGCTAATTAAAATGCTCCGTGTTATTCTTAAATGCTTGTAACTATTAAACTTAAAATAACGTCTTATGAACACGGTTGAATATGAAAAAGTAATGTGACTTTGGCGCCACCTAGCGGACTAATATATCCTTGCTACAAGTCAGAAATTGAAAAAAATCATAAATCAGTTTTTGAGTCATGCCCTTTTATATGTGATTTGGAATTTTATTATATATACATACCATAAATATATAAATATTGACTAATCGATTCGTATTACAAAATATTATTAAAATACATAATTGCATTGAATTTTATGTCAAACTTTTAGGCGGTGGAGTAGCCATCCATCTTCATAATGGATTGGACCTTTGTCTTTTTTTAAAATGCTGTTATAATGCAGCTGTTAAGCATTTAAAATGTATTTAAATACTAACGGTCTAGTATTACCAAAAACTAAGCACATGGAATATATATGTTTTTTTTTTATTTATGAAATCATTGTCAATATACTCTGCTTATAATAAAGCTTATCAAGTAACCTTTCATAGTATGCGATTTGATGCTAAAAGCAGGCCTTTTTTTAAATTTCTACACCTTTCATGAATATGAAAATATATATTAATTATGGTTTCAAGTTTTTAAGTAGATACAAGTTAAAGCAGGAATGGAGAAACACTCATTAAAAGTTACTCCGAAATGATCGAGATGATGTGCTTGGCAATCTCCGTCTGATTTTAATTTTACAGATACCTGATTGAAATTTGCTACGTAGCTGCGTTTGAAAAGCATTGTATAAATCGGTTGTATAATTATTCAGATAACTCATTTGGCATAATAACTCCTCCAGCTTAGGTCTTGCAAATTCTTTACGACCGAACACAGTGCTTCTGCTTCATTTGCTAAGCAGTCACAAAATACTTTAAGTATTTGTCCTTGCCGATTGCATTAAGCATTTGTCGAATGCAATATATGTTTCTCATTCCAATTTTGTTTTTTATATTTTTGTTCTCATATTTTTTAAGAAAAACTGCGAACGAATGCCTTGAACTTCACCCACTTAAAAATGATGAGAGTGCGATATACAACATCATTATCCGATTGGCCGATTGTTACGATTGCTGTACGCTGATAACGCCACAGCCGCGACTGATGATTTCCAAAACATGTTCAACTGACGAGTAAAGGAGCTAGTCTCTGCAACTGCCTGTCTGTCTGCGTGTCTGCCTGACAGTTGCCTGACAATGCCAACAAACAAACAATCAGTGCAGTGGCCTAATTGATGTATTAACTTTGTATTTACGTAAATATGCATCTCGTATGTTTGTATATTTGTATGTGGCCTTTGAGTGGTTTGTGGCCAAAAAATTGTCGTTTTTCAATTTTCGCATCATTATTTTGTGCTCTTCGCTTTTTGCTGTTGTCAAATCGAACTGAAACGAAATGCTGCCAAAATTGCACGCTGCCACCGAGCGATGCAACAATGCTGCCGCCACCGCCACCACCACCACCACTTATCGCTTTGTGGTCATCTTAAAACGCTTTTGCTGCTATCACAACAGCTACTGTTGTTGTTGTTGTTGTTGTTGTTGGTGGCACTGTGCTGTCATAACCACACTGTATGACGTGTAACCAATTTATCGTTACTCAGTTGGTTTGCCTTCCTTTTGCTTTCTTCCAAATACTTATTTGCTTCTTCGTTTTTTTTTCGACGCTCGCTTTTTATTCCTGTTTGTTGCCTGCATGTGGTTGCAAACAATTGGAAAAGCTTTTAACAGCAATCCTCTATTCGGGCAAAAATGTAATGTAGCAAAAACAACAACCACATTCGTACTACACTACTACAGTCCACAGCAGCTTATTTTAAACCTGATCACACATGCATACATACGCACACATTTTAGAAGTTGTACGTAGTACGGGCAGGCATCACGTTAAGTGGTTATACTACATACATATTTATTGTGTTAGTGTGTGTGCATCTGTATGTGGACTTACATACATACGTACATACATATATAAACGCTCATGATAGCCTGCTGTCAATCAATTTTTATTATGTTCACCAAGAGAAGCTTCGATACTTTTGGGACGGCAAAAAATTATATGTATGTTTATAAAAAGGAATTGAGTATGTGGTAGTAAAATATTATTGCACAACTACATGTGCGCATATATACATATACAAATATTGAAATATACGTGATCACAAGACACTATCTGGTCGGCTGTCGTCTACTACTCATTTGAAAGGCTCAGGAGCTGTAGACTGTTGAATAGTGGCCCATTTCTGCTGTTACTCACAAAAGTATTCGCAATTAAATTTTTTCTCAATACTCAATATATTTTCGATGAATTTGGTTTTTGTAATTTTTATTAAGAATATATTTTATCACCTGTGAAAAAACAATTAGTTAGTCAAGAAAATTCCCAATAATCCAAACAAATTTAAACAAATAGCTATTAAAATTTCGAGCTTTAATTTCAAATTTAAGAAATTCGGGTACTCAGATTTTATTACACATTCAATTTTAATCTTACAAAGTGCAAATATAAGGCCGTTAAAAATTACCATTGATTTTTGAAATTTATTTCGCCAAGGGTGTAGCGCATTTCTTGTCTACTTAAAACGCGTGAGCATCCCTAAAAAAAATTATCAAAAATCAACGATAAAACCTAGCGACATAAAATCAACACTTTGTTGGACTATAATTAAGCGTGCTATACAACTGCATACTCAAAAGTAATATTAAAATTTTGCTTAAAACTTTGGATTATTTAATGACCATGTTTATTTAATTAAATTTTATTTTGAACAGTAGTTGAAACATCAATTTTTTCGTTTTCTCTTATGACAATAACTATATTTTTTTATAAAAATTAGCCTGACAATTCCATGAAAAATATTTGCAATAACATGAAAAAAATTAAATTACGAACACTTTTGGCAGTGACTGTAGAATCTGCTACTGATATGTATGAACTATTTTGTGACGAAACTCAATTTCTTGTTCAACTAAGCCTCAATACTTCTTAAAAAGTTTATATTAAAATGTTAGCAATGGTTTTCCAATTTGTGTCCTTAACTGTTACATCTTGTTACAAACGCATTCATACCCCGCCGGCAAAAGTTGAATTGGCAAAGGGAATTATTGAATAGTTGAATGCAAACGATTGATTTCTCAGCAAATGCATTATTCAAAGCTTCAAAGTTTATTTTTGAGTAACTCCCACAGAATAGTGCAGTTTCGAAGGCCTTAGTCCAAAATGAGAGAGAGAGAGAGAGAGAGAGTGAGATGTTAGATGAGAAGACATTACAGAAAGCCTTTAGGGACTTTTTAAAAAAAACAAAAAAAAAAACGGGAACATAAATATAAGGTTCGAGTCCACTGTAACACAAACAATTAATTTTATGATCAAACTTATTTTATCTCCAGAGCAGATGCTTTCTTATATTGGCCTAATTTCGAAAAACTAGTGATACTGATAAGATTCGAAAAAACAAATCAGACGATACCCAAATAGAGTTTGTTGAAGAGCTGCCAGCAGATGACTGCTCTTTCATGCTTCAATCGGTGTATAAATTTTGTCAAACATCAAACGTAATTTGCGTACACTTCGCACTTAAAATTTGATTATTTTGAAATAAAAGAATTGAACATTTTTGGAAAAAGTTTCGAAAAAATTTTGAAAATTGGATTGAAAAATTTTTTTAAATTAATTTTTATTAAATAAAAAAAAATTGATTTAAGAAAATTAAAGAGTCAAAACTCATATGTGGTGTGTTTCTATATAAATTCTAGATGGATTTTATGAATATGGATAATATGAAGCTAATTTCCAGTTGGGTTATTTTTTTTTTAGATTTTTTCAAACTAAGCACTACGTACTAAAATTTTATGGAGATAGGTTAATATTAATTTTATTGCCATATGAAAGTACATATATGAGTTATGCATGAAAACGTATATTTGCGACCAATAAAGACTTAATGCAGGAATTTTATGAGCGCAATTTTGAAATTTAAATGAATATTTAACTAGGATAAATGGGAATATATATAGAGTGTTGGCTTAGTTGTCTGCAGTGACACTTTTGTTAACATTGAAAGTGGACGACGTGTAGGTTTCGCTACAAAATTGCTCTATTTCATAGAATTTTATCGAAAAAGGAGCAATTAAAAATGCTTTGATTTTAAAAAGTTTAACTTTTAAGAGTTAAAGTTCAAAAGTAGAGTACAAAGATTAAATTAGTTAATAAACATTTAAAAAATGTATACCAAAACTCATAAATTTGCACAGAAGTGCCCTACTTGATTTAATCTTTAATTGAAATAACTAATAAAAATGAAAAAGTATGGTATCAATTGAGGGATTAAATAGTCTAAAAAATTTTGCGGAAAATATCTATGGTGATCTTCTCAGACCAAAAAAGGGAATGTTCATTAGTAGACCCAAGCCCAACAGTCTAATAGTATGAAACACACTTTATACAAAGTTGAGCTTTACGTAAGTTTGAGTTTAAGAAAACATGCTGCAAATATTTGTTTAAGAATTCAAAAGATTTCTTTACATTTAATTGATTGAGTTAGTAAGTATTTTGCGCGCCCGCCGCAATCGCACAAGTATCAAATTCAGATGTGCCAACGAACTGCGAGCAATCGAACAATAATTTGATGTGGTGAATGCATGTGAATGAGGTAACAATTGGTTGGAAAAAAAATCATATTTCCGCATTCAATTTGTTAGAGAAATTTTGTATACATGTATGAGTAAATAATAAAAAAAAAGTATATCATAAAAAATTAAAACATATGTATGTAAAAATGTGTAAAAAACACTACAACTACTTTAATCGTATGATTTTTACTCTTTTTGCAGATGGTTTTGCCACTTCGACGATGATAACTATGTGAATGTGCCACGTCTGGTGAAACTCTTGGACGAGTATAGCCCTTCAGTTGATTGGTATTTGGGCAAGCCGAGTATATTCTCGCCATTGGAGATACATCTCGATAGCGTAAGTTGTGAATGATTTTCAAGAATAAAAGAAAAAAAATTGTAATCAAACAAAATTTTTATAAAACTTTTCTTCTTCGCTAGTATCCTACAACGTCACACACAAATAAAACACCCAGCGAGAAGATTTCCTTTTGGTTCGCCACTGGCGGTGCTGGTTTTTGCCTGAGTCGCGCGCTTACCATGAAAATGTTGCCAATAGCTGGCGGTGGAAAATTTATAAGTATTGGACGCAAAATACGTTTTCCGGATGATGTCACCATGGGCTTCATAATTGGTGAGTAATTATTCCGATGATTTTTAGAAATACATTAAGGGTGTTCACAAGTTGTCGCAAACATAAGGAAATGTCATAAAATAGTAAAATTTCAAATACCACAACTTTTTCATTTCAATAAAAAAAAAGAAATTAACTTCAAAAGAATTTTATAATTTAATAAATCTGCGACACATTAACACACCTTGTCAATTCCGTAAGCAAAAATGAATTTATTGTAATTTTTCTATTTTTCTCTTCTCTCTCTACTCTTACAGAGCATCTACTCAAAGTGCCGCTGCGCATTGTTGAGAATTTCCATTCACATTTAGAGCCTATGGAGCACATACGTCCGGATACATTTCCAGATCAGGTCTCCTTCAGCTATGCGCATATGCGCAATCAATGGAATGTTGTCAAAGTGGACGGCTTCGATTTGGCCAAGGATCCGAAGCGTTTTTATTCGCTGCACTGCAAACTGTTTCCTTACTTCAGCTTTTGTCCACCAAGATGATAAATTCGTTTGAAAAAAATAATTTTAAAATACTTTTTTTTTGTAAAATATTTACCGTCTTTTGTTTAAATGAAAAAACAAAAATACAAACAAGTCTCCAGCATGTTTGTGCTGGCAAAAGTTTTGTAACTAAAACTCAAAACTGTGATGTAGTTTAAGTTGTAAAAAAAAAAAACGTGTTTAAGTGTAGTAGAATGGAAAAATGTAAAAAAGAAGTTTTAATGCAGGATATTAAAAAATAAAAAAAATTATTGTAGAAGCGCAAAATAAAATATTTAAAAAATACAAAAATATGTTTTAACCACTTTTGTAATAAACTTATTGGAATGTTAATTATATGAATGATGAAGTGTTGCAATAGTATATTTTAGTATTTTCCTTATAAACGAATTTCTATAAAGCAATAAAACACAAAATAAGGGAATCTAGTTAGATACATTAACCCTCTTTTTAAGCGCGCTTCCCTCAATTAGGAATTTAATTGCCTAAATATATTTAATTTAACTTTTATACACATAACTATATTTTTAACTTCTAGTCTCTGTAAGAGAGTAAAACATTCTTAAATGTTCTTAAAAATTTGCTGTAATGAGCGCATTAATTGTAATAAAATTGTGTACATAAATCTAAAGCTAAATATATATTTACATTATGTTAAGTCTTCCATTTACAACAAGTACTGCACAAAACAAAAAACAAAAGTATTCTTAAAATTTAATTCATTTAATTTGTATGTACATACTTACATGAGTTTATGTAGAAAGAAGAAAATTGTGTTAATTATATAATAAACATAACTTAAAGCTATGAAATAAAATTTTAATAAAACTAACTATAAAAATAAATACTTTCTATTTTAAAACATAATAAAAATTGAAGATGTCGAGTGAGTTTTGCGAATGTGTCTAAATAATTTCGCATTCAAAATATTACTCTTATTCTTATTCAAATCAACACAATTCTTGAATATGCAATCCTCATAAAATAACTCTATAACGGACTAAAATTAATTATCGAAAATTGCTGCCTTTTGTAGTATCGGCAATTCGGTAATGCAGTCAAAGGGCTCACAGTAAATTAAAAAGTGTTGCATATTTCCCGGCGCATTGCTAATACATAACTCCAGTAGATGATTTCAGGAGCGAAAGGCATTTCCAAAAGAAATTCTGAAAATTCAAGTGGCCATCTCTTTTATATTCACTTTTACTTAATTTTTTGTATCGAGTAGCATAAACTAAAGGCCTTCTACTTTCGCTACAATCAGAAGAGCTTGGCTTTTTTGCTAAAATTGATTCACAAAACCAATTATCAAGTAATGAACAAATTTTTCATAATTATTTTCCTCTATTATAATTATAAAACTGCTGATATACATGTATCTGTGTTGATTGACTGTACGATGCATAATTATTTAAATGCCTTGCTTTCGCTTTTGAGTTGTTACTCTTTTGTACTATTTTCTAATGCAAAAAAAATGCGAACTCATACAAATTTTCCCCATCAATAAGGTCATCAAATATATGCCAACTAGGTAAGAAAATGCATATTAAGGTTTCACATAATTTTTTTTTCAAGTTCATTTGAGACACCTTACCTTGAAGGCTCTGCTAAGAGATTTTTGGTTTCTTCTCTCTACAAATCAACTTCGAAATACTGGCTGGGGTTATGTTTGTTAATCTTAAAATATATCGCTTATCTTAATTGTAATATTTCTCAATTACAACACAAATTTCCGAATTAACCCACATATGCCCATTGTTGAAGTAAGTCTCTTGAAAAGGGCATTGCATTAGGCTTAGTTTACAACTGATTAGGAGTGAGTGAGCACGCAGCAAAGATCGGCAAAATAAAAACATGGACACTCCGATGAATTTCAGGTAAGTTGGGTGAGTAATAGTATAATCTTAGTAATAATTTAAAAGGATTATCCTTCATAGACTCTCAGTTAGTTATGCGAATGACAATTTTATAGTAAAAAAAACTACATCGAAGCGATGATTTGCGTTCTAAATAGTGGTGCCCTTTAAAAGGACGTACGGGTATTTTTTTAAACTTTTTTTTTTGAACGCATTTCTTTACATGACTCGTTGGATTGTCTCGAAGAGGGTGATAATAATGATGACACTCCGGTAGATATAACAATGCTTGTGATGACGTAACCGACGAGTATATTAATGATATTATCTTATTGGTTATTCAGTTAAGTTGCAAAAAATCACTAAACTATACATGGAAAGATTACGACATTGAATTGAATGAGGTACAGTGGCCAGTGTTTTTGACCGTTAAAGGTAACAAGTCTCTAGGGAAGTTGTTTTATAATTTTCTTTACCACAAAATATGTGTCTTTTACACAAAAGATAAGATCATCTCGCATGCAAAATAAAAGTTGTTATTTTTATTATGGCAAGAGTTAAACACAGGAAAAGGGGAAGACCATCACAAAGTGATTATATTAACTAAATTACCTTTTCTTAAAATATGTTCTTTCGTTTTTACAATACATTATAACAAATACTGAACTCTTTTTGTGCTTAAACTTTGTTTATTCTTTTATATTTATAGTAAGTAAAAAAAATAAAGGATTATCTGATAAAAAAAATATATAAAAACTTAACTTTAATAGACAATTCAGTTCAATTATACTCGAAGTGAAAATATTAAGCGTCTAAAGATTACCATTAAGTTATGAAAACTTTATTACAGACGCTCGCCAGCAATTTCTTTCAAATAAAACATGTCTTTCATTTGGATTACATGAAAAAAAATCAGAAGAGCGTTTATAAAAAAAAATTGTCAAAAATCAAAGATAATTTGGAGACACTTACAACTTGTAATTTATTGTGCCGAAATTAAATGCGATATAAAATATAAAAAAAGCGTACAATTTTAGGAAAAAAAGTTTACTTCTAATTAAGGTTTCAGGGAGATTTCTTTTGGTTAAAAAATTAAACCAAGTTTAAAAATTAGTGTTAAACGATTTTTGTTAGATAATAACCCACAAGAAATATTTTTCATTATTTCTGTTACTTGCCGTTGCTCAAAATTTTTCTGAAGAAATAAATGTACGAGCCTTTTTTTATGAGAGCTGCAGAGTGATTTAAGAAATTTTTTATAGAAGAGAATTTTTTCACCTTTTTCAGAGTTGCAATTTATATGAATTTTTCGATTTTCCTGAGAGCTGCATACAAAGCTTTAATTGAAAAGCAATTAAAAATAAATAAAAGTTAAATAAGTTATTGTATGTATATACATACATACAAGTTGTATGTGCTATGTAAAACAAACCCTCTGCCACAAAACCGAACAAATCATTTCACCTGTAACTGCATCCCAATCGAATCAAATTGTTTTCTTCTACTTATTTTTTACCTTTTTTTATGAATTATAGCAGCAATGCTATTGATTTCTGTCTACGTGACCTTTTAGGTCACTGGCTCAATGCTAAGCCTGCTATCTAGTTTTTGATTTGGCTAACTTTATTAAGTTATTAAAACAAATTGTTAGGCGAACTACAAATACAGCTGTGCTCTTACGAGTATGTATGTATGTATGTATGTGTGTATGAAAATACAGAACACAAATTGAAAGTTAAGGCGATTGTCGGAATTATGGTACGTAGCTGTTAAGCAAAAAAAAAAAATTAAAAAAAAAAACCAAAAAAGTAAGTACAGCAGCAAAGCAATAATCGACACAATCACATACACACAAACATGCAATGCTTTCGCTAACAGCAATTGTTACTCAACTGAACACATTGTTAGCGTGTAAAACCCTTTTGGCTGGATTCCAACAGCGCGAACACTGCGAATGCGGGTACAAAAAAAAATCTCATACGCTGCGCTCCATTTAAGCGCTACACATTCGACAATTGTACACAAAAGCACATACACACTTACAAACATAAATATATCTGTATATACCATTAACAGCAAACACACACCATCTTTGCAACAAAACGCACAAAACAGCGAGTTGTCGAAAATTACTACACACAACAAACTGCAAACAACCGAAAAGTGGCAACACCAACAACAATCGAAATGCATGCAACACAATCACCCAAAGTACGAGTATTTTTGCAAATAAACCAGCGAAGCTAACATTGTGGCACACTTGGCGTTGATAGGCTGACACGCGAATTCGACAACTTCTACACACATACAACCTCGTACGCTCAGCCTGGCAGTTCACCACCTCCAGCGCATTTTCGGCGATGATCAGCACGCGGCAATGTGTAGCAGCCGACGACGCTGCTGGTTGCAGTGACGCTGACGACGACGACGACGACGACACGTTGTTGTGCCACCGAAATTTGTGCAAAAATCAAAAAGTTTTCATGTTGCCCCAGTCAACAAATCAGCATCTGGGAGTGAGTGCCACAAAAGTTTTGTTTTTCTATGAAATTGTACTGATGCCGGGAGTGGGTGGCGAATGCGGGAGTGAAACTTCGCTTAGCTGTGATTTCTATTGTATTGTTTTGTGTATACAAAAGTACACGTAGTACTACAACAAATACACTTACCAGTATATACATACATAAGTATATTGTATATATGTACGTACATTTATTTGTTATTTACCCTGCAAGAAAATCCATTGAAGAGAGAATTAGTTTATAGCAGATTTCCGGAACTGTAGCCATTGTGCAGTGGAATCGCTTTTTTTGGCGTTGTTCTACAGTTTTCACGCGATGTGACAATACACAAACAGCTGGTGTAAAATTGTTTTCAGTTTAGGTAATGTTAGCTTTTTTAAAGGAATTATCAACAAAGGAATATTTTTAAAATTCATTCAATCGAAAATAATTGCGCATTTAAAAAATTTTTGGTTTTTACTTTTCATTTCACTGACAAAAAAAATCATAACTTGTGAATGTAAAAATGGAGCAACATATATTTTCAAGAATTATAGATTTTAGAGATTGCGACAATGTCAAGCGAACAATGATAATTGAAATGAATTAAAGTTAAGTGATAGAGAGAGCTGGAAAACTTTTGATACTCGAATTGTCGATAGTTTTCGATGCTTTCAAAAACACCTTAGTCACAATCGGTAGTACCATCGAATTGAATTACTAAATTTAATCTTATTTTAAAGCACTTTATTAACAGCTGAGGTTAAATAGAAGCTATATAGTTGTTTTTGGCACTTATAATATATATGAAAATGAGAGTAAAATTATTATTAAACAACTTATCTTAAATAACGTTATAACACGATCGACGAGTTTTTGCTATTCATTTCTAATTTATTTAATATATGCATTTATTTGTTTCAAATTAAATTTAGTTATTATTTTTTTATAAAACAGCAGCATTTTATTTAACTAAAATCGTATATACATATCTAAAATTTTGTACAAAATTAAAAAAGCAACAAATTCAATTAGAAATTCCTTGTTGTTTCAGAATTTTTAGACGATTTTATAGCCCGATAAACTAAAATTTCTTAAAAAAGTAGTATTTTTTCCGCCAGAGCTTCAAACTGAGTTAAGAAATTTTTATAGAAGAGAATTTCTATTTAATTTTTTGATTGTCATTTTATATGAATTTCTCGATTTTTCTAAGAGATGAATTTTTTAAGAGGAAATATTGAGTTGCAATTGCTCTATTTCTTCATTTTCTTCAACTGTGGATGTGTGATGGATGTCAGCGAATGTCAAAAGAGCGAGGAGAGGATCGACAACACCACGATTGTCGCAATATCTAATATCTATCATTTTTGATGTATTTTTGATATTTAAAAAAGAAGGAGGCTGTGTCAGAGACACGGCCATTAAGTTTAACGTAGAATACGCCATCCGATAAGACAGAAAACATATGTATAATGATAATTTATAATGATAAATAATACAAGCAAATGAATTTCTTTATTTGATAGTTTCTTTTGATGATATACATAAGCTTATGATAGGAAAATAGGATAAAAATGTTTTTAAATTATCAATTAAATTTCTCGCAAAAACGAAGTCAATGGTAGTTATCAATAGTAAAGATAAATGATAAATAACAGACCCAAATCTATTTGATTATTTGAAAGTTACTTTTGTGAATATAGGCTTATGATAGGAAAAATAGGATAAATATGTTTTTAAATTAACATTTAAATTTCTCGCAAAAACTAAGTCAATGGTTGAGAAATTTAAATATTAGGAAGATATCAACCAATATGAAATATATGTCAAACGAAAGCTAACATCTTCATTTGACTACAAAAATTTTTTTTTTTAATTTATCTCGTCGTTTCCTTATAATTAAAGAAATAGAGATTACAACAATAACAATCTGACATGGGTGCCCATACCGTAAGGTAAGACGTATTCTACGCCAAAAAAAAATTTATTTTAAAATACTGTCAATTTTCAAACAAAATATATAAAACACAATTTGTGACTTTATACAAAATTTATAATATACGAGTACATTTAAACAAAGTTAGTAACTTAAGAAAAAGTTAGAGTTTTCAGAGCTCTCTTGCAGCACTGAAATTTTAATATTATAAAGGGGCATGTTTGAGATTGTCGCTCTGCCGAATGTGCATGCGTTTTAAAAAAAATTTTGGAAGTAAACAATTTTTTCAAAATTTAACGGAATTTTTTAGCCAAAGTAAAATTTAAATTTTGAAATTACGCTGGAATTTAGGTTAATTATAATAACACTGTGCAAGAGGCCAAAAAACCATTGGGTTTCTCAACGGTTTCTGAAGATTTTGGGGTTAAATATAAAAATAAATATTATATTATAATTCCTTGACCTCGATTATTGTTTAAAAAAGAAAATTTTTTAATTTTTTTTTAAATGCTGGTTTTTGGGCAATCCATATACTGTAAACAAAACCTAGGGAGACCCGAAAATTTCAAAAATTTAGAAACCGTTCAGAAAGCCGAGGGGGGATTTTTAAAATCTTAAATTTTGTTGTAGCGTGTAATTTTCGTATTCAATTTTAATATAAGATTTATATTAGTACGTATATATATGGTATTTGGTTTTATTTGTTTACAACAGTTTAAGTTAAAAATATTATTGCTGTTAAAGGTGAATAACTTAATTATTAATTGAAGTAATTAAATGATTTTCTAGGAAATATGTAGATATATTTACATAAGACGGAAAACTGCTATTAAAAGAAAATTTTTTTTTCTTTGCTTTTTTTGTACTAAAACACATTGTAAATATGTATGAAAAAAAAAATCAAAATAAAATTTTAACTTTATTTTTGACCGAAAAAATACAAGTTTGCTATATTTGATTAAAAAGTAATCAGTGAAAAAAACAGTTTGCTAAATTTAATTGAAAATATATCAGTCAAAAAATAACGGTTATTTGCTAACTTTTTTGAAAAACAAGTAAAGAAAATATAAACCATATAGTATTAAGATTCCTTGGCTAACAAGGATCACATTGCTATATACAATGGTTAAAAAGAAAAATTCTTCTCGACTTACTTTTTAAGTTGAAATTTCAAAAATATTTTCATATTTTTTTCGATCCCTGGTTAAAACAAATAATTTTTTGGAAGAAGCATGCTATGTCTAACTACGTATATTTATTGATTAATTAACCAAACAAGGCCGTCGATTCGCGAGCTGGAGAACTTGCCACACATCTTAAAAAAGTATTCAATAAATTTAAGTTGCTGTCACTCTCCTGAAACAAAATTACAAAGCTGTTTGTCCTTAAAACTTTTTTACCCTTTTTCCATTAGAGATCATTTTTTCCACTATTCCCACTCAGCTGGTTTCAAATATAGCTTAGAAATACAGTTCTCAAGAAAACCGAAAAATTCATATAAAATAAAAATCGGAGAGAGGAAAATGAAATTTTCTTCTGTTAAAATTTCGAAAATCAGTGTGAAGAAAAAAAATTCTACGCATATTATTCTACGAGGTATTTATGAAGGTGCTATATATTCTTTACAGTCAAGAAGATTGTCAAAATATTGCAAGTGGCTAAAAGTTTTTGACAATGAAATTCACTTTTAATTAGAAGACTTCTGTTTGAAAAAGGTAGCGAATGTGAAATAATACGTAGCTGCAAACGCAATCTCGTCTGTTATGCTCTCTTCGAAAATATTACACTTTTACCATTAATTTATTTTACCATAAAGAATCGAATTTTAACCAAAAACATCTCAGCGACTTCTCACAGGGTTACAACCAAATATGTACATACATACATTTGTATGTATATTTAAATTTGTAAGTAACTACATATTTGCTTATTACACTTGATCCTATCTGAAACGTGGCGCGTCCCACTTGACTTGCATACAGATGCAACAGCAGCTGCAAACAGTTTTTGTGTGTGCCACTCACATAGTGACATTCATTATAATTGAGTTGTCAAATAAATTCCACACATAAATACTTTCGGGCTAGAAAATGAGGAAAGTTATTAGAGAGAGAAATTAACAAAAAAAAAAAAACTAGAAATAAATACAAAAAAGTTAATTGGACGATAACAAATGGTATTTTACTTACTATGAGGCAAATTATTTTTTATTACGAGTACTACAGATGCAAGCTTTAAAAGAATAAAAGTTAAAAAGATATATTTTTTATAATAGTTTACAAAAATAATGTTACAGGCTAAGCGTTTAAGGGTTTGGTTTTCTTATTATTGATAGCTGTACTCAAACATAGAAAATTTCGTCAAAAGCGGTGGTTAAATTAAAAGCGTTTTCTTTTCTTGAAATAATGTTGCCCGGTTTTTTTTTCTCAGCACTTTCAAGGCGTTGGATACCCACACTTCATTGGACTCTGACCAACCAAATTTGCAAAAATTTATACTAATAAATCCATTTTTTAAGAAGACCCGATAGCTTAATACAAAAAGTTACAATGCGAGAATGCAACATAGTCTTTCGAGAAAAAAAGGTCATAAGCTGTAAGCCTCACTTAATTTAGTGTAGAAATCGTACGTATAAGAAGTCAGCACCTTCAATTAAATAAGGGAGAGTTTTACTGCCCATTTTACCTGAATTCTTTGAGTACTAGGTGAGAGATATATTTATACATGCCCTGGTAATATCGAAAACTCTAAGTTGGTCCCGACAGCCGTTTAAGTGGGCCACTGCATCAAGTTTTTTGAAGAAATTGTTCCGCAGATATCTGATTTCGTAGTGTGGAATATTCGCATAGGATTAAACACTTTAATTTCGGTTCATATTTTCATAAGGATTTTTCTGACATGAATTGCTCCAAGTCTTAAAATTATGAGATATCGTAGAAGACTTCGTATTACTCGCTCATCAAACTATGACAATAGTTAACGTAATACTTTGCAAATAGTGGCTGCTTAGGCCCCTCTACTTAAATTTTCGATAGTGAGGATCAAAGAAATGGTCGTTAACTAAGACACGTTTCTCCCAGATACCCAGCTTTTTTGCACTTGCAATTTTAAGCTTTCTATCGCGACAATCAAAGATCTCAACATAAAATGTGCTACATAAATTTTGAAGAATGTTAGCTTCATTGAATAAGGATTGCATTCTGGAATCATCTGTGATGGTCGCCATGTAGTTACTGTTTACCATTTGCAACTAACTTCAGCAAATATTACCTAAAGTGGCTCTGTTATGATAATTATTGTTCGACAAAGTTTGTGTTGCCCGAAAAGCGGAGTACTAGCTAAGAAAAAATTGATACGAAATTGAAAGCCTCTTGCACTTGGAAAACTTAATTCAGACATGTGCAAAACATTAGCCGGTTGTTATTTAAAATTTTTTAGTTTTGTTATTATTTTGAGTTATGTAACTTGCGCTCATATGAGTAAGGAAGCAAAGCGTTCATTAGATCACCCTTAAAGTGGCTTAAGGGGTTCTCCTCATGTAAATCGAAAAAAAAAATTTCTGTTTTTTAGCTCAATATGTTTCAAAACTATCTATTAAATCCCCTTAAAATTATAGCCCTAAATTCCACATATATTAGAAGATATTGCCAGTAATGTGTGTACGTGTCGAACTTCGGTGTAAAATGTACCAAAACATTAAAACGTTTTTTCTCAAAATCACATTTTTGCAACTTGTGTACACGATTACGAGAAAACTATTTGAACTATGGACCTGATTCAACTTGCATTTTGTAGAGCATTAAAACTGTTATACATATATGAACCACAACCACAACTTTAGTGGTTTTTCATCAAGTAAGCCGCTGTGGTCGAGTTGTTAGCGGTGCGTGCTATAACTTGATACGACGGTGAGTTCGAGGTTCGAATCTCAGTCAGGGCAAGAAAAATCTTAATAATAGAAAAAGTTGTTTCTAACAACGGTCACCCCTCGGCAGGCAATGGCAAACCTCCGAGGGTATTTTTGCCATGAAAAAGCTTCTCATTAAATACATCTACCGTTCGGAGTCGGCACAAAACTGTAGATCCCTTCATTTGTGGTAGAATATAAAGACGCACCTTACAAATGGTAGGAGAAGCTCGGCCAAACACTGAACTATATAGTGTACGCGCAAAAACTATATTATATTATATAGTATAAGCAAAAAAAAATATACAAAATTTTTTCTAGTTTTTTTTGGAACATTGCTTAAAAGTTGTCTCAAATATATCTTTCGATTAAACAACTTATATAATTTCCTTGTCATTAAAAAACGGAACAAGGAAAATCACCTTTTTTAGCATCACATGAGTGGACCACCTTAAGGCTTCGAAAGATTTTTCCAAAATTAAACTTGATTTCAAAATTATCAAAATAATTGATATAAAAAGCGAAATAAATGGGATCCAAATTGTTTTCATAGTCTTTCATTCTTCATACTGGACACTTAGTGAAAACTAACGTAAAAATCCTTACGCAATTTTAAGTGCACGCTCAATTAAGTTCAACATTTTAATTACACATACATACAAGTTTGGTTCACTTAAGCTGCATATGTATATGCATTACCTAAATATGTACATATGTACAAAATAATTTGTATAAGCCATAAACAGAGCCACAAGCCTGTACGTGCGTAGGACCTCGAGGCAAGGTGAGGATCGTATGAAAAAAATCTCAAATTTCAGTTCTTTTGAAATGCAAAAAAATATAGGCATTTAAAGTACCTCTGCTTCTTACACATCTTTTTCTTAATTGTTTTTTTGTTTATTATTATAATTTTTTTATGCGGTCAATAAAGCATCTACCTGAAATTCGAAATTCGATCCACCCATCAAATGTGTCCTCATCTGCATCAATATAAATTTATTTGTTTGTGGTTTTTTTTTTTTGGTTTTTGAATATGAGCTTAACCAAAAGTATATGACCATCTGTAGTTGACCATCCGCACATACATACACATGCGCACACATACACGCTTGAGCAACTATGTTAAGCAAACCACCGTTTTCATTTCATTAACTTTTCCATTATAGAGCACGCAACGAAATCGCCGAAACGCCAAAATGCTCATGTTGTGAGTTGAGTTTAATCTGAAAAGGGCGAACCTTCATGGCACTAATCACATTTCCGTTTGATCCCCAAATCATGCAATGTCATATGGATTTAAACTCTTAGTGGAAATAATTCAAACAAAAATGTGCGACTTCAAGTTGTAAGCTGCGTTGCTGGTAGCAGTTCTTGGTGTGTGCGTGTGTGTGTGTGTTTGTGAAATAAACATTTTTTAGCTGTTTAAAATATTTCGAAAAAAAATATAAAATATCATGCTACGTAAACTGTCATTGCGGAAAAAAGTTGCAACTGTTTCAGTTTAATATCATATTTATTTGTTTTATTTGGCTCAACACTTCTCTGCATTTAAATCGCTGGCATATTTCGAAAAATCGGCGCACTCAAAGGCAAATATGCGAATAATTTTCACAAAATGTGTCATGTTCTTATTAGTTGGTTTTGAATGTTGTTGACATTCTGCCGGCAGTTTGCCGTTGTTTAAGTTGACGTTGTCACAATGACTGCCAGCACAGCTGGAGCTTCAGCTTTTGTCATCAACATTCGCATCAGCATCTCCGGTATTGCTTCATGTACATAGTTAATATTGTTATTGTTGTTTTTATTACCAGTTTTTATGCAAACTTCAAGCTTTTTATATACGAGTACTTATGTATATAAATGGAAGCAAATTTTTATTGTGAAATGATACCAGCGGAAACGTTGTTCACATTGAAGTTATCTGCAGACAATTTGAACTACTTTGTTTGGTGTTTATTTTATATATTTTGCTTATATATTTTCTATAACTGTTTAGGCTTACCGAAATAATTCTGATGTTCATCAGTTGATTATCATTTATGGACTTGTAAAAAACTCGCCTTTTGTCCATCATTGCTTGGGCATATAAAAAAATGTTCGGAGAAAAGACGTCTTTAACGTCTATGGACAACTTATTATTTTGGACAGTAGTTTAAGCGGCCTTCAGACATGACCTTAATTGAAGAAATTAGAAAATTACCATCAGGTATTTTAAATAATCAAATATTAATTAAACGTTGTCTGAATGGACTCTTACAAAGTAGGCTGTGTGTTAGACAATTAATTTCGTAAGCGTAAAAAACTTTACCAGCAACTTATGTACACATATTTCTTAAGGGTAATTGTTGGAATGACTGCCAAAGTGCTTTGACCTTAGACTGCGTTCAAACAGTCACCTAATCGGCTATTAAGGACATTTCAGCAAAGTAAGCCGCAATTTCCATTCAATTTAATAAACAAAAATTTAAGTAAAAGGTAAGCAATTAGTTGGGTACAAAATTGTATTTTAGTCTCTATAAAAATCTGCGCATCTTTGTTTTGAAGCTTATTCCGGAGGCAAGTTTTCTGAGAAGTTTTTTTGGTGGCAGAAGAAAAACACAAAATAGCACAAAAGATAGTGCAAATCAACTGGAAATTGACTTTATTCGCAAAAATAAATTTCTCCTTCCCATTGCATTTTACCGCAATGCCGATAAGTTGGCTCGGCAGGGCACAAAAGAATTAATCACTGCCGGGAAAAATATAATCCAGGTCTGGGGATTTACTTAAGGCTACTAGACCACTGCGCTCAGCCTTGATTGGCGTTCTGAATGAGTACTGAACGATGGGGATCCACGCTTTACGGCTGAACGTTGTCTCAGACGCGAGGTGCGGGTTAAAGATTTGACAATAGCGAGTAGGCAATCGACTGTATTGTTAATAGTGATTACCAAAAATATACAACACAAATATGGAAGCATACGATTATGGATGTTGGGGGGCTTTTTCGATTATACATTGCATAAATCTTTTAGTACAGTTCTAAGAAAGATGCGATTAAAAATATAAAATAAATTTGTAAGAAAATATAGAAAACATTGAATGAAACTGACTGATTCGGCTTGCCAAGTCCATTTTTATGTAGTGCAGGGTATGCCGCAAACGGTGTTGCTTGACTTTGAATTATTCAAGTCAGCGATTCACAAATATAATTTAATTTGTTTACGTTTGCTGAAGCAAATTATAAATACAGTGCAATTGATAATTAAAAGTGAATTTAAAATCAGCTACAGCCCGATGGATGCATCAAGAATTTATTACTAGCGAGGTAGCCTTTTTTGAAACACAACTGGCGCTAAAGGTTTCAATCTACCGGGAGACACTATATAATTTTTGTAAATCTTGTCAAATATCAGAAAATTAAACGGCAACAAAACGTAAATAAATTAAGCTAAGATCCGCATTTAGATTAGGACATTTGATAAAACGGCCTGTCAAGATTACCTGCAGCCAAATTCCAGCTTTCGTTATCGATAAAACTCTAAAAATCTCCAAAATTCCTAAAATTCTAAAATTATTTAAATGCCACAATCTCGGCATATTTTGCAAAAAATATTTATAAAGAGTGTACTGAAAGAGTGTACTGAAAAAAAATATTATAATGAAAATTGCGTTGGAAATATATTATTAGGGAACTCTTCAAGGGGTTATATACACTTATTCTCTGAAAAAAATCGGTTTTTTGAAGATTTTTTTTTTGGCAAAGACGGAATTTTTTTTAATAATCAAACACTGCGTGTGCGTTTATATATGTCTGAAGAGTTCAATTAAATTTTTAAGTTAAAAATGTGCCCATTTGTTGGCACTGCAGCTGTTGCGCTGATACACTTTTAATTTCTTACACGCTTTGCGGTGAGCATGATAAGTAGGCAATTTGAATGGTGGATTTAGCGAAATAAGATTTTTACACAAATGGTGATAACTTTACTGAAAAGTTCGATTTTTGAAGGTCGAAACATTCACTTTTGATCCTCAAAAAAAAAAACTTTTGTTTCAAATAAAAATTCATGCGTTCAAGATATGAGATATTGCAGTTTTTAAGTAGCTTGCAAAAAATTAGATCGATTTGTCACATTCTTGCTCACCGCAACGGGACTTTTTGAAAAACATTAACTTTTGCACGTACATCACGACATACGGCGGCTTACGCTGTTGACAGCTGTAACTCTTTATGAAATTTAGTGGCAATAAACTCAAAAGAATATACTTTAAGAAAATGCAATAAACAAATTTTCGATTTTTTCGACCAATGAAACGGTTGGGTCACCTGAAATTTTTCTACTACTAAAAGAAATATGCACATTTATTTTAAATTAAATCACTGCCTTTGTGCTGCAAAGAAAATCAAGTTGTGGATTGTCGACAATTTTAAGGGCTCTTGTAACACGTACGAGCATATATTTTTGGCCCTTTGTCACTCTTTACTATTGTAGTTTTTTATTCTGTCCTATTCATTTAATTTGTTTCTATATAATCAAGCATTTTAAACAAATAATAGTATAAATATTTCCCTCATTATGTTAGAATCGCGAAAATAGCTACAAATTTATATAATTATTTTAGCATATCTTGGCGAAGGAGTTTTACCGATAGCGAAAGCAGGAATCCGGGTGCTGGTGTAACTAAAGGGAGTTTTCGTCTTTAATGTTTGAAGTTCCAGCAAGAGTGATGAAAAATGCCATAAATTCTGGCCGTCTACACCTTTTCCAGCAGCACATGTGTATTTCAGAAAAGATCAATTGTATTACAGAACAACAGAAATGTATTCCGGAAAAACATAAATGTATTTCAGAAAAGTCGTAAATAATAAATTTGCGTTTTTCTGAAATACACTTGGCCTATTCTAAAAAACAGTTTTGTTTTTCTGAAATACACTTGGCCTATTCTGAAATACATTTGTGTTTTTCTAAAATACTGTTGGAAAATGTGTAGTCCTTAATTCCGAAGCAAGTCAGTCGACCGATAGCATATTCTCGTTATTTTTTTCTATCAAAAAAATTAAAGCCAAAGAATATCGTCTAGCAACCTGTTGCACCACCTCGAATTTAGTGCCAGTTAAAATATTTGCATTTAATTTTTAAAAATAGTGTATCGGAAAGTGCAAGTAAATGTTAAATATACATTACTTATTACAAGAAATAGCACGCAAAATTTCATTTCGACATACGCAAGCTTATTTGATCTTGTTCACCCGCCTCCAACTGCAGGCGGACACGTTCAATGTCCAAACTTTGAATACGCCGCATTAGTGCGCACTCTGCAAAAACACTATCGTCGCATGCATATCTTGACAAATGTGGCAACTCTGTTAATGACGGCGAAGCGATGGGCGGCGCTACTTCATTTTGCGTTACCGTTAAAAAAGCACGCCTACAACGTGGTTTCTCCTGCAAAGCATACACTGCACTCCACTGTCGCTTTAATCTTGCATATGTGTATTCCAATAGATCGCCTATGTCGCGTATGTCCACCTTTGAAGCCAAGATGTCTTCTATTTCATGCAAAGTCTCTACAAATTGTAAATTTATATCGGTTAATGTATTCTCTAGTGTCACCACTTCTTTCCTGACTTCCTCCATTATAGTTAGCTTTTTAGTAATTTCATTCAAACGTTGCAACACTTTACAGAATTCCAACTCCAATGCGCTCAGCTTGCGTTCGATACTTGCATACGATTTCATAATTGGTTGTAACATGCGAAAGTGAAAGATGTTCACATGGCTGATGAGTTATTTGCTCAACAAAATTGATTGCAGGTGGTGTTGTTGTTTTCAATAATTTCGCCAGTTGCATTGCTTCAAAGCCGCTAATAGAAACTTTCTCATTTTCGCAATTCATTTTCATTAAAACTGTTTGTAAAAGACTATGTAAGAGTACAGTATTTAGACCAGTTAAATCCGGCGCGCCCAAATCCATTTTTGCCAATTCTTGCAAAGTGCATTTCCACTCGCTGTTGGCGTCCATTTACAGTTGTTGAGGATAGAAAGAAAATAAAAAAAATAGTTAATCAGTTTGTTTTAAAAAAATAATTAATATCTACATCAGTAACTATTTTCGATTGATTTCGAACAACTTGATTCCTAAACTTTTACACTTTTATGTTATGTGAGGTGGTTAGCAAAATGTATGATTGTCGAAGAGATTAAAATTCAACTTTTTTGACTATAAATTTTTGCAGTAAACTTTTTTTAGTAAACTTTGTAACATTGGCTTTTTCCGCAAACATTATCGAAAGTGGTTGAACATTCTTAATAATAAAGGTTGTTCTTAGTGCGATTTTAACAAAGTGCTGCTCTGTTTTGGTAACAGGAATTGGACCAGAAGTCCACCAGAAAGCAAAAGCAATGTAAACTTTTCGCTTTTATACACTTGCTTCCAACTCATTGATTTCACCTTGGTGCTTCTGTAATAAAATACTTGAAGAAATCTCGAAAACGTTTGAAAACAAATGAAAGCGTTGAATTTAAAAAAATATGTCGTCGAATGAGAGAGACACTGATAAAAAAAAGATCACAAGTAGCCAAGCAAATTAATTGATAGGCTTATCAAAGTGCGGCATATTGTTGGTATTTTTAATCCAAATCAACAACCAAAACCGGCTGTGCATAGAATGGAATTGTAGAGAAAATGGCGTTAAAGTTTTGAATGAGCATTTACAGTCGCCTGATGTTTGCCCGGGAGAAAAATTGGCAGTAATAGTTAATGAGGGAAACACTATAAATAAATATAATTTGCATGGAATATCATTTCAATGCCATATTGAATGGGTAATACTGTTGCACCTTACAAAAATTTCATACATAAAATTGGCCGCGAGGTAAATAACTATTGCAGATAAATTGTTGTTAAGGCCTTTTATTTAGCCTTTTCATCAATGACATTTTTAGGGAATGCCAGTTCGCAAAAGTGCATGACTATGCGGATGATATCCAGTTATATCTGTCAGATAGTTTTGAATATATATACTTATTAGCTGGCCAATTTAGCCAAGATATTTACTTCATTGAGCAGTGGTCCAAGAGAAACGGTCTTTGTCTTAACTCTGGAAAGTCGTTTGTTTTACCAATTACCAAGAAGAAACTTAACATAAAAATTTTACCTAAGTTCGCCCTTGGTAATAAGCCTTTGGAATATGTAAATAAAATTACAAACCTAGGGTTTATTATATACCGCAGCCTTTCTTGCACTGATCACATAAATGCTGTTGTTTCTAAAGTTTATGTGACGTTGAGAAACCTTCGTCAAACTGCAGAATTTACCCCTGTAGACACTAGGCGCCAACTGGCAATTCAACTAATAGTGCCTATTATTACTTACTCTGAATTGGTTTATAATAGGCTGGACTCCATTGCGGATCATAAGATTAGAGTACTATTTAACCAGGTAACCCGATATGTGTATGGGCTAAGGAAGTTTGACCACATATCGCAGTGGAGGACAAGTTTTTTTTTGGCTGTGAAATACAGGACTATTTAAAGGCAAGAACCTGTAGTTTTCTTTTCCGGCTTATCTCAACTAAGACCCCTAATTATTTTTCTGAGAAGTTAATATTCCCAAAATCTGAGCGCTCAAAAAAACTTATTGTACCAATATTTAATTTTATAACATCAACTAGACTGTTTTTCGTTAGTGCTATTAGAACATGGAATTCTATTACACCCATTAACGAGGCAAGTTAAACAAAAGCAACTATAATAATATCTTATACTCTTATTTCTCAAATAAACTAGACTGACCGTCAACATTAGTATAAGTTGTAGTGATAAATTACTTTTAAAATTATATGAACCTGTATGATTTCATTTCATTTTCATGTATTTTTGACTATTTGAATTCATGTACTTATAATTAATTTTAATGTTATTATAATTTTGTGCTAAAAAAGAAGAATATTCTTGTTGTACTAGTGATTCTTGCTTAATAAATAATAATAATAATAATAATAATAATATATAAATAAAACAATAAAAGACGTGGTTCGCATTGTTTCAATAAGCGGATTATATGGAGGCGAGTAACTTAATAATAAACCGATAAAAAGCATTTGTTTTTATCTACTGGATTTCAAAGTTAGGTGGTATTAACGAAGGGCGTTTAAAAAATTCGCATAAAGGACGGTAGAGATCGTAAAAATATAAATGTATGATTTTTTAATCACGTCAGTCTTTTATAGTGCCTGAACTAGAGTTTCGAAGTTGAAAAGAACTCTTCTCTCTTGACTTATGGACGGACCTTAGTAAGGCACAACGTAACCGAAAAAAAACCCTGATTGTCCGTTGGTATGTCCGAAAACAACTCAACCGATTCAGTTCACATTCAAAGCATATGTTTGCAGTGATGTCTTTTATGCATAAGGCAAAAAAAATCGCTGGGGTCGATTAATCTTTACCATCCTTATTGTATCCGCATTGATCCAAATTCAGAACATGTTTTTTTACCGCACAAGGCGAAGAGGATCAAGCACTCAGCTGATTGGAATATTTCACCAGCCTTGGGTTATGTGAACGAGCAGTATTGGCTGTTAAATGCATTGATGTTAATTCTATTAACAGTGCGATTCTGACCAGAATAAATGGTGATCCAGTTAAGTAAAAAAAATGTACTGATAGTGTAATGAAAGACGAGGATGTTGTCAATGACCCAGTTGAGTTCCTAAAATTCTTTAAAATGTCGGACGTTCTACCTCATGTGCTGCACTTAAGAAATGCTTGAAAAATATAATCGAAGCTACAATGATATTATTATTATTGTTGTTAGAGGATATAGCACTGCGACCCTAATATCTATTGTGCCCCATATTTTTCGCATGGACAGCTGTACGTTGCATGTTCCCGCGTGGAAAAACCGACCGTTTTTTTACGCTCGATATGGGAATAAAAAGAGCTAAACTATGTATAAGTTTTAGTTATTTATAAAATAGCAGTTTTTCAATTTGTAGGGCGTAGCGAAGCACCCCGAATAGTTAGTTAATCTGTATTAAGAATATTATTAAAAAATGAAATTATTTTGTAAACTTATATGTTGGAAGCTAGTCCTTCTTTAGCATCCCTTTTATTCACGTATGCAAATCTAAGGAAAGCAGCCGAGTTTCAGCTAAAATGCTGTCAGAGCTGATTTTCATCACAATGTTTGTACTAAAACTACACGTTTTTATGCTGTACGTTAATTCAGTAGAAATTTATTTAATAGATTACTATCCACACAAGTCCTTTTTTTAATTTAAAACATGCAAAATTCTCGACCATTGTGTTTATATATGAACATACGTACATACAGTACACGCCACTAAAATGTAGCTGCAAAATTTTGACAATCACTTATAAAATGTCCATAACAATTGCTTTCATCGCCTATATCAACGGCGCAAGACACGAACGGCGTCCTTGCGATTCGAGAAGTACTTGCACGCGCTGTGTATCTATGCGTTGCATGCGATCGAGCAATTTTTGTTCGCGTGCCGCATACAAATGCACACCTTCACATTCACATAACTCCTTACGTTTTTGCTTCATCGCTGGCGCCGGCTCAAGTTTTGCGCCCTCAAATATAATACCACAAGCGCGTTGACAACGACCTTCTCGCACCATTTTATTCAATTTTTCCCAAATTAAATCCAAACGTTCCGTTATATATTCCTTCAATTGTAATATTTGATATTTGTTTATCTTGGCATCGAGTATGTCTTGTATGTCATTCAAAGCTCTAATGAAATTTGCATGCACTCTATCGAATTCGAGGCGACACCATTCAATCTGCTGTTCCACAGAGTTAATTAGATGGAAACTATCGAAGGTCGCATCTAAACGTTGCATAAGCGCGCAAATTTCTGCTTCGAGCGCACTCACTTTATTGTCAGTTGCAAAGAATGCCCGCACGACGGGATAAAACATGCGCAGCAGTATTCTTTTAAGAAAGCCCGACTTGTCGAACGCATCGCAGGCAACTTTCACATCCGGATCGAGTGTGCTGCAGAGATCTTCACATAGCTCATAGTATTCACTCTCGTCGAAGCGACAAGGTTCGAGCGTTTCGAGCTTGTTTAAATATTGGCGTATGCCAAGCAGATGTTCTTTTAGTTGCTCCTCAGTTGCAGCGAGACGTTTCTCCAACTCATCCAAGTAATCAAATTTTTCGATAATCACATCGAAGTTTTCCTCTGCAAAAACGATGGGCGAGATTTTGGCTGTTTGCAGCAGTTCTGCCAATTGCTTGGCTTCATAGCCGGTTAGTGTTACTTTTTCGTTTTGACAATTCAACTTCTTCAACAACAGATCGAGCAAGCTGTGCAAAATATTCGTGTTCACACCGTTCAGTTGCTCACCGCCCAGCGCAATGTTGGCCAATTGTTGCAACGTAAAATGTCCCGGCGGAAGTGAACTCATTTTTTTTCTCCTTGAGGTATGCGTAACTTAGGGAGGAAAAATATGAATATTTTTATATACAAATGTTAATAAGTATTAACAGAAAAATACAAGAAAATGTAATTTTCTCATGATTCAATAATAAAAGGTTAGATCAATATTGACAAGGGAGTTTTGACATTCCCTTACAAAAGGTTGCATATACGAAGCACGGAAAAAGGGTAAATATTGCGTTCCCTTTTCGTGAAACTAGGAGTAGCATAGTATGGAAAGTTTGCAAATAGTGGTAGAATACAATATATTAATTTTATCATATTTGCAAAAAATTTTGTGCTTAAATGGCAATAAAAAATATTCTTACCTCAATTAATTAATTTAACTGCTATTTAGTAAGAATATTAAAAGTGCAAGCTAAAATTATGTTAAGCTCTAAACTTTTTTTTAATCACAAAGTGGTTCTGAGTCAGAGTTTTAAAATAAAGAAGCTTTTTCACAGCTTCTACAGAACATGGGGACGATTTTATTTCTGAGCCATTAAATTTTTTTAAATATCAGCTCCAGGCTTTTGATTATAGCCAAAAACTCGCTAGATGGCGAGGTCAAGGTGCTTCCGGACACTTCGTTAACCCAAGTCAACGAAGCCTCATTTGCACTATTTTGCGACAAGTATAGCTTTCTTGCTACGAAGAAGTTATTTATTCGGTTTATTCCTCTTGTTTATTTACCATCGGTATCAGGGTTATTCTTAATATTGTGATGAACCCCAAGCCAAAGGACCAAACATTTTATTCCGATAAATAGTAAGTGACTTTATGGAGTTAATGGAGTTGTAATAAAATTACAATAATTCGAAATTTTAGAAAGATAATCTTAATATATTAAAACAAAAATAAATCAGACTTCATAAATTAAGAATTTAGTTCTTACATTTGGATGATTATTACATTTGGATGATTATTACCACATTATTTTTATCTTTTTATATTATTATTATCATATTATTATATTATATTATTATTATCACATTATTTTTAATTGATTTAAACCTATTCCTTCTAGAAATTGCAAAACTTTCCACTCTGCCACATCTAATTTCTATGCGCGTGAAAAGCGTTCAAAGAAAAGGCGCGTCATTTATACACATTTACATGAAATATTTACAAGACGCGGTCAATCCTGTAATCAAAAAAAGTGCTGTCAATAAAATCCAAATTTAAACTTACTGTTTACACGCACATAAGAAACAAAAATTCTTGCCTGTGAGTTTTTGGTATTAAAATGTTTTGTGATAACTACTATTAATATTTTTAAACAAAGCAACACGGTTTTGATGCTAAGGGAGACGTTTGACAAAAAGTGAGCGATCTAGCTGTTTATCGAGCTAACCTTTTATAATTGAATCATGTAATTTTCTTTACAATATTTTTCAAGAAATTTGCAAGGGTGTTCCATAGAGAAATAAAAAGGTTTTGCGTTTTGAGTGGGATACGGTTAAAAAAGCAGAAAGCCGGATCTGTATTCATGTAACTATGTAAACAGTTCTAAAGTAAATGGCAAAACACTTCTTATGTATGTTAGTATTTTATATAAAGCGTCGTAGCTAAAACTTCGTACGGATTATAAGAAAGTCGACTTAAAAAATAATTTATCTAATCCAAAATTTAATATTAGAATTTTGAAAAATTGTTAGCTTAGCATTTAGCTTGACAAACTACGATTAAATTTCAACAATTGTTTATTTCGGTGAGCAACTGTCTAATTTAAAATAAATAGAACAAGGACTTGCTTTTGATAAGTTAAAGTCTACGCTTTTCACTAGCAGACAGAAGTATCGCCTAGGTAAATTCTGAAAATGTATGAAAGTTCTTTGTTGTTCTTGTATTTACATTTTTTTTTAATATTCATGTTGCATGTTTATAGTTAACCTCGAAATCAGCTTGCATTCCTTGATAAAAAAAAATGTTTGGACATTTTAAGTTTAAAATTTTTGGCAAAGTATTTTAAAAATAATTGGAAAAATGTTAATGTTCATTTTCATCCATAAGCAGTCTCATAAACGGGTATTTTTTACCTGCTCAACATACAAAAAATATCTATACAAGGATCGAGAAAGTTCACAGAAAATAAAAGTAAGTATGGCCCTTAAAATATGAAATATGAATATAGTAAATGCCATTTAATTCGGGCTCCGTAAAATGGATGTAAAAAAGAAACTTTTGTGAAAGAGATAATGGGTTCAGATGTCTTACAAAATTATTTTTCGTAAAATTTATATATCAATAATCTAAAAATTCTCATACAAAAATTAACCAGAGAATGCCTCAAGATTTAGAGATTTTACTATATGGCTTGACCTCTGTAATCCTGTGCTGGAAGCATTTCTCAACCAAAAAATGATCTCAAACTACTTGCAGAGTGTAATTTACTCTGAACGATTATGTATGTATGTAAACTCGTATATATTGTATGCAACAAACATTATTTTCTAGCAAAGTGCTCTTGGTTTATGCGTCGCAGTAGAGCACTTGGTTGACTATAAAAGTATGTATGAGTATAAAGAAAAATGACGGAAGTAACTCCCAAGGTTAAGGTTAAGTTAGAAAAATTAAAAAAAAAAAAATACTTAATTTATTAAGGCATTATCTATGCACATAACATAAGTCCATGATTTTTTGAATTTCATGCCTCTTTACTGAAATGAAAGCACTGCTACTATCAAAAGGCATCTGTCAGTTGTTTCCTGTAAAAATTTGAACAAGCTGCGGCATTTAGTTTGTGTTTGACAGCCATTCATAGCAGACTACCGAGTGATTTAAAGAGAAAATGGAAAAAATTGAATTTCGTGTGCTCATTAAGCATTATTTTTTGCGGACAAAGACCATCACACAAACCAAAGCTAAGCTTGATAAATACTATGCGGACTCTTCAGCATCAATTTCAATGGTAAAAAAGTGGTTTAATGAATTTCGTTGTGGCCGTACAAGCACGGAAGATGCCGAACTTTCTGGACGCCCAATTTAGGTCTGAACACCCGAAACAGTAGGAAAAATTCACGATATGGTGTTGGCCGATCGGAGATTGAAAGTGCGAGAGATTGGTGAAGCCTTAGGCATCTCACATGGCTCAGTGGTTTCAAGAAAGCTTTCTGCAAAATTGGTGTCGCACTTACTGACAATCGACCCCAAACACAAACGCACACATGTGAAGTTTCCATGGAAAAAATCCATGAATTGGAATACGAATTACTCCCTCATCCGCCCTATTCCCCGGATTTAGCCCTCAGTGACTATTTCCTATTTCCAAATATGAAGAAATGGCTCGGCGGTGAGAGATTTGACTCCAACGATGAAATCATCACACAAACAAATGCCTATTTTGATGCCCTCGACGAATCTAGTTTTTTTTAAGGGTTACAAAAATTGAAGAAACATTGGATAATGTGTATAGAACTCAAAGGAGACGTATGTTGAAAAATAAAATATTTGTTTATCCAAAAACATGTGTTTCATTCAAAAAGTCACCGACTTATTGACCCGTCCTCGTATGTAATATATACTCTCTTCACAAATTATAACACAAACACATATTGACACATTTATTATCCAATTATTTGAAATTATTTTTCATTTAAAACGTTGTTAATTCTCTAACAAACACCATTAAAAACAATTTTTTAAATTTTACAAAAAATGTAGAAAACATTTAACAAAAGTAAAAAAAAAAAATGGGGTTAAATTGTAGTCTAACAAGTGCAAGTTCTTAGAGGCTAGGGAATACCACTGATTTAAAGTTTTTTTTTTTACTTTCTCTTTGCTCTTTCGCGGAAAACAATTGCGATTTTGTGTGGAGTAAACTGACAGTAAAAATATTCTCAAAAATCAGTGATAACTTGCTTTTTATTACTCTAAAATTGAATGAGACAAAAACTGCATACTCAAAATGTTTTTAAAAATTTGTATAAATATTTTGAAATTTTGTTAATACATTGTACATTTTGTAAATTGTTTAAAAATGAGTGTTTTTGGCTTTTCTTAGAAAATAAACCATATTTTACTTGAAATATAACTTTAATTGATAAAAATAAATATGTATCAAGTGCCCAAATCTGTCGATATTAGTGTAAACATTAACATTTTTAAGAAAAAGTCCTTGAAATTTATTTTAAATCGAGTCGATTTCAAATTTTCCAAATTCGGTATAGTCCCGTATTTATTTGGCACAAATTTATGTACACCAAGGCGAGTTAATATTTGCATGAATTCTCTATAATTTCTTTATAAACAAATTACTTTTCACAATTTTTCAAACTGCCGCCTTCATAGAAACCTTTGCGATAGTTCGATGCACCGCGATAGTCATTCGTCAGCTGAGAAGTTTTAAGAAGTATAGATTTTTCACTTGTTTTTTGCGCTCTTAGCTGCATTTGTTGAGCAATCGATTTTTCGACGTCCTCAGCCAAACACGAACCCACGAGGCTACAATAAAGCGCGGTCCTCTCCTTGACTTTCTTAACAATGCATTCCTCGCAGGGTTGCGCTGGCGCTTTGACATTTGAGCACTTCCGAATGCCCAAACACGAGGCGCATTGTGTATCTCCAAAGGCTTGTAACTGTTTATCAGTCTTAATGCAAACTGGTTGAGCTTTCATTTGTTCCAATTCTTGTTGTAGAATTTCAATTTCTTCTCTAAAGCTTTTCTTTATTAACATTAAATCGGACCTATCCGATTTTGCCAACATCATATCCTGTATCTCGTTTACTGTGCTTTTAAATAACTGCAGCTCTTTTTGAAAATCTTTGCGCAATCTTTCCGCTATTATACAACGCTCACAAACCTCCTCCATTTCGGTGAGTTTCTTATTCAAACGTTTTTTGTAGTCGATCACCTTTGCGTGCAGTTGTTTAAGCCTTCTCCGCATAACATCCATTTCCTTCACCAAAGGCGTTATAGCTCTGGCGATAAGATTTAACAGATAATGGCGATTTTCCATTACTTTGCAGCCGAGCAAATCTTCCGACTCGGGAAAGTTGCACAGACTTTCAGTTGGCTCGGAAAAGTGTTCCCAATTCTCTGCACGGTAATGTGTGTTCATCACATCGTTGCACTGCTCTGTTTGCGCCAAATGTTGGCGTAACTCAATTTTTAAGTAGCTGATACGTTTCCGCAGTTCTTCCGCTTTTGCGACATTTTCTGCGTAATTTTCGATTCTCCCGCATTCGAAGGGATAAGGCGAAATGCGACTCTGTCGTAAGATTTGTTGCAAGCACGCGCTTGTTTTGCCACCGATTTCAACTCTTTCACTTCGGCAATCTAATTTCAATAGTATAATGTCAAAGAAACTTTGCAGTAAGGACAAATTTATTTTGGTAACTTTCGGACAGCCCAATGCGATTTGCAACAGCTGCTGGAGCGTCAATTCAATATGTGTTGTTGCCATTTTGTGGAATTTCCCAACCGAAAATATGTAAATTTCGAAGATTTGCAACAACTTGGTGCCAGAACTGCCTACACCGTATGCGAATACAATATTCAGGTGCATAAAAGCTTGAAAGTTAGGAAATTTTTTTTGAACTATTTTCAATGAGAATATAAAAAAGCGAAAGAATATTAAAATATTTGTCATTATGATAGGAAAAATTTGTATCAGTAAGAGTGTTATAAATAAATCTGTGTTTCATGATATATTCAACTTAGTACGAGTGATTATTTAGCACATTTGAGATTCCTATTGTAAGTATTTCATTATAATTGTACCAAAATTTTACAATAGCCTATACTCAAGCGAATTGGTCTGGAGATATAAGAGAGAAAGAATAAATACTTCCTCTCATTAAATAGGCGATGAGTCCATTCTCGGGCACTTACATCACTGTTGACGGTAACAAATTTGAAAAAGTAGAAAACTTTGTTTACTTAGGAATCAGCATTAACACCAACAACAACGTCTGCTTTGAAATCCAATGGAGAGGCAAATGAGAAGTAAAGTCCTCTCTCGACGCACAAACCCAACACTCTACGATGATGTCACTATTCGATGAGAGGGCTTTCGGAGTATTTGGGGGAAAAGTTTTTCGAAAGAAAAAGGAACGACGAGCTGTACAAGCTTTATAAGAACGTAGGATGGATAAAAGTGCTCTAGTCCTGAAGTACTAGTCGACGCAGTACCCGCTGGTGGGGGCAGGGAACCAAGTGGTAAAAGGCTTGGCTAAACGTGGAGTCTCCAATTGGTGCCCATAGGTAAGAGATAGAATTTTATGTTGAACTCGTCCAGAATTATTTAGGCGGTTGCTGTGGCACAGTAAGTAAGTAAATACATATATTCAAATAAATTATGGAACGCACCGAAGTATAAAAAATGTCTACTAAAATTCTTTAAACTGTTAATTATGCCACGATTAAATATCTCTCCCCGGGTTTTTTTTTTGTACTCTACCAATGAGAGCTCTTAGAAGGTATAAAACAACCTTTCTCTAAAGCTGTGTTCACACATATCAGTCACGTCTCAGTTTCGTCTTGTCACAGTTAAGTGTGAAGTTTGTTCGTGTCTGCGCTGGCTCAGTGTAACTTGTGCCATTTGATTTTAAAGAAACACATTTATTTTTAACTTTTATAGTGTGAGTGTGAAATTTTCGATAAAGAGAGCTTATATGTACAGCTTATCGTACTTATTTATTTCAAACTGAGAAGCTTCATATTTCATACGAAGATTTTATCGCTTAGTTATGGTTTAGATAAACTGGATTCTTAAAATATAATCAAATTTTGGAACAATATTATACAAGATATCTTTTAAAAATGCTGTGACTTACTTTTTGAAATTATATTCTTAGTTGACATGCGCTATTAGAAATTTTGGTTTTGGTTTCGCTTGACCTACATTTTTTATAATTTTTTTCGTGTCAGTAGAATTTAAGAAAGAACTTTGCGCTAATGACTAAAATTTTAAAATGCATATATTTCGGCCCTAATTTGAGTACAGGATATTTTAGTTTTAAAATCATAAATATTGAAAAATAAAAGCGCTTCTAAGGAACATCCATCATGCTGTGGTTTTTGCGTTAATTTCTCTAAAATCGAAAAAACTACTTCTGAGGACTCGAAAAAAATAAATTAAATATCTAGCTTTTAACGAGGTTAACCTGGAGGATAAGTGCGAACCGATTTTAAAAGAATCTTATTGATTTCTTTGTTTCATATATTAGAGGGCATAAATATATTTATTTCGAAGACAACCTTAAACTGAACACTGAAGTGGGTGGAGGTATTAATATATAAAACGAATATAATCAGAAGACTTTGACTGCACGAAGGGTTGAAACAAGTTTTATTAGTACTCATGTTAACGAGGCCCATGATTTGTTACTACAAATATTCCCAGTAATCGTACGGTAACTGAAATTCAGATATTCTTAAAATATTTTTTTTAAAGTTCTGACTTTTTTGGTTTTATTTTGTTTGGTTATGAGAATTAGCCGTATTTCAATTGAAAAATATTAAAAATTAAGTAAAAGAAAAACAAATTGTCCGTATTGTCAATATAAAGTTGTATAAATATTTTACATGAAATTCCATAATATGCCACCACGTGGAAATGTCGTTTATTCTCTTGAAAGATAGTGGAAATATTCGAATAACAGAACCATTTAAAAGCACCACTTCTTCGATCAATATAAAAATTGGCAAAATTTTACTAGTCCTCTGCGTTCAACTAGTAAACTTCTCAACACCGACTATGACTTAAATTGACTCTATGCCAAAAAGGCTGTAGGCGGCATTAGTATCTTCAGTTTAACCATCTAAAGTGTTTACAGTATTTTTAAAGAAATATGCATAAAGTAATGAAATGATCACATGCTACTACTTATTTTATGTATTTCTAATGTATACGAATATTTCTAACTTCTACTTCTAATATTCTGCTAATGAATGATGAACGAAAAGGATGGTAAATATTCAATGTTTACAAAAAAAAAGATATTCTAAATAAATTTTTATTTTACGAGTATGTATATCCAGTGAAATAGAAAGTATCTTTGCATATAAGTATGTACAAATAAAGACATAAAATCTAGCATATCTTTCTCTGAATTATTTACTCGCATTTCTTGAGTGTCTTTTAAGCTTTGCGGTAATAAACGCCATTGGTACCTTGAACTACCTCAAATTGGTTGGAGCCAAAGTAACATGATTTGCTCATTTCTCTATTGATTCTAGCTGCTTCCGTTGCATCCTCGACACATTTTAGACGTTCCAATAACTCCCGCTCTTTGGCTCTCGCCAGACATGGTCCTGTGCGACTACAAGTTTGTGCAATTTTACGCTTTTTTATCGTTTCCAGCTCAACACTTCGCTCCGGGGCAATCAAGATCGGACGTTGTGTGCAGCTAAGTTTGCCCGTGCACGACAGACATGTTTCACTTGCGCCCGCGAATTCTCCGTACTTTGCACAGGTGGGCTTCTTCTTGAGCGTCTTGCAAATCGCTTGAATTTTTTCCGTTTCAATTTGTATGTACTTTTTTAGTGCGGGCAAAACTATTTTATACATCTTGCCATCGATCATGTCCTGCAACTCTTCCATGGAGTGCATGAACGATTGTTTTTCGATGGCAATAAGTTTGCTTAGCTTCTCAATTTCTTTGGCTACCACTTCAATGTATGCCAAACGTTCGCATTTCTCAGTTAAACGTCGTTGATAATCTAATAGTTCAACATGCATCACCTCCAAACGTTTCCTCATATTTATAATTGGCGCTATGAGTGGCTCTTCAACGATTTGTTTGCTCTTCTTAATGAAATTATAATCCTTTAGCAGTTTGCAAATCCATTCGATTGTCGACCCTGGTAATCCGCAAAATGCCTCACAGGCTTCGCAATATTCCTCGAAGTTCTTTAGTGCATACAAATCGTTGCCTTTTTCATTGCATGCACGTATGTACTCGATATGCTCTTCCAGTTGTTTTTCTAGATGTTTGTGATATTCCTCCAATTGTGTCATCTTATCAAATTTCTCCGAAATTATACCAATTTTCTCGATATTAAATGGCAGCGGAGATATTCGACTCTTATGTAAAATTGACTGCAAACATGCGCCGTCCAGACCATCTATCTCTACCCGTTCATATTGACAGCTCAGCTTTTTCAATAATATATCGAAGAGACTATGCAATATCGAGAGATTCAAGCTGGTAATTTTAGGTGTACCCAAAGCCATTTGCAACATTTGCTCCAAAGTTACTTCAATGTCTGTTGTGGCCATTTTGGTAGAGTGCAACAAAAAAGTTTCGAGGTGTTGAAAATGTTCTTCTCCAATAAGAACTTAAAAAAAAAGTATTAAATAAATATATGAGTGATATTTTTTTTATGTATTTCAATAAATGATTGCTTGTTGATATTGCTGACTGAAGCATAGTAAAATTGATTGATAAGTCCCCTAAAAAAGGAGTGCACAACAAAGAATATTAAAAACAGCACCCAACTTCTTATTCATACCACTAAGAAGCGCCTAAAACTATGCTTTGCATATAAAAATAAATTTGTGTATTATTTAATTGTTGTTTCTATTTATTAGAGCAGATTTAACCAACCATTTAAATAAAACATAAATTTTTATATTTTGTCAGCATTCATTAAAAATTCAAGAAAGATATCATTTTACATTAAAATTGCATTCGAGAAACTGGCTTTTAAGATTTCAAATCCATTTTGTGCGACATAATTTTAGGCGCAGTGGTTCTTACAATAGATAATCGGACTGGTCGATCGTTCAATGCTGTGAAAATTGTAATAAAAATTGTCAAATGTTGACACCATATGTCAACCCATTTTTATTCAACAAACAAAATGCAATTCAATCCAAACTTCAAATTTGGGCTAATAAAATCCAAGCATCATTCAAAATTGAATAAACCAATTTTGTATGATACCTAAATTTGGCTCAACTAAATACACAAAATTACAGCAAATTAAGAATTCTTTTACAAAGTAGCTTTGAGCTTTAAATGTAGCCATGATTACAGATTTGCAGCGCTATTCTTAAATGTGCGGAACTAAGTGCCCGTCTCGAAACATTTCTGAATATTTGTAGTTGTGCCTAAAAATATGCAAAAGATTTTGATTAGTTTTTCTTGCTTCTTGGAATTGCCCGATTGTGTTTTTTTATAAAACAATAAGGTTACAAAATTCGTCGGGATCAATCTTTATTGCTCTTTTGCTTAACATCAACTCTTGGTAAAGTTTTATTGTTCACAAGTCTTCCGCGGGCACCTAGTATTTGCCTTTTAGGTGAGTCCTGTCCAATAAGGGATTAGAGGTATGCAGGCCCTTTTCGTTCTCAGCTTGAAGGAAACGCAGGTACCAGAAATATTATTCTACCCACAGACCCAGAATATTTTCGGCATTCTTCCATCAGAAAAAATAGTGATGCACGTTTCTGTAGACGCGGAAGTTATGACACTTCTCTTGTTGCACTCATTTTCGCATTAAACCCACTACACTTTCAACTGACTTGCATCGCTTTGTTTATATAGAAGTCGACCCTGTGTCTAGCAGGTTAGTGAAACCGTTTCTTTTTGTCTCTGGGATTCTTATGAAGAAGCAAAATTCTAATTTTTTCCAATTTTTTTGTGGCACATTTTTAGACAAATCAGTTTTTTGTTATCGGATGTAATTTAAAAACTTAAATATTATCTACCGAGAGAAAATTGTGCGGCGGGCAAATCACTCGCCTGATTAGAACTGTAAATAAGAACATCATAAATTAATATTTTCGCTGACTTGCGAGTCCTTCATTTCTGCATATTCAACCTTTTCAAACTCCTTTATGTTTGCCCAGAATTACATGTGATGCTCTCAGGTTTATCTGAAAAACTATGTATATAACTACCAAGATCGATAACGCCTCAGCCATTTTTTTAACTAAGTAACGTAAGTAGCGTGGTCGAGTTGGTAGCGGTGCGTGCTGTAACTAGATATGCCGGTGAGTTCGAGGTTCGAATCTCAGTCAGGACAAGCAAAATCTTAATCATAGAAAAAGTTTTTTCTAATAGCGGTCACCCCTCGGCAGGCAATGGCAAACCTCTGAGTATAATATGTGGTATAATATAAAGACGCACACCACAAATGGTAGGAGAAGCTCGGCCAAACACTGAGCTATAAAGTGTAAGCGCCAAAATTATTATTATAACCTCATCAAACACCAAGTGTGCGTAAGTAAGAAAGTTTTATTTAATTACCTATAAATGACCTTGTCAAAAATATTATGGACTTTTAGGGGAAAATGTTGTCGGCATTTACAAGGACAATAATATCGAATCAACCACGAACACTTACTGGAAACTGAAAATGCTTATTTACAGAGTTAAAGAAGAAAAGGTATACAAAATCACACATTTCTATCGAAATATGTTCGGCGAAACAGTTAATTTGGCTGTGTGGGAGTGGGCTAGCAATATTGATTAAAACCAGCGGAAATTTGAGAAAATAAGTAATAAATGGTATTTATTTAAAACGAGTTTAAGAAATATACATACATATATAAAATTGCAAAGCCATGCAAATCAGTCTCAAACATTTCCATACAAACTCTGGCCTGCGTAAATTTCCAACGTCACCGCTTACCCCTTGCGATACAGCGAACCATCGGTGCCTTCCAATAACTCGAAACTCTCGAGACACGTTGCTACACATTCATCGATTGTCACGACATTCGTTGTTGTTACGCCCGTGCTCGTGTTTCGTTTCTTAATCAAATCGGGAATTGCAGCCGCATTCAAAATGTTTTGTCTCTCGCCAATTGGTTCCGATCCTGTCGTACACTTGCACACCTTCGGCAAGCGTGTTGGCTTGAGAGCGTGCGCATCTGGTAGAATGCCCGTCAGATGCACGCCCTTCTCAACGCACACCTGACGATCGCCACACGATAAACAACGCACGCCGCTGGTAATAATGCCCGGTGGCTTGGGGCAGTCCACCGTATTTTGTAAATTTCTTATGTGCGTTTCAATGCGATTCAAATTGAGCATACAATAACGCTTTAGTGCGGGGATTTGTATTTTATCCAGCTTAAAGTCCAAGATATCCTGCACTTCCTCCATTGTGCCCAGAAACATGTAATTATGTTGTTCGATTTCTGTGCGCAGCTTTTCGACAGCAAGCAGACAACCTTCAATTAGTGCCAACTTCTCCAAATTCTCTGCTGCGCTTTTGATCAAAGCATTCATGTCTTCATTGAGCGCGGCAATCTCTTCCTCAAATTCGAAAAGGTTCAATACTATGGGTTCTGCGAGACGCCGCTGCAGCTTTTTGAGGAAATCAATGTTGCCCGTTAGACGGCAGGCCACCTCACGATCCTCATCGCATGAAATACACTGACTCTCCGCCTGCACTTTGAATTGTTCCCAATCTTTGATGTTGAATTTTGTTTGCGGCAATTGACTGAACTTTCGCGCGGTGTGTATGTGATTATTGAGCTTGGTTTCTATTTCGTCGACGTACTTCTCTAGCTGGGTGATAGCCTGCAATTTGGGTGCTATAACGCTAAGTTGTTTTTCATCGAAATTAATTGGCGTGGCTTTTGATTTATTTAGCAATTCGGCCAAGCAATCAGCCTCTACGCCACGTATAGAAACTGTGTCATTTTGGCAGCCAAGTTTTCGGAGTATCATATCAATGAGGCTGTGTAGAACGTGAACGCTCATGCTGGTCAACTCTGGCGCGCCCAATGCGATTTTGGTGATTTCCTCTAGCGTAAATTGGGCTTTTGGCGTCATTTTCGCTACTCTTACAAAATATTAGCGTCGGAAGTTTTCTGGATTTTGTTAAATTTCCGAAAGAAATATTTTTTACGGTTGTCTGTTTTTATTTGTATGATCGTGAACAAAAGAAAAATTTTAAATTTCGAATTCTTTCAAAGTGATTGTTTCAGCTGCGATTGCCAAGTGTGTGTGATTTTATAAGGAGGTTCTCACATCAGTTTCACTTACTGTATAAACGATTTTTAGTTTTGTAAGCCAATTTATGGCTTTTGAAAGTTGCCCAATCGAGAACCACTCCATCATTGGTGAGGTCAGATGTGAAAAATCAAGCAAAACAAACAAATGATTGAACTCCAAAAGTTGGAAGTCCAATATTTTGTCACATCAAGAGTTCAAATGTACCGAGAGCAATCGACGAGCTAGCTTGCTCATCTGTTTTGCTTATTTCTTTTCAGTTGGCTAAAAATATGCACATACACTTCTCTATGACTCAACCACCTCATACCAGTTTTGGCCGAGACCAGAAAATTTCGCCTGTCTCCTCACGTTATCTACGTAATTATGCCAGTTACTCAAATCAAATAAAAACTGATGCATCTACGCTTGTTTCCAACATTGTGATCGTAAGTGCTCTCTTAACATATTATCATCGATAGAACATTATATCCGATATCAAGAAGAATTATTTTACTTTAATTGACTCACACGGCAGCATCACCTTTCTCGAGTACGAGGTTGATTTAATACATAAGTATGTAAATTTTTTAATTTCCCGGGAGTTTATATTGAAAAATAGAACACTGTAGGGTTAATTAAAAGAATTTATTTTATTTCTTAAATTCGTTTTTATTTTTTATAATAGAAGAGAAAAATTCTTTTGCACAAATGAAAAATTCTTTTGTAATAATAATGATAAAACATCAAACATTTTCTTTTTGAAAACTAAACTTAACAAATAGTTCTTAAATTAATTTTAATTTAACATACAAAGTACAATGCATACAAAGTTCATATGCAACAATAATCATAGGGGTCAAACACTTGTTTGCAGAAAAAAAAAAAATTATTTTATTCAAAAAGTCACTGACTTCTCAAACCACCACTCAATTAGACAAAGGACACTGAGTACTTGACAGCTAATGCTTCCTCCTAACTCTTCATCACTGCTATTGAATAGCTCAAATTGTGTTTTGTTGCACCTTTTTATGGTATATAAGACGGTTTACTATTTTTCTCACGTCAAGCACGTCAAGTGGAGGAATTTAAAGATCATTCATTCGTCTGGGTCCTTCTTCTTAAATCGCAGCATAAACTCTGGTGCTCAGTACAAACATAAGGAAGCATTTTTTTTTAGATACATCACCCGTATTCTTAACGACTTTTACCAGATTTTCATACCAATATTTGCAGGAATCAGCGTCGGTATTGAAATCATTTGCTTGCAATTTTATTTTCAGATGAAATTTTCGGGCCACTTGACTGCCTGCCAGCATCCAGTACTCTTCGCAGTTACGTCTTTCTATTTTGAAGTCATTAATCTGTATCTTTAAAAACCAATAATAGCCTTTTATGAGAGAGAATAATTTAAATGATTCGTTACTCTCTAAAGAACGACAACATTCGGTGATATATAGGAAACAAATCAAGTAAATGATGCTTATAATCTCTGTGAAATGCAACAGTTGCCTGCGTGATTAAAACTTGCGGAAAAATGAATTAAAGTTTAGCTGTAAACAAAACCACAAAACGGACCTCATCACTAGTACAAAAGTTCATCTAAAAAATATAAATATTAAAAAAGCGATTAGTTGCGTATACATTTTAAGCAACGCAAACGCTAGCTCTGCCAAGTAAAAGTTGTCAACCGTTGTCTGCACACTGACAGCCAACAACATCATCAACATCAAGCGCACAGAGACTGGCAGAGAATAGTAAGAAAAATGTCACTCGACAATGCGGAAAGCCTTGTTTGAATTCATGACACTGTAGCAGCGTTGTCACTAAAACAAGCTGGCAATGGAGGTAAGGATAAAGCAAAAATAATGGTGGTAAATAAAAAAAAACAGCGCTACTTTAGGTTGGTGTTAACATAAATTATGCTGTGCGAAATACAACAATTCAACACAGGCAAGCAAATACGGAGGCAAGGGTGAAAAATGCGCCACAAAGACTAGAGAAATGAGCCACTAAGTAAAGTTAACTGCAAGCCAAACGCACGCATACCTACAAGCAGCCACTGACAAGTACAGTAGTGAGCAGTAAAATGCAAGTGCAAGTGAGTATATGTATATGATGGTGACTCTGATTTTGCAGAATTCGCAATGCCTCCAAAGTAGATATACTCGTACGTATGCCATCAAACTGCATTCTTTGTGGACGTGCGAGCTAAGTTTTCACTTTTATTACACGCAATTGTACATACTTAGTTCCCGACATGCTTATATAACTGAATATGATATAATAAAAAATAGCAAAATATTAGCATGCACAATAGTTGGAGGACACATACATAGTTGCTTGCCTACATGATGTATGAGTAACATATTTGCATTTTAGATGCTGACGCTGCTGGTTGTTTATATGTTGAGTGTTATTGTCTAGCCACGACTTTCGCTGACTCACAGCGTCTTTGGTCTTTTTTTTTTTTAAACGAACATAGACGTCACCGTATTGTTTTGTCTACCTTTTATACGCGTCAGCGATTATTATTTCGAACTATAAAAAAAATTATTTTTTTCTGAGTAAGCATTAATTTTTGCATATTTTAATACACATTTTTAGTGACTGCAAATGGCCGTTCACTTTTGACAAATGTTTTAATGTCTTCCACACTTATTTCGAGATAAAAATATAAACCCAGACGTCAAAAAGAAGCCAACTGTATTACATAGTGAAATGAAACTTAGACATTATTCTACCAAAATTGAAAGATCTTCAAAAAAACGTTTAGTAAAAATTTTTTTTTTTTAAGTTCGAATATTAATAGGATTTATAGTATAGTTTAAATTAGGGGAAAACTGGTTTTTCATTGAAAAGCATTAAGAAGCTAACCAAAGAAAAATAAATAGCAAAAACGTCTCGTTTTATTCTGTTTTTTTTAGACAAGTGTATTTTAAGAAGAAATAAAACGCACATAATTTAACGCTATGACCAAGAATTTTGCTTTATTATAAAGATAAATGTTTGCTATTATGTTTTAAAAATGATTCCGGGGCCCAATTTTCGACCACTTTTTCGCAGTAATTGAAGCAAGGCTTCTTGAAATGGCAAACCAAGCTGAGTATAAATCAAGTAACAACTGTCAAAAAGACCAACTCCGAAAAAAATATTGCGTCAGTGAAAACCACATGTCAAAAAAAAACACCCTATACATACATACATATATATTTTTTATTTATGGGCACCCGAGCATAGAAAATATTATTCGAATTTTTGTGAAAATACTTTTATTCGTATAAAAAAGTGATTTTCTTGAGTAGCAATTGTCATTTAAAAAAAATCAGCAATTAATGCTTAGTCATGATTCAATTATTAAAGGTTTGGTAACTAAGCAGCTAGCTTCCTCACTTTCTGTCAAACGGCTCCCTTATCATCAAAAAATAGTAGTAACCTCAAAACTTTTTAATACCAAAAACTAGCAGGCAGCAGTTTAAATCCGGATTTTAATGACAGCATTTTTTGATTTATTTTCTTTGAATATATAAAGATAATCTTTCTACAGTTTCGAATTATTGTGATTTTCTTACAACTCCATTAACTCCATAAAGTCACTTACTATATATCGGCATAACATTTTTGGTTCTTTCACCGTCAAGGGGTTCATCACAATATTACGAATAAATCTGATACCAATGGTATATAAATAATTAAAACGTTTAGTTCATGGGACGAATAAATTAAAAATTTATTTGCTAGGTAAAAATTTAAAAAAAAATCTACCAAGAAGTGCATAATTAGTTAAATTTTGTAAGCATAGCTATTGTATTTCTTAATTTTAATTAAATGTCTTCGAAATTTTTAATTTAAAATATCACTAACATTTTACTACTTATTATCTACTCTTTAAGAAAGGGTAACAAAATCTAACCCGTTTTTCATAGTTCGTAAAACAACCCTTTATAAGGGAGTGCCAAAATTCGAATGTCATTATTTACCTAACCTTTTATAATTGAATTATGATATTGGCTTCCTTGCATAAAGTGTAAGTTCAATGAAATGGTTTCTACTCATCATTTTAATAAAAAAACGTTTATTTTTTCAGCATTCTATAATTGTTGGAATGTGTTTAGTAATTATTAGATTTATAAATTGCAATTTCTTGAGGTTCATAAAAAATGTTGCCAAGCTGGCAATGAGATAACTTTGCACTTCTCGATTAATAATATAAATTAACTTAACTTATACTCTAAAAAATTTTAAATGCCTCTTACTTTCACAACACAAGCAAAATCCATACAGCGTTTGCACACCTTAACTAAAAAAAACCACTGCACTTTTGCCACACGCTTCTTAATCAAAAGTGTTTCTAGTTAATGTGATCAACTTGTGACTGACTCGTTAAATTTATTTAAATCACGAATTATTTACTATGAACTAGTATGTATGTATGTAGTATGTATGAAGATTAGCAGCCATTTTTATAGTCAATTTATGGTTACCCACAAGAACGGCTGAGCAAACGCTTTTAACCGGCTTAAGAACATAAGCGCACCATGTCTCACTTAATTTGCATAAATGCGACATCAGCAGCAATTCAGCGAACCGATAAGCAAATATGCCAACGTCAAAACATTTCATTTTTGACATTTTCTCTTTCTCTCTTTGGAATAAAACGAAAAGGAATTCATGCATGGCTTCTAATACTAAGTCATTCACTCACATGCAAGCAAAGTTGAACAGGGAAGTGGGGAAGTTTGTGTGTATGTTTGTTTATATACTCGCATAAAGTACGTTTTTTTCTTAGAAAATATATATATGTGTATACTAAGTTTGGCCAAAGTGTATGCGCGTGTATAAACATGTGTTTTTCGTTATACTATAATTTCATATTACAACGTGAACGATGAATAAGTAAAAGAAGTTTTGTTGACATACCAATGAGGATACTCAACTTGTTTGCGACACGTGATTTTTATATGTTTGTATACAACTGTGTCCGCTGTGGTCGAGTTGGTAGCGGTGCGTGCTATAACTTGATATGCCGGTGAGTTCGAGGTTCGAATCTCAGTCACGGCAAGCAAAATCTTTATAATAGAAAAAGTTTTTTCTAATAGCGGTCACCCCTCGGCAGGCAATGGCAAACCTCCGAGCGTATTTCTGCCATGAAAAAGCTTCTCATTAAATACATCTACCGTTCGGAGTCGGCACAAAACTGTAGGTCCCTCCATTTGTGGTAAAATATAAAGACGCACACCACAAATGGTAGGAGAAGCTCGGCCAAACACTGAGCTATATAGTGTACGCGCCAAAATTATTATTATTATTGTACAACTGAAATTATACATGTTTATATGTATGTGTGCGTTTTTATTCAAAACACAGATTTTTGTTTAATAATGCATGGAAGAGTTTAGTACCCAACAATATTCGAGGGCTGGCAAATTCAGTAAAATATTCAACACGAAAAATGTCATGAAACTTAGTTTAACTATTATAAATGCCTGAAAAATTTACTTAGCAAACAGTGAAGCTTTCAGGGCTAATGAAATTTTAGCTTCAGGGCAATCGATCGTTTCAATGAACGCGCTGTGAACTTTTCAGTTGTTTCCAGAAATTAATTGTAGTAGCGATATATTTTATGCCAATCAGCATAAAAAGTGAAAATAAACGACATATTTTTTTAATAACTTATTTTTTAAGTTTCTTGATATTAAATAAATGAATGTGATTAAATTACAAAAATATGTTTATTAAAAACTGTAAATGAAAACTAAAAAAGTATAAACTATTCTTAAATTAATACAAATTCTTACACCTTACCTACTTTAAGTTTTTCGATATCAAATAAATGGTTGTGTTTCAATAATTATTTATTTTATTCGCAAAAACAATAGGAAAGGTAAATTTGTACTGCGCTTTAGATCGTTTTTTCTATCGAAAGTCTGTATGAACTTTAAGAATTTTTTCTAGCGGAAGTGTTCACTGCCTGTTTTGTAACTACATTCCTACTGAATATTCAGTGCAGATTTCCAGCTGAAAAATACTGTTGGGTATGCAATAATATATTATTATGCAACGTCTCAAAAGAAAGTTCGTAAAACTTAGTAGAAGCCATGACCGATTTTGTCACTTATACGTCGTGGTGGTTTATAATTATTAGGCAACTTGCTAATTATTTTTAATACACATATGTGAAAGAAATAAGCATTCTTACTTCTTATGAGCTTAAACATTTTATTACTAAAAATCAATTTAGGTAATAGTGTTTGCATATAATCAATGTTCTAGTAATCGATTCAAGTTTAATAAAAATATTTCAAATTGCATTCTGAAGACTGACCAGTGGGTGTGAATCAATTTCTTAGGAGTGTCAAGATGTTCACTGAAATCAGATATGTTAATGTTAATATGAACCAATAAGTGGTTTTAATTAATTTGCAGTGATTTAAAATCAAAATGTGTTAGCCTATTATATTAACCTTAATACGGATGCCAGCAAATGACCTTTTCTTTTATTGGATTTAATTCAAATTTACAGTTTATTGACCAGATAAATGAATCTTATTGAATGGGAATTTCATTTTAGTTATTTTAAATAAAATTTGTATGGTAGCATTAGACTTCGTGAGAATACTTTGGATTTTTGAATTGAATTTTTTAAACATACATAATAAAATAGCGCTTCAGAAGATTAAAACACACTTGCATAATTAGTTCAGTGCAATTGAGATGCTAAAATAAGTAGAAAACAAATTATACCATGAATTGTTTAAGAAGAATTCTCATCACAAATCATCACAGTGTACAACAGGCAAAAAATTCCACTGGGTTTCACAACGGTTTCTAAAACACTAATTTTTTGTATGAACTAAAGTCACATGTGTATGCGTTCAAATCTAAGAATAAGTATTTTATTATTTTTTTTCTTGATCCCAGAAACCTTTGGTTAGACTTGTTCAACGATAAGCAAAAAATGTTAAATTTTTTTTCTATAAATACCGGTTTCGGGACAAACCACGTACTTTAGAGAAAACCTAGGGTGACCCCAAAATTCTGACCTCAGATTCAGTTTCAGCAGACCCAAAAGCTTAAAAAACCGTTGAAAAACACGGAGGATTTTTGAAATATTAAATTTTGTTGTACGGTGTTATTTGAAAAAAGGTGCAAAAAAAAAACGTTTCACATTCTGCAGTTTTATTATTTCTGCATTTTGTAAAAAGAAAAATCAATAATGTAGCTTGTTAATTAAATATTTATATTTGTTTTCTTAACAAAATTTAATTGCATTCTGCCAGTTTGTTTGTAAACTTCCATATATAAAGAGGACATTCTGGTTAGCCGCATTTACTCTTCTTTAAGGAGGGTTAAGATGAAACAAAATGTGAGACTATGCATGTGACTTTAGAACAAAATAAAAAATAAAAAAAGAAATTAAGCAATATTGCAAACGATAACAGAAATAATTTTAAAATTAATGTCATTTTCCCATTTAAATCGAAACAAAAATTTAAAGTTAGAAATATTGTGAATATAATGAAGCTCTAGAAATAAGCTATTCTTTACATTTTTAGCCTAAAATTAAAGATATGATAAATAATCGCAAAAGCAATTCTAACAGTCGGTTTCACAAACAATTCGAATGGAATTCAATTTAAATTTTTTCTTAGTTTTCTTATAAAATTAAAATTATTTTTCAGTTCAATTGCTTTCGAGAAACTAGCTGTTAAACTCAATTATATTTATGAAATACTTATGTATTAAATGAATAGTAAACTATTTAAACGACTGACTTTCTAACTTTGTCACAAAACAAAACAATGTTTTTTATTATGGTTTTAAAGGCGATTTTTCAGTGTGCTAACATTAACACTTTTTAATTATTACCCAGGCTATCGTCTTTAAGGGAGACTTAAACGATAATGCAAATGTCGGTTTTCTATTAAAATTGTAAATTCGTTTTCTATGAAAAATTTCACCCAACTACTAAATGCCGTGAAGTGTCAATATCCCACTTCTTTTAGTTACATTCGTTTTACTTTTTCATACTCGTACAATTTCGCTTACTACTAAGTACAAATTCCAAACAAAATTTTCCTCATAATTCGAGAAACATTTAAAGTGTTTATCTCACTTTTTTCATACGAACTCCAATTGAAGTTCACTGAGGCGTTTCTTAATAACTGAATAACGTTGAATTCAAGTTATTTTCAATCAAATTTGTAGCATTCTCAAATGCCAGTAAAAAATTCGGCAAACAAATAGGCGCAGCAACATTGTTGAACTGATTCATTTCTTTTTAACTGAACGTTTGAATTTGTCTTTGAAAAGCCAAAAATTCAATTCGCCAAAATCTTAAATTTTTTTTTCATGTTAAACATCTTCACTTTAGCCTTTGAAGTCTTCAAATCTTTAGAGATTCAAACACTCAATGCGGCTTTTAGCTATTCAAAGCAAGTTTTCATGCTTTTTTCACTTTTATATTTTTTCTTTTTTTATCTTTCTCTTTGTCTACAAAATTTTTGCTATCCATTCACTTTTCGCTCCTTTCTGCCACATCACTTAAATTTGATTTAAAGTACTTTGGTGTAAAATGCCGATAGAAAAGGTGCGCAATGCAAATGGCAAAAACAAAAAAGAAGAGTGATGGAGGTTGTTAAGATATATGTATGTATGTACGTGTATGCGCTGCCATAAGGATACTCTTATCTAGTTGGCACAAACTGCGCTGATTTAAGATGAAAAATTGTGTGAAAAATAGAGTGAGTTAGTTGGGCGGAGCCCTACAGCAGCTGTCAAATGCCGATAGACACGAATTCATATTTCACTACACAACTATTGAGGCTGATCTAACGAACTTCCATCATATTGGGAGTGGTGTGTATGTGTGTGTGTATGTGTGAGTGTGGGTGTGTGACAGTATGTATGTTCTTGTGAGTGTATATGTGAAGACAACAAATAGCTGCTTGCTGCTGGAGAAGGCTTTAAGCCATTATGCAAATGCTACATCCCATGAGCCGACTAGCTAGCTGACTGGCTCCGTGTGCCCACGTGCATTGTATGTACTCGTATACCTTGAAGTTGGATGAAGGATTTCGCTTCAGATATGTATGTATGTATTGAAAAATGATACGTCAGCAGAAATGCGCTTGAAAATATATCACTTGATAGATAGGGTTGTATGAAAACGATGTAGGAAGTTGAAAGAGTTAGTCATCTTAAACTTAAGTTGTTTATCTCTCTGAGATATGTAGAGTAGAAGAGGTTAATGTGATGCACTGGCTTTTTAGACAAAAGTAATGAAATGATTATAAGGTAGGTGCCCGGTGACGACCGACGGAGCTTATGCATACAATATTAGCAATCGTCAATTCGTATTTGTGACCAAAGGTGTTCCGACATTTGTAAAATTCACGTTTTCGGGACGACAAAAGTGTTTTTTTTATCGTTTGAAAAAAAAATAATTTGTCTCACAGAAAAATACAGCAGGTTTGTGTTTTCCGAAATGAAATTTCCTGCCAATGAAAAGTAATATGTTATTTTTAAAAGAATTGTGTTTTTTAACGAGTTATTGAAGTTAACCTAAAAATGTGGTGCATTTGATGTGGGGAAGTGTCGTGCATTATAATGAGTGAAGTAAATTGAATATAAATACTAATATTTAGGTCTATTTTTTGAATACAAAGAGCTGTTATATTAAGTTTTTTCGATATAATTTTATGTTTCAGTATTCATATATTTGTTTTTTAAATAAATTTAGATTTTTTGAATAAATAAGTAAAAGATATAAATTAAAAAAATTTTTTCAATATGACAACCATTTGTTGCGCAATCATCAAGTCTTTGTTTTATTAATTTCATCAACTTTTTTATTTTCAACTGTGTTTGAATTTATATAGATATAACTTATATATTACTTTCTACTTGTATTAATTGCAGAATAATAAATAATTTGTACATAATAATGGGTTACTTTCTTAAATCAAACCACTTATTATCATTTTTTTTTTCAAATTCTTGAATATTTACTTCGCTCGAAAAATAGGGCCCAACAAATTTCGGTGCACTTTTTTTTTTTAAATGTAAACCAAGAAGTATTCTTCTTGCTACAAAAATGTTGTTGAATATAAATGTAATCAAGGAGATTGAAAAATTATTATTTTTATACTTTTTTAATACGAGATATTAATTCTTTAAAATGTGGTTATTGACTCTTGCAATGTAATGTATGTTTAGTCACGTTATTTTTCCTTTCTTTCTTTCCTCTCATACATATATCTATAAGCATACATATATAAAATAACGAATATTGTTTCTTTCATTCTATAATGTTTTCAACTATCAAATATTTTGTTATGTTTTATTATTAATTTTTAATTTTAATGTATTTTGAAGAGATTTTGTTGTATACATCGTTGTGCAAAAAAAAGATTTTATCTGAATGCACTTATTACCACTAAAAAGTTAAATGAAATGAAATTAAATTGTACTTTTAACAAAAAGAAAGTAACTTACATACATCTTCTTTTTATTTCCAAATGAAATCTATAAATAAAAGCTCGCCTCGATAAAAAAATTGTATATCAATTGTTATGCCTCTATATAAAAACATATGTTTATGAAGTATTCTTGAAGCATAAGAATTTCTGTTCTAAAGTAAAACGTAGATTCAGATAACTCTTAACTATCAAAACTTCACTCTCATTAATTTTGAAAATATTTTGTGGGAATTTTTAATAACTACATAAGCAAATAAATATTTTTTTTCTTTACATTTATTTATTCTAATTAAATAATCCGAAAATTTTATTATTTATTGTTTAAATATATTGAACTTACGGTCATTTATTTTCTCTGGACTTTCAGCTGCTATATCGGTAAACTCGTTCACTCAATGACCTTTTGCCGTCACACCAAATGAATTCTAAGTTTGTACTTATATTTTATTTTTAATTTCCAATAGTCAAGCATCAATGAAGCGACCGAAATTGATATAAAAAAACCGACTTTTATTTGTTTCAAATATTAAAATCGCACAATAACGATTATCTTACTTAATAAGTGCTAAGAACCTATGATTTACTCTTAGTCAGTTAGTTAGAGAGCAGATATTGCTTTAAGCCACATCAGATAATTTTTCTATTATTCTAGAAAGATTAAAGCAAAATATTTAAAAAGTGTCACGCACAATATCAAAATGTAAGACGTAATTAAAAGAGATAGGATTTATCAAAAAATAAGTTTTCAAATGGCTACTGGGTATAAATAGATTGTAAGTTGCCTCCGCTAGTTAAAGGAATTTTTTTTTTTTATATACAGTCTCAAATTTCCTTGTTAAATATTTATTTTTTTTTTTTTTCGACCTGAAAGATATATTGTGATACCCTTTTTGTTCTTAAGGCGAGAATAATATATCCTGAAGATCTTCAAAAATATTGGACATACATATAAACTTCATATATTTTGAATGGATCCAAATTTGGAAGAGAATTTCCAGAGAATTGAACGGTAGCAAGACGCTCCACCATAAAATTTAGTATTGCTTCAATATATTTTCTCACTTGTTTTCACATCACTTCTTAATAATTTGTTTAACTTTATTCCATTTCGAAATCAGTTGTCAGTTGAATCAAAAATTGATATTTAGAGAAAAAATATTTAGTTTCGAACTTTTTATTCAGAAACCAGAAACAAAGGTTAAAGCGCATAACGATTAACTGCGGTTTGTATTTCAATCGCATTTAAATATTTTGTTATCTGAATTTAAAAACTTTAACACTAACCCAAAATTAAGTCTTCGCACACTATAAACGCAGCAGTAATCCTTTAAGAATGGCAACTTAGATTTAAAATATGTATGCCTTTATTATATGCTAATCTTAAAGTACAAACTTGTGTATGTGTCGATGTATATGTACTCGTATGTACATACATACTCGTACATTTATTTCATCCTTACAATTTCGCTTACGCATTAATGTTGCTCATACGACGTGACGCTCTACGACAGCCGGAATAAATTATGGAGATATGTATGTATGTACGATAAACTCCATTGAGCTGTCTATTCGGTTAAGAGCTTTGTTTTACTTATACGGATTAAAAAAAATTGTACTGAATAATAAACGATTTTTTATAGATATAAAATTCCTTTTTTTAGGCTATTTTGAGGAAGGTTTACCATACAAATACCTTGAATAGTATAAAAAAGTGTTTAATGCAAAACAAGGTTAAAGAGCCTTTGGGCATTTAAAAAATTGTAAAAGCTATTAGAGGAGATTTAAATAACAACATTACCAACTAAAATATACGATTATTTCTTTTTTAAAAGCGTGATTTAAAATTTTTAATATATAATTTGATATGATGAAAGTTATTCACTCCGAAATGCATTCATTAAAGTAGATTAAGTCAAGTTCTTTTTTTTTTTTTGAAATTTTCCATTTAACTGAGTGCTCTGCCTTGAACGTGATTGCAGCTAAACGGAGTGTACCGTTTCTTCTTATACATTTCTATGTATGTATGTTTGTATACATACTTGCATAATTTGATAAGAGCAACTTCAGCTGAATTGCTGCTCAACACCATTTGCATCTACTTATATGAAAGAGTGATATCGTACGTACGTGTGCATGTGTGTGTTCATACAATATTGTAGGGTTATCAGACGTTTATGTCGAATGCACGCACATAAGTAAGAGCTTTTAGAGCATTACTACAATTCCGAAGGAATTAATTTTCTTAGCTTCAAAGTTATGAATTACTCAGTGCATAATTAGAATAAATGGAAAAGGAGTTGAAAATGCTGTGTTAATGCTTTTAGCTCTACATTTGGGAATGTTAAAGCGTACGAGCGCTTTAGAGGCAAACTTGATTAAATTTCAGAGCGATACATTCGGCAAAACTTAAATAAACTTGTTAAAAATTGAAAAATGGGTTTGGTTTGATTTGATTAAAATTAAAAAAATTTAATAGCAATAAATATAAATGATTTACATAATAAAAAAAATAAATAATAAAAGATTTACTTATGATACGTAAACGTAATTAAATAAATAAAATTTAAAAAATTCTCATAAAATAAATTAAAACTCAACTAATTCATCTGAGTTTATTGTGTGTACTGGTTGAGTTCATTTTAACTGCAGATGGCTGAGTTTTTTGCACCACAGCTGCTTTGTTAATGCACACACTCACATACAAACATTAATACATACATATGTACATACATAAATATATAAATACATGTGGCCTTGCGTAGGCAAACGGCACGCAGCTGAAAATTATTCATTTTTCAAGTGAAACAACAAAAATTCTCAATTAGAATTGTTTGTACAAGTGTTCGATTTATATATTCGAAATATTTTTTCATGCAAAATTACGCTTCATTAAATATTTTGATGAACTTTCAAGAAAAAAGTATGACATTTATTTAAAACACATGCAAACAAATTTTTTTTTTTTTAAATATATTTGGAATGTTTATGAGTAAAACAGACGAAGTGTATGCAGAGTTTAATTTTTTCGTTCAATACTCGAAAGTATTACTCATGTTGGTTGATACCATTAAAAGTGATCAATTTTCAATTTCTTCGAAAAAACTTATAAAAATGCAACACCCAAAATCTAAAAAAATAAAAAAAAAATATTGAAATAGATTTACATTTCATAGATTATAATAAACAGATAAACTCTTAGGTTGCTAACTAATTACTAAAATTTCCATTGATTTTTATAATATTTTCTTTTTATTTTTTACGATTTTTTCCGAAGGCTTACCGCATTTCTTTTATATTTAACACATGATCGCTTGTTTTTGCAATATTTGCTACCAAAACTTTTCGGCAATTTAAAAAATCGAAACTTTTTCATTAGTTTATTTAGTCATAATAAAAAACTAAATAATCTAAATACATAATTATTTGTTTACAAAATCGCCCGCAAGATGGCACGGCAGTCGAGTTGGTGATATTTGTGAACCAATTTCGTTTAAATTCAGAATATTTTACTTGCATGATGAAAAATTTGTTTGCAAAAAAGGAAATGCTATTAGGGGCTAGACTCGTCCTACCAACTTCAAATTTGAACTACGAGTATAGGAAAATAACATGGAAAGAAATATTTAAAAGATGGCGCCTGCGTTGAGGTACGTAGAAGAAAATAAAATATTAGCAAGAAATATTTCGAAAAATTGCATTGACCGATCTGATTAAAATTTATGGCAATGACCGAAAATGTATATGTCTAAAAAATTGTACGCTAGATGGCGCGACAATCGAAATATTTATTTCCTGTATACGAGTATATCAGGTATATACAAAACCAGTATTTTGACTAGAATCGATTTTAGCTACTAGCAAATTATGTCTACTTATTGTGATGTGAGGTAAGCTTGTAATAATTGATTATAGAGTCAAACTATAACAACTCATTTTTCTATTTACTAGCTTTTTCACTTATTGAACTTATTTAAATAATCATTTTTATTTGATTTAGCTTCAAACGAAATCTCTGAAGGTGAAATCACTTAGCAATTATTATTACAAAGCGATAGAAAAGAGAAAATTTAAATATACTATGTTAAGTGAAACTGGCAGTCCATATCAGAGCCGACAGCGCTTAAAGAAGAACTTCAACTAAGCAGCCAAAAATTGTTTTGTTGAAGATGAAATTTTTCCAGTTCTGTTAGAATAAGGTGTATTTAATTAAGCGTGCAATACAAATTTAAAAAATCTGCCTTTGTGGAACGAAAAGTTCAGACTGTTTTTCGGTTAAAAAAAAAAATGCGCACATAAATTTTTTTAAATATGCTTTGTACTGACGATCGGATTACTCTCAATGCGTCATGTAGCAAGATTTTATAATTTAAATTAATATAAATGGTAATGAATTGCCAACGAATCTGCGTAACATGTGCAATTCTTAATTATTATATAAAAAATTTTAAAATTTTGATAAATTTTAATTTTTAATTTTTCAGGATATGCTTTGCATTAACGATTGGATTACTCTCAATGCGTCGTGTAGCTACTTTTTATAATTACAAATTATCTAAATGAAAATGAATGCCCAACGGATGTGCGTAACGTAATTTTAATGAATTTTAATTTTTAATTTTGGTTTTTATTAAAATACATCGTATACTTAACTTAAAGAGCCTTATTAATATTGAATTCGTATTTAGATTGATAAAAAAAAATCTATAAAATCACTCTTGTGTGGCGTTCAGACAGCCCTTAATTGGCTCAATTCGTAAATTTTGTCCACCAAAAATACACTAAGACAATTTACCAATTTCCTCAATTAAGGCTGCGTCTGTATGCCGCTTTAAGTTACCTTAAATATATGGCAAACTAAATTGTATTGTTTTTAAATTGTTTTTGAGCTTTAAGACCGATTGTTGTTTGAGGAAAAATTATGAGGAAACAAAAACAGTAGTCAAAATGGTACAAGTTGTTATGTTATTCGCCGAAATAGGCCAAACAAAAATTAGAAATAGATTTTTTTCTTTATTGGGACAACGATGTATGTTTAGTTTATTGAAAAAAATTAAGTCAAATAAAGAAGCAGCTACTGGTTTATGGACTCGTTTTCTGCTCAGGTAATAAATACGTTCTTTGAAAAGTATAAATACTTATTGACCCAAAAATAGAGTAAATATAAAATTCTGTATTTTTTTCGCATTGGACTTTCAATGGCATGCACATATACATTCTAAATGTATGCATTTATGTACATACATACATTTAATTCCTAACAATTACACTCGTCTCATTGCCAACAATATGCCCACAACTCTCGATGCTGCATTTGTGAATTATGATAACAAAAAATGGCGCATTTGCGGACGAACTTCAATCAAAACAACTAGAACATCATGATGAATGCCATAAATACACTTGTAATTATGCAAAGAAAAAAAATCAACATACTTTTATTATTTTTTTTTTAACTGTGACTCACAATAACCGCGCAGCATAACTGGGTCAGTTGACGAGTGAGAGAAATGCTTCCATACTCGTACATATGTATATGTGGATATATATTTAGAAATATGTATGCATTTATATATTTTAGCGAATGCACTTGTACATTTCGATTATGGCCAACGAGCATTGCCAGCAGTGAAAGCGAAATGAGAGCGAGCGCCATTGCACAACTCATAGATTTAGCAAAAATTTCAATGGAATTGATGGTTGTACTACATATTTATGCACGAATATGTTAGTTTGAATTTTTATTACATGAATACATATGTACATTGAATGATGAAAAGAATCTAGCGAGCAGTATAACTATAAAACAAATTAACAAGTAAACTAGTAAGAAAAAAATAAAAATACAGCAAAATGTGGCTGTAATTTGCAATTTTTCCATTCAAATCTATGTAAGTTTCAATTGGAGTACGGCGCGAGCTCAGTGTAAGGTAATGAAAGCTTTAAAGTGAGTGTTGTTGCTGTTGAAATACAATGTAAAATTATTATTCTACAAATGTTCAAATCCTTCTTTTTCTGAACCATTGCAATCTTTCGTGTAACGAAATTTTAAGAACAACTTTCCCTTTACCACTGTAGCGTAATATGTAGTTCGTGCCTTAAGTTTTCATATTTTTCAATTATTAAATATTCTAAGCCAATCCCCACTCAACGCTGCCAAAAGCGGAGAGTCACATTTGCGATATATTGAGATGCATATTATTAGATATCATTAGATGAAGGTAATTTCTAAATTCTAGTTTTTGTTAAATGCAAAGTTGATCAAGTTCGAGGAAAGCCCATCAAAGCGTTGTAATTGTAGAATTGCTACCACCTTACATGAACTCGCCTTGGTATGTTTAAATGGTTTTGTGGAATGTTGGTACTTGTAGCGTTAAACCTCGGGTATGTAATGGATTAACTTAGACGTAGTATTAGCATTTTGCAATCGGAATTCAAATTAAATATTTGCGCCCAATTAACGACCAAATTAATTCAATAATTTACATTGGTAATTTACATATTGAATGTGTTTTAAATGTGTTTTAACTTGCTACATCTTATTTTCCTAGTTTTTGTTTTTTGAAACAGGTAAGATTTTCTTAGATTTTTTATCTGGCAATGCTACCTTTAGGGCAGGCATTTTTTAATAATTGTCATACATAAATTCCCCTCTTCTTCTTTTGTTCGTTGTAGACCAAAAAAATGTCCCAGTGCCCTCTTTTCATCACTCCATATTTTTCGTACCCAGTCACTAACGCGAATAGAATTATATATCATGCGAAAAAAATTTCTCTCGAAAGCCCCCAAAGCCTTCTCATCGTTGTTCTGCATCCGCCATATAAAAGGACGGGAATAATGAAGGATTTGTAGATCGAGATTTTCGTTCATCGAGAAAGGGCTTTGTTTTTTAATTACCTACCAAGTCCAAAGTAGCCCAACTTTTGCTTCCTAAAATCATTGTCATTGCTTTGCCGCTGTTGATGTTCGCTTTAATATATTTTTTCTAATAACCTCTTTTATGCCTTACCTTATAAACCCTCTGCAACAGTTTTTAAAAGCGCTCGGCAGAATTTCTGTAAAAAGATTATGAAAATTGCAGACGAATTAATTTATTTATTCATCTATGGTACGTATACGTTCTATAATAGCTACAGAGATGAAATATACATATACCATATATGATTTTAAAGTTATTGATGTCTTGATTTACACAAAAATTGAAAACCGGTCTGTTAGTTATTGAAAGATATCCAAATTTTTATATTGTTTTTTTATATATATTTTGAAAGAAAGATTATAATTGTTCTTATGGAAAACGTAAAATCGTTGAGTCAAGCATAACCGATTATCAGGGGTTATGAACTAGTTTTGCTTATTTTTTTTTATTGAATAAACATTTTAACATTCGCCCACAGCATTCGTGGCACAAAAAAGCGACTGTGTACATAAAACAAAGAACTTTAGCATATCAAAGTATGTTTTACAGTGTTTTAGGCGAGTTGAAATTTATTTAACTGGAGCCTTTTAGAACTAAAAATTTCTTAGAACATAAAAGTGAGAAAAAGCTTAACCCTCGAACCGTCTTTGCGGTGCTGGGCTCCCCAAACGAACTTTAGTGACTGATTAAAGTAAATTATTATTCCCACCCATTATCAGAATCGAACGTATTTAACATAAGGCCAAAAATTCTAGCAGCTGTGCGAGCTGTTTTCTTATTACGAAAAAACATGGATAAATGAACTTTTTCGAAAACATTTACATTAATATTTATAAATATTTATTCTAGCCTCGAAATTAATCACATTGTAAAGCGATCTAAATTAAACTCTCTTTTTTTTTTTAAAAAGCAAATAAACACAGCTTGTATTGTTGGAACAGGCTTTTGTGATGATAGCTCTCATGTTTATGTTTGTATATATTTATAAATAAATAAAAGTAAGGTTGCGTTCGAGATGTCATAACAACTGCAGTGTTGCCAGTTTGCCAAAGTATCACGCTTAAATATTGCGCATATTAATAATCTTAGAAGTTTGTACTGCAAGTTGTGCGCAATGGTATCGGAAGAAGAAAAGTTAGCGAAATTCTAATGTATCAGATATTATACGCAATTAACATAGTGCATGGGTATATACAACTTTGAGTTTTTGGTATTTTTAATTTTAAATAATTATTTTCTCAGAAAAACTGGGTACTACGCTGTAAAACTAATCCTACGTTACTGGCTTAACATGGAAGCAGAATTTGTTTTCATTAGTATTTTTCGTTAGATTTGTTAGTATAAAATTGTTATTACCTCCCTGCACTTCGCAGTACAAAAGTTAAAGTCGCATCACGTTCTGTGCTTTAATAATTTGCAATGTTACAGTTGAGTATCACTAGCACAGTTGAAAACAGGCAACAAGTCAACAATTCTGCGGCAGTTATTATGTAGCTCGAACGCACCCTATATCTTAAATAAATAAAAGTTAAGTTAACCTTGTATAAATCCATATGTACATACGTACGCGTACTTTTACACGCTAACCACCTGTTTAAGCGTTCTCTGGAATTCGTGAAAACGAAAAGCGTTCTAAATAAAAGCCCGCACATTTGACTTTTGCACATTCATTATTTAAAAAACAGCCGAAGAAAGAGGATTAACTTACCATAGATACAAATGAAATGTTTAACGCGAATAATTTTGGGTAAGCAAATTTTTATTTGTTTAAATTTCTTGAATTATTTTGCAAAACAACATTCTTTTTAATATAAATCAGATAAAAAATAACAAAAAATTATTTTACCTCTAGCTCTTGCCATGATTGCTTTGGCTAATGCCAGCAAATGTGTATCCACAGAAATTTGTGCATACGATGAAGTTGATAATTGTTACATAAAGTTTAGTGATTTCAAAATGCTCCGCGGTGCCAATTATAGAAGTAAGTAATGTGTGTGGTAAAGACTTAATGTTTATATTGCTTTTTTTTTTTAAATTGCATGAACTTTCTACTTAAACTTTTGTTGTATTTATTTCATTCTTCAGCAAAACGATATTACGTAGTGAAACTGAAAGAATGTGTCAATGGAAGACCATGTGATGCATAAATGTATGAAGAAATATTATGACTATAGTTTTAATGTGTGTCTGTAATTTATGTATGTGAGAATATAATATATTGTTAAAGAAAATTTATTTATTGTTTACATTCTATAACTAAGATAAAGATATGAGGAATTATAAGAAATACTATCGAATTTGTCTATATAAATATTTCTAGCGAAATTTAAATACAAATCAGATTTGTTAATAAATAATTAATAGTTCTTATTATTTTAATGTTAGAAAATTTGTCTAAGGTTCTTCCAGATGCTTTTTAATTAATGTTTTATAATTAATGAAATTGTTTGCAATTGCTTTTTAATTTTTGTACTACATGCTTAATAAAATTCTTTCTTTAATTCAATTAAGTTTAATTGTTGAATAATATAATGATTATTTGCTATTTGTAACTTTTTTTGATGTTTTGTATTTAATTTATAATTTCCATTTATTTTTGTTTTTTTGTGATTTTCTTAAACTCGGTCAGCGAAATAAAATTGAATATACATATGTTTATATATAAAGGCTACTCCAAAGTTTCTTTAACAACATTTTTCTCCGAAAGTATTGAGCAAAGACACTCGACAGTAACTAAAATATCTCCTTTCAGTACAAGAGTTTACTGGTATAGAGAATTTGGTTTCAGTTACTACATATGTATGTATATGTTAAAAGAAATGTGTTCCGCCAAACATAGCTTCATTTGTTTTAAATTATAATTAAACAAAAAAAGTTCGTGATTATTCGCTATATAAGATAATCAAATATTATGAAATAATTAAAAATAAAAGAATAAATAAAAATTATGATACAATCAAAAGCAAACGAACTTTAAGGCCGGTCGGTTTATTTGGAAAATTATTAGGGAAAAACAACCATACTCAAAGCGGTAGAAGAGTATAGTACTATTTCAGAAATCATCACATTTCCTTATCAGATTTCTTTCTCCTTGGCTTCTGTGGGAGTCGAACGCGCAACAACATGCGCAATACTTAAGCCAGCAGCTAAACGCATTCAGCTAAGCTATTGTTATTTTTCCTTCTTTCCCTTCACAACTTTTTTTTTTTTTGGTTGGAATCTGGCACGAAACAACACGTGCAGAAAACAGCACTCAGACTACATGCCGTCCATTGTACTGTTTTCATGTTCCTTTTAATCTGTTTTAAATCTGCAGGATTTACGAATAAATCTTAGTAGATTTTGGGGTGTCAAAGAGCTCAGGTGTTCGTCTCTCAACACGTCGCGACCAAATGCCTCATACCTAGTTCTTGCAAAGGCGGGGCAGAAGCACCAAAAGTGTTCCGCCGTCTCTTCCTCTTCAAAACAGGATGGGCATTTGGAGTTGTCATGTACGCCTACTATTGTCAGGTGTCTATGCCACGTGGAGTGAACGGTCAACAGTCCAACAAGTTGCCTGCAGTCTCGCCTGTTAAGCGAGAGCAAGTGTTTTGATAGTCCTTCTGAGATTGAAGGTAACATGAGTTTTGCTCATCTGCAACCTCTCGACGCCTCCCAGTCGTTGCTGAGCGAAGTATTCACCCAGTTTCTGATGGTGGTATCGATGGCCGAAGGTGGGAGTGCTATAGCTGGCTGCGATCCAAGAAACACCTGATCCGAGCCAATTCTGGCCAAATGGTCAGATGTCTCATTACCAGGTACTCCCGAGTGACCAGGCACCCAGAGTAAAGCAAGTTCATTATGTTTAACAACATAGTAGTTTAGTCGAGACTTGCATTGCCGAACTAGTTTGACTGTTCGACTCACAAACAAGAGTTCCTGATGATGATCTCAAATTGAGGTCGAAATATCGACAGTAAAATGCAAAAATAAACAAACATCGAAGTTTATTTAATTTGGGGGCCTCGAGCTTGAAAAATAAAAATTGTTTAAAAATTTAAATTCAAAGGCCGATCATCGTAATACATAAATAAATTATAACTAAATACCGCTAGCACAGTGTAAATCTATCTTTTTTTTGGTGACTCTCAAAGTTTATTTGTGAAAAATGCATGCAAAATCATAAAAAAAATGCAAATAACCAGAAATATGTTATAAAAAGAATTTTATATTTCACACAGCCTCAAATCAAAAGTGTTCGGTCACAAGCGTTGAATAATACTGAAAATTCTTATGCGAAGTTTAAGATCTTAGATTTCTTTCATAACTCGAAATTATAATATTAAAAAACGCCTTATTCTTAGCATATTTAGAACAGCAATAATCCTTAACAACAACATATTTTTCTCAGTTTGACAAATTTGGGCTCTTTATTTTTCTTGGTTCATGGTTAAATCTCTAAAAAAAACATAAACACCAACTTTTTTAACTATTTACAAAATGTACAATAAAATAAAAAAAATCCATAAAAATTTCGAACTCTTAAAAAAAATTAGAATTTTTTTGAATATGCATTTTTAAGGTTCATTCAATTTTAGTGTTATCACTGATTTTTGAAATTTTTTTTTTTTTTTAAAGATTTCCTCCATATAATGCAAAACAGCGATTATTTTTTATATGGAAGAAGTTGCAAAAGGGCGTCATTAAACAAACCAGTGGTAATTCGTAGCCACTAGAAAATTGCACTTTGTTATACTGAATGGGCTAAATATTTGCAAAGTCCAAAAATTAATTTTTTTTTAAGTTCCAAATTTTTATGAAATTTTGCAAAATGTTGTTTACATTGTTTATAAAATTTAAAAAATTGTTTTAAGCAGTCTTTTAACGGTATTCTAATTGTAAAATAATTTGTAAAATAATTGGAGGATAAATTAATTGATCAAATGTGTCACTATGTGTTTGTGCTATAATTTGTGAACATAGTGTACCTCTATTTTTCCAAAGAAAAAATTTCCGTGCCAGTTTGATACTCTCAACAAAATATTAAAAATTTCGAGTGAAAATGTTTTCTTTCGTCCACGAGTATATTTGTTTATTTTTTTTTCTTTTTGCTTTTGCATATTCCGTAAGGCACAAAAGTACGTTTCAATCAAAAAAAAAATGTGTCTCTATAACCACATAAACCCCCTTAAACATATTCGATCCGGCTTTACTATCGCCAATCTGTTGACTTAATTCAACAACTGTAATTTTTCCTATCAGGTACAACATGTTTGGCTCCCACAACTCACTTCTCGTTGAAAGCTTCGCTCAAGTGTTAAATTTGAAAAGACAACGCCACTAAAGCGTCGCGACCCTTTTCCAAGCAACCACACGACCCAATCAACTAACTAACCATCCAAGGAAAATATGAATAAACTCAACTTAATTGCTATCTAGGTAATTGTGGCCGATGGGACGATTTACATGTGTGCGTGTGCCCATTTTACTTACCATATATGCAAAGCTTTTATTAGCATGTACAAATGAGTCTGGAAAAGGACAATTCACCATGCGCCACCTTAGTGGATGTGTATGGTATGATAAAATCGGAGAAAAAGCTGTTAGGCTGCGCTCAAAGATGTTCTAATAATAAAATTTCATGGCCAATGAATGTATGTAGGCGCGCTTTGATTTTAGACATTAGGCTTTGATGGCAGTAACGGTAATTAGTTTGTGTGCTGAACTGTGAAGGATGATGAGCGAAAATGATATTCATGAACGACTCAAATATATTTCATATTTGATATTGGCGTGTGTACAGCGTTTTAGCTTTTCGGGAGCAAAGAAAAATTGTCGTTAGGGATGCCGAAGCAATGATGCGAGTAATTGTGTTTGGGCTTTTTAAGTGCAATTGGATAAAAGAGCGTATAATTTTCAAGCGCCAACATAGCGCAATATGTTTTTTTAATTTTGTGAGATTATTACGAGTGATTAAGGTTGTGAATAAAAAATGTGAAGCAAGTTGTGCGTGCGATATTGTTTAAGTAAGAAACATTGTATTTGTGGTACACGACGCCGATATTAAAAAGAGAATTTTTTATAATTTCAATTGACTAATGAAAGTTTTTACTTAGTTAAACTAATGCTAGGGTTTTAAAAATGTTACCGTGCTCTTATTCATATATACGTACATATTTATCTTAGCGAACTGTTAAAAATTAGAAATGGCCTGACTATCGTCCACCGCGAATACTGCAAGTAATATCAATAAACAAAAGTTTTGCAAGAGACACAATGGATTTTTCCCAATGTATCTGAATTGACAGATTGGTTGCAAATTCAAAATCATTTTCATATAAGCCCTTACAGAGTTTTACTAATAATACTTTGGTATTAAATATTTATATGTGTCGACAAAAAAAAATAAAAAAAATTATTTTTCTATAATAATTTCTTAAATCAATCTAATGCCCGCAAGAAAAATATGCTCGTATATTTAATTCTTTAAGAAAATTTAGAGCAACAGCTTAGTACTTTTTCAAGCAACAGAAATGATGAAATATATTTTTTGTGATTTTTCTTGAGAAATTAAAAGTCTCTACAATAAAGTCACTGATGATGTGTGAAAAGAAATTAACTAAAAGTTTTTCCGAAATACATGGTTTCAGGTACATAACAACATCTTCCTCATGAATGTTAAAGCGTTAAGTTAAAATACAATCAGTACATCGCCGGTTTTAAATAGCCTTTTGCTCTGAATTTAATCAGTTGAATTTCTGTTTTGATACTCCTTTAAATAACAAAAAACTTTACGTTGAAACCTTTATATTTTCCATTAACGATATATGGTATGTATTTTAGTATATTTTTCCTATCGGTTGAATACGCTTATCTTTTTCGTTCAACTTGTATTATTAAAACATATTTTCAGCTCTCATTTCTAGTACGCGCTGCGCTATATTTTTAAAAATTTTTGTTGTTTTAAAAATATATTTTGCTATAGTTTATAAAATATTTTTTTTAAAGAAAGTAACAAGTAGAACCATATTTTTTATATTTATTTTAAATTAAATATTTCTCATTGCTTCCAAAAATTATTTTACATTTCTTTAGTTGACTTTTTTTTGCATTCATTTGTTTTCAATTCCCTATTGTTTCGTTTAAAAATAACCTAAAGAACATAAATTTTGTATACCTTTCATAGAAATGGTATATTAACTTTGGTCCGATGTTTGTAAGTACCAGAATGGATAAGAATTAGACTCATCAGAAAGTATAACGGAATGATCACGTTGAGTCAATTTAGCCATGTTCGTCTATCTGTCCATCTGTCCGTCTGTCCTTCTGTCCTTCTGTCCGTCTGTCCAATATTATATATACATAGCTCCCAAACAATTCTTGCATTCGTGAAAGGTATGAAGCCTTCAGCATAGATTAAATTTATAAAGCGAAAAGGTATATGCTTTCAACTTTTTCTTAAGAAAAGCGAAGGTAATGCTTGGTTTTTCGTTAACTCAAACTTATTGGCTTTTAAAATTGTTACAACTGACCACGCTATTGCTCGATGTGATGAAGATATTGCTGTGCCTGTCAAAGCAATACAAAACGGTTTTTATGCTCACAACACTTTTTAATTCAACTGACAATATTTGGCGTCAAATTTTAGCTAATGCAAGCCAAGTATTAATTTCAAAATTAGTTGACTGTAGTCAACGAAAAAATTATATCACTTCCATATATTGACACATTTGGACTATTTATTTATTCTCCAATTATTAAAAAAAATGTTTAATGCAATTTATTTAATATAATACAAAGTTAACGATAATTTTACAAAATTTTATCAAAATATCGAACTTTAAAAAAATATATTTAGAATTTTTCATTCAAAAGTTCAAGTTTCTAGTGGCTACGAATAATAACTCTTTTTCGATAATTTTTTACTGACGCTCCTTCGCAATCCCTTTCATATAAAAAATAATCACGATTTTGCGTTGTATGAAGGAAGCTGCTAGTAAAAAACATCGTCAAAAATTAGTGATAACTTGCAGGCACTTGAAATCTTCACTTTCTAAGATAAAAATAAAATAGGCAAAAAAATTGCATACTCAAAAAATATCTTTATAATAATTTTGAAAAGTTCGAAATTAAGCAAAACCGCTGTCTTAAATATTAAGAAGGTCATAGCTGCTTATTAAGTATATGTTGGATAATTTATTATTATACAAATCTTTTTAAAAATAAAAAAAAATAAATAAATAAAAATTGTTTATAAGTTTAAACTTCTTATTCTATAAATATTTAGTAATTTCTAAGTAAGTCATAATAACTTCAATGTGAAAAATATGCAATTATTAGATTGCTTGACTAATTTGTGAAAAACATATTTCTGTTGCAAACTTATCAATTCACGAACTGTGCGCTTCCACTATTGTCTTAACATTTAAGGGAAGAAAGAAAATTAATTATTTGCAAAATTTCCCGAAAGCTGCTTAAAGTCGCATAGAGAATAATTTGTATTAGCTCTTAGCTTCAAATCATTATTTTAATGCTAAATAGGTTTAGTAATCACTTATTATTTTCCGTATCAACTTTAATAAAAAAGGATGATTTCAACATTTGCGTCTTCACGGATGAATCATCATTATTGGTTTATGCCTTAAGCGCGTTGCTGCAAGCACCCCAAATCCAAATCCAACACTGAGATCGCACAACCATATTTTTTAGATACCACTTGGGGCATTTACAGCGACTTCCCCAGCTCTCCTGCCGACAGCTCCGCACTCGCTTTGTTGTTTGTGCATTGGCAAGTAACCATTTGTTCATTCCGTTGCCGCAAAATTCTTTATCAACGGACGTAGAACTTCCTATTCATTTTCTCTTGCAGCACTTGTTTTTATTTTTTTCTTCTTCATCCTCTCGATTTTGTTGGCGGTTTTGTGCCACTCACGTTAAACGGTCACAAATTCCAAGTGCAAGCAGTCGAGTATACTCGAGCTATGCTTCAGCAGCTCCTTTTGAGTTTCCGACATCTATCAACGTCAGACAACGCCGGGGGAAAACTAGAGTAGGAAAACTACTACAAATACTTGAATGTTGTAAGTAAGTAAGTATGTATGTGTATATAGTATGTACTCGTAAACTCGTAAGAATACGCGTCAAGTTGGCGAAAAAAGCGGCACATGAATGTCGTACTTTTGCGCTTCTTTTCAGTCCAATCATGTTGAGTTTTTCAGCTAAATTGTGGGAAGAGAGAATTAATCAAGTGCACACTTAAAGGCCGAGAGCTATCTCTTGTGAATTTACGTAGTTTATTTGTTGAATTCTATTCACTTTTTCACGCAAACGAAATCGTAAATCGTAAATACAATTGTGTTAAAAGTTGAGTGCTGCATTAAGTTTTTCTAAGAAATTGAAAAAAAAAAAACAAAATAAAATTGAGGAAATACAAGACTTCATTTCAAACTAAGTACATACATTCAAATGTTTTTGCCTTGAAACATCTTTGGCTTCGAGCTGGCTGCAAATTTATGGTTCTTAAAGCTGCTGATCAACGGTGTCTAATATCAACACTGTTAAATACTTAAATGCCAAGGTATTTGAAATGTTGATTTTATGAAAAATTATTATTAAAGAGTACGGCCTGCGCTTATATTTATTTTACGCAAACAAAGAATTTATAATAAAAAAAGCACACAAAAAAATAAAAATAGGTTGTTGGCAAAGTTGTCATTTCTTTTGGCTGTTAATGGTTTTAGTAGTCATTGCCTTTTGAGAACTAGTTTTCGACTAACTTTGCAAAATTCTGAATAAAAAATCATCAATTTTTACCGTCTCGGCAGCAGAACCATAAACAAAACCACTTCGACCTACTAAATATAAATTTAAATAGAGAAGAGAGTTAAATAAATTGTAATTACATTCAGTCTGAAAACTATTAATAATTATTATTTTTTATATAACTATTTTTTAAAGATAAGCCACAACTTTACCTAAATATTAAATTAAATTTTGTATCACCTGAAAATTTCTGCTTCATATCTGAAATAATGAACAATATTTAAAAGAAATCATAATTTATTATTTTTTTAAGATTTATTGAATTTTTTTTTATGTTATTATTAGCGATTGTTTGATTTCTTTAGATCAACGTAAATTTTATAATAGAGCTCTTCTTAGTTCGAAGGTTTTCTATGTAGGTCGTTTTAAAGCTCTTTATTTCTCGAGCCTTAATTGAAGACAATAGAATCTGTAAATTTGTTGAGATTGATTCTTCATTATTAAAAGATCGCTTTTTGAAATCTTACTTTTATAAATAATCTAGTTGTACTAGAAATGACTATTAACTTGTAGATATGTCTACTTAGTCTCTACGAATTTTTGATATTCATTGGCTTAAAAAATAAATTAAAAAATAATAATAAATAAAGTGATGTAATTTATTTTTAAGCAACTGAATTTTTTAAACTTATTTATTTTAAAATATGTTTGTATTTATTACCATATAAGAATAATCAGAACTAATATAAAACTGCTGGCCGCTGTGTTCGAGGTGGGTAGCAGTGCGAGCTATTACTCAATATGCCGCTAAATCTGAAGTTCGAATCTCAGCCAGGGCAAGTAAAATCTTAATCATAGAAAAATCTTTTTTCTAATAGCGGTCACCCCTCGGCAGGCAATGGCAAACCTCCGAGGGTATTTCTGCCATGAAAAAGCTTCTCATAAAATACTTCTGCCATTCGGAGTCGGCACAAAATTGTAGGTCCCTCCATTTGTGGTATAATAATATAAAGACGCACACCACAAATGGTAGAAGAAGCTCTGCTAAACACTGAGCTATAGAGTGTTAGTGCCAAATTATTACTATATTATTATTAATCTAAAGCTTACTATTGATTTTAAGTTTTCTTAATTTTTAGCGACTATTTTATTCCTTTTTCTTTATTAAATAAATGTATTTCTTATTAATATTTAATGCCTTAATTAAACATTTTTTTTTTGATTATTTTTATTTGCTTAACTATTTTTATATAGATAATTTTTCTTTTATCTCATTTATTTCTCTTATCTCATTTTATTTGTACAATATTTATTTTACAATTTGTCGGTTTATGGTGTTAAGATATACAATGTTTCGAGCTATCTTTACAATTAAAACAAATATTTAATGAGTCTGTTGGTAGCGGACAATCCGCATATACTCGTAATTATATATAAGAAAGAAAAAAACAAATGAAATAAAATAATGTAATACAAATACAATATAACAATCAATAAATTAGTATAACAATAGCAATATCGATGTATATCGATATAAATAAAGTTGGTAATATTTATGACATATATTTTAACGATAACAAAATCTTTAACGAAAATATTGTTTATTAAAATAAAGCTATCGATGACAACTGTGATAACAATAGTAGTTCCTATAATGAAAATGTTATTGATACAAACAAAATTATTAATAACGGCATAGATATCGAAATTGATATCGATAAAGATTATAATTCCGATAAATAATTACCCAAACTGCCACAATTTATAATTGCCGTCCAAGGCGAATTCGCCTTGTTGCCGTTCTTAGGAATAGATTTGACAAATAAAAAAACTCACAACAAAGCATTTCAGTTATTTCATTTCGATTTATTTTATATAGTATATTTGATAGATGTGTTTATTGCTGAATTTTTTAAGGTTTTACCATCCATCCCGGCTTGGAGTTGAAACCAACTTGACCAGGTTCATCTCAAATATCCTATGCGACAGAACTGTCGTGGCGGAGTGGGGAAGCGCATCGGCTCAGCAAAAGGTGAGCAGGGGCACCCCACAAGGGGGGGTTCTCTCGCCCTTCCTCTGGAACATTGTCTTAAACGAGGTTCTAGAGAAACTAGAGGGGAGGGGTTGCCGGGTGGTCGCCTATGCGGATGATGTGGCACTCATAGTCAGGGGGAAGTTCCTGAACTCGCTTTACGATCTCATGCAAGGTCATCTAAATTTGGTTATAAATTGGTCTGCTGGCTGTGGGCTAGCTATAAACCCTAACAAGACAGAGCTGGTCTTGTTCACCAGGAAATATAGAGTGCCAGAGGCCCAGTTACCCTCGATCGCAGGCACTCCTCTTGTGCTTTCTGACAGAGTCAGGTACTTGGGGGTTATTCTGGACAGAAAGCTTAACTGGGGGCCGAACATCGAGGACAGGGTGAAGAAAGCGTCGGTCGCCTTATACTGCTGCAGGAATGCCATCGGGAAGAGATGGGGCCTCTCTCCCAAAGTTGTCCTCTGGCTGTACGAAACGACAATTAAACCCATTATGCTCTATGGTGTCTTTATCTGGTGGAGCTCCCTGGATAAATCTACTCTAGCAAAGAATCTGGAACGAGTGCAGAGAAGCGCCTTGATTGGTATCAGCGGAGCACTTCGCACCACTCCCACGCTTGCTCTAAATGTGATGCTTGGCATCATTCCTGTAGACTTGGCAGGCAGAGTTGCCGCCGCCCGCTCTGCCATCAGACTGCGAAGCGCCGGGTTCTCCCTCACCCCGGAGTACGGGCACTCAGGGATCCTTAAACACTTCGAATTCATCCCAGGGGACGTCGATCAATGCGTACCGAAGCTCGCCCCAAGAGGATCCTTCACGACCCACATCCCATCAAGAGAGGAGTGGGAGGGAGACGACCTCTGGTGCAAAGGCGCAGTGAACATGTTCTCGGATGGATCGAAGCTGGAGGGAAGAGTAGGAGGAGGTGTATTCTGCGAGGAACTGTCGCTCCATAGTAAGTTCAGACTACCGCATTTCTGCAGCGTTTTTCAAGCTGAAATAGCTGCCATCAAGGAAGCAGCAGACCACTTGCGTCGCGGCACTACTAACACACAGAAGGTGGTAAGCATCTACTCGGACAGTCAAGCTGCAATCAGGGCCCTGGGATCGCTGACTCTCCGGTCGAAACTGGTCGGAGAGTGCCTGGCCTCCTTATCGGCCGCCTCGGAAACCTTCCGCATTCGACTGATTTGGGTACCAGGTCACAGCGACATTGCGGGAAACTGTCGCGCGGACGAGCTGGCTCGTCAGGGCACTTCAGAAGAAATCACTCCAGGAAGGAAGGGCATTGGAGTTCCCATGTCCACATGCGGTCTGCTTCTGGAAAAATGGGCCTTCAGTCGGCTCAGCAAACGCTGGGCGGAAACCCCGACGTGCAAAGTTGCAAGGTCCTTTTGGCCGGTTGTGGACCGCAGACGGTCTGGGGAATTATTAAGCTCTTCAAGACCATTACTCTCGGCCCTGATCGGTGTTCTGACAGGGCACTGCCCGATGGGGACCCACGCTGTCAGGCTGGGCATCATTTCTGATCCAAGTTGTGGGTGCTGTATGGAGGATGATGAGGTGGAGTCATCTCAACATTACCTTCTTAGCTGCCCCGCTTTCGCTAGGCTTAGATGCAGACACCTTGGCTCATACTTTTTCGATACTCCCGAGGGGCTCTCCGATGTATCCATCGAAAGTCTACGCTCCTTCGTAAAGAACACGCGACGTTTCTCTTAACGCTTACCAGCGGGTCCTTCAGTTCAGGGGAGAACTGCATAGTGGTATCACAATGGACTATAAATTAAAGTCTAAGTGAGCCCCTTTTCGGGCTGCCACCTAACCTAACCTAACCTAACCATCCAAATGTAATTTAATTTCACGTACGTATCTTTTGCTAATTCCTCTCAACAAAGTACAACGATTTTTCGCATTAAGTGTTCAACAAAATAACTCAATTTCCCCCAATGAAAACATTTTCTTTTTATGGCGCTTTGTTTTCCAAGTGTGAAATACGATATAAAATAAATTGCAATAAAATACGAGTAGAAAGTAAGAATTAAAACGGCGGACCATAGAAAGTGAAAAATGGAGCCAACTCCACACATTCACTTTTACTGTTTTTTTTTTTGCTTTTGTTTTGCTGTGACTACTGAGTGGCGAAGGAAAGGGTTGGGCATGGATGGTATAATCGGTAGTTGAGTACGACTGTGATTGCATAGTTTCGCGTAGTAAACGCACTGTGGCTTCCTGCTACAACTCTTCAAATCGTAAATGTTGTCGTTTTATTGCTGCTGCAGAAGCCAAATAGCGGCAACATTAACACGACCAGTCTGATTTATGGGTCGCTGCGAATGCAATAAGAAGTAGTACATATCTAAATACAAACGTGAATTGTAATATGTTTATATGAATGTGTGTGTTAACGGCTTTAAAGGTTTTGTGTTATTCTAGAAGGTATTTTGTACAAAAATGTACATATAAATTTTGCTATTTTTTCACAAACTGTCGCGAACGAATAACAGGCGGGGGATGTACGCGTTGGTTAGATTCCTTGTTAGAATTTAAGGCAGAAATTGCTTTCGATGTTGCTGCTGGTTAACATAGAAACTAAGTCGCATATTACCTTAAAGTTATATTATAAATGTAAATATTTCATAACATTTAATTTCGTTTTTGAATCCTGTCTTGGCAATGCCGCTGTCATTCAGTCGAAAAATAAATCTAACAAAAAAAAAAACCTTTTTGTGAAATTCAAATATCCTTTCTACTTAGAGCCGCTGTTTTTTACTTTTCAGAAAAATTTTCATTAAAACTGTTTGAAAAATTTTAATAGACAGCTTTAATTCTTTTCGTCTTGTGTTTCTTCTTTGCTGATTTTTTTTTTTCAAATAGCTTTAAAATAAGCACTTTCACAGAGAGATTGTACAAAAATTGCATATAAATAAGAATAGACAAATTATTTTTTTTTAAATTTATATTCTTTAAATAAAAATATTGTCCTTTCTCTGTTCACAAATTATAGCAAAATTTAATTTAACTTTCTTTAAAGTATTTACCAATTTTTAAACTTTCTACAAAATGTACAATTATGGTAATTAAAAAATTTCAACAAACCATTTTTTTTAGAATTCTCCTCAGTAGCAAATTTTGTAGCACAATAATTTTAGTATAATTAAGTGCATTTTCAAGTACCTATAAATTACCACAAATTTTTGAAAATCTTTTAACAGGAATTTCCTCCATAAAACGCAGGCCGCGATTCGAAACTTTTACTTTGTAATACTAAAATTGAATTAGCTATAAAACTACGGACTTAAAAAAAATGTTAATTTTTAATTTTTGGAATATATTTTATTAAATCAATCATTGCACACTTTGATTAAAGTTTAATAAATGCGTTTAAATGCTTAATACTCGAGAATAAATTTTATTTTCATAAAATAAAAACATTGTACATACGTATAGATATACCTTAAAAAAAAAATTGTGCATAAAAACTAAATGTGGTTTATACATTCTGTTATAGCACAACCTCATATTGACACATTTGCACAAAATTAATTTCTTCAAATTTTATTAATTTTTTTTTAGTATCATATAATCTCGAACAAAAAGCAATTTGTTCAAAAAAATTTCATTAAAATTTTAAATTAAAAAAAATATAAATAATTTTGTTGGGTATGCAGTTTTCTAGCCCATTAAATTTAAGTTCATTGTAATTTATATTTATATAGCAGAAAAATTAATATATTTGTATATAGTAGAACTCTCGGAAAACAATAAAAAATCATCGGTTAAACTTACAGTTTATTACCCTAACATTGAAAGAGTTATACAATTACGTACCAAAAATATTCTAAAGTATTTTTTAAGTTTTATTTTTATTTTCAGCTCTTGATTTATCTTGGTTTTTTTCTTTAATCTATTTTTTTCTACAATTTGCTTCTAATATCTGTGTGGTCCATATTTAATAAATTCGCCAAAGTTTTAATATAAAAATGTCTAATCATAAAATTGGTTGACATTTAAAGAACTTTAAATTTGCATACAATCAAAAAATAACGTGCAAACTATTAAATAAAACTAACACTTTACTTGTTCTTTTAGTATATTTAAAACTATAAATACGTCTTTTAAAATATATGAACCCATGAGTTTTTGTCTGTACATGACCATGGAATGCCCCAGTAGCAACCAATTTACGGGCAATTTATAAATGAACTGACACGTTCGTGTGAGTTTGGTGCTAAAACCACCTTTCGAAGAAATCGGTACGTGGGTTCGATATGCTTATAGGAAAGAAGACGTTTACCTATATTTCCATGACCAGTTCATCAAGGATTTCGTCTCCTGTGATTCGTGCGTGACTTGTTCTCTAACAAACCCAATATATCACTTAAGCTGCATTTTCAGCAGCAGTCGACAATCTTTATCAAACTTTGTTGGATTCATCCGGCAGCAATGAGCTACGATAGCTACTTAGAATTCTGTACAAGAAGAAGTTACAATCAACTGACAACTATCCCATTTACTACTACCACCAGTGTAAGTATAAAAATGCTTTTGTGCATAGAAAAAAACTCTAAATTTGTTTCACTTTCATCATTTTATGTAGCCAAGTAACGTGTGCAATTAACAAATAACCTAGAAATGCAACGAACGCTGCATGGCAAGTAATCAACCAAAAACTCAATGTTCCACTTGGAAGCCAACCAACATAGCAATTTTGCTAACAGCAAAAACCAATAGACCTCGGCATTTATAGATGCTCACATTCACATTTGTATATTCAAACTCGTATATATATGAGCAATTGTTCATGTATATGTATTTTTATTGTTATTGTTATCAAAAAGAAAGTACAGTGGCTCAAGCAAATGACCACTTGTGGATTTTGTATGATTTTTTGGAAATATTCAAGTTGTGTAAAGTTTATAATTTAACAAAAGTATAATTTAAACACAAACATCAGCGTATGCTAATTTCATTATATTTTAGTATAATAAATATTTTAAAAAAAAATTTCAAAATTTAATATCGTAACTTTTTTTTATATAACGCATACACAGTTCTGTGGCCATAAGGAATAATAACCAAACTCAAGTCAGTAAGAAATATATAGATAAAGAAATGAGACTAAACTACGAAATTATGTTTATTTAAATTATATTTTTAGTGAAACTACCATTGAATTGTCTAAATTTAGTAAAGAAATATAAACTAAGTGATAAGTTGATAATTTTAGTTAATTAAATGACATTAAAAATGCTCCAAATTGAGTTTGGCTGGTATTCCTTGGGACTGAGTCTCGACAGAGTTGTGCATTAAATAAAAAAGTATCGTTGGTTTGCTATAATTTTGAGTGCCGAATATCCCTTTGCATTTTTTTACTATGAGAAAATATGTGTTTATAAAAAAAATGCAAGTTCATAATAAAAAAACTAAAAAAAACACTAAAACTAATGAGCTTTAAAACCGTGTAACCCTTTTTTAAGTCCTCCATAAGAAATTAAAAATTGAATAAAAACATGTCGAGTTTTTATAAACTTCGTCTTTTGAGAGTTTTTTAGCTTTTATTTCAATTCCTACATGTTTTTGCTACAATACAGTTGTTTGCCAAAATTTTAAATATGCACAAAACGTAGAAATCTAAAGAAAGTAAATACAACTAACTTTCATATAATTTTTTTTTTTTTTGAATTAGCAAATTTTGTTCAGTTCTATTGTAACGAAATGTATATTTCAAATGACTAAATTTTACTGATAACTGTTTGAAATTTTTTCGCATTTCCTTTCAGAAAATGGAACAGCTAGGAAAAAGTTTTTCCACAATTAAAGCAAAATGTACAGCTACTATAAATTTGCATTTTCTAAATTGGATTTGAGTGAGCTACAAAACTGCGAACTCGAAAAAGGTTTTCAAATGAAATGTTGATGTTTATTTATTGAAGTTTTTTTTGATGTTCTACAATGTTTAAGACTTAAATGTTTGTTAGACAAAAATACATTACTCAAAGCTCAAAAATAATAAAGAAAAATACATTACACTTTTATAAAATATTAACAAACAATTTTATTTAATTGACTGACTCATTTATTTGAGTGACTTTAAATATTTATATTTTTTCGCTTTTAAATAAACTTACCTTCGGTGCTATGTATTAGTTTGATACAAATGTACAGATATTTCAGCAAAAGTGCACGTGTATGTGTGCCGGTTCAGAAACCTTTGGTAAGTACATTTGTATCTTTTTATCTGTTTTTAATAAAACAAAATACAACAAAATATCATAAATATGTACGTGTATAAATGTGCATATGTAGAACCATTGCTGAAAAAAAAAATAATAATAATCCAACAACAGAAATTCCTCTCAGCGCTTCGCATTTGCCCGCCGCTATGCGCCCATTCAACTTCAACCTCCACTAAGCTCACGCTGAAAGTGAACGTGATTCGAATATATGTAAGTATTGTGTCGCTTGCCTCCGCTCTCACGCTCCACAAATCCCCCCATTCTAAAAGCAGTTGCACATAGTCACTCTGTTTTCCGTTCCGTTGACATTATTGGCAACAAAACATAGGCTTGCCTACCTTCCTAACCACCAGCTGCCGTCCACCAACCGTCGTCGCCTTATTTCCGCACATCCTGTGGCGCGTCTGTGTTGCGCTACCTCTCGTTATGCACTGTTGTCGTGCAGCCACAACTCGCTCCACCATTTGGCCTAGAATGAATGGTACAGAATAGCAAAATCTTTTACTTAAAGTAATCATTGTGTTCTAGTTTTGGCATTGATTGCAAAAACGTTTTACAACTTTGCAAACCACAAAATTCGCGTCACTGCTCTTCGCTACATGCAATGTTCGAAAGTTTGTTGAATTTAGTTACTTTCACTTAATGTGTACACTTTTCACTAACATGCAAACATACTTACGCTCAGTTCTCATGATGTACTCGTCGGGTATTGGGATAAGGCCAATTGTTGTGTCGCTTGGTGCGGCAGTGATATCGCACAAAAACTTATTGCCCAACATTTGTAATTAAACTTCGATGCGCGCATTTCAAACAGTTACAAACAGTTTCAATTCTAACGAAGCAGCCACCAAGTGAAAACTGGCAAAAACTTTATTCTTCGCCGCTAGCCGCGTTGCAAAAAAAAAAAAAAAAGATTAATAGAAAAAAAAATTGCTAACGCAAAACATAAACTAAGGTCTTATTGGGGGAGGCCAAAACACTTAAAACTACAAGTACAAACATTCAATTCACTCCATTTCTTCATATGCAATGTAATATTAGATGCGCTAAATTATTCAAGACAATTGCTCCCTTGACAGTCTACCATCGATGGCTCGTTCGACGTTTCTCTCCAAGCAAAATGTATTACTTACACAAGTAATTGGCCGCTTCTCTTTTATGCTTATGTTTTCGCTCTCTTTGGGTGAGGCAGTAGGCTGGCAGGCAAGCAGTCAGTCAGTAAGGCGCAGCGAACAGCACTTCAAGGTCACAGTTGTCAGTGGAATTCACAAGGCAGTCAGTCACTCCCTCAGCCTGCTCGACTGCGCTATGTTCACATCTGTGACACTCGAGCGCCATTGACAGCGGGTGTATTGACACAAAAACCTACTGAGCCAAATGTTCATTCACCATGCGCCCGCACAATAAAATTGAAAGACAATCTTGACGTCTAGCTACTCATATGTGTGTGTTTGTGTATGTGTGTGCGTATAAGTAAATCCAACTTTCTGCCGTGAACTACCTACTAAGTTTATGTCGTCGTGCCAACAAAGGAGTGTAGCTCCAAGTAGATGCGTCTATTTTTAGTTGAGTACCACTCTCTCTCTCACCTAAGTAGCTTGAGTTCAACAATTTAGGCGCAAGCTGAAAAAAAAATAAACACAAGTTGTAAGAAAAAAAGTAATTCTTTTAATTTCGTTCGGAATGCCAAATGTGATATGAAACTACCAAAGTTTTGTTGGTAGGTAGCGAGCGTAGCGTAGTTAAATAACAGTAACATTTAATGGGAAGTTTTGTGAATTCACCACACTTTTAGTTGAATAGCGCGCTGTAGTGTACTCCCATTTGGAATATTTTTGTGGCGCTCTCGCTTAACATTTTTAAACCATTTTTCTCCAAATGCATTTCATTTAACAGCGCTGTTTGCTCTGTACACACGCTAACACATACACACACTCATACAAATATAAACCTGACTGTGACTGAGCAAGAGTTTACTGTTAAAGTGAGTAATAACATATGTACACTGTTTCGAAATTATTGACCAATTTGAACAATTTATTTAACCACCAGTTCTTTAAAATTATTTTTCAATTTAAACATCACTAATTATCTAACGAACACCTATAAAAACGATTTTTTAAATTTTATAAAAAAACACATTTATCAAAATTTCAATAACATTTCGAACTTAAAAAAAAAATTTTAATTTTGTTTACATATGTGTAAAGTGCAAGTTATATAATTTTTGACAATTCTTTTTATTGACGCTCAGTCGCAATTTCTTCCATAAAAAAAAATAATCGCAGTTTTGCGTTTTATGGAGGAAATTGCCAATAAAAAAACGTATTGTCAAAAATCAGTTATGATTTGTAGACACTTATATTTAATGAGCGAGAAAACTGCTGACTTCAAAAAATCTAAAAACTTTTTTTAAAAAGTTCGAAACTTTGATGAATCTTTGTCTAATCATTGTTCATTTTGTAAATAGTTTAAATGGTTTTTCTTAGAGAATGAATCACATTAAACTTGAAAAATAATTTTAATTATTTAGAAGAAAAGAAGTGTCCAAATCTTTCAAGATGTGGTGGTGTTATAACTTGTGAACAGAGTGTGAATGTATTTTGAATTCTGTCTACAAAAGTTTTTGTGTTGTTTTGTAAACTTTTTCGCTCCAATTTTCAGAAGGGATATTTGCTCTGATTTTCAGTAATAATTTTATTTTTGTTTAACGCAGTTATTCATTCTTTAAACAAGGCTTAGCTTGCACGTTAGATGAAACGCTAATAGTCTACAGCGAATTAAAAAATTGATTTACGGAAGTTTTCATTTACACTATATGTTGGAGGTTTTGGACAATAAAACTACATAAATTACACTGTGTGATAAAATTAAAATATAGTTTAACATTTTCGAAGCTAACACATCTGATCAAGCAGTATATGAGCATATTCGTAATTTCGAAATTATCCTCAAAATCCTAATTTATTTTTAGATAAACAAAAACAAATCTTTGGCTTAGAGCGAAAACCTGTGAAGTCCATTTTTTTCAAAAACTGCACGAGACATTGAAATAATTACGTAATTTAACGCCTTCTTTGTGTCAAAATTTAACATCAAAAATGTGCGTAGCTTTATTTCATTGTACCCAATGGCATTTCTCATTCAATATTAAAAAAAAACGAAATAATTTGAATTATCTTACACTTGTTAATTTTGAATACATTTTTTTTTTTATAAATTTACTAACGCTATAAAATCTGAATATCGTCAGAAGTTTTGCTGATTCTAACCTCTTTTATTTGAAAACGTTAAAAAAAATGTATATCTCTATACCTATCTCTATCTCTATATTTATCTCAATTTCTATCTTTATCTCTACCTCTATCTCTATCTCTATCTCTATCTCTATCTCTATCTCTATCTCTATCTCTATCTCCAACTCTATCTCTATCTCTATCTTTATCTCTATCTCTATCTCTATCTCTATCTCCAACTCTATCTCTATATCTATCTCTATCTCTATTTCTATCTCTATTTCTAGCTCTATCTCTATCTCTATCTATATCCCTATCTCTGTCTCGATCTCTATATCCATTTCTATATCTATCTTGTAATGATTATTTTATATTTAAGTAACTTGAGTCATCCTATACATCTTTAAGATTTTTAGTTTAAGACATATGAAATACCCTGTTACAGGAGAGTAGCCATGATCCCTTTTTGACAGTTGCCTCCTTTCCGGTTGATCTAAAAAGAGGAGTGGACGCAAACTTATAAAAATAAAGTAAATCGATATATTTTAAAAGAATCAAAAGAGGAAAATTGCTTTAATCGACTGAGGATTAAAGCATTCAGGTGTGGGGTTGATATTCCACAACCCTTTTAAATATTATAAAGTTATTTCCAAAAATAAAAGAAACTTAATAACTTAAGTGCGAAAAAAAATGCGCTCAACTCGTGGTTCGAGCAAAATGGAGGGCTCGGCAAATACTGTCACCATAAGGCGCGCTGCTGCCACCGCACCGGTCTCCTCTATGAGCAAAACCACCACGTCAGTCGCCACTACTGTTTCTGATAGATCCGCTGCCTCCGACGAACTCATTACCGCCGAATATACTGCACTACCAATTACCACCAACACTGCCGCTGCACAAGACTCTTCCGCTGCTTTTGATAAAACTGCCGCCACCGATGAATCCGCCAATGCTATTACACCAGTCGCTTTCACTGAGTCCGATAAAGCTGCCGCCACCGCCGAACATACAACCATGCCTCTGAATCTACCTCTTACGCATATTGCACAACCGATAACCGCCAGTACCACCGCTGAACAAGTAACAACCACCGCCTCCAAACAAACCGCTGCTGAAGAGATTATTACCGATGCCACTGCTGCACTTTCCGATACCACTGCACACTTCACCACTAATGCAACCGATCAAAGAGTGGTACCAACAATAATTACCTCGTCTTACCCTGCCGTTGTGTCATCTGTCGCCGCGGCCCCAGTAAGATCTCCGGTGAATGCTACCTCCGCCTCATGCAACGAAATGGCAACAGTACCTTCTGCCAATTCGCTCGAGAGTGTTACTCCATCCATTACTTACGGTGAGGCTGAGAAGCTAGAAGAACAACTTCGAGTTTTAAAACTACGGCGTGAGATGATTGAACTCCAAAGTCAACTGGAGTACTTGGAGGAGGGTCACCAATCGTATGAAAGGAAGCACATAAACTTCGAGGAACTGGATGCGGCCGTCCCCAAGTTCAGTGGCGATAACCACCACGATGTAAATAGATGGCTACTTCAACTTGAGGACTACATTGATGCTAAAAACTATAGTGATAGAAGTAAATGCTTGGCCCTACGGCGATGTGTGATCGGTACGGCCAAGGAATGCATTTTTAATCATGGCCTAACAAACTACGCCGGCCTCAAATGCTTGTTGCGCACAATGTTTCAGCGAACGGTAACTAGGCAGGAAATTTATCGCCAGTTGCGGGCACGTAAGTTAAAGAATTCGGAGTCTTGCATAAGCTATGTAATCGCGATGCAATCCATCGCATCTAAAGCTGACATCGAGGAGGGCGAGCTGGTGGACATTATCATTGATGGCATTCAAGATAGCAGCAACCACATGAGTATTTTGTATGGCGCGAAAACAATGGGAGAGCTTATCCGCCTAATGGACCGTTACGAGCAGCGTAGATCAAATGATACAACTAAAATAGCCACTTCAGCGACTATACGCAACGCTCCAGGAAAAAAAACCAACAACCGCTGTTCCTGGTGATCTAACTACAGTCCGATGCTACAATTGCTCACAATTTGGGCATTACCAGAGCAGCTGCCCGAAACCAACGAGACCTCCAGGGTCATGTTTCATTTGCCACCAGATGGGACACATCCATAACAACTGCCCTAAGAAGCGAAGTCGATCTGCTGATGTTGGAGAAGTTTCCGAAGACATGTTTATTGACGAAGATTATGTAAACTTTAAGGAAAGGGTAAGTGTGGCCTTTTGCATATTAAATCGAGTTAGACCCACACGCTTTACGAATATTTATTCTCTTTTTGACTCCGGTAGCCCCATTAGCCTGATACATAAATCTTTAATTCCGAAGAACGTTAAATTGTCATCTAAAGAGTTACCAACGAGATTAATGGGAGTCGGCAAAAGAAGAATATACTCAGTTGGCACAATCGTATGTGCAATACGATTCCGAAAGATAATACGGTGCATTCCAATAATTATAGTCCCAGATGGTACCATGAATACACCACTGATACTAGGTCAAGATTTTATGAAAATATTTAACGTACACTTAATAAAAATTAACAAAAAGGTTGCAGATGAATTTAAAAGTGACCATATTGAAATCATAAATGAATTATCAAACTCATGTTTTTGTTGTAATCCTAAAATTAATAACTGCGTTAATACAAATATACCTAAAATAAAGCGTTTTGTTTCTGACTCGATGTTAGTTAAGTTATCTAATGGCGACTGGAACGAGGATTCGTGTAATTATAAAAATGTTAACGAGATTTTTGAAAGAGTTTCTAATATACCATCAGGACATGAGGACGAAGGGCTAGGCCTTAGTGGGGAAAGTTGTATCAGTGATAGTAAATTTGATGAAGCATTAGGTGAACTTTATGCCATTGAATATACTCCTGTATCAGACCTAGACTTAGGACCCGAGTTAGACGAACCAAAGCGAGAAATACTAATGACGGTATTGAAGAACTCGTATCTGTCGCCGCCTATTACCGAGAGAAAAACTTACGACTATAAAATGAAGATCCGCGTAACAGACGATACGCCTTTCTATTGCCTTCCTAGACGATTGTCTTTCCACAACCGAGCCGAGGTCGAACAAATTACGAATGATTTATTAAATAGGAAGATTATACGACCTAGTAACTCTCCTTATGCCTCTGCTATAGTACTAGTAAAGAAGAAAAGCGGCGAAACGCGTATGTGTGTTGATTATAGGGCACTTAATAAAAAAACGATTCGCGACAACTTCCCGTTACCACTAATAGAGGATTGCATTGAGTACATGTCTGGGAAAAGATGGTTCACATTGTTAGACTTGAAAGATGGTTTTAATCAGTTAAGAATGGATGAAGATTCCATTCCCCTGACATCATTTGTCACTCCACATGGTCAATTTGAGTACCTCCAAATGCCATTTGGATTGAAGAATGCTCCAGCCAACTTTCAGAGGTTTATCTATAACATTTTTCGGGACTTAATAGATTCAAAAGAAATTATAGTGTATATAAACGACATTTTGATTGCTTCAGCTAGTTTTGATCTTCATATCAACACAGTCGATAAGGTATTAAAGAGAGTATATGAGAAAAATCTAGAACTTAAACTTAAGAAATGTAAGTTTGGATACAATAAAATAGAATATTTAGGGCATCTCGTTAGCCCCTTAGGCATACAGCCCTCAGACGCCCACATTCGCGCAATCGCTAAGTACCCAATCCCGAAGAATCAAAAAGAACTCCGTTCTTGTATAGGTTTGTTTTCATATTTTCGAAAATTCGTTCCGTCTTTTTCAAGAATCGCTAAACCGCTGTTAGATCTATTGCGTAAGGAAGCGACTTTCGACTTTTCTGACAACTGTTTACTAGCTTTTAAAGAGCTAAGAGATCGTTTAGTTATGACGCCGGTATTAGCCATCTACGATCCCAAACGTGAAACAGAGTTGCACTGCGACGCTAGTAGCCATGGGTTTGGGTCTGTCTTGTTACAAAAGCAGAATGATAGAAAGTTTCATCCGGTAGCGTACTTTTCAAAAACGACCACAGCAGCCGAGTCCCAGTATCATAGTTTCGAATTAGAGACACTGTCTATCATATACGCATTAAGGAGGTTCAGAATTTATTTGGAAGGAATACCGTTTAAAATCATTACGGATTGCAATTCGCTGACAATGACTCTCAATAAGAAACAGGTCAACCCGCGGATAGCCCGGTGGGCACTAGAGCTAGAAAATTTCAATTACACTATCCAGCACCGAAAGGGGATGAACCTCACCCATGCGGATGCCTTAAGTCGTCATCCGTTATCACGGAATGAAGAAACCTGCGATGAGGTTTCCTTGGTGCACGACAACGTTCAAACTCGCCTAAGTGCAGGAGACCTACCGATTCCGGAAAATATTCATACGCCTGCAAGTTTCGGGAGATCCAGACATTTTAGACGGCATCAGGGCGATCTTCTGGGTATGACTAAATACAATTTGATTGATGCTGTAGACCCCGCCGACATAGACTTCCAAATTCAAGTAGCCCAAAATCGGGACGCTAAACTAAGAGAACTAGCCAAGGCGCTGGAAAAGGGGGAGGTTGTAGGATACGAACTTGTAGATGGATTGGTTTTTCGTAGGGTGGGCCAGCAAGTTTTATTATGTGTACCTTTGGAGATGCAAGATAACATAATTAGAATGGTTCATGAGAAAATCGGTCATATGGGGGTTGATAAGTGCCAAGATCAAATACGTAAAAGTCTTTGGTTCGATAAAATGAGAGACAAGATCACCCGATTCATCCAAAACTGCGTGAAGTGCATCATATTCTCTGCCCCAGCACGATCAAATGAACACAACTTGTTTAGTATTCCAAAAAAACCAATACCGTTTGACACCCTCCACTTGGATCACTTTGGCCCTCTGCCCGCCATTAAGTCGAAACGAAAGCATATACTCGTAGTTCTCGACGCGTTTACAAAGTACGTAAAATTGTACCCTGTTAATTCTACCAGTACGAAGGAAGTTTGTTTTGCCTTGGAGAAATACTTCACTTATTATAGCCGTCCAAGACGGATTATAACAGACAGAGGGACGTGCTTTACTTCCCTCGAGTTTAGTAATTTCCTCTTGAAGCGCAACATAGGCCATGTAAAGGTTGCAGTGGCCTCACCACAAGCAAACGGTCAGGTAGAGAGAGTTAATCGGACACTCAAGGCAATGTTAAGCAAGTTAACCGAATCAATAGAGCATGCCGACTGGGTAGGTAGACTTCCCCAAGTGGAGTACGCCATAAATAATACCAGTCATAGCACGACTAGATATACACCCAGCGAATTGCTGTTTGGAGTTGAGCAACGGGGTTGCATAGTGGACGAGTTGACTGAATTCCTCGACGAGAAGCTACTGGACGGTACTTCTAGAGACATAGTTAATATCAGAAAAGACGCACAAGGAAAAATAGAAAGATCGCAGGAGTACAACCTACAATATTTTCTCAAGAAAAGTGTACCTGCAAAAAGATACTTGACCGGCGACTTTGTAGTGATCAGGCATGTTGACACTTCGGTTGGAACGAATAAAAAGTTTGTTCAGAAATACCGCGGACCTTACGTAATACATAAGGTCTTGCCGAATGACCGTTATGTCATTAGGGACATTGACAATTGCCAGCTAACACATTTACCTTATGACGGTGTTGTCGAAGCTATTAAAATTCGGAAATGGGTTACGCCAATTCAAGAAAACAATCACTCGCTTCAGTCGCCAGCGCAAACGGGTCACACTACTCAAACACCTAGCTGTAAGTCGTGATTGAGGCCAATCATGTTAGTCAGGTTGGTCGAGATGTAATGATTATTTTATATTTAAGTAACTTGAGTCATCCTATACATCTTTAAGATTTTTAGTTTAAGACATATGAAATACCCTGTTACAGGAGAGTAGCCATGATCCTTTTTTGACAGTTGCCTCCTTTCCGGTTGATCTAAAAAGAGGAGTGGACGCAAAGTTATAAAAATAAAGTAAATCGATATATTTTAAAAGAATCCAAAGAGGAAAATTGCTTTAATCGACTGAGGATTAAAATCTCTATCTCTATCTCAATCTCTATACCTATCTCTATCTCTATATTTATCTCAATTTCTATCTTTATCTCTATCTCTATCTCTATCTCTATCTCTATCTCTATCTCCAACTCTATCTCTATATCTATCTCTATCTCTATCTCTTTTTCTATCTCTATTTCTAGCTCTATCTCTATCTATATCCCTATCTCTGTCTCGATCTCTATATCCATATCTATATCTATCTCTATCTCTACCTCTATCTCTATACCTATCTCTATCTCTATATTTATCTCAATTTCTATCTTTTTCTCTATCTCTATCTCTATCTCTATCTCTATCTCCAACTCTATCTCTATATCTATCTCTATCTCTATCTCTATTTCTATCTCTATTTCTAGCTCTATCTCTATCTCTATCTATATCCCTATCTCTGTCTCGATCTCTATATACATATCTATCTCTTAATTTCTTATCAACATAATTTTAATCTACAAATTATTTTTTTACCACTCTTTAACGCATTAATTCAATTCAGTATCAATATACATAAATTTTGGAGGTTCTTCCGTCCACAGCATTTCCGTCTCATTTAACATGTTGATTTTTTTATTTTACAACCGCCACTAACAATTTTTACCTCAGAAAAAGAACAAAATAAAGAAAATAATATTAACTCATAAAAAAAACAACAAAACCTTTTAAAATATCATACATTTGTGCATTCTTTAGAATTTTACTAAAGCCTGCAACTGATATTTATATACATAACAGTATAAACTAAAAACTTTAAGTGATCTATTTGAATGATACTTATATATGTAGTATGTGCTGTTTTTTAGTTAGTGTAAAAGTAGTTAGTTAAAAATAAAAACCAGTGATTTTTTTGTTCAACGCCACAACGGAAAACTTAAAACAGTCATTATCTTCTCTTCCGCTACATAAATTTCGATTCGATTTGGTTGCTTTGACTACTTTTATTTTTTTAATCAGCTGAATTCGCGAAACCGAAGCCTCCTGGAAAGTGTATACATACATATCTACATTAAATCCTTGACAGTAGACGGCAATGATGAAGAGTCGTTAATTTGTTACGACGAGTACATACAGATATGTGTGTGTAGCATTTATACATGCCTCCATTTTAACGTGTTTGTTTGTCTATGTTAGTTGCATGCCAAAATAATCAACCGAAAATTTCATACGATTTATGAATGAAATGTAAATGCGCGAAATCATTTTAGGCGGTTGCCTATTATCACAATGAATAACTGACACGAACATATATAACCCACGTGGTTGTTTTGTATAGTAAAAAAAAATTAAAAACCCTTAAAAAAAAACACAAACAAATTTCGATAATCTCTGCATTGTCCTAAGCAGCGTGCAGTAGTGCTGATATTGTGTGAGCGTATAAAAGCTCCAACAGTGTCGCTTTATATTTTATTTAGAAATGGTAATATATTAGCCAAAAACCAGTTTCAAACCATCTGTTTAATATCATTCCGAGTTAGTAAGTTATGGCTCTCGAAAGCAGCACTGCTGCGGTGACTTATTTCATTTCCTTTGTTAATAAAAATACGTTTCAAATTTCAACAAGAATCCCATGAATGCAAGTCTTACATTTTACACAAAACTAATGAAAGTTCGTAAATTTGTTTATCAAAATTTACGCATCACAGTGTATATAACAATCGACATAATTCCGAATAGCCAACATCCTTTAATGCAGGTAGTCGCTACGAGCAAAATTTTTTATTTACGTTCAGTTTCAAAAAATATAAAAACGTTTAATTTTAGTTAGTCAATGAAGTGCACAAGTTTATTTATATAGAAATGTACAGTCAGTCGAAATAATTATAGGACTTCCACATATTGACACATTTGTTCAATGTATTTAAAATGCAAAACCCATTTATTTAATGGTAAACAAACTTAACAATAATTTAACAAAATTTTGAAATTTAAAAAAAAATATTAAGAACTTTTCTGAGTACGCAGTTGTGTAGCTCAATAAATTTTAGTATAACAAAGTTCAAAATTCTAGTAGCTATGAATTACCACTGATTTTTGAAAATTTTTTTACTGACGCTCTTTAATATTACGCAACGTAATTTGTATGTACATATATTTTAAACTTAGTTGACTATTGTTTTAAATAACCATCAAAATCAGCGGCGCCTAAACAGAAAGTTTAGTTCTCCGGTCGCTTAACACAATATAAATTCAAATGCAATAATCAACTATGAAAATCTCGAAGTATTAACAAAAATAAACTTCTAAATGCCACTTAAAATTCATTTCAGATGTGTTTCCAAAGCAGATTAACTAGAAAGAGATTACAAGCGAACTTGTTTCTCAGCCTTATTGATAATAATAAATAAATATTTACTCTGCATTAATATATTTGTCAGCCACAAATCAAACTTTAAGACGCCGCTGGCCTACTAACTAGAACGAGTATAAGCTAACACATTGATTTGTGTACAGAGTTCAATGCTCATTAAGGAAGTAATAAAAGTTTATTTATGATTATTATGATGCTAATGATGAGAGACAGAAGATCAATGTTTTTATTTTATATTTTTTGTGACTGAATGAAAATATATGCACATATGGTACATAAGTATATACATCTGTGCATGTATTTGCAATTGTCCTACCAAAGATAAATGATTTTGCGAAAATAATTGATTTTTTCTCTAAATTATTGTTTGCTTCCGCCATTTTTTTCCTTTCTTTGTTCGCTGATATGTCAAAAATCGTATAATTCATCAAATATATTTTGTGTGCAATGAATCGCGATGAAAAGGCACCGCAAAAAGCAAACAAAAAGCGATAATAATAAAAAAAAGGGCAACATGAAAAAAGTAGGTAAGAGAGGCATTTATTTTCGAATTGTCTATTTTATAAGAAAACGAAAAATATGATAAAATAGTTTTATGAAAATTGTATACTTACATTGATTGAGAGATTTATTTGAGATGAGGTTTTTACTCAAAAACTATACTGTCTCTAGATTTAATATTTAACTCTAAGTCACTGGACCCATTTTACAACTTCCGCTCAGCGTTTTTATTTGTTTACATCGCAGCATATCCTTAAATAAATGTGTAAAAAGTGTACTTGTCGTGTGCTAATACAAATATTCACCAATCAAATGGAACATTCAAAGCTACAGGTGAATGATATTTAGGTCTTGCTTATGAAAAATTGATCTACTTATACCTAGATAAGAAAATTTTTTGATATTTAATGAGAACATTTCATATTTTAAAACGAAGTTGTGAAGTGACAACGATGTATTTTCTATATTTATTTTTCAGAAGTGAACTTTTCCGAAAAATTTCATCTACAGCTCTTAACGTCTTTAAATCTTTGTTTGCTGTTAAACAGACCGGGTTTTCTAGCACTACATTACAAAAAGGTATCCACGCCACTTTACTTACAAATACCTTCTACATATATCTATAACGCAAATCCGAGCCGAAGGCCTTGGCAGCTAGTGCACCTCATTTTTAAGTAAAATAATAATGATATTATTATTTTTCTGATAATAAAAAAATAAATAACGCAAATCAGAAATTTGTCTTTTATAAAGGATTTTGCAAATTATTTTTAGTAGAAACCTATTAAGAATCAATGGTTGTTTGTGGCTACTTGAAACCAGTATTTTATTATATTGAGGTGCAAGAAGTTACAAAACGGCATATTCACAAGAAATTATGCAAAAGTTTGTGTAAAAACCTCGAATTTTTAATGAGTTTGTATAAAGTTTAAAAATTAGTTTCTAAGTGGCTTTTGTGAGGTAATGGAAAAAAATTTAAGTGGCAAATAATTTAAATTCTTTAGAGAAAAAAAAATCTTCCAAAAGTGTGCTTAAATGAGTGAATGCAGTGCAGAACTGTTGAGCACATTGTATGTTTATATTGTAAGTATTGCGTGGTTTTATTCTCTAATAATTTGCAAAAAGGGATAGATATTTTACCTTCCTTTCTCAGCAAAAAAACTTTGCGACGAAACTATGAAAAACCGATACACATATGAATTTTCTGCTTCTTTATTTCGAAAAAAAAAAGAATTCGATTTTTTATTTATTGTTATGAATGACTCAATCCTGAAATATTTTGATAAATTACTTTATGTTTGCGCACTTGATAAAATAGAAATTAAATATTTGAAAACAAAGAAAACACATTTTTTGAAAAATTCCTAAATATGATGCCTACTTGTTGAAGTCCTATTTTTAGTTTAACGATTGATGTTTACGCTACGGCTACGTACACGTCGGTGGGTAACTGCGCTCTAAGTCTCGGTCTGAGTAAATCTTTAGTAACGTCTTGCGAATTCCAACACTTTTATGAAATACCAAAAAAATTGTGTATTCCGATAAGCGCTGCGAAATGAGCGTACTGTTTCTCAAAGCCGTAGACAGCTAAGTAACATAAGCGTATATCTATATAAAATTAAATACCCAAGGCAGATATCATTATTAAAAATTTAACTTAGTAAAAAATTAACGATGAGTACTCGTCATGGCTAAGACATTAAGTCGTTCCTCTCCCGTCGAATTTCGTAAAAAATCAAGAAAAAATTACTGCCTGATTACTGCATTGATTTAAAGCTTTAATTGCAGATGTTGATTGCTTACCAGTTTCTTCTCGGCTCCACCTTTTCTTTCGCAAAATGAACCCGCCGCAAGAGTTGCCGCGTCAATAATACCTTTGTAAGTTTCAAATAATATTGCATTTGATAAAGTTAAATCAATTAATTTTTAAGAGTAAATCGAAGCAATAAAGAAACAAAATTGTTGTATAATTGATTTGTGTTGAGTAAATTTGTCGCGCAATTGTATAAAAATATCATCGACAAAAAGTGTCACCATGAAATAAGTTTCAGGATTTCTTGTATTAATGCCTGTGTCTTCTTGTTCTACATATATAGGCGATAGGTGGTAGTTTTATTTCACCATTAATCGACGTTAAAAGTTTGCATACTTCTTGGAATATTTTTATGAATATTGCTGCGAAAATCGTAATAACTCCTACAACGGTTTGGAAATGCTCAATTTGCTTTTGGTAAATTCAAGGAAGGGGAAAGCTAAACTTTTCATAAGGACAAAATAAACGAGAATACTTTCGATGTCATAAATAGGCTCTCAACAAATTCATAGCTGGTTGTATATTTCAAAAATTAATCGACTTTAGATGAGAAATCTCTCAGTTACTGAGTCAAGCAGTTACAGAAATCATTTAATTAAACCTGAGTAAAACTTTATGACTTTCCATCCAACGAGTAGCGCAGAGTTAAATTTGTTAAAAAGATTTAGATTCCAGAAATAAAGTTTTAATTTTTTCAGTCAAAATAAGTGTGTTTTTAGCTGACTTTTTGAAAATGTTAGTAGCAAGATAATCGAATATAAAATAGGCTAAACAGTTGGAAATTCTACGAATAAAATGACACAATCCCTGTAGTTTTGTCAACATTTTTTTTTTTTTTGCGAGGAGTTGTGAATCTGTAGTAAGAACATAATAACACCCTATTCCATACATACAAATATGCATTTAACAGCAAGTGCTTTTTAAAAACGTTCTTTTTTTGTTTTATTTATTCGTGACTTACTTTTCACAGAAGCAGTTCTATAATTTGTTCCCTCTTATGCGTTTTAAGCTTATCTTCTGAATCACCTTCAGCGTAATGTGAAAATATTTTTGAGCTCTTTATATAGATATTTAATAAATATGTTAATCCTTTAACAACAACAATGCTATTAATGCAATTTTATATTTGGAAAGCAACAACTCGCTGAACGCGGCTCATGCCCGCGCATTCCTCAGCTGTGGCAGTGGACTCAGCTGTGGGCACAGATACTCGTATGTGAGCTTAGTTGATGGGTATGGGTGGCAGGCATGAACAAAAACAATTACTTCCGCTTGCATGCATATGGTGGAGTGAGAGAGAGAAGGACACGGATTTGCAGGATACACAGGAATATATCCGTAAGCCAAAAATACACGGACAGACGACACAAGCTAAGCTGCACATGTGCACCATAGCTTCAACCTTATACATACACACATATGTACATACATACATACATAAAGAGGCACATATGTATGTGTGTGTATACACTTTTATAGTACTGCACAACACATTTTTTCCCACTGACACGTGCGCGTTTTGCATTGCCAGCCATTATCCTTTGGGCTTCAAACCGCTAATTCAATTAGGTGTTCGCCATGATGATTCGCGCGCTCTTGCCCCAGAGATTTGCACCACCCTCCGCGTTGTGGTTTTCATTGGTGATGTTAAAGTGTGCGCGAGTGTGCTCGTTTATCGCATCGGAATGTTAGGCATGCACGTTTTAATATGTTCCTACACTCCCACATATCGTCCATCAAGCAATTGACCATGTGGTGATTTTTTTGAAAAAACGAAAATTTTTGGCAAGAGACATTTTTTTTGATCTGTTTTTTTTATAAGGAAATTCAGATCAAAATTTAACTAAATTGAAAATTTTGTTGCTTTAAACGAAAAGTAAAATTTTCATAAAATATTGAAATTTTTAAAATTTTATTTAGTATTAAAAAAAGAGAGTTGGACAGTCTGTTTTGTAGTCGATTGAAAGTGGTTAAACTGATTTTTGTTTTTTTTTAAACTTGAAGTTCTTGTGCTGATATTTGTATAAACACTTATAAATTATAAAAAAAACTCCTTTATATTGATTTCGCTTTATCTAGAAATAATTTTGTGAAAACTCTAGGTTCAATAGCTTAGCATGGTATTGATATTAATTGCTAGTATTATATTAGCCAAATTTGGCCACTCTATATTATTTTTCTTAGTATGTAAGGCACTTTGTACTGTAAATTAATAACTTAAATAAATAAATAAATAAATAAATAAATATTCTTTGTAATATTTTATTCTAACGCCCTTTCACATCTTCGTCACTTAAACCACAACTGCAATCCGCTTTAAAAATCGATTTGGTGAACCTTTAAAAATACATTTGAGCACCTCAAAGGGTAATATTTACACAAATTGAGTACGCAAAATTAACTCTCAAAGTTTTTTGTAAAACAAATATTCATAATAGATGAAATCTAATCAAAATTTGCAGTTTTTAACCAAAAAAAAATGTTGCGATATTTCTAGATCCTGGTCCATTTTAGCGCAAAATTTTAGATTGTAAATTGATTAATATTTTATAAGATGGAGAACAAATAACTCAATAAAAGATTTGCTTAAATTTAGGCCATAACTACGTGACTCTATTCAAAATCGCGTCTATAGGAATTGAAATGCAAAATGATTTGACTTAAAAAATGTAATTTATTAAATTAAAGTTAACGGAAATAAAAATACAAATTTTCACAATATTTGACTAAAATTATATACAATTTTTTCGAATATTCTAAATAATAAGTTTATATATTCATTATTCAAAGCAACGTGTAGTTTAAAGTTAACTTTCCACAAGTTTTGAACTTATTTCTCAACACGTGGTTTTCAAATTTTAATAACCTTCGAAATACATACCAGTCTTGATACAACAGTTCACAGTTCAAAATAAAGCATAGGCTTAACAAGTAAACAGTTTTAGCGTATGACGTTTAGGAAATAATCTTAAGACAAAAAATTTTAAATTTCCTTAACAGCTTAGCCTTTATGGGATTTTTTTTTCATAGCAATCAAAAAGTAATAATCTCAGTTCAAAATTTTACTTAATTAAAAATACAACTTAAAAAAAATACTTCACTGGACAGGGGCTGGACCTATTCTTTTCAATGTCCTCAGAATCCATATTCGAAGCCTGCACAAAATCACCATGGCAATATTGCGTGAGGATGTTGACTATTAACATTTACTGTTCAGCCTCCAAACTATGAAACTCATCCATTTCACGTGCAGTTGCAGTTCAAATTACCTGCATCTATCAACTCCAATGCATACTAGTTGTTGAACTAGAATATTTCCTAACTAGCTTGGCTTTTCACTACAATCATGCGCTACATACTCATCCATACATTTGAAACTGCATAGCGTATTGTAATTACAAGTTGCTTTGTATCAATTCAATTTCTGTTATTTCCGTCCGTCTATTTAGTGCACACAGAACATTGAATATGAATATGAATTCCGTTGCGGTTTCGAATTATGGCTCATACTCCCAGATGTATCGCTAATTTTAGCAATTTTGGCGTGCACCTGCGTGTGTGTGTGTTTTGGTTGAAATTTGCGGCTCCACTTTAGCTTCTGAAAATATTTATAAAGCTTTCATGGTTGCACTTGATTTCATAAACATTTCTTTCTACGCCCATTTTTAATAAGCCAAATGTAATAGTCCAACGCTTGAATTAAAAATAAAACTGCTACTCGAGCTTCCGAGAGAAAGCTTAGTATCGAGCGTAAGTTTCTGGAAATCATCACGCCATTCGATTTTAGATATTTAAACAGGAATTTTTTTGTGTTTGCACATCAATACATGGCACAGCTCCATCACGTTGCTTGCAGTTTCTTTTTCTTTTGTGCAAAATCTACTACGTTCTTGTGAATACATATTCGTCAGGTGTTTGTTCAACCTTCAGTAGTCGTAAGAGTTCCTGTGATAATTCTCTGTTTATTATTTGATGCATTCTCTAATTCTTTTTTGGTTTTAGGCACCCAAAAGTAATTTGGCATATTTTTCTACCTAGAAGATAGACATCTATTCACCCATAAGTTTTGAGTATTTTACCTTCGACCCAAACTCTTCCACTACAGTACCTTTCTTGGTCAATGAAGCTTCCGTGTACATGGTTATTATATTTTGGTTTATCGTTTCTGCTAAGACTACCAAACTTATTTTGTTTTTCAATTATGTTTTGATTTTTTTGGTTAGACTTACTAAACTTGGATTTCATAGTTTGTCTAGGTATTACTTTTTCGGGGCATCGCCGCTTCTTAAGAGCGTCAAGCTCCCTTCATCTCAGATATTCCTCAGCACTGTTCTTGGTACTGGTCAAACGTATGATAGCCCTCTTCGCTTAGGTTTTAATATGTAAGTGTAGTATCTGTCAACGTCTGGAGTAGTTCGTCAACTACTTAGTTCCATAAAAGTGAAGATAATATTGCACCTAGTGGGCAACCTCTTTTGTTGTACTGACTATAACTATGCTTTCAGTGATATTGTCGATTTATACTCTTCTACCTAGTGGGCAACCTCTTTTGTTGTACTGACTATAACTATGCTTTCAGTGATATTGTCGATTTATACTCTTCTAGTACGGAACAACCTGTCTATCCAGATCATCAGCGTGTTGATGACCCCCTCTGCTGAGAAATGCTTTATTTATGGCTGAATGTGAAGTGTTTTCAAAAGCACCTTTCAATATGAAAATCTGCTCCGACTATCGCTTTGTTTTTACCACTTTCTTAGAGTACTATAATAACGAAGTAAGAAAACAATTCACCAAAATATTTGAAAGAAAAAATTATAAAATTTCATTGCTTTGAATTGAAAACAGAAGAACCCAAGCTAATATTTTATGTATTGTGTTGTGCTAGTCTAGCTCCGTTTTTTATTTATTTTTTCTTGCACTGACATGGAGTTTTGGGCATGCCAGAAGGCGCGGGCGTACACATGAGTTTGCAGCGATGCAACCGAAATAAAGTTAGCCAAAATCATCAACATACATTTTTTCCTCTTATTAAAATTTTTCTGTATATCACGAAACTTTCTCGTAGTTAGATATTTTTAATTAATTTCGGAATACCTCCCAAATTTAATTTTTTCGCATTCTTTGCCGTGCTTTTTGACACACTTTTTATTTTCCGATTCAGTACACACTGCCTTTTTGAAAAAATATTTATTTTTTTACACAATTTTCAAATAATGTCGGTCACTGCCTGTACCACCTCACTGTATTCTTTGCCTTATATGCATGTATGTAAGGAAGTGCTTAATACTACCGGGAAAAAAAGAGTTCTCAGAAGAAACGGTGAGGTTTAGCATCTTGAAACATTCACTTCTTATACTAAATGTGAAAACTATGAGAATTTTTATTTAAACAAAAATTAAAATTTTTAAAAGCTGGACAGATTCTTAAGAAATTCAACAATGATAAAGGCTTAGTTCCTTAAAAATAGATGTCGAATTTATTATTTTGCAGAGTTGCTGTAGTATGTTTGTGGTGTCAGGTACAAAACTGTGAACAGTTCACATTTCAATGTTTTGTTTTGTATTTTTTCTTTCATCAAAACTATGTTTCGATTTTTTTGTTTTTCTTCGTTTTTAGCGATAACATCGTTCAATAGCTTCGTTTCCTTTTTAAAAAAAAATTATCAAAAATTTTACTAACATACTCTGACACACCAAAAAAAAATTATTTACGAATATTTAATAAAAAATATATGTCTGTTAAAAATGAGTCTTCAATATAAATAGAAGACATACAATCCAAGTAAATATTTTGCTCAGTTAACATCTTAGTTCTAATAGAAAAAAGTGTTATTATCTTAATTTTTTTTAATTTTTATATCAAACGAAATAACTGCTTTTTGCATAAATCTCTTTAAATAAGATTGTTTTGTGTCAAAATAACCGAAGCCTCTCAAACTGTCTTACTACTAACATTTCAGTTGTGTTTTGAAAGAAGTTGAATTATCTGAAGTGGTACTAGATTGCGGTAGTCAAGCGCGTGCTATCTTTCGATGAGTGCACAGCAAGAGTAATGTGAATATTGTTTTTGTAAAATATATTCTTTACTTTTTCATAAAATAAGAAATGGATAATTTTGGTTTTTAACTGGCTAAAATGTTAAGTATTTAAATTACAATAATTGACAATTTTATTGAGCTCGAGTTTAGTTTATAGAATATTTTATTGGAAAAACCACAACCGTTTTTAAAATGGTAGAAGTTATAGTACTATTTCGGAAATCACCATATTTCCTCATCAGACTTCTTTTTTAATTTAGTTATATTTATTGTTCATAACCACTTCTCCAAGGCTATGAACCAAGGAGCTCGGAGTTGCAAAGCCAACACGCTCAATAAAATTGGCCTCGAGCTCAATAAAATTGTCAATTATTAAAATTATTAATATGCAAGGATGAGCACACCTGAAATGCATTCTAAGAATTACAAGCCATTGGTAAAAACCAATGGAAAATCTTTTATAAACTGGCCTCGGGCTCAATAAAATTGTCAATTATTAAAAATTTATAAGGCCGAAAAACAACAAAAATTCACATATTTAAATTATAAGTAATTTCTATAATAAAATAAATGTATATAATGTTCACAATTTCTTTAAAATATTAAGTTGGTTTGCAAGACAACTACTATGTCTTGTGTAGCAAGGTTTTCAACTTTTAAATAATTGTTAAGAAGTCTTGAAAATGCAGCCAGCTATTTTGTAGTTTTATATGTAGTATATTTATTCATAAATATATTTCATTTTAATAAATAAATAAATAAATAAATAAATAAATAAATATTTATATTAAACATTTACAAAAATTCATTTTATGACTTGTATCTTTCAAACGCTTTTGGTGTAGTCTTAGCCGTTCAATGTTTAAATAAACAACTCGAGTTAACAACAACCTCGTGATTTCTTAATGAAATGGTTTTGAGAGATTTCTTTTTTCGAGAAAATTTTTTTTTCCGTCTTTATGTATGGTAAGAAAATCGGCAGAGATACAAAATTTTAACAAGCATTTTTCTAAGCGGTTGTTATAAATATAATTTATAACTTGGCATCTTGGTAAGATCCACCAAAATCTTTATGTAATGCGGCCAAGACACGTACAGATTATACAATGCACATATCCACACAAAGAAAACCTAGTCACTGCCCTGTCGAAGAGAGGCAGACAGTCTGGAAAATAAACCAATTTTAAAGTAGTTGAAAATAAACTGCTAATCTAATCGCTGCATTGTGACATCGATACGAAAACGATTTATAAATATAAAGTTAAAAGTTAGCTTATATTTTTTGTTTCATTTTTCCATTTCGACGCTAAGCAGCACTTAAAAGTTTTGATAACACCTAACCTTCAACCTTTTTTGGCACAGCTAATTAAATTTTACTTACATTTTAAAATCTGTTTCGTTCAAAAATTGCTTTACACAGGTTAGTACTCGCCATGAATAATCACCGCTCAACACATCGAAATACCCCTGCTCATTCATTCAAAACGCTAACTTTTTTGATTGCTTATTTGTTGGCAATAATGCGATTTGGCTAAAAGTAATCAAAGCAATCAAATCATTCGCGTACTTGCTCTTGCTCAGCAGACGGTTAAATCGAAACGACCTTGAACTTCATAATCGAGATCATTGACTTGTGGCTGGTGACTTGTGACTTTTACTAGCTCAAGAGGCCCGTTGAAAGTAAAATTAGCAACAGGAAAGTGTTTACCAAAATTGCCTGCAAAGCAAGATGTGATTTGAAAAACAAATACGAACACAATAATAAATGCAGCAAGTAAAAGACGCATGTTGAGCCACGCACTAAGTACTTTTGTAGAATTTGATTTGTCGTTGCTGTGATTGCGTCGTCTGCAAAGGATTAGCTAGACTTTTGGTTGGAGGCAAATTGAAATGAACGTGATTTTAACGAGTTTGCAGTTTTTTTTATTGAGTGTTTGTATTTAACTGCGAATAAAATGTTGTAGCAAATTTGATAAATGTGCAAATGTTGTAAGAAAGTTTAGGCACATCATATTTCATGTTTTGCTCAACTCACTAGTTAATATTTCAAGAGCAGATAAGCTTTTTTTGATTATCAGAAGAGATGCATAGATGCGCACAAATGTGTACGTTGATACATATATAAATTGAGGTGATTCAGGCTCCATAAAATATTAATAAAATAATTTTTAGAAAATTATACATATTACAAATTAACGGCACTGACAATACCGTTGTGAAATGTTCAAAAGTTTGCTCGAGACAATAAGAAATAGCTTTTAATTTTAAGAGTTTATTCAAAGTTCATTTTAAATATATTAAGTGGCTTCTAAAAGTCTGCAAAAAAATATTTTAGGGCACCAAATATCTAAAACGTGTAAAAAGTAATGCATTTATTGAAGCAAATTTAAAAAAAAATTGTTATGTATTTACGCGAGAAAGTATTTATGTAAGTGTAAGTAAAATTAAATCTACATAAATGCGAAAATTATTTTGCTCATATATTGGAAAAATGCACAATGATAGAATGCTAATAGGTTTAAGATATTTATTAAACATAATTTTTGTATGCTTTCAATTTTCTTCACTAAATCGCAGAATAGTTCAATACCAGTTCGGGACTAGTTCGGGATTACTTCGGGATTATTTCGGGATTAAATGGTGCAAAAAATAGTCCGAAATTATACCAAAAAGTAATGAACCAGTCCTGAACTGATTTTTAACAAGTCCCGAACGAGTCCCGGAATGATGCCAACAAAGTCCCGATCGAGTACTTCAAAAATGTCTCTCCATAATAATTAGTATTATAAATAAACTTGTATATGTAATTCTTACGTAAATTGGGCCGAAATTTTTAAAACTACACCATGAAATAATTATTGTTATGGGTCCCTGCCTTAGTGCATTATTATCTATCCCTTTTGATCTATTTCTGCCGCAACATAAAATCTTCCAAGGCGTATACGCAACCCCACCCAATTTCTCTTAAACCAAATGATAAATGAGCCCCACACACTCAATGATACGATTCTTATTCTGTATAAAATCAAAATATTTCAAGCTAAAGCCCAATTTAAAAACTCATTAAATGGCCTTGACAAACGCAAGCGTAAGGGGAGTGACGTCTTTGGCGCTTCGCATTTTGGGGTAAATAACGCCTTCGACTATACAATTATGATAAGATATCTGTTTTCTATGACGTGAGATATCACATGTTTATGGCGCAAAAAAATGCGAACAATAACAACAACAGCAGCGGCAGTTATTAGTAATAACAGTGTACACAACATTGCGTCACACATTCACTTGCCCGGCTGAGCGAAAGACCAAGCGCTCACCAGTTAGCATACAAGAGGGAGCAAAAAGCTTGTAAGGCGACTGCGCCAAGCAAGCATGCTGTGCAAAAATTTCCCTGTAATTTTGCATGCCATGAAGGTAACTACAGCAGAGGCAGCTGATAGGGCAGTAACAGCAGCAGCAGCAACATTTTGGCGGATATACACAGAATCATTAGAGTCAGTCGAGATGTGGACACGTGAGCTGTAAGAACGAAAACGAAAAAGGGCGGAGTGCAAACGATTGTGAGCAACGCGTCGTGACAGTGTAAATTTTTTGACAATTTTCAGGCAATGAAAGTCAATGCAGGAATAATAAAATGTATAAATAAAAAGCGAAAGGGAATTGTATGTGTAGAAAAATAATAGAAATTTAAAAAAAAAGTGTTCAAATAGTTGAGTAGATTTACTTAATTGCAAATACTCGTGTTCGTAAATCAGTGTTCATAAAAAGGTTGCTTCGTGCGCAATTCACACAGTAAAAGTGAAAGTGTAGCCACATAAATTGAAACACCAATATTTGTTAGAAAAACTAAACTCTTATTAGTAATATGAATAAGAGTTATTTAAGAATTATTGAAAATTAAAATAAAATTAAGTGTAAAAAATAAATAAATTTTAAGAAATGTTTTGCTTTTCTACGCAAACTTGAAACTCGTTCGAACGTACGCTCCTCGCATGTCCGTTCGCTCGTTTTAATTTTTTTGATTTTTTTTGTTGCCTCGTTTTCGGGTGTCACTACGTCAATGTTTTGTGCTGAGCGCGCGCGTGTGTGTATATGTGCGTGTGTGTATACTTGTTTGCGTGTCAAGTAAAATCAATGAAAGCAAAAGTGAAAACGTGCTATAGCTAACTGCATACATACATACTTACATATATAATTATGCACATACATATGTAGTACATAGAGAGCAGTGCACAAGCCAACTGATAGCTACAGCAGCAAATTGTGGAACGGGACGCCAGCACTTGACCAGTTGATAGGTGAGGACAAGCACAATTTCAGCAGCGAATTATTTATAAATACATACATATGTATTAAATGAGGATGTGTGAAAAAAAAAATATATACACATTTCAGTAACACATAAACAGGCTATGAATAGAACGAGAGCTTGCAACGTTTTACGTCATGAACCCGTTTGAAATATTGATAACAAATATATTTATCTACAAATATACATACATACATATATGTTTATATAATCTATAATACTTCTTATCGCATAACTGTGTTTCAATAAAATTGTACAAAAATTTACATTTATTTGCAATGTTTTTCAAAATATTTGTTGCTGTAGCTGCTGCCCATTTTAACGTTATGTCGTAACTAATGTCGTACATATTTAAAAACATAATCTGCTAGTGCAATGCTCTTCGTTCGAGCAGTATCCTTGTCCTCAATGCACACACACACACACATTTACACATACACACATTTAGATATTCTATTTGTATTTGTATTTGAATTTGCGCCCACAGCAGAGGCTGTGCACTCGTCCACTCAATGCATGGTAGATATGTGCATTGCACTCGTTTGTGTGAAGTATTTAGGTGGAAAAGGTTGCATAATATGTTACGTATACGCAATGTATTCCATGCGAGTATATGCAAATGTAGACGTATGTTTGTTTATGCAGGTGTTTATGGGTGTGTGTGTGTGTGTCTGCCGAAAGCGAACTTAAGCAAATGCGTGTATTTCGAGCAAAATAAATTCAAAAAAGTAAACGATTTGTGCAAATAATTCTGCAATAAAATGGGCGTAGATTTGATTTGCAGGAGACACTTGTACATATTTGTTATGAAATTATGAAACAATACAAAAAAACGAAGATTATTATCATAGTTGTATCAGAGAAATATATTTATATGATAAAATCGCAAAGAAACAGAGTGGTGTGGCTCAATACGCTTTATTTTATTACTAATGGAAGTATACATTTAATTTGGTTATAAAACAACTTACGAAAGAGCTTTGCAATATAACTATATTTATTTATATATGTATATACATATGTACATATGTATCCGCATATTCGAAAATGCCTTTATTTTACCGATGAAGCAACCCAGAAATTAAAAATGCTTAAACACTTCGCGTTTCTGCACATAGAAAAGAGCCTTGCACCAGAAATAAGGCGTGCCTCAGCAAATAAGATGTAGATAATAATATTCATTATTGTAAAATCTCTAATAAAAACACTAATAATGTTATGGCGAAGCAATTCAAACATTAAATAAAAATACTAATATTAAAAAGACCTTTTTTAGCATTTAAAGTTCAAAAATATATATCTCGGGAGCTATAAGTGTCAAATCAAATTAAAAAAATACCTGTATTTTGATCTAATTAATGCAAAGAAAAATGATTCAAGCGGAAAAAAAATTGTATTGTCAATTTTGCATGGATTGACTCATAAATATTTTTTTAAATTTGCCATCAAGTTGGTCTTAGTTCATTGCAAAGTCTGCTATGTAGTTAAAATAAATTACGCTACTTTTTGGCAACACTTTAATCCAGTATGTCTCACCTCAGCAGTTAATTTTTACTATCATTTTTAAGATCTCATAAAACTATAAAATTTGTGCAGATTGTCGATTGAGAAATGAAATAATAAACGGATTAGTACAAAAAATGTTAACCAATCACAACAATTAATTTCCAATAAATTGTTTATTGTTGTTTACTCAAAAAAAGGGCCTTTTTAATTTCAAAATTTTATCCAAAAAAATTCAACAAATTTTCGTAACGGAATACATTTTTCCAAAAAAAAATTTTTTTTTTTAAATATATTTTTAATATTATAACAATAAAGTAGAAGTTTTTGGTAGCTATAAATTACCGGTTGGTTTTTGACAACCTTTTTACTGGCGCTTCACCGCAATTATTTCCATTTAAAGCATATTCAAAATTGTTTTTACATGGAAAAACCTGCGCAATACCTTCAGTAATAAAATTATTAAAATTTTACAGAAAAGCTTATATTTAAGAACTTGCATATTATTTTTGAAAAATTCAATAGCTTGCAATCTGCGTATTAGAAAACATGCCTAAACCACTAAGAAATTACTTTTAAATCTTGATGAAAGATTGAAGCTTTTTTCTTTTTTTTAAGTTTGTATGGTTTTTTTTAAGAATGCATTATATTTTATAAAAAAATTTAATAAAAAAATAAACTGCCAAAAATTGGTGCAGTTTTAATTTTGAACTAGGAACTTAAGCTTTGTTACGTTGATATTTTTTCAGTTCATTTTTTATACTTTTTTTAATTAGTTTCAAGCTTTAACAAACACAGAATTTTGATTGGCCATCTGTCTCGAAAATGAGCGGAATACGTCAATAACCACACCCAACTCATATTTAGTAGTATTTTCGAAAATTGCAATAACTTATTTATTTCGGTATCGACTTTTGCTGAAATTGTTTAAAATTATTTCGATTAATTTTTATCAAAAGAACCAAAATTTTACGTTAAATGGAAAAAATAGATCTAGCTACGGTCGCTATTGATCAAATTTTTCTTTCTTTAAAAAGCCTCATTGATTTTAGCAAACAATATTGTTGAAAGTTTTGGAAATGAGACCATAACCAATAATTTTGTCCCAAGTGCTGATATTTTATAAAATTGTTAAACTACGAATTTTGCGTAATTATCGAATACAAACTATTCAAAAGCAGTATATGAATCAGTTCTTCAACTTGTTTCGTAGCAATCGCATGACTTATTTTAAGCAACCATTGCACGAGGTATGATTTTGATCTAACATAGATATTATTAGAATTGTTTCGAATTTCGGAAATACGATATATGCGATATATATATATACATATATCCAACCACAAAGTTTATTATGGAAACTGCAAATATTTTGAACAATAATGAAATATATTTTCCATACAATTTTTATAACTGAATTCATGTTTCTCGCTTGAGTTGATGCTTTCGAAGTAAATATACGCCAGGCACACAGCTGTATATTTGTATATATATTTAAATACAAAGTTTATTATGGATCCCAGGACATTCAGGCATACTTGGCTATGTATGTAAATGTTGACAAAGCGCCGAAATCCGCCTTTAACTGTTGTCTAGTCATCTACAATCCATTTGAAACTAGGTGTACATCAATTAAAAATATGTTTTCCACGGCATTATAGTCTCATCTAAACATCACACCATCCAACGGCAGCCCAATAACCCTTCTAATTACGGCATCACAGATGTTTCGCTAGTTTAGGACTAGGACTAGGACATAACGTACGTACACATGAACACCATCTTTTAAAATTCTCAGCCCACATGTTAATTCGGCAACGCTACCTACTTAGCCACATTTTACAACATTGTCCAGCTATCGCCTCTATTATTAGTAAAAAAAATACATTCTCTCACCCTCAATACGCTCTCAAATTCTATAAGGGGTCGGAAATATTTGAAGAGAAGTTATAGCTTTCAACACCTTGATGCGTTTCCTGGTCGTTTTTATCCTTCCAAAGTTTGAAAATCAATATTGAAAAATAATTTCATTAATTTATTTTTTTATTATTTATTCATTAATCAAGAACCCGAGAGCCACTCTAATGTACAAAAATGCATTCATATTTGCACACTTGTCTACAGTTCATTTTTTATGTGAATACGTGTTTGTATGTTTTGACCCACTGAATGGCCTTGAAACTCTTATATAAACTGTGTGTGTGTGCGTGTGTGCATATGATCCAAAGCACAGTTGTATTTATGTGGTAACTGTTTCATTTAACAGTGCACAATACTCGTAGTTATACACAGACACTCACACACAAACGCTCAATCACATATACACTCACCTACAAGCGCGCTCGTACACAACTCACTGATGCCAATCCTTAAAACGAACGAACACAAAGTTTTGGGTTATATAACCAGCAGGTGTGATTAATTCGATGTGGCAGCTAACACAACGATATCCACTTGTAACTTAGTGGTGTGTTGATAAACTGTTCGTGGTTGTAATGGATAACAGCGTATCCTTCAACTCTGTCTAATATGCATTCGAAGTGCGTCGTGGCATGAGTAGCACAATAACAAATGTTGCAGGTTAGGCAGCAAAGCGGTGAGTAGCTCCAAAGCAGACTGGCAGGTTTTTTAATTTTTTTTTTGTTGTTTTTGTTGTTTTGCTATCGCTAAGCTTTGTGGTAATGCTCGACTGACAGTTAAGAAGGATATATGTACCTACATGTAGTGTACACGGTGGCGATAGGAACATGGGTCGTTGAGCTTTCGCGCCTCAAAGTAGACTATTCAGTTGAATTTATACGATTTTTTTTTTCTCTGTAAACACAAATCTTCATACAGCAAGTAGCCTTGCGCTCTTAAATCAACTTTTATGCGCCGCACACTGATCGCCTTTTGCACTTTCATTTACTTTTTAAGTTTTCGTTTTTTTTTTTTTTTTTTCTTGTTTGGCCTTCTTCCTGCCAGTTGCGCGAAACTCAAACGCATAATTGCAAGTGAAGGGTTAAGACATCTAACACACTAGCTAATGTATGTATGTATGTATGTATGTATGTATGTATGTTTGAAAAAGGGCACATGGGTTAGCGGCTGTCTGTTCGCATTTGTTACCTTGAAGTTGTGGATTTGCAAAATTTATGATTTGCTGTTTGCCTGCTATTTGTGCTCTTGGCCTTTAACATTTACATACAAACACACTTGTGGCTGGAAAATATGTTTATCGCACAAATACACATACACAAAGTATAAATGTATATAAAAATGCCCTTGTAATATACTTACGAATAAGTATAAATAAAAGTTGCGTTTTGAAGGCCTCGCCAAACGTTGCCTCTGACGTTGTTGCATTTATGTGTTTATTCATTTATTTATTTACGTACAGATATACAAACGTTTTTATTTATATAAGTTCATTCATACAAAAGCTTGTTGAAGGTTATTGCAGGACTTTCACAACTTTTACATGCTCTTGAACTTTCCATGCAAAAATAAAAACAAATTCTAAAATTGCAATTAAAAAAAAAAAATTATATTTAATTTTAAAACAAAAGCAGGCAGTTGCTTTTCTTTCACTTCAACGAGTTTATTGTTGATTTTAATTTGAGTTTCATACACCGCGCTAAACTTCTGTGTATTTAAAATTTTACAGTTACAGAAATTATAAGAGAACTCATAAATTTACACTAAGAATTTTTCGTTTTACAAAATTTGCCACTTTGTTTGTAACAAAAATGTTCAAACTTGGTTAGCCGGCGAATTTTTTTGAATACAATTTTTTTCACATTTTAAGATTTTTCAATTAAAATGTCTAACTTTTTAATTTTGACTTGAACTTTTGTGACGTATTCTATATTAATGCTATGAAATTTATGTTTCAAAAGTCTTTAAACTATCATGTATTTATAGGTTTTTTTTTTTGCTGAGCTTCTTGCATTTTACTTTTTAATATGATGTCAACCTTTGCTCTGGCAAGGACATCAACCAGCCTGGCAGTGGGAGGAGGGTGTTCCCAATTAAGGGGCCGGACATGCCATCATTGTCCTCTATACGCTTGTCGTTGCCATCATCAAAAAAGTGGGATCTCATCCGTGGCTTTGTATTTTTTTCATTGGTATATATTTTTTCGTTGCGGGTTCCAAGCCCTGAGCACAACCATTTCTTGGAACAACTGAAAATTATCACATTTTTATTACGAGCTGCAAAGACCCGGGTGTACCATTAAGCCGAATGTGTCGAAGTGACCTCGCCAGGTTCGCCTTCTAAATTTAGCTCACTTCCAATTGAAATGTTTGGGAGCTAACCAGAGGATACTTGTATGAAATCATACGGAAGTCGTGAACTGCTTGATCGTTTTGGCCACTCACAGGTGATTGGCGGTCAGAAACTTTCCCCACTTTTGCACACGAATCTATCCGCCCAATGAGGCATTTGAAAACCGGGTTTTTTTTTTTCAAGACACGTATACAAGTTCGCTTTCTTCCTTGGACCCGATCATCACAATCAGTTAGTCATGAGAAAAATATTTATGACTTCTTATCGGGAAGTATCCAAGTGGCAACTTAAGCTTCGCAAAGAGGCCAACAGAACTCTCACCGAAGACCAGAGAGGCCTTTGCTAGCTGAGATACCATCTCTACACAAATAGAGACAAGGAGAAGACGAACTGCAAGTTTCGAAGGCTAAAGTAGGAAAGCACTGAGCACATTTTCTGTAAATGTTCAAATATAAATAGTCTTAGCCGTACTTATGTTGGGGAGAAACAAGCATCACCTTGCAGAATCAGCAACAAATTGCTTAATTTCAAAAATAACCCAAGGTTGGAGTGATAAGCAACGCTGTTTGTTTAAGAGAAAATGTTTAATTTGTAATATATAAATTTAAAAAAAGCTAGTATGAAAAAGATATAAATTTTTTTTTATTGTAAGTGGTTGGTCTACTGCTAAAATATAATAAATTGAGGATTTTTTTTTTATTTTCCTACTTTTAATTCCGAGGTATTCCCTAAAATATAAATCCCGGATTTACTACTATTTTCATAAAATTTACGAGCACTTAAATAAAAAAAAAAATTCTGGTTTTCTTGGTAAGCAATGCAAAGTATTTAATATATTTTTTTTTTCGGCGTAAGTTTCGCTTTGGCTTTCATCTACAATCCACAAAACTTATAGAAGCCTCGTAAATATGTGGACAAGCATAGATTGGTGCATGTTTGCAACGATTTGCCGTTTAACGGCTCTTGTAAAACCAAATTTGACTAAAAATTTTCGAATTTCATTGATATGTGCATCATCGTTATATTTTAAACATGGTTACATCGATACATTTTGATTTGTTTTTTAAGAGTAAAACCAAATGTACATACATAGATATGTTTGCATTCTTTTGGAAAAGCTTAACTTATATCACTGTTCTTAAAATTATTTGCTTACATTTAATTAATCTGTGGTGCCAGTTTTAAAAGTGTTAACTAAATTTTAGATATTTTTTTTGCTCAATAAATTTATTTATTTTTATTAATTTGGCGCTCACACTATTTGGCTCTGTATATGCGTCTAATGCCCTAGGAGGTTTGACACTGCCTACCGAGGGGTGACCGCTATTAAAAAAACACTTTTCTATGAATTAGATGTTATTTACTTGTCCTCGCTGATATTCGAAACTCGAACCCAGCGGCATATCGAGTAATAGCACGCGCCGCTGCCCAATCGACCAGGTACGGAATAAATTTATTTATTTAACATTAATTTATATTTTTTTTTTTTCAACAATTTGAATAACTTTCCAGAATTGTAAAAACATTCAAATACACAATTTTTGTAACATCAAATAAAAATGTATACACCGATCTAAATATCCGAATATGCTTTTTAGGTACCACATATAAATACTTATCTTGACATATTTCCATTGCACCATACAAAAAATTACATATGTACATAAAATGCTTTGAATATCAGTGCAGGAGAGCGCCAATAAATAAATTTATTATAGAAGTAAATTCTTAAATTGTGGCATACTGTCATGCGAAAATACATAAATATGAAAATACATAAACAGCCATTCACATATTTATTTGTGAATGTAATTGTGAAAATTTGTGTATTTTTCTTGTTTTGTGCAAGTAACGACAAGAGCAGCTGCTTCAAGGACTTTTATGGCGCAATTTTGTTTTTCTAACGCATTTCTTACTTGCCTTGAACTAAATGTGCAAACAGAAATGTGCCAAAAAAATATGACCTTCATTTATCATAAAAGTAGAATGAAGAATATGACGTTCATATATAAATCAACCGACTGACCAAAATGCTTAACTACTTCATTTTATTTGTGAGTACACACGTGTGTATGTATGTGTGATGTAAGTGTGTATGTAAGTACTTGAATGTGCAGCTTAAATTTTTATAAGCGTAAATCTTTTATCAACCATAATAACAGAGTATTTTTATTTAATCCCTTAATGAGTATTTGCTAGAATAAATGTGTTAAAAAATGTCTGTGTAAAACACAAACTCTTCCAAATAATGCTCTTAACTAGCAGGAGATTTTGGCTAATTAGGTGGATTTTAATTTGCTTTTGCGTATTTCTTAGTCAGCGTAATTTCTCGAAAAAAATATACAGTAAATGAAGGAAATGAAGCGCAAACTCGTTAGATGAGTGGACGATTGTGCTTTTCTCAGTTACATTACAGTAAGCCTTACGCGACAAGGGTGCATCTAAAGATACATAATAATTATGTAAAAGCAACGTTTTTTATTATAAACTTACCAAATATTCTGTTCTCGAAACTTCCGTTCCTTTGCTGTTCTCCATTAGAACGTTCTATGGACTCTAGTTCGTATTTAATACCCCATGAAAACGAGTTTTACTTTAGTTTTTTTTTTTTTTTTTGTTAAAGTCCCAGAAAGTTTTGTTCTCATTTTGTTCTTTTTGAGAATATTCTCGTTAATTTTGTTTTCCTCTCGTTGTTTTTCGGGATGAAGTGAAGTGAGAACGAACCAAGTTCCCTGGACCAAAATAATTTTCAACCAACTTTTTTCTTAGAAATGTAAAAAATATTGGGCAATAATCTGTAAGCTTCACGTAGCTAAAGATACCCGTTGAATTTTGAAGAAACAAAAAGTTGTCGCTTCTGCTTCACTAGAACACATCAGCCAAAATTTGTTTTTATATGGATCAAAAATGCAGCATCTTCGGCAAAAAAAAAAAATTACCAAAACTCAACTGAAAACCTGCACTTTTTCAAACTAAAATTGAGCCGACTACAAAGAAAATTCTAAGAAAAACATTTTATAATTTTTTTTTAAGTTGACTCCAAAATTATAGCTTGAGTAAATAACAATGAACAATATTTTAATTTAAAATATTAGAAATTAAATAAATAAACAGAACTTGTCAATAATTGTATGTCGTATAATTCTGATGAGAAGCTAAGCCGCGAGTCTTCCATATTCAGGTCATATCAAACTTCTAATTTGGCCGTCTGGGGTCACTCGCTGAATAAATCAAAATAAATGTTCTGTACACATAAATATTAGCATATTTTCAGCTTATGTTGGTAATTTATTACTTTTTATTGTAATTTATTGTAATTCAAATAACTGGTTTGATTTTTGTTTTACTGGAACTGATTTCAGATACTGTAAAATATGAATAATATTTACTGAACTGCGTATTTATTAGTTATCTGCAAAAAAGCAGCAATGTTGTGAATGCTTTTAATTTGTTTTTATATGCAAATTATAGAGAGCAGCAAAAAAAATGCAAATATTGTATGAGCTGTGTTAAAAAAGTAAGGTGACTTTTCAAATTTCGCCGGCGAAGTGCATTCGATTATCGACTTTTTGGTTTGTTTTTGCCAGATAAAAAGATTTGCTCAGCTCGGCGAGCGTTTATTATTATAAATTTTTTTTTTATAAAAACAAAGATTTTTTGGCCAAAAAACAACACGACAATCATATCTCAGCCACCATATTCACCGGATTTGACCCCTGCGACTTTCTCATGCTACCAAAATTTAAAAGAGCTACGGAAGGACGGAGATTTGCAAAAAAAAAGTGACCTTTACTTTTGAACACGCCTCGTACAAGCAAAGAATTTTGTGTCAAAAATAAAATGAAGTGCTTTTAGAGCTTGAAATATTGACAGTGGCGTAAGGTGAGTCTGCTCAATGCAATTGGTAAATTGATGAATAAATAAATATTTTTCATAAAAAGGTATAAAGTGTCCTTACTTTTTGAATTTATGAAGCTGTTTGTATTTTTGTATAATAGTATTGCAAACTTATGAATGAAATTCGCGCATATAAATAAATACGTGTGTACATACATATGATATATACACGTATACCACACAGTGGGATTATGAAAACACCCGAAATGATACTGACTTTATTTACTTACTTTATTGATGTTGTGTTCATTTTTCGAACGAATCAAACGGGAATTTTAATTACAACTTTGCGTACTCCCTTTGAGATGAGAGAGTGTTGCGTGTAAAAATAAATGTTTGAGAGCTGATATATACATATTAGGCTGTTCGATTATTCGACTATATTTTAAAACCGGGTTTCGATTTATTCGAAAAATGACAATTTGAAAAAAATGGGTTCTTAATTTTTAAATCAAGAAAAGAACCGTGTAAACCTAAATGCAATTATTTCTATAAGAGAATTCTATTGAAAATAAAATGTAGTTTAATGTCCGAGTTCAGTAAGCCGTCTCAGTCTCTAATGGAGACAAAAGCACAATTTAATACCAGTTGGCATTAATTGGTCTCAAAATACAGCCTCAAGTCTCAAAATAATGTCTCTCAAAAATGACCCTGTGATAAGCAGGTCACAAAAATTAAGATAAAAACAAAGAAAAAATTGTAAAAGCAAAGAAGACAATAATCTTCAACTCATGCATAGTCTCAAATTTTAGATCCTGAGATTATACCAAATTACTGAATTTCACATTGAGCAAACTGAGCGAGCTATACTGACTTATTGTCATAATTTATTCGATATAGGAAAAATCATGATTTCAAAAAAACTGTGTAAAAATTTACGAAAAAACCGAAGAAGACCGGTTTGAAAAAACCGAGTCAATTACCCTGATGCATATATACTTACATATTGTACCTAGAATACATACATACATTTGTGTATGTGTATGTGAACATACGAGAATCAACGGTGATGATATCGAATGTGTAATCAAATATGAAATTTTAATAACTAATGGTAAAGGCAAACATTTTTAATTAAAATTGCTCATTTATGGGTAAATAATAAGAGAAACAAACATACGAGTATATAAACTGTGTTTTGCTCCTCTGTTTTTGTACTGAAATTAAAAAAAAAAATATTTATTTACATATGTAAGTACTTATGCTTGCATCTGTGTAGTTAAATTTTATTTAACATCTCCAACGCTCAATCACTCAACGTGAGCTGAAATTCATAAAACTGTTTCATATGAGGGCGGGGCAAGAGAAAATTTGGAAAAACTATGCGCCTCTTTGTAAGTTCGTATATTTGGAGTGTAGATTTCTGCAAAATAAAAATTAATTATTTTCGGACCGCTACCTTCAAAATGGCAACTTCTTATTATAAATTTGAAAATTAGTTTTGTAATAGATGGATTTTGGTAAATGGTAAGGAAATCTTATTTGCTTTATTGATTTTTTTCATTTTTGTACTTCTATTCAACTCATGTTACTCACAATTGTACAGCTAAATGCAATTTTAATTTTTATTTTGTGCTAAAGTAGAGCCCAGCTCAAAAAAAGTAGTGAAAAAAACATGTGACGGATAAAAAAAAAATATATACTAAATACAATAAGATTATATAAAAGATAAAAAAAATATATTGCAAACGTCCCGGCCTAATGTAGTTAATCATACGAGTATATATTAAGCAGGATAAAAAAACGTGAAACCAAGCAAGTGTTTACATACTCGGCATAAGAATTCACTGATTATGCTAGTGGCGTGTTGCTTCCCCGATTTATAATATTCGAATATGAATTGAAAAAGTGCAAAAATAATATATGAATCACTACAAAAATTAAGCACACTCCTTTTTATTGACATATTCACACAAAAATGTTTTATTTTTTTATTTTAAATACAGATGATTCTCAAACAAAAATCAATTTATTCAACATTTTAAAGATTATACAAGATTTAACAATTTTTTATTTAACGTACAAATTTTTTTTCAAGTCGCTTAAAAATAATGCCGATTTTTAAGATTACTTTTTTGTACTAACAGTTATGTGCACTTTTTATATTTCAAAAAAATGGCAGCAAGTGCAGAAGCAATTTCTATCAAAATAGCACTTTTTAATACTAAAATTGAAATTATAAAAAAATGTATTTAATTTTTATTTTCTTTGACCAACAATAAATTATTTGTGTTTGGAACCGAAAAGATATTTCTTGTCTCCAAAAGCATTATTAAATTTATTTTAATCATATTAACTCAAAGTTCGTTGATGCCACGCCTCGTTCCAATACTTTTGGTTAAGGGAATTTGCTTCATTATTTAGTCTGTATTAGCAATACTTAATTACTAAACAAGGTTAATATCTATTCAGCAACTGAGTCAACAAACAATGTGTAAAAATTCTCAAAATAATTACTATTCAAAAAATTTGCATACGAACAGTCGCCTATAATCCTTTACGCATCACTAACGATTTTCTCATAAATATTTAATTAACACGCAATGAACACAACCGTTTGGAAGTGTGTTTAAATTAGGGGCGGAGCCAGCAGCAATTATTGAGGGGAGGAATATTTTTTCAACATATATCGTGAATAACATACTAAAATATAATGTACAGAGGTAGGCAAAGCACAAAATAAATATCAGTAAAATTCCATTTCTTAATAAGAAACCTACTTCATTAATAAAACAGTACATTTTAAATAATGTAGATTAAGTTTAATATATTTCAATACAGTCAAGAATTATTCTATATATGATATTTTTGCTGATAAGAAAAATTTCATAATACAAGACTATACGGGCCCTCTTTTGCAAATCTGTCAATGACGCGTATGTAACAATGCCAAACAGATCAATCTTTCTTGTAGCATAGTCGTCCTGAGCCATGTTTTCATACGGCGAAGAGTGGAAAAGGAGCTTTTAGAACTCGCGTTTGTCACAGGAAAAGTTCAGAATATGAACAGATAAGTGTGAATAATCGGGTGTACGTCTACATCGAATTGCTCCAATGTTTCTAATGCTAGAGGTCGGCAACTTATTTGTTTTCAACTTTTGCTGGTGCTGCCAATGACTTTGCCAGTGTTTGAATTCGCCTTTGAGCATTAAACGTTGACCGATGTTGTCATCATTCAGAAGACCACTGAATTTTGTAATCAAACTGTTGATTAAGTAGATTTTACATTTCATTTGTCTTCAGGGTATAGACTTTTCCCGGAGCCATTGCATTTTTATTTTATGAATTTTGTGCATGTACTTCTAAAATGCTTTTGTTTCCAACTAAGTTCTTAATGTTTGTTAAATGCCGAGTTAGGAGTACTCCTAAAGAAAAGTTTTGACGAAAACCTCCTACATCTCGGGCCGTGAGATATGGACAATATTTACAGAAAAGGCCATTTTTCGCACTCGATACTGCAAGCCATTCTTTGTAAGACGCCAAGTGTTTATAGGAGACATAATTTTTTATTTTCTTACCAGAAACCATCCTCTTTGAAAATGGAAAACTATAATTTTCTGGAGGAATCCAAGGATTTTCAAGCAGGCATTTCTTCGTGTGATCATCGACGTGTAATCATCATCTACACAGTTTTCCCATATCTGAGGAAACTTTGCGGATTAACTGTGGGGAATGTTCTAACTGATATGTTCATGCTTCTAGATGAAGGAATACGCAAATAACATAGTACTTCATAAAATACGAATACTTCGAGCTTAGCATATAGCTAAAATTTTAAACTCAAGTGAAATTTGACATACTTTCTTCATGAATTAAAGTTTCCAAAAGCATCCATTCATTAAATATTATTGCAATGATATTTCACGATATTCAGGGAAATTGGAATATTTTCAAATTTAAAATATATCACTCAACATGTTTTACAGTTAAAAATTATGAAAATACATGCTACACAGCTCCTGGGGAAGGGGTAATTTCCCATATTCACACCTATGTACATAAGTATGTTATATACAAAAAACTCAAATGCTCTTTTTTGGTAAGTGTAGCACGGTTGGCTCAGCAACGCGAGGTTCCTTCACTCAATCCTGAGCATGATAAAAAAAGTATGATGAAGAAATGTGGTTATCTACGCAATAGCAGCTATAACTTCTACAAATAAATGTATTCAATGAGCTAAATAAAATGTCAATGATATTTCTTGACAAGGCCAATTAAACTATAACAAAGTGTTTTAAGTTGTCAGGCCCATTTTAAAATATCAATGAAAAAATTATGCAACATAACTTCACAAAAAATATTCAGACGTTGTTCGAGTAGTTCTCATTTTCAATGCGTATTTAATTTAATGTCAATGTAAACTTGCGCCTTTTGAAATAAAAATAGGTGCCAACCTAAGCTATACAAAAGCACTTTTTAGTTGAAATATAATTTATTTTATTCGATTAATTCCTTGATAATTAATTGATAAATAAAATGTATCTCTCCTTCGCCGCCTGTGCGTTGATACTTAATCCAGTGTAACATATTTCTCTGATACTTTTTTAATATTACATCCATGATGGTCTATGTTTTACAAAAACAAATCAAATGACGACCCTGCAAACAATTAATTTTGTGAAATAATGAATAATTTAAAATAAACTAAATTCTTTTAAATTGAAGAGAAGGCAAAACTACTGAAAAAATTGCACTCTCAACTAAATTTTTTAGCTTTGAAATAAAAAATTTTTTAAAAGTTTATAAAAATTTTAGTCGATTTGAAAGTTTTAAGTACAGCTTCATTAAAAATGTTAACATATACTATTATATACATACTATTAAGTAAAACAGCGATTGAAAAGTGTAATCGTAGATAAATTCTCAATATTGGATTCTCTTCGATTTCTAATTAATTTTTGAAAAAATAAAATATAATAAAATTAAATATTTCAAACGACAATTTGCTATAAAAAAATTTTTTATGTCCTTACTAAATACCTTTTCTATTTTATATTTTCAATAAAATTAGCTACAAAACGAGTTGTTTCAGAACTACTTTTTGGTGTTTTTTTTGTAATTTCACAAAATCTATAAAATTGATTTATTACCAGGGTAAAAACTGCAATTTTTCCTGAAAAACAAAAAATTTCGGAAAAAACAGGTCAGAAAAGACTTGTCAAAATATAAGGAGAGCTTTTGGCTAATTCAATTTAAAAACAATTAAAACCTTTGTTTTTTTTTTTATTGAGCTCGAGGCTAATTATATGGAAGATTTTGTTACAACAACAGTTTTAATGGTTGAAGTTATAGCCGATATTTCGAAGATCACCATTGCTGAAATTGTAAAAAAAAAAATAGCAAATGCTCAATTTTGCAACATAGTGTACCTAAGTTCGTACGAATTAAATAAAACTCTTACACTGTCGGAAATTAAAGTACTTTTAAAGTAATTAAAAAGTATTTTTTTCCCAAACGGTTTAAATCCTTCCTTTTTTCTGGTAATCAACTTAGGGACAAGTCAATTATCCGACTCTGTATTTGATTTCAACCACTGTCAAATATATTTGCAAGCAAAAACATCAAAAAGAATTTTTTTCAACTGCAATAAAATGTGTTTATTTCCGGCTGCAATGAAATGTGTTTATTTCGCACGCTGCATATGCTTCAAAGTAGTTGATTTCGAGCTACTTTAAAATTAAATTTTTCGGACTGTCTGCTTTTTTTTTAACACAAACGTTTTAAACTTAATACCTCACAATAAAAAGTTTGAGGCCTTGAAGCCAATGCCACGAGTCTTGCATTTATATTCAAAATATTTTATTGTATAAATTTTTAATATAAAAGCATTAATAATATTTACATACAAACTGAAAATACTCACGGTTGTGTAAGTTTTCGATGCATTTATGTGAAATAATTAGTTAAAGAACCCATTGACAAGTGAACAATATTATGCTAAAAGCAAAGTCACTTAATATCGCTTCAATTAACACAATAAATGAAATTAAACTTCGTTATTTCTACGTATGTCTGTGTGTGTGTGTGCAAATATATTTAGTTGCAGCTTTATGAACACGAACAAAAGAAAATCAGATACTATTGAAACTACTTAGTATACAATATTTAAACACATGAGTTCGTACTATGCTTTTATTACGTCAGCCAACTGTGCATTTAAGTGAATGTGTGCAACTAACTGTTAAATAGTAATTATACAAATTAACTGCCTGCACACACACATCCATACATACATACGTACTCGAAGCTTTATGCACAAATACATGCAAACGTATAGACAATGCCCACACAAAGTAGATAGTATTTAGCTTTGAGGCTGTGCAGAGTTCTTTTTCACTTCCTTTGTAAAATTGTAGCTTATGGTACTACTGTTAGAATTGTGCGACGCCTCCTGTAATTGCCAGTGGATTTGCAGGGGTGTGCGAGGGTGTGCCAAGGAGATAAAATTGGCCGAAGACAATGTCAATACATTAACATACTTAATTAATGAAATTATCTTGTGCGTTAAATCAATTTCAAATCCACGCCTTGAATGCCCACAACAAACCAAACCACCCAAATACTAAAATCGATGTTGGTGAATAGCAAACAAATGTGATAATTGCGTGCGCTGTCAGCTGTCAAATGATATCAATGGTTGAATTTTCGATTGACACTAATTTTATTGCAGCGTAGATGAGAATAGAACGTAGCTATGGAATACAGATTTCAACACAAGTGATGGGCATTTTTACTGATGTGCAGATAGATTCATAAAATATTCAATTCAATGTACTCGTATACTCATAGCAGAGATTACAACGGGTATTTGTAAAAATGTTTATACGTAATCATCGCACTAAACATATGCCTTTGCGCTCAAGCGATTGAACTTGTTCAAACACTAATAATTGACGTTGCTTTTAATTCAATCAAACCATTGTGGTTCGTATTTAATCGGTGATTAAATCAACGATCGCTATAAATCACTCAAGTCGGGTATTTAAACGTTCAACTCATTTATATTTTAATCCTAGCTTAGAACGGGCAGGGGAAGACCGTTTTTTATTTTTTTGAATGACCCGAATGACATGATCCTAAGCATCGATAAAACATTACTTTCAGCTGCAGCATTCTGCGATTTTTTTAAGCGTACACTTTTTAATGCACATTCAAAGTGTTTCTGAGGTTAGGTGTGCATGGAATTAATTCGTTGAAATAAAATAATCGCGCAAATTTTTGAGTTTTCCCTCATAATGTTATTTAAAAACATAGTAATTTATAAATGAGTGTGATTTTTGTTTTATTTTCAAGTCTTTTTTTAAGTGAGATTTGTATGGGAGTAATATTTTGACATAACAATCTTTCAAAAATTCAGGCTAACTTTCATAATCAATTATATTTGTATATGGGTACTTATTATATGAAAAGCTTAAAGCGATTTTAAGGTAGCGTTTAAATGGTAGATTTGACTTGTGTCCATTCACGTTATATACGAAAACTTGAAGCCATACGACAGCTCATTTGTTTTATTTTTTCTCAATCGATTATTTTTTATATGGAAGAAATTTCGAAAGAGCACTGGTTAAAATTTTTTTCAAAATACATATATTATAGGCGCTTGAACTGCCTAAATAATTTAATAAATAATTAATGTTTGTTTATTTTTCTGTTGGCCTAGTAAATGTTAATACTTTACAATTTTATTGAGCTCAAGGCCAGTTTATGGAAGATTTTTGTGAAAAAACAACAACAGTTTTTTAATGGTAGAAATTATAGTACTATATCGGAAAATAATAAATAATAATTAATAAATAATAGATAATAAAAAATAAATTTTTGTTAGAGAATAAACGAGATTTTAAAGGATTTTTTATATAAAAAGAAGAAAATGTTTTTCCCGATTTGCGGTTAATATAGAAAAGTTTTAAATACTTTTCAATACATCTAATTAAAAAAGGAGAAAGGCCACATCTAACTTGCATTTAATTATAATAAAATTTAAAGAGCTATAAAACTGTATACACAGAAAAGTTCTAAAAAATTTTTAAAATTAAAGTCTTCTCGAAACCTTGCTAATTTTTTTATTTATTCTCAAGTTCCAAAATTAGGTTGGTGTTAGGAATGTGCGCTTAATCGGTTAAAAAAAACGGAGTTATTATTTCAAAATTCAAGAAAAAATTGAATTAATTTAGTAATTTTGTTAATTTCCTTCAAATTTTCATTCACAGCATGTGAAATTAGTTACCTAACATAGATGTGAGATAATAGAAATATAAAAAAAAATATTTAAATGTCACTAAAATCAGGTTGTGATTATTTCGTGTTTATGATAAATAAAATTAATATGATTCTAATTGAAAAAATTAGAAAGCTTTTTGGAAGGAGTTTCCGTCATCCCTTGTCAAATTTTATTTCATATTCGGTGTTTTTTTCGTGGCGCCACACATAAACCGGTTTGTCACCAAGCTAAATTTGACAAGTGATGGCAACAAACTCGTTCCAAAGAATATCTATATCTTCTCTGTCGAAAGCAGTAGCATGAGAGCAAAAGAAGGAAATTAAAGGCGTAATTAATGGTTTTTGTTATTCCAAAATAATTATTTTTAATAATTTATTTCAATTAAATGTTTAGCTAAGTTTCGATTAGCCAGGTTGTTCGATTAACTACTTCATCGCATATACCTAGTTCTTATGTTTTTGTTTAGATAATGAAACTTTTTATTATTACATAGAAATACTAGAAATTATATAAAATGGAATCAATTCTCAATGCGCGCTGTTTTTATAACTTTCTCACGTACATTTGTTTTGAGTAATTCCAAAAGCGCTTTCCTACTTTTTCGCATAAAACTTTAAATCATCCCACGAATCAATGCAAAATTTACATTGAAAGAACGCATAGCCAAATATTTTGTAAATACCGAAGAATAAATATTTTATAAATGCTTAAGCACATAAAGAATCATTGTGATTAAATCAATATCTGTTTGGTTGCAATAATACCTAATAAACTATTTATTGTTGAGTATCGACTGAACAGCTACTCTCTGGTGAGCCTTTGAAATAGTTGCCCAATTTTAGCTCTCATTTGCGGTATTGTGCATTAAATTTCTATGTATATGAATGCAAAAATGAGAAAGCTTTCGTTTAAACACAAACATATGCTTTCACCAAAAGCACTACGGGGGAGCGGTGGTGGTACGACACAAACTTGCCGCCTGTTGTTACCTCAAGGCGGACGAACGAGTAGTCGAATATGTCCAGAATGTATGTAACAAAAGAACCAAATGGAAACTGTTGCAGTGCGATATTCATTTCAATCAACTTTACAAAAGCAACAATGCAGAAGTATTGTAACTAGAGTGTATGCGTGTGTGTGTGCATAGTAACTATTAACCTCTACTACGAATTCACATAAGTTTGTACTATTATCGATCACATAGAGGGAGGGAGTGTGCGCTGGTTTAACGAGGTGGCCAGTAAATCGATGCAATTTTATTGACTGCGTACGTGCGTTTTCGTCCAAAGACTAGCTAGCTAGTTGTCTGCTTTTCAAATGAGACTAAGTAAATCCCTAAAGTGCTATGAACTGCCAATCGGATTAAACCATAATCTTTCGAAAATATATATTCGTTTGTATGTATGTGGCGTGGAAGTGCTCTGAAAATAAAGCAGACAAAGAAAACATTTAACTTCACTTAAATAGCTGTTTGATTTTAGGGTGGAGAAGTGGGTGCTGCATAGCATAGAACTGGCTTAAAGTGCAGCGAAGTACTTTCAACTCTTAATTTTTTGCATTGTGTCGCTAGTTAGATAGAAATGTGCATATGTATATAGGCATGTACATACCATACAATATACTTTATCTGAATACTATGCGTCACTTTCTATTCCCATTATATATCAAACTGTTACCGATTCTTGCACATTAAATTCAAAACCTGGCTAGATTACTTGATTGCCAATACAAAATGAATGCTGGTTGATCACACAAATTTTAATTGGATTAGTTTTGAGTGAGTAGCAGTCAAACTGATGATTGATTTAAACATACGTACTTCAATTGTAAAGTGAGTAAAGTGATGTCAGTCAAACGCAATTTACTTTGAATTAAGCAATTCTAACCAGAATGGAAAGATCGTTCACCAATGAGTTTACCATGATACGAACTATTGTACTTAGATTTAAAGGAAATCTGAGTTATTAATATATTTTATGGGGATATAATATGATTTATCAAGAACCAGTTCTCAAACAGTGATTAAAAATAACTTTACTGTATTTGTATTTGCTGCTGTACCAAATTTGAACTCGCATATTTGTGCTTGAAGAATAAATTACTTTTAATGTTTTTTTTTTGTTGTTGCTGATTTTTCGACAGGGTAGGAATCGATTTGCAGTCGTCCCTTGTATTTTGGTTTACGTTTATTTATTTGTTTTTTTTTTTTTTTGATTAAAAAACCAATAAATATATACATGAATTACAACAAAGTGTTTTTTTTTGTTATACTCGTATTAATATTATTTTGAATACTACTATAATTGGACGATTACAGACGTGTTAAATTTTTTTTTTTTTCAAATTAAAAATTAAGAATGAAAACTTCCCGAAATTCGGCATGCCGAGATTGTACCGGGATTTTGTTTCATTACTCCAAAGTCCCGGAATCAATAAAATGCTAAAAATGTACATCCCTAGTAAGTCCATACATACAGTACTCGTATTTCATCCCAGCTGCATTCAACTCACATAAAAGTACTTGACATATGTACAAGTATGTATATTTAACAAAAGTAGCTATGATTTTAGTTTTCGTGTTTATTTAGTGAAGCGTTTAATTCGTTTTTCATTCCCTGTCCAAATGAGATTTCTCGTATTGGTCACACAAACTCTTTCGCTACACTTTAGTGTGATTGGACAGAGTTGTATAAAAACTAGAGTCTATGTAGTTACAAACTGCTATCCTCTCACCACAAATATTAACAGCCGAGCCAGCGCTTACAGATGCCGAGCACGCAACTATGGTGGTTTTACTGCCCCGCCCTAACGACTTCATTGCTGAAATTCTAACAAAATGGTACAAATGGCAAACTACAACCGACAAGCTGCCAACTCAACAAATGTGGGTGACTATTTGCTATGTACGTGTGTGTTTATATATGTATGTATGTACACAGTGGACAATGTTTGCAATTGGAATCTCTTGTTGTGTCTCTACGTGCGAAAATAGGCCTCCAAATCGCTGACATTAGAATGAAAATTTATGTGCGCCGCAGCTTTTGAGTAGATAAATGGTTGCCGCTAGCCAACCATATGTAGTAGATTCGATACATGCAACTAACAATAGATATGTATGTAAGTATGTGTATACTTAAGTATATAGCAAATGTTACTGGAACAGCAGCAAATTTGTCACGTCAACATATCGATTGCAGTAAAGCAGACGCTACAAAAGCACAAATGTTACTTACAAATCGGTTGCATACTCGTACTATCACATTCTTAACTGGTTACATTTAAGACTACACACATATGTACGTATGTATGTGACTTTTATAATGTTCCGTTAGTGCAAAAATGTAGTTGGATACAAGGTTTCTGTTTGTAATGCGTTTCAAAAGTTTTCGCCAGTTCGAGAGTATCATTTAAGCAGATTGTTCAGCAGCTCTTCCAACGCCATTACGAACAGTTAGCCAAAAAAAAATCTATTTGCCAATTGTCTGCTAAATTGACAGCTTGAAATCGTTAAAGCAAACGTCGATACAACACTCTTTTCTAATTTCTGCAACAAATTCAGATGAACTTTGGAAGGACGTGTGGTATGAGTAACTTTTCTTAACCTCAAATTTTCAGCCCTAAGATTTCTGATTTTTCCGAATCGGTACCACTTTAAAACTTCTGAAAAAAATGTTTGATAAATTACTAATAATGTAACTTTTTATAATTTAAATACTAAGAACGCCGAAATCAAAGAAATTCGAAACCGAAAAGTATACTCGAATAGCCTCAAATAGAGTATTTTTCCTTTGAATAAACAAAAGACACACCAACGCTCCCTGGTCGTAACAGTTAAAAATATTGAATAAAAAAATTTCCTTATAAATTATCAGTTGAAATCTAAAATCTATATTTAAAGAAAATCCACGAGCAATTTTCACAGGATATATATAAAGCAAACGTGAAACAGTATAAAAAGTAGTATAAAAGAAAGAAATATTCTTGGCTTTGATTATATTTTTTTGTAATCGAAAAAATCCTACTTGTGCAATATGGTGCTGTGTTGTTACATTCGATGCTATTTCATCTACCACCTTTTGTCTCCTCTGGAGTCCCGCAAGTGAGAAGCTCGAGACCACTCTTATTTGTTTGTTTTATCTATGATACCAGTTTTTGCTTTTTTTCATTTGCTAAGTTTTTACTTGATGACTGAAAAATCTTCTCAGCGATATGTATGATATAAAAAAATACGCCGTTTCGTGCAAAAAAAAACAAATTTGTATAAAAATTCATTACTTTAAAAAAAAAAGCTTCGGCTACTTGGCAGTTGGCCAGATTAAAGTTTTAACTGCTAACTTTCTAGGGAAAATTTTTGAAAAAATAAAAAAAATAACCATTTTGAAAAAATAAATTTTTAAAATTTTTTTTTAATTTTTGATAAAATTTTTTTTAATTTTAATGTATTTTCTGACGCCTGTATTTAAAAGAATAGATAATTACAAACATTTGAAAAAAAATTACTTAAAACGATTGATATGCATGTTTTAAAGATAAAGTTCGTGAAACGAACAAGAAAACTGGATTTTTACAAAAAAATTAAATTGCGAAAAATTCACAAAAAAAATGTATTTGGGCAAAAAAAAAAATATGTGTCCTTAAATTGACCCAAAAACAATATAATAAAGTTTCGTTAAAATTTCAAATTATGACCCGAAAAGCCGGACGTTTTGAAATAGAAAGGGCCAATAATGTTCATTTTAATTTTCCCTATCTAAGGTTGCTTTTTTGAATATTTTTATTTCTGTCTATTGTTTAATTCTGAAATATATGCTTTAACAGCTTTAACTAAGCTACATTTTATGTCAACACGACTTAGATTTTACAGTTTCGTACTTACCGTAACCAACTATTCAACAATATCAAAGATCATTTTTATGTATAAAAAAATATTATTCGGTTAGTTTTGTTTTTGAGTAACTCGATAGTTAAATAAACCAGTTGAGTGGTATTTGTAATCATCTCTGATAACTCAACGAATGTCTTCTTCAAAGGCTATCCAATATTTAAGCTTAACTATTTCCGTCACTTCATAAGAGCAAAATAGTCCGTTGATTTTTCGGGGATTATATAAATTATCAACCAATTATTTATCTTAAAAATTCTTTAAGATCAGTTCCTATCCATTAAAAAAAAATTAACGTAACAAACTCATGTCTTCTAAAATTAACTTTTCTTTAAAATTGTAAAACATATCAAGAACTTAGTTCGAACAATAAAATGACAAAGGATTCCTTGTAGAAAAATCGAATAAAAAGAAGAGCACCAACTACAACTTAAGCCGCAACTTGTTTCAAATTTCCGTAGCAAAGAGAAACAGCAAACGCAGCAAAACATGTATCATGGAAAATCGCTCACCTTATTTGGCGAGCAGTTGCAAGCACAAAAAAAAACAACAGAAAAACGCTCCAAAGTGATAGTGAATGTGAACGGAAGAGAAGCCATATCGGCAGCCAAAGCAAACCACTCAAACCTAGTCGGCTATCGGAAACCGAACTAAAACCAAAAACTGCAAATTCTATAATCGAGTATGTTGGACAAACGCAAACACCAAATGGAGTAGCACTACAGACTGCCGAAATGCATATTTATATAACATGCATACTCGTTTGTACATACATACATACATTTGTGGTCGTAGAATTGTGGCACATATCTTTTTTTTTGCCCATTACTCGAATTTTACTGGCTGCTTTTTAACTGGTTGGCATGTCGGCATGGCTGGGCAGTGCAACTGATTTTGTAATTTTTTGTTAGCAGCGCACTTGTGGCACGCATTAGTGGCGGCACTGCAAATCCCTGACCCCATTCATGCCGCTACTAGCGCCACCCCATTCACTCACGCGACTCCTATTCACATTTAGCATATGTATGTATTTGTGTGTGTGTGTGTGTGTGTGTGCACTACTCCAGTTGTATGTGTGCGCTGCATATATTTCACCACAATGGGCACGCAATAAGCCCAGTATAATTTACACTGTGCTGGTTATCACACCAAGCGACCAGCCTGCCAGCCTCCTCACCCCTTCTCACCCCTCCCAGCGCCCGCAGCACAGCACTCCACTCTATTGCGCTTTGCACTTGAACGTCCTTTTCTTATTTTTTTTTTGTTTTTTTTTTTGTTTGCTTGTAACGCTCTCGTGCTATTGTAGAGCGCAAATTTATTCCGTTCCATTTCATCGCCTTTCGTAAACTCCGCTGACTTTTGCCTGTCTATTTTTAGTAAGTCGCTTGTCCGCTGCAGTGCTGTGCGCTTCTTCTTTTGTCACTGATGGACGGACGGACGAACGGTTGTTGTTGCTGTTGGTTGCTGTGCCTGTGAATGTTGCAACGGCTGCTGCTATTGCATTTGCCACATGACCGACATTTGGAAGCTTCGTTGCGCAACAAACTTCAGGCGCATCGTTTGGCGTGACTGTGCTATGGGTGCAGAATAGCGACAGCAGCAGCAAATTCTAGCCAAAAGTGTACCAAAAGTGTGCAAAAACAAACAACGAACTGTGGAAATTGTCCTTAAATCTCTTGACCGAGTTCCGTTTTTGTTGGCGCACAGTAAGGCGAAGGCATAATTTTATAAGTTAGAAATTAATAAGAGTTTATCAGAGTTGCACACCAATTCGTAGTCACACAGAAATAAAAGTTCAAACACGCAGTGTTTATATGTAGTTCAAAATATTTTATTTAAAGTCAAAATAATAATAATTTCTGTTTAAGTCAGCTATTTCTTTAACTTTTGTTGTAGGTGTAAATATTTTTACAAACTGAATTTGAAAAGCATACAATTTGTCTACGACTACGAATCGTGCCTACATACGTAATGGCAGAGACTCGTACTAATAAAGATATTATTTTTTTGAGGGGAAGATATTTTTTTTTGGTGGAAAATGTTTCATAATTAAAGCTGTCTTTAAGAAGTAAATCAATAAAATTCATTATTATCTCTTTAGTTTCAGCAAATACTCTTAGGAAACTTCCTTATTTTGTACTTAGTTTGTATGTAGCTGTCAAATTTTATTAAAATCGAAATAAACCGTTTTTTTGCAAAATATATCTCAGCCTGTATTTAGAATAGAAAATGTTAGTAAGTTCACCATTTTTCAAATTCAAAAAACATATTTAAGCTATTTAGATAGCTTTAAGTTATTTATGAAGTGGTTCTGAAGAAGTCTTGAACTGATACCGACAAAAAGAATGAAATACTAAAATTTTTTTCTATTATTATTAATATTTTTTATTTATTTATTTCAGTCTACCGATGCATCTTACAGACTATATAAAGGATATATAAAGAATAATCAATTAAATATGGCAAACAATTGTTGCTTAAAGTTGTACTATAAATTAAGACTAAAATCTTGGTTAGTATAATTGTTGCAGGACCGAATGCATCTTACCATTGCACTATAGGCCAGCGGACCTCTTTTTTTGGTAAAAATCAATTTTTTTTGCATCGTTCAAAAAAGGAAATTAATACATATAATTAATACCACTATACTTATCTTAAAAAAAAAACAAATTTGTATATGTACAGTTGGCAATCCTATTCATTTACCGTACGTTCAAAGATGCCATTTCAATCATATGGTTTTTCGTGATTCGTATGAAGAATAATAACTCAAAACGCAAGAGTTCCTAATAGTTAAGGGGGAACAATTTCTTTTTTTTTTCTAAAAGGTATCTTATATAAAACGGAACAGCTGGCATATGTTTAATTATTGTTGTGAGTGAGTTTTAATTACGTGTAAGTTTGTGCTTTTGTTGTGTAAATTTATCAATCGTGTTTGTGTTCTGTGGATGTAAGCATTACTTCATTTTGGTTCATTTTGTATAAACAATATATCAGATTAAAGGTGATAATGTGTACTTTCATGTGGTAATTAAATTTTTTGTGAACATTTGCAAATGAAGGAAATAATGTAATAATAAAATAAATGTAATACTTTAATGAAATCCGGTTGTGTTTGCTCGAAATGCACTCACAAATAAACGTAAATATTTATAAACACAACCTTTTTACTTTATACTCTCCATTTTTGCATACAATAAATACATTTTTATAAACTATTGAAACGTTTGCATATTACAGAATTTTTAAAATTTTATATATACGAGGAGTAGGAGTGGCAATACTCCGACTACCCTCATTTTTACAAAAGTCTGGGCTTTTTGTTAAGTAATGTTAAAGTACCGTGAATTAATGCCTAACGGTAGGTCAGCGGAGTGTGGAGATTCGAATAGAACTAGCATGGTTTCAATGGGTAAATTGAAACTACTGCGATAACACAAAGTCCAAAAAAATACAAAGAATTTAGATAAAAAACAAAATATATTAAATAGATAGTAATAACAAATTAAAAAAATTTAAATTAAAGAGCTCTGCGTCGAGGCACATCAAACAGCTAGCAGCAATAGATATAAATTAATTTTTTTTATATATTTTTATTTTTATTTGAATAATCAAATTTTTTATTTCGTTAGAAAATAATGCTTTCAGCACAATTAAAGATATATGATAAAATATTTTGAAAACATTATTTGTTTTTCACCATTTCCCGCCCACATAAATTCAAGTTTCTACAAAAATTTAGCCGCCTTGCTAAAATTAAAAAATTTCATGAAAGCGTTCGATAAAGTAGAAATACGTTTTGAATAGAGAACTTTGCAGATATATCGAAAATTTTACTTATATTTAACTCGTTCAGGTATGTTATTGGGTAAGTTGACAACTCTCTGAAGCAGAGGAAAAGATTTATTTTTGTCATCATGGAAAAAAATGTCTTTTTACATTGTGTTTTAATAAAATGTTCGTTATTTTTCAGTACAAGAGGCATGCCACAATATTTCAATTGGTCAAAAAGTACTTACGCCGATACACCTAACACATTTTCGATGTTGCACAACTTTGGGAAAGAAATTTGTTTTTTCATTTCCGGGATTTCTCATATCTTATTCAATTTTTCTACAACATGCTCTATTTATATGACAATCTAAAAAAAAAGACTTAATATTTTTATTAAAATAACATGGAATGCAACATAAGCAAAAAATTAATTTGTTTTGCTCTAAAAGTGGTTGGATCCTTCTTCTTCTTGGAAAGTACATTTGATACAACATTTAAAAAAGACCCGACAAAATCTCTACAGTAAGGCAATGTGGTGATCTCAGAAATAGTAGCTCCAACTTCTTGCATTAAACTGTGGTTATTGTTTGCAAATAAAAATATTTTATTAATAAAAACTGGCCTGTGTTTAATAACAGGTATGGAGAATTTTCATGAGAACGCCAAAATTTAATAAAAACGGTTATAAGTTTTATTTTAATTCAAATACAAAAATCATAATTCCCAGCAGATGAAATGAAAGTTCGCTGAAGAAATTTGTTTTTCAAGCAATAAAAAAACGCGATTGCGTAAGTTTTGACTTGATGTAATAGTTGCAAAGAGCGAAATGAAAAAAATCAGTCACCTTATAATTTTCTGCTGCCATACATCACTGTGGCACACTGCGCTCTCCTTTAGCCTGAAATAGGTCATGCCGCATCACTGCAGCAGCATCATCCTCAGCCTGCTCGAACCAATAGTCGATTGCAACCCTATAATCCTATAATCATGCCACTACTTAAAAATCCCCACTACGACTCACCGTTATTTACTCACTTCGTCAGTTGCTTGCTTCCGCTGCTGTTGTTTATCGTGCAAACTGGCGCTGATAATGTTGTTGCTTACGCTCGACGTGAATGCAGGCAGGCAACGTTGCCGGAAATGTGCAGATAATTCCACTAATGAAAGTGCCAGCGTTTTCATTTTCATCGTCATAATTACTCAGAACATCTGAGCACATTTTTTCCCTGTTTTTTTTTTTTTGCGGGCTTACTTTAACTTTCGCTCTCATCAACTTTCTTTCGCGTGCAAATGTACTCGTACACTCTTCACGCTGCGCATTGTCAGCACATTCGAAATGTTTGCCTTTTTTATTTAAACTTGGCAACTAGTACAATTGGCCCGCGAACAAAGTGTGTCACAGCAGTTTTGCGACAAGGCGAGGAAGGCTTTTGGATTTATTTACTCCCCTCTGCAACTTCAGTCTGCTTTCGGTTATTTTACTTGTGTATTTTGTGGCTTTGTTTTTTTGGCCGTTAATAGCAGACTTTGCGGTTTAGCTGCTGCACATGCACAGTGAGGGGCAAAGTAGCCGCCATGGCGTATGAGTATTATGTTACGAAAAGCTTCTCAAATACTCTTGCACATATAATCATACAAGCAAAGTGGTATTAAAACAATGCAGAGCGTGAAAATAAATAATCCTGCTGAGCAAACGGTCATACATATTTTTAGTGTACTTTTACTTTATTCAATGACGTTTTTACACAATTTTAACGGGGAAGTTGGTCACACAGCTCTATCATGATTGTTATGACATATAACATTACAATCATCATAATTACGAAATGAAGTTCAGTACTTGTCAAAATAGTTAATATGTATTACTCTTAAATAATTTTTTTCTTCTAGTATTAAGTTAAATTAAAACGAGAAATGCAGAAAGATAAATGTGTTAAGCTGTGAATTCAGTGCATTCCTTTCTTTGAATGATATCTATAGTTGCTTTCATTCAGATACAATACAGATTTACTCACTAAACAAGTTACACATAATTTAAATTTATGTCCGTCAAGTTAGCATGGTAACCCCAGCAAAAAATAAATTAATTAAGTGGGGAATTTGCAGCTAATTTGTTGCTAATTTGTTGCCGTATTTTCAATTTTTTTGCTTTAGCCGTTTCTGAAAAAATCCAAATTATGCTAACTTGACGTCAGGTTAGCAAAAAAATTCCAAAAAATGTTCGAAAAGAAAACAATTTATTGGGGAATTTGCAGCTAATTTGTTGCTAATTTATTGCCATTTTTTAAATTTTTTTGCTTTAGCCGTTTTTAAAAAAATCCAATTATGCTAACTTTAAGTCAAGCTGGCAAAAAAAATTCCAAAAAATGTTCGAAAAAGAAAACAATTTATTGGGGAATTTGCAGCTAATTTGTGGCTAATTTATTGCCATTTTTTAAATTTTTTTGCTTTAGCCGTTAGTTTGTTTTTTTACACAAAGGAATAAATTGATGCTTTTATTCTACCAAGTTTAATCTTGGCGTATGTTTTAAATATAAACAAAATTTGAATTTTTTGTAGAAACGCCTTAAGAAAAAAATTAAAAAATGGCAATAAATTAGCTGCTAATTCCCCAATAAATTGTTTCCTTTTTCGAACATTTTTTGGAATTTTTTTTGCCAGCTTGACTTAAAGTTAGCATAATTGGATTTTTTCAAAAACGGCTAAAGCAAAAAAAATTTTAAAATGGCAATAAATTAGCAACAAATTAGCTGCAAATTCCCCAATAAATTGTTTTCTTTTCGAACATTTTTTGGAATTTTTTTGCTAACCTGACGTCAAGTTAGCATAATTTGGATTTTTTCAGAAACGGCTAAAGCAAAAAAAAATACCCCACTTAATTAATTTATTTTTGCTGGGGTTACCATGCTAACTTGACGGACATTTTAAATTTTGTAATCATATGTCACGATTTTTAACATCTCTTATTCCCAGATAATATCAAATTGTAGTTTAGGATCCACGTTTAAACACTAAATTTAAGAACACGCAAATTAATTATAATAAATTTTTGGTAGATGATAATTTCGTTTATAATTTAAAATACACAGTTTTTAAAAATTCGGGATCGTTTCGGGACTATTTCGGGATCAGTTCGGGACTAGTTCGGGACTATTTCCGAAACAAGGCATGCACATTATACAAATATTACCGTTATCATTTGTTTGTGTGTTGATTATTTTCCATCTTAATTTATAAATTTTTACTAGTATTTGGTCTGATCGCGTGTTATCGGGTACTTTTATTGAATATTTAAACACATATGGGCAGTTTTTTCTTTAGTGCTTTATTTAAATAACAGAGGAGTGCACCGCGTTATTTCGCGCACTATTGTATGTTGTATCGACGCATAACTGAGAAGAAGAAGAAAAAACAAGACAAAATAAAATTGTTACCATTAAAATTCCTAAGACAAGCGACACGCTTGGGTTTGCTCTAAATTAAATGGTTCTTTAATAGTTCACATGTGCATTATTTTATTTAAAATCTCCTACTTGGTCATTTATATGTAATTCCAATCTTCTATAGATCTGCTTCAATTGTTTACCAAGCCGCTTTTGCACAAATAAAAAAAAAAGTGATGACAAACACAAACAGCTAATCGAATAACACGCTCAAATAACGCACTAAACATACCTTTCAGAGTTTAATTGAAATACGAAAATTTTACATGTGAAACAATAACAATACGAAGAAATACGAGGCACGGCAGTGCTTGTGAACTCCCTAATAGTAAATAACTATCGTGATCTGTTACTAATCTGATTATTTGATTTTTTTTAAATTTCAATACAAACCTTCCTTCACAACAGATTGGTTTTTACATTATTTAAAAGCACTATTAAAACCCCAATTGATTCTCTCTTTGAACGAATTAAAAGAAATATTTATCCATTGAAATTTTTCTAAACACAAATGTTATACAATTTCCAAGCATCATTGCCATTTTAAGGCACTTCAGAAAGTATTAAAAATTTTTTTTACAAAGACAAACCTTTTAAATGAAACTTTAATTTAAAATTAAAACTGCTTTTTAATAAAATAAAGCAGTTTTTGTAACCACTTTTCATAATATTTTTTATTCAAAATTCCGACAGCGATTAAGAGAAATGTCTAACAAAACAAAACAATTTTGATTTGTATTTAGTTAAAATACCTTGCTGTAATAAAACTGCAAATAGCTAAAGGTTTATAACAAAAACAGTTCAAAAAATTGTATGGGTGATCAAATGTACTAAGCTATGCCCAATCTGTGATAGCGACAAATTCAAAAAATAATGTTAATCAAAGCTATCAAAAACCAAATTAAAATGTTCACCAAACCCAAGGCAGATTTAACAGGTAACCTCAGTAGAGTTAATAATATGATTTTTTTCATTTATCTTAATTGTCAAACTTTGTTTTCATTTGATAAAAACAAAAACATTTGTTTACATCTGATTTGTGCTTTTAAGGGAAAATATATTTTTTGCAGCTTGCTCATCATTTTGTGCCCAATTGGAACAGAGATGGGAAACTGCATTATCTGCCAAGGACGGCTCGTAAAAGGCGGAGGTTCTTTCTTAACAGCGCCGAAAGAGCCACACTAAAATTTTTTCTGATATTTATATAGGAAATTTTCGTTACCTAAAGTATTTAATATTATAAGTAATTCATTTTTTTAATAGACACAATATTTTCATTAATAATTTTGAACGACATTTCCTATAATTTTGCAAATCATTTTAATTAAAATTTTTGCAACAGAAAACAACAAAAAATATCAAACAAAATCTTAAATGGTTACGACAACAAGTATTTCAATATAAGCGAAAGTATTTCGTGTGATCAAGAAAAAATTTAATAATACCAATTATGGACGGTAAACAATGAAGAAAGAGAGCGATTATAGCAAAAGTTGCGCCATCAAGCGAACAAAGGAATGTTTTTATATATTACGAGTATATAAAAATATCCTAAAAATAAAATATATGGATAATCGTACAGCGACGAAAAAATAATCGTTTACAACAACGCCTGACGCATGGACGATAAACAAAGTGTTATAAATGGAAAAAAGCGAAGAAAACGCTAATACTTGTTCCGCCCCCAGGCAAGCACACACCATATAGATATGAATGCTTGCAAATATTTATTATGCTTGAGTGAAGGGTGGCGAGCGATGGAAAATGTAATGAAATTGTTTGGCTGTTTATTGTTGCCACCACACCGACTCGGTTATGATTGAGCATACAACACACACAGTAGCAGAAAACAACCGGAAAGGCAGAATAATGTAAAAGAAGACGGTGCAGAAGAATAAAATAGCAGCAAAGTTGAGGAAAGCAAAATAACGCTGGTAAAAGCTGAAACAAAACGAAGGCAAAGCAAGGCAATTAATTTGTGTAAGAGCTTAAAATTAATTGAATTGTTCTCAGGCGCGAGCAAAATGTTTATAAATAATGCTTGCAACAAATAAAACTACAGAACTCGCGAAGAATTATGTATACGTATGCGCAACATGCAAGCGAGTGTCGCTTTATATGCCAAAAGTTTTTATTTTCCCTACACTCACTCACTCACACTCCCCACACAGACTACCACGGATTCACTAAATATTTATATAACTTATTTACGCTTGCCATCGCGTTGGTATCTGTCATCGATGCAGTGCCCACAATTGCTACCTTCTGCGCTACTTCAATTGCTACACTGCGCTATGCCTTGGTATACCCAGGCGTATACGTAACGAACCTCTTATGACAACAGTGCTCATACGCACCGTTGGAGTCGTGATGAATTCCGCTGACTGCTGACGCTACGAGTAGGTAAATGTCAAGTGAATTTGCGCAAATACGTACAGACTACGAATATAATGATGGCAACGTGATATACTTGAGATTTGTATATAAAAGTGTATATCGTCATGTGGGAATGGTGCAACAAAACAAACGGCAAAACGAATGGCATTGACGAAACACCTTGGGAGCATGCTCTGATTGCGACATGCGTGTATTTACGGGTTACAGTTTATGTGGGAGTTTTCGTACCATCAACTTTCTCTCTCACTCTTTCTCTGTACTCCTCAGTGTCGACTGTAGCCATCACTCTTCTACCATCTTCACTGTTGCTTGAGATCAATTCACTAGGTTTGGCTGCTTATTGCTTCTATGTAGTATTGAATGAATCCTTGACAAACTATTGAATGTAAATCGATTTCAATTTGTGTGCGCCACGTTTGCAATTGCAAGAAGGTGTTTGATTGAAATTTGTATATAGAAGGCCATAACTTGGTATTAGAGTCTGGTGGATTATTTTCTTTCTTTTTATTGCTACCAGCACAACACGATTTTGTTTGTTTAATGATTTTGGATTGCAATATCACAAAATCAAGGTAGAAATTGGTTTTTCTATTCCTATATATGTGTTCGTGTTCAGACGATGTAAAGTTCAGATGGCAATAGCGAGTAGCCGAGAGCCACGAAACAGTTACAACAGAACGGAAAATTATCCTCGAAAGAAGTAAAAACTTTGAAAAGCACTTATTTAAATTTAAGTTCACGTATTTTATGTTCATAAAATGTTTATCACACAAACATCGACTTGGGAATTAATATAATATATTTATTTATTTTCTATCGTACTTAATAACAAAAATATAATATGAGAGCGAGTTTTTCCAAAAAAAAATTATAATTGTCTGTTTAGCTTCTTTGATGTTGCACACTACCTTCACTGCGTGTTAAGCAGTTGAATTGATCCAAATAACCCGTTCGCTATGGTATAAAATTCGACAGACGTGATTCTTGAATAACACCGAAACTTTCATCGCTAATAAGTTTATCAAATATAATCAAAATAATTTAAGAAATTGCTTGACTGTTTAACTTTGTAATTGTTTTTCCTTGTTCATCCACAAATTGTCAATTTGCTTCTATTGCATCCAACCCAATTCCACGTACACACAAGCACATGCACAGAATGACTTGTTTTTGACATTGTCAAAATTACAACAAAGAATATATTATTGTTGTATTACATACCTTGCTTTTATTACTTCACTGTACTTAAAATGATTGTTTATTTATCGTTACGTGCGTTTTTTAGTAAAAATGTGCACAAATAAATTGAGGTTACTTTTCCACAAATGATTTGCAGAAATTTAAATATTTTGCTTTTCACCTAAGAAAATTAGCATTTTTTTAAGTAAATCAAAATAAATAATTAAATAAATTATTAACAATTAAATAGTCATTTATACGGTAATTTAAATTAAAGAAATGTTAAAAAGCTGAATTTTTTTATGTTTTTTTCAAAAAAGCCGGAGATTTGCTATTTGAAATGACATAATAAACATATCCATCGGGCAAATACTTGCATCAAACTTTAAGAAGTAAGTTTTTGGCTCCTAAGTCAAATTCTGAAACTCTCCTCAAAATTCAAAGAATGTAGTTTTTTTTTCACAAAAATCAGTAAACTATTAAATTCAAATATTATTATACTATATACATCGAAGTTAAATATAAATGTGTTCAATTAAAAAGAATTTGTCAACAAGATAGTAGAGATACTCACATTGTCTAAATTGTCTTAAATCAATATTGTCGACGTGGAAACTTTTATATTTATGTATTTGTACGTAAAGACATACATTTTCACAAACATATATTCTTACATTTGGTAGCAGTTATGAACTATAAAAACAGAGCGTTGCAATGCTATAGCACAGCCACACATTGGCAAGTTTTGACATATTGCTTTTATTACATTACACAGATTGACACATTTGGGCAGTTTATTTATCGTCAAATAATTTTAAACTATTTTTCATTTTAAACATCGTTTCTTTTTTAAAACAATTTTTAAACTTTTATAAAGAATATAAAAAATATTTATCAAAACATCAACAAAATTTCGAAGCTTTTAAAAAAAGTTTTTAGAACTTTTCGGGGTATGCAGATATGTAGGTCATTATATTTTTGTAACCATGTGCAAGTTTTCAGTGGCTACAAAAAACCCATGGTTTTTTGCAAATTTTTTTCTGATGCTCGCAGTTTTGCGTTATACTCGAATGCGCGAAATTGTCAGTAAACAAATTTTCAAAAATCACTGATTACTTAAAAATACTTGTAACTTGCCAAAAAACTGCATACTCAAAACACCCCATATTTTTTTTTTTTCAAAATATTTAAGTATTTAATTTTTGTACATTTTGTAAATAGTTGTGTTTATGGATTTTCTTAGAAAACAAATAATTTTTATACTTCTATATAATTTGTGAACGGCATATATTTATGTTCTAATATTGTTTAAATACATTACATTAAAGGATGATATCTAACTTTATACGAAATTTAAAATAATTTTACAAATTTTCATCAACACTACGAAAATTTCAAAACAGTATTTTAGTTCTTTTGAGTAAGCAATTTTATAACCCAATGGATTTTTGAACAATAAACACAACACACAAACATTTACATAGCGCAGGCAAATTTTCCGCTTTGCCATTTATGCACAAATCCAACATTATTTTTACACAGCTAAATTCATTCAATCTCAGTCAACTCAGCGCAAATCCTTCAAATCGAATTTATGCAAACAATAAGGTTTAGGGATTTTTTTAATTTTTTTTTTCAGAATTTTTTCATTTTTTGCTTCTTCTTACTCATGTTGCATGTGTTAGCAGCTGTTGTTACGTGCATTGTTGCAACCGGCACAATTGAATAATTCATGTGAAATAATTCCATATCATTGATGCAACAAATGTGCGCAGTTACGTTCAATTTAACAAGGTTTACATGTTGCAAACGGAAAGCTTAGCCATTTTGTAGCACACAACCTTTCCACCAACTGCTTGGCATTTGCGTTTAAAGCCAACTCCTCTTTCTAGCCGCCGCCGCTGTCAGCAATGCAGTTGTTGCTTTTGTTGCTCTTACAGATGCTCTTGGCGTTGCAAGCGTCACTGCTTTTTAATGTAAAGGCATATGTTTGCTTGCTTGCTTGCTCGCTTGCTTGCTTGCTTGCTTGCTGATGCAACAATGTTGCACGTGCCACACAACTGGTCGTCTGCCATTAACTCAGCATACACACTCATGTAGTTCTACTCAGTTTCAGGCGGCTCTCAGCTAACAGCCAACATTCGTCGTCAATCTGTATCGAAATCTACTTGCTCGCATTCTATGCGATTTTAAGAGTTAAGCATAAAGCAAACGAGCAGCGTGCGCATCAAAAAGGACAACGTGCTGTTGTATATCTGGCCAATAAATACATGCACTCATATATGTACGTAAATACATAAATACAAACATGCATAACCATTTATGTATACAAATACACACACACATGCAATTCTGGATATTTCCTGGATTACAGCAGACATTACTTTGCATGTTGTTGCTGCTCCTGCCGCTCCATGGCTCAATTCAGTTGAGTGGCATATGCATTTTTTCAGCAAAAAAGTAGCTTTCAGCTTGATTCCCGCACAGCTTTTTGTATTGTACAAATGAAATCTGCAAAGAATTTGAAAAACGTTTTATGACTACAGAGTGGGCTATCAAACATTCCAACAACTTAAATGACCATCATTAAGGAAAATGTGCAAAGATTTGATTTCAAATGTAATAAACTGGTATTAACGTACTTGATTTTTGTTTACCAGTTACATTTCAAGCTGAATGAAATCGTGTTAAGTGTAGCTTGTGAAAGTACTTAAGCGAAGATAGATTAAAAGATATGCAATTGTATGGCTTTTAGTGTAATGTGGAGTCAATTTGCAATTGCAACAGAAAATGTTTCGATTCAAACATTCAACTAAGGCATACAAGTATCTATTAAACTAAATAGCAAGAGATAGATATGAAGGAGTATATTGATCCTACTTAAAGCTATTTATACAACAACAAAACACATGCAGTTTATATTAAAATAAAATAGCACAGAATATACATACAACGTTGCTGAATACAGTAAGATTTCATACAAATAACAATATTTCGTTCAGTTTCAGATGTGTTTTGTTTTCAAATTTATCTGTTCTATCAATGCATTTCTTTAGAATAGAGTTTGTGTCAAGAAAACGGCACACAAAGCATTTTTTGAAATTAAAATTTTTAACGACGGTTGCAAATTTAAAAAATCAATATGGCGAATGCAACGGAAATGATGTAACCACGTAAAAACGTATCTCTTTAAAACTTACCCCACCTGAACCTACTCACATTTAAACACACCACACCTGGACTTGCCTACCACAACTCACCCTGCCACAAATCACCAAACCTAAGCTCATCACGCTTTACTTGACCACATTCGTACTCACCACCCCTGAATTTATCACCACTTAAGTCACCTCACGTAACCGTAACTCATATTTCTTTGACGCACTTCTTTTTTTACATTACGATGTTGCCCCTTACGTAGCTTTACCCCACTTAACCAATCGTAACTTAATTGCAGCTCTCTTCATCGTACCTTATCTGCTAACATCATAGTAAATCATAAATAGATTTGAGTTCTTAAATTTTTAAACTGAGATTATATTAAGATATATTATGTTAAATTCAGTTGATTGTAACATAGAATTAAATTTCCAGATTATGGAACTATGATAAAATGAATCAGATGAAATTTCGCTGCCATAAAGCGGCCTGGACGCACTCTCTTTTTCAATTTTTAATCAACAACAGCATGCAAATAAAGAGAGGCGTTAAAAAATATTTTTTTCATTTATTAAAACTTCTACGAAACAAATTATAATTAATTATATACGTATTAGATCTTTTATAAATTATTTTGACAAGAAAGTATTGGCACATATGTATGTATACATACATATATCGGCCATGGAGCAATGCAATTACAAATAAATAGGTTTCAAACTTCACCCTTAGTTTATGAATTAAATATTTTTATTAGAAAAATCAATCGTTTTATGATGTTACTCCTTTTTCCTATAATATCAAAAACATGACTTATATGGTGATTATTAATTATTACACAGTAATAAATGCTTTTCAATTTTTGTTCATTATTTTCTTAAGATTTCAAGATTTTTACCTTCACTTTTAATTAAACTATATGTTTAAAAAAGGCGCTGAGATCAGCATATACTTTTGTAAAAAACAAGTGGCAATTCGTTTCTGCTTTGTTTTGTTTAATGCTTATATAAAAATTAACAAGAATTTGGCCCAAACGGAAATTGTTCATATAAGTAATTTACAATTTACTAACATTCAAAAACGTTAAACTTGAAAAATAATTATTCTTTATGATCTTTTAATTTTCCGATGAGGCGTAAAATTTATGAATGGTTTCAAAACAATTTTCCGTCCTTCTTTGCTGAAATCGATTTTTTTTCTGAAAAAAATATAAAATTTGCAAAATAATAATTTTTAAATAAATAATTTTTTTTTCTGCTGATACACTTAATATTTTATACCAAAAGTGTTCCCTAAATTTGAATGAATATAACTTCCAGCGACTGCTTATGAAAAATGCATTGGCCGTGATTGCTACTTTTTTAAGGATTTGTTTATTTAGAAGAGCTTCCCTAACATATGTATGTGGTGTGCGTTATTAGGGGAGGGACTTAAATTTTATGTAGCCTCCGAACGGCAGATGTATTTGATAGGCAGCTCTTTCATGGCAGAAATATCCATTGCCTGCCTAAAGGCGACTGCTTTTATAAAAAAAACTTTTTCTGTGACTAAGATTTTACTTGCCCCAGCTTAAATTCGAACCACCACACCCAGCTGTAGCACGCGCCACTACACCCTCGGTTACAGCAGAAAAAAAGTAATAAGATAATAATTAAAGATTTATTAAAAAAAAGAAATTGTAGTTTATCTTGAATCATCCGTACGTTATGCGGATTGAGCCCCTCGTATCGGTTGGGGGGGAAGGTGGGTTTCCGTTGGGTTATAATAATATAATAATCATTAGTTACCTATGTAATTTTAATTTTCATGTTTTATGTAACACGTAACTGAATAATTTTTTTTGTCTATTTCCAGATCTTTATTCATATTGGAACTACCAAAATTATGGCGGAGTTGTAGAAGGTATATTTACTTTTGAAAATTTTAAACCAAAAAATTGTAATTTATTTTTATACTATACAAAATAAAATATATGTTTATACTAATATTTTATAATTTTATTGAGCTCAAGGCCAGTTTCTGGAAGATTTGTTTGTGAAAAAACAACAACAGTTTTTAATGGTTGAAGTTATAGTACTATTTCGGAAATCACCACATTTCCTCATCAGACTTCTTTTTGATTATTAAATTAAATTATTTTTAATTTAATTTTCATAACCACTTCTCTCAGGCTTTGAACCCGGGAGCTCGGAGTTGCAGAGCCAATACGCTACCTATTGTGCTACGCTAGCCGAGTTGGCTGTTGTGTTTTATTTCATCTTCCTTAATAGTATATGTTTATACAATTTACATAAGATTAAAGTACTTTGGCCCTCAGCACATTTTCAGCAAGTTCAAATGTAAAATATTATACTAAATATGTGGTGGCATTTTCTATAAGTATACCACTTTTTTAAATATTGTCTGATTTCAGTTTTGAAAAAAAGGCAGTTCACTTAATTGTACTTATTGGCGGATAAGTTGGAAAATTACAATTTTCTTCACTAAATAATAAAGCCCATTAAATTTCGTACACAATTAAACTGCAATACTTCTCAATCATTCATTCGGGTTAAGAGTTATTTATGATTTAACAAATATTTTACTTTATCTATTATATTTATAATATGTACATTAGAGAAAAAAATTTGGTTTTTGAATGCCGTATTTGATTTAAATTCCTCATTTTCAGGTTGAAGCATGATTTTGAAACCCTTTTTGATTGAAATTGGATTAAAAATGTAGAAGTTATACGAGAATGATGCATAAGAGATTGTGCCTTGCGCAGGTCCGTTACTTTTTACGATATTGGCAATCAGCTGTTCGTGATGACGTCACATCATTAAAGTTTCTTTAAAATTGAAACAGTAGTGAATTGAATACTTGGTGTTCTATTTTTGTTTTGAAAAACAATGTAATTGTATGAAACTTGCAATTTCGTTACCAAATAGATTTTAAACCAGCTTCTCTTTTTATGTAAGATATCTCATCACTTTGGAGCCCGTGAAACGATTTCATTTGTTCTTGCTTTTTCGTAAAGGTGCAAACTCAGAGGTGATCGTACATTCGGTTTAGCTTCAAGCAATGGATCATGACGAAACTAACGGTGATCCTAAATGCTTATGAGCATCGAAGTCGGTCGTATTTTATGAAACTACTTATAATATATTAAAGCACAAGTTGAAAGTAGCTTAATATTATTTGCAATTTTTGAAAAACTTTTTGCCGAGACTGTAAGCTTCTTCTTCCTTAATTTTGTTCATATGTTTTGCTTATATAGAAGAAAATGCGCCGAAAAAGATTCATAACTTTCAGCTTTTGTTATAAAATAATGTTTTATGTTCTTCACAAACTGTTTACTCAAAACAATTCTGATTTTTTTTGTGAAAATCGAAATTGTGATGGTTATTAGTTGCATTTAGAAGTTGAAAACTTTTCATTAAAGAAATTACAGAACTTTAACCGAAAAAAATAAGAAACTAAATAAATTAAAAATATAATTGTCAAAATTTTTCAACATAAAAGCGTTGATATTTATATACGAATTTAAAAGTGGCACAAGCTTTGGCTAGATCATAAGGCAAGCATGCAAAGTCACGAATCACAAAGAAAATTTGGTTTGCACTTGAGTATGTGAGAATGTGATATTTTATATACTTTATGTATGCATGAATACAGGTTAATCTATGTAAAATTTACAATAAAAATTTTTTCCGCTCGAATCATTGTTCTTTACATTCATTGGGTCAAAATATGTAAGAGCTACTTATTTTTATACCTTTCATGGAAATGGTCCGATATTTGCAAGTACCAGATGGATAAGAGTTAGCACCCATCAAAAAGTATACCGATATGATCAGAGTGACGGGCTGAATCGATTTGTCATGTCCGTCTATCTACGAGTGTCTGTGCGTCTGTCTGTCCGTCTGTTTGAACGCAAACTGTTCCCTCAGTTTTTGAGCTATTTTAATTAAACTTGGCAGTTAGATGTCTTTTTACATTTTATTAGACATTTGTCGGAACCGGCCAGATCGGACGACTATAACGTATATGGGAGCCGATTGTTCAAATATCAGATTTTGCTTCATAACTTCTTCCTTAAATAAGCTGGAAGTCTGAAATTTTGCAAGAAGTTCCGCTATACCAAGTTATATAAGACCAGTGAAAATCGTATAGATCAAAGATACATAACATATAGCTCCCATATATGTAACTGATTGTTCAGATATTTCATTAAGCACGAAAACACCTCCATTTAAGCAGCTAAAGTCTTGAAATTTTGCAAAACTAATAGGACAACTATGTTAGCAGTGAAAATAATTAAAATCGGATAAATAGAACTTATAGCTGTCATACAACCGACGGTTCAGATACTGGATTTTTGGCCAAAACTTTGTCATTTAATCAGCTGAAGACTTGAAATTTCGCAAAAATATAAGTCCGATAAGTAAGATAATATCCGATTTTAATAAAATAACAGGGTTTTCACAATTTTTTCCATTCATGAAATGTATAAAGCCTTCGGCATAGCCAAAGACAGCTTTTTTTTCTTGTTTTCTTTTGATTTGGCACAAACTGTATCCGAGATATATTTTTTTTAACTTTAAGCATACCAAAAAGGACTTTTTTAAAATTACATCCGCGCAAAGCAAATCATCGTACGATTTCTGGTTTTCATGTGAGGATTACGAGAAGTCGGTTAAATAATTTTTTAATAAAAAAAAATTATATATATTCTTTCAAATTTAGTAATGATTAACCTACAGTTTTTTTCTTAAAAACTCTTCTTAAAATACTTAAATACAACCCGTAAAAATTTTGGAATGAGCAGTTTAAGATTACGCTTGCAATGAAATTTTAAATTTCTTTGACATTACATAGAACACAATTTCGGAATTTTCGCGTATTATTTTTATTAGCAATTTTTATAATAATAAATATGAATAACTGCTTTATATTTGCTGAGGCAAGCCTTACACACACAAAGCCACACTAAGCCACACTTTTATTTATCATGACTTCTTAGGGTATTTATTTCTAAAAATAATGTTTACGCTGCCGACTTATTTAAGTATGAACTACCTGAGGTTATTGACATTCAAAGAAAATTGCAAATGATGTATGAAAAGACGGCAACAACAACAACAAGTGCTATCCACCATCATTCATCGCACAGTCAACAACAACAACAACAACAACAAGTGCAACATAACTCTGCAACGTTGAACTTTTATTGAAAACCTTGCACGATTGAGTAAACAAACAATGATGCTGGGGACGACAGCAAGTCGCCTAGCCGCCTAACCGCCTAACCATACCAAAATACTACACACACACACACACACACACACAGCCAAACAGAAGCTTGAGATCGCTTCATTTTCGTGCTGCCACACACTCACTCACTCACTCACCAATGGCGACCACAGGCAAATCATTTAGGGGCTGACATAGAAATCATTAGTTTTACACGTTTGTAGTTATACACTCGTAGTTGAGAAGATTTCGCTGTGAATCGCCTCGAAAACCGTCAATGGTGGCAGAGAGCTATTGCTGTTCGCTGCCCCTCGCTACGTTAACTACGCTAACAACATTGGCATTTGGCTCGTCGACGGCGTGAGTCCTCAGACGATTGACATGTCTGGCGGCCATTACACTTGGCAACAAATGACTCTGCTGCAATAACATACGAGTATGTTTGTATGTAACTCATATGTTTGAATGTAAAACTAAGCTTACCCAGACACGTTTGAGTCGAGTGTGTGATGAGAGCATAGTTTTCTATTTGTTTGTTTACCTGAATGCCCGAAAGGTAATAGAGAGAACAGATGACTTTTATCATAAAATTTCGCCGCAACCGTTGACCTCTGCTTCCGCTTCGACGGCAATGTAGTCACAGAGATTTGGCGACTAGCTTTTTTTTCAACTAATTTGTTGTTTTGAAATTCAAAAGCTGTGGCAAGGGTGAATCGCTTCTTTGTATATACATACATACATACATACATATGTATCTACAGTGGGGATTTCATGAAATCGCAAATAAGGATGTGCTATTTGTGTGTGTGTGTGAGAGTATGTGTGAGCGAGCATGGCAAACACTCCCCACACCCCAGTCGAGGTGAGTGTACTTTAAGCAATGGCATCATTTAAAGTACTGGAAAATTCGTTTGCTCGCCTGCGGTAAATGCTAATATAAATACTCGAAAAAAAAAACAAAGAAATATACGAAAGCGCGTGCAGTTGACAAGTCAAGATGTGTGGGCGTTGTAAGAAATCGTTTCAAAGATAAAAGCGTTAATTAATTTTTTTTTTTTTTCTAAATAAATAAAAATATTCTCTGCACACCACAAGCGAGCCCTAACCGCCAAAACATCGTTAGCTAAGCATAACAATAATTTCAGATGAAGTTTTTTTTCTAATTTTTTTCGCATTTATTTTGCGCATTTAAATAGAAGTTTGTAATAATATGAGCTTAGATATATTTTTTCTACGAAACGCAATTATAATCACTTAAATGCGGAACGCAAATGAACAGAAATTTAAGAAAATAAACTTTCTCCTTCCAACTATAAAAAATTATTTTCATTTTAGGAAATTATTAAAAAAGCTTAATTAAAATATAGAACATTCTCTATTTTCGTTTTGGTTGTTCTAAAGGTTTCCGACAGGGTAGGAGTCGACAGTGTTTTGAGACGATTTTCCGTCATCCATTGACATTCTCTATCGTAAACCTTGAAAATGCTAGTTTCAAACTTTATATATGTCAAATGTACCAAGTTTCTTTTAATTTTTTAAGGTACACAATTTTGGTCTAATAATATACAATAACTATGTTGATTTTTACAAAAAAATTTTAGAGATGCCTCCACATATTGGCATGTATCAAAGGTTATTTGTTTTCATTCGAAACTTATTTATTTATTATACTAAATTTAAATGGTCTCTAAAAGTGCCTACAAAAATAATCCATTTTTTGTGAGGTTCAATATTTTGCTGAAATTTTATTGACTTCGTATATCTACATGTTCATTAAAAGTGTATCAATTTTATGAAAAAAGTACTTTTTTCCAACAACAGAACCAACCATATTTTGTTTAAACCACACAATTTTAACATTGTCGTTATCATTTTCCAAAATAAATGCCGTCCTTCTTTAATTAAGATTTTTCCCTATTTTAAAACTAAACAAATTATTTTAAAATTAACTACCCGATTCTGTTTTCCTTGAAAAATAATCAAACTTTTTCAAATATTCAATATTGAATATTTATCAACTTTTTTGTATTCTAATCAAAAATAAAAAACTTTTTTCTTGCTTAATTTTAATATGAAAATAGTTACAGACAAATGATAAACTTTTGAATATATTTAAATATTTGAAAAATTATCAAGAACACGGAATCGGACAGTAGTAAATATGTATTCGAATTTTTAATAAATTTCAAGACCGTTAGTTGTTGTTAGTATACATTTTAGATAAATAAAATTAAATTAGCTTACAAAAGTGTGGTGACCTTCTGCCAAGATGTTGCTTTTAACAAAAAGCCACTGCTGTCCATAACTATCGCATACGTAAATCTTGTTTATTTATTTTTCCGTTATTAGATTTCTAATATTCATTATAAAAATATTGTTCATTCTCTAACAAAAGCCGTATAAACCTAAGTTTAAAACTTAATACAAAATTTATGCTAATTCAAAAAAGATTTTTGACAATTTTTTAGCTGACGCAGCAATTGCAATTGTACATCCACATTTTTATACTAAAATTAATCGGGCAGTTCTATATACTCCAAAATATGCTGAAATTACTTGAAACATTTTTTTTTTCTTTTATAAAATTTTTATTTTTTTTTAATATTTTTTTTATATTTTTTCTAATAATTTTTTATTTTTTTTTTTTATTACTTTTTTTGTTACGCCTTTTCATGCATTTTCGTACCGTTAATTTGGCTGTTTTAAGTCCCAAACTACCGTGCTCTAGTTATACTTTATAACTTTGATCAAACAGTCCGTGTAATAGCCCACAATACAACTCAAGCGATCATCAAATTTCTTAAAAAAAAAAAAAATCAAAATAGATTTAATTTTGAACAAACATATACATAGTCGTATTAAACACATACATCCGTCGCAAATATGGAAAACATTACTGCCATACATGCAATTTGATCAAACAATTTGAGCGTGTAAGGGTCGCTACATTGCCTCTCACTAACTCTCAACACTCCTCCCACAAAGACCAGCGACGAGTGCGACAACTATCGAATGCATGAATGTTAAAGCGAATGATGTTAACTGAATATAGCCAATGTGGAACACAATTTGAATTTTACTACTTACAACGCTTTTATATGCCATGAATCACTCAATATCTGTAATTCCGGTAATTTTTTTTTTCGCTTTTCAAATATGTTTACAAGCACAACACGACATTCGCATTCCGCATATGCATATTTTATTCAAAATATACGAGTATCTCTTACGCACCAAACGAAAAACAGCTGCGCCAATTTTATTGAACAGAATTCAGTTTGTAGCTTTTTTTTGTAATTTAAATCAACAACAGCAGAACGAAATGTATTTTGCTTTTGCACGAAGTGACGTTAGTTTTTATAGGCAATAAATTGTGACACCAAATGAAGTGCACCAAACAAAAAAAAAAAAAAAACAAAAAAAATAAAACAGGAATCAGCGGAAGTGAGCTTCCAGCACAGTTCTTATGTAATAAACAGAAAACAAACCTAGTTTACAATGTTATTCATGTATATTTGTATTGAAGTATGTATGCACAACTGAACTGTGCTGAGCCCACGCATACTCGTACAGCTGCTGTACATCTCGCGCTCGAATGCTGATGGGTTTTCATAAAGTATGCGCTGCGACGGCTTCCGCATTAAGGGAGAGCATTCGCCTATTGAAATTGCAAGCTACCAAGTAAATGTGTGCCCCGAATCATTTTTGCTTACATTTGCGCACATTTTGCGTAGGCGACATTTTTTCACATTCTTTTTCCATATCGTTTTTTTTTTTAATTTCGTTATAAAAATCAAATTCAATATGCAATTGTCAGGATCAAAAAATATAAATAAACTCGTAAACAGACTTACATATAAATATATCTACGTAAATGGTGTGCTTTTTCAAGAAGAAAACAAACGCTTATATTTTAATGCAATGGCCAAGAATATAGCTTTATTATAAAGATAAGGGTTTGCCATTATGTTTTAAAAAAGATTTCGGGCAAGTGACCGCTGCGGCTGGCTCGAATAAAGTCCAACCGAGAGGTTCAATTTTCAAGCACTTTTTGCAGCTATTCTCTTCCAAGGCGTCAATCGTCTCGGGCTTATCTGCGTCGACAAGCGACTTCACATAACCCCACAAAAAATAGTACAGCGATCTTGGAGGACATGCCCACGACGCGAAATAATGCGCTCACAATTGATTGTTTCGTTGGTTGTATGGGATGTAACGCCTTCTTGCTCGAACCACAGGTCTTCCACATTAATATCCTCCAATATAGGCACAAAAAAGTCATTAATCATGGCTCTATAGCGTTTCCCGGCTTCATTTTTGAAGAAATTTGAACCATTGATTGCCTCTGTCCATTGAGCACAACAAACAGTGACTTTTTGAGGATGTTACGGCGTCTCACTCCAAATGTGAAAATTTTGTTTATTAACGTATCCATTCAAACAAAAGTAAGCTTCATGGAAAGTATTGCCGCATTGAAAACCCGACATCTTAAAAAAAACGCCATTTTGCTTTTGAGAAATATCTTTCAAAATTATCTGATCCTAAAATCACAATGATCATTTTAGACCAACCAAATAATTAAATAAACAAATTTGCCGTACACTTTTATCGCCATAAAGCCGTCAGGTTTATCTATTAGCGGTTTTGTTCCGTAGATAATCAGGATTAGCGTTACCGTCTGTCTTTGCTTTATTAAAGTACAAAAGCTTCTCTAATCTTGCATAAATATAAACACATTTTGCTCTAAATTGAGGAGTAACTAAATTTTTTTTTATGGTATAAGGGGTCTAAGTTTTGGCTTAACTAAACTTGTTTTTCAAGCGCTGAACGCATTTGCTCCTCATTATCGCATTGGACGGAAAATTCCAATTCGTCTTATACAACTATTTGCTTTCGAAATTATATCTTAAGCAATCAACGTCAGTTGGGGTGGATAAAATATGAGCATACGCAGCAGAAAAGTTTTAACAGCTTCTTGAAAACTTTGTAAAAAACTGTGATCCTGTTGTAGTAAATATTATGCCTATAACTTTACCACAAGGGAATAATTAGATTAGGTTGGTTGACATAAGTGACTTTTGCATAAACCAATCAAAGCTGTTTATGTGTATAGACAGGTACATGAAATAGTTCAAGGCTAATTCAGAATAATTTCACGACTTAGATATAATCAAGAATATAATCGTTTCGAATCAAGCAGAACATAATTTCAGTATCTGTTCAGCACTATATTTGGCCTTGTTCGTGTTCATTTCAGGATCGATTCTGGACCTCTTAAAACGTATTTATTTCATTATTATTTAAGGACCGTACAGAATTTTTTCTGAGAAATTCGAGATTTAAGGACAACTTTTGGGACCAGTTCGGGCTAATTGTATTTTTATTTTGTTATACAACCATTTAATAGCTAATTTCTGACATTTAGAGAACTTTTAAAAGACAAACTATTTAACACTTCAAAACTATTTAAGGTGTTCTTTGTGCTATTTGTTTGGACCTCTTTATTTTCTTCTTGTTTAAAAAAGTCGCTGAGATGAGCGTCCGCCAGAGTAAATTATTTTTGTTTTCAAATCTTGAATCTTCTTCTTCTGTTTTTCATAAATATTTTAATCAAGATGAGATCTCTTAAAATTTACAGGACATTTATATTTTTGTTCAAAACTGGTATTTAATATTCACTTTGCAAACAAACTCGCAGATTTTTTAATGAAAGTAAATGAAATTTGGAAACAAATTAAAAAAAAAATGAAATGTAATAAGAAAATAGAAATCGAAATTCATTTTTTTTTATGTTTTAGAAAAATTAAAGAAATGCAGCTGTATTGCACATTCAATTTTAGAGAAATACTAAACACTGATTTTTAATATAATTACATAAAGTTTGTTTTGCTGACTTCTCTTCCACAAAACGCTTGTAAAATTTGCCGCATAATTGAAGAAAAAAATTAAAAATAAAAGCAAAGCCTTAACTAATTAACACTAAAACTTTTGCTTCTTCCGAAAGTATAGAAAGTACTTTCCCCATCTTGATTTACAGTGTACTATCACATAATCAGGAAGGGGGTTCAGATGTTCTCGACTGAAAATTATTGTATGCAAAGCTTCGCCCAATATAGGCCATTGTAATTCAAGTAATTGAATGCAACAAAAATTTTGTTCTCAGCTCTTTTGGAAAAGTTAAGCATTTTTTCTGATGCAATTTAATAAGACAATAGGATTGCTTGTTTTCCCGACCCAAATATGTGAACGTCTACGCCAGAAAAAGAGTAAGGAATGACTTAGATATTAAATTGAAGTAGACTGCAAGTATAAATCAACAAAAATACGAATAAGTGGCTCTCAAATGATATCCAACACATTGTAAAATTTTCAATACACACACATCTTTCAGTACAACAAGATAAACTGTACAATTAATTTACTTCCTCAAAGCGTTCTACACCTTACTTACTTCGGTAAAAAAAAATCATTAAAAATTTAACATGTGTAGCTTAAAATTTCTCAGTTTTTGATTATTATTGCCACAAAAGAAATTTTTGCGTAAACATTCAGTGGTCTACTTTTATTTGATACCACGTCGGTACAGAAATGCGTATTCAAAATTCCTATCACTCCTTTCGAGTACACTTGCTGTCATTTGTCACTTGCATACCTAAATTAAAATTATTCTTTCGACCTTACTTCCCTCTTCATTCAACTTCCTCTCTTCCGCCACTTTACACATTCTTGCCACATATTTTCTACGCAATTTGTTGACCTCAGCTAGCAAACGTATTGTATTCACTCGTAAAATTTTAACACATTTTATTTATTCCATAATTTGATTGCTCATACGACGTGGCGCACCAACCCACACCAACCAAAACGCCATCCAACCAACTGCAACACAAAATATATGAAAATACCAGTAGCGCAAAGGCTTCTTCTCTCCAGCGTGTATAGGGAATTGCAAAATAAATTTCTACTAAACCTTCTAGTTATTCACCGTCGCCACAGTTCGTATGACAACTGTGCAACCACTAAATATTTTAAAACTCGGTGAACTTATTTTTATTACATTTAATTTATATTTAAATATTCAATAGAAATTCCGTTTAATCTCTATCAAAAGCAAGTTTACAGTTTTTACATAACAAACAAATTTTTTTTAAATTTCCTCAATAGTACAAATTTTTATTCACAAATTTAAAATTTTTTTTTGAGTATGCAGTTTTGTAGCTTAATGAATTGCAAGGCAGCAAAGTGATTTTACGGTGACCACAAGTAAAAACTGATTTTTTGCGATTTTTTTTCCAAGGGTGTTCACATGTTCAAAAAAAATTCTCAAATATCTCTTTTGCATTCTATTAGACTGTTTGGCTTTAAGACAGCATACAACCAAAATTTTAAGTAAACATTTTACAGCTCTGAGCAAGATTATTTAAATTACATTTTGTATAAAGCATTGAAGTTTGGGCTTTAATGGTTTTTATTGGAGAAAGAAACTTACAGAATTACTAATTTAAAAATAAAATTTATTATCTAAATTTTTCCATATTTAGTTGAGTTATAGTTATCCAATGCGCTGTATACATATACATACGAGTACCTACACACGTACACACGTACATAAAATAAATGCGCTCTTGGGATATCTTTCTCATTCCCAGTTGCGTCGCCAAGAATTTGTGTTGGCACAATTGAAATCCCTTTTTAATGAAAAAGAAATATGAATGCACACTTCTCATTTGCATAAGTGTGTATTGATATACTTACGTGCATACATAAATAAGTGTGTGTACGTGTGTGAAATTCCATTTGATGTCTTCTCGCATGTGGTTTTATGCAAACATGTCGCCTTTGTGGGTGCGCACGCAACGCTGTGAGTGTATATGTACGTATGATCGTGTACATTTATGTACGTAATTTAGTGTACTTTTTTTTTGAGGCACATACTTGTGTTGCATCTGTTCCGGTCACATACAAACTTCTTCTAAGTATTTATACAAGCAAGTCATCTTTAATAGGATGCGTGTGCCTCGTAGCCTCTCTGTTCGCGTTGTGCACTTTAGTAGTTGTTCTAAGCATTTCAAACACTTTTGAGTGTACAGTGCGTTTAACAACTATACGACAACGCATTGATACAGCTTGTTTTTTTTTATTTAATTAACATAGTTATTCTATTGAAATATAAATCTGTTAGAACGTCAAAGCAGATCAACTAGAAATATAGAGCTTTTTGTAGCCTTACATGCAACTCTGTAAAAACGTTTAAAAACTGTAAAACTGTTAAAACGTTTGTTATCTTTTCTCACTTTCATTTTATTTAGCGCTGACTGCACACGTGAATTGTAATTCAAACATAACCAAATATATTAAAGAAACATTTTTTTAATTGAACTATTGAAATAAACTCGATTGTTTTATCAAAATCGGTAGCTAAAAAAATTTAATAATTTAAAAAATCTTAAAAATTTTGTACAGAAGTTATAATAAAAATAAAGGAACTCAAAATTTAGTAAATTTGTAGCTCATTGCATTTATTTATCATTAATTTCTGAGCGTCCGAAAAAAATTTGCCAAAAATCAACAATAACTTGTAACTTCTTCAAATAAGCACTTTATCGTGCTAAAATTAAATACTCAACATTTATAAACTTATTGCGATTATAATTATGAAGCTAGGTGCATATTTGTATAAACCTCTGTGCATAGTTTCATTGTGCTCGCACGTCCTTTATTATGTACAATTCACACCTTCCATTACACTGACACACACACACACAAGCATACATGAACATATATAGATACCATACATATACATATGTATATATGAATGTCTTTTCAACTTGCCATTTCCTTTATTTTATTCTTCTAATGGGCTTACATTTAATTTACGGCAAAAATTTTACTCCCCTTTGCTTCTGTTAAAATATGTATGTATGTAACTACCGGTGTTGTGAGTTAAATGTACTCGTAAATATTCCATGTGAATGTGCTTAGTCTAACTCCATTTTCTGCCGCACAATGTCGAATGACAACGCAAGATATCCTACTCTAGACATTGAAGTATACACCTAAGAGTACTCACTTGGCTAACTTGAAAGGTACTCGGTGTGAACAGAGCTGACTGTCTAAGTCAGCTATTGCAGCTTTTCGCTTGATTTGTTCATATCTTAACAAGGCCGCCGAGTGCTTTTGTCAGCCAGATAAAAGAAATCTCATCAAGCATTATAACATATAACAAATTCGCACGTGCTCTCTATAGTAATTACTTAAAGAAGAAGAGTTCTATATTGGCTAATAGTACTTATGCATACTCGAAATATGTTATAGAATGGAATCCTTGTAGTGCCAAGAAATTAGTTTAGTTAGTCAGAATCAAGGAGAGAGGCGGAAATAAACTAACATGCAATGGAACCACTCTATGATATCCTAAAAGTGTAGAGCACACGTATGGGGTGGCTCAAAAGGATAGAGTGTCATTTGCTGCTTTTCTGATTTTAGGAACCCTTCTTTCGGGCTATGCGTCCCGATGCAAGAAGAGAAAATATTGAACGTGATTGACGCTTGGCATACTACGCGAGAAATTGCTGTAAGTCCAAGTGAGATAACTTAATACCTTTTTTAGAAAAAAGTTTAATTAAATTGCCAATAGATACTCCCTTACATGATTTTATAGCTGACACTTTGTATGAAAAAGTTTCGGTTGTTGAAACAAATATTTATTTTAATGACAGATTTCTTAAAAATATTCAATTAAATAAATCAGTATTTATGTATATGGTTTGGGTGCTAAAAATTGCATCTGTAGTGTTCCGAGAAAGTCAGCAATGAATGAGAAGCATAAACTGGCTTCGGTGATAAATTTTTTGCGAAAGGTGGTTACCAACACGGATTTGGAAAGAACTATGATATACTAACCGCCCAATCAACATTTTTCGAAGTTTTATGATAAAGTTTATGGATAAAGTTGGAAATGAGTAAAAACAAAAAAGAAAAACGGAATGCGAAATCCAGGTTTCCGGGTGTAAAATTGTGTTTTCCAAAATTTGTCCACCTCCTCATTTTGGGATTTGGTGAAACCCCCTACAAATTCTGGATTTTCCTGCAACAATTCTAGCAACCGAGCGTATTGCGAGCGCGTTGTAAGAATGTTTGACTTCAAATGGAAAACAACAAACAAGAATGAAAATTGCTTTAAATAAAAACATTTTTATCAAATTTCAAATTCACAATTTTATTATGTTTCTGTATTATTGTAAATTATTGAAATATTCTGTCGGAATGTTATTTTTTATCTTTTCTCCGACAACCAAAACACGTCGTAACAAATTCATATAAAAATCTACGAAATGGCGCTACGAATGAGCTCACTCTACAATTTCGAATCTTCGACGTAGCTATTTAAACTCAGTGATGGCTTTTTCGTTAAATCTATGAAAATCGTACTACGATGGTTTCAGCGATAGGGCAGATTAGTAGTCAAAATTGATTTTACCCAGGTCAACAGAAAGTTATGGGGTTAAGTGGTGGACGGGCTGTTTTGAAAGTCTTCGTAAACAATAGTTGCACCTTATAATAGTTGGGCTCCGAAGGACGATATCTTCTATTTCCATAAAGATTAGTAACAATTATATATTTATTTTAAATTTTTTTTTAATTTTAATGATTATTTTAATTTCCTTACATAAGCAACAATTTATAAAAAAATTCGATTCAAAATAATCAAAAATAGTCAATAAGGAACTAAGAAAATAATGAAAAAAAACATTTAATTAAATTGATTTAGTTATTTCTTAAATACCTGAATAATTTTTAATTACTTATTTTGTTTCATTAAAGTTAAAGGAAACTGTGTTTGGCAAAAAATATTTTAAAAGAAATTGAGTAATTAAAGTAATCTTTATATGAGCACGCACGTGATAGTTTTTTTTAACTTTTTTATTTTTTTTTATTTTGCAGGATACTTCATTTACGATGGTGTAATAATTTTTTTTTTTTAAACATTTCATTTGGCTAAAAAAAAGGATCAGTGATTTTAGAAAATGACAAAAATAATCGAAATTAAACTAATTTAATCAGACAATTATATAAATCGTGCAATTAAAAAATAAAGAAAAACCAAGCATTATTAAAAATAATCAAATATTTATGTTACATGATCAACCTATACAAAATTACTTAATAATTAGAAATAATCAAAGATTAACAAATTATTATTGTAAATCATTTAACTAACAGAATTAACTAATTGTTTTTTTAATTATTTATAAGAAATCGTTCAAAAGGCACAAATAAAGGTATTTAAACATTTGCAGGTTACCTAAAAAAATGTTTAACTAATAGTCATTATAATTATGAATCAGTATTCAACAAGTCGGACCAAAAGCAATGAATTAGTTTAAAGACATTTAATGAATACCAAAAATATCACAAGAATCACTCTTCAAAATGTATAAATTCAATACCAAATGAGTTTTAAGTTCTTGCTTTCCCATCTTTAACCTCACTTTTGTAAGAGGGTTAAAGATTTCGCACGCTGCAAGCCAAAAATTTGGCGCTCCATTCGCACTTAACCTAACAAGAGTTAGGTCTAATAATCCATTTTCATTTATTTGTCTGTAATGAAAGCAAATAGTACATCCAGCTAAAGTGTGGAAGCAAAGCGACAGCGAGCAACGCTTTAGACAAAAAGAATTCAAATATGCCAATTTTTGCTTCAAAGTACACCACGAAAAGTACACTTTCCTTAGATGTAATCTAAAAATATTTATATAAATTTGCGATGGCGGAAAATACGCTAACCGAAAAAGAAAAGAAGAATTTCACTTGCTCTTACATTATTAGGCGAGACGTTGTTTTCATGATTGTACTAACGTTTATGTTTTCTGCTATAAACGCAGGTCTAGCTGCCCGTTGTTTGTCTGCCTTTCTTAAAGTTTTTTGTTTCATTTTTATTTTTTTTTTTTTTGTTGACGAAAACGGAAGCATTTTTCAGCACTTTAAATAATTACAAAAATAAAAATAAAGCCATGGAAATCCAGTCAGATAATAAAACGCATTTGCATGAATTTTACCGCCAGAAAAAACTACAAAAAATCGTGTACGAAAATAGAATAGCTACCAACCAGCCACGCGCTAAACAATAAAGCTAACAAAAAGGACAAGAGCAAAAACAACATTAATAACAATGACTGCTACAGCGTCAGCAGCAATTTCTCTATTGAAAATCAAAAAAAAATATAAAAAAACACAAACAAAATAACACAAAAATATAATAAAAAAAAATGACGCACAAAAAGTCACAACAAACACATAAATCTCTATTCATTACATATGTATGTATAGCGCTTATAGAGCAAAACACACACAACAATGGCGGCTGGGCAGCTTCAGCCTGCAAGAATCTAAAAAGGAACAAAGAAAATGCGAAAAAAGTGCTATGGAGCCGGTTGAGCGATGGTTATTCGCGCACTAAATAAAAAAAAACACAAAAAAAAAATAAATTGAAGCACCAACAAAAACAACAACAGCAATGGCATAAGAATAGCACAAAGCAACCACAGCTAAATCAGCGTTGACGTAAAACTACTGCAAATAAGCAAAAAAATAATCGCAAAACAGAACTACCTGTGCCCCGCTGTATTTAAGTATAGCTAGCAGTTTAATGTGCGGCTGTATTAAAAAATACATACAAATTTTGAATTCATAAAGATTTGTAAATTCAAATACACTCCATCTCAAAACTACAACCTTGCCATGTATGAAAAATTTTGAAAAAAATTTTATTTTCTTACATCCAATTTTTAGTTTTTCAATTAAAGAATTTTTTTTTTTTCTAGAATATATGTATTAACCAAACTTTATAAAAAAATTTTTTTTTTAATTTCATCAAAATTTGAAATTTTTTCAAAAATATTTTTTAGCATAAGGTTTGTAGATCACTCAATTTTAGCCTGGGTAGGTTAATTTCAGAATTTTTATATACCCTGCAGTTAAACACCAAACTAGTCAGGAAAAATACATATTTACAATTAGAATTTCCTGATTAAAATCAAACTACTCCGAATAAGACCAGACTTTTACCAAATACATCGTTTTATTTGACAATATTGACTTATATAGATAAATCAGTACTATATTTTTAAACTTATCCAAATTTTTAATTTTTAATAAATTCAAAAAGGGACCGAAATGTGTTTTGACACCAATATCACTACTTAAAAAATGTAAAACTAATAATTAGCACATCCTAAACTGCTAAATAAAAACGTCTTATATTTTAAATTATACTTAATATATTTTTTATTATTTTATTTACTTCCCCTTTTTAATCTCAAACTACAGGTTTTGGTCCACGATTGGACTAGTATTTCTTTGTCTGTTATGAACTAGTAGGAGACTGGTATGTTTTGTCTAAAATTTGCACCAATATTATTTTGTCTATTTTGTACTAATATGAGACTGTTAAACTGCTGATCTAAAACTGACAATAGCCATCTCGTAATCATCCCAACCTTAAAAATAAAAGTTGTTAGTATAGAAAAAAGAAAGTGGGCTGACTATTAAGTTTGGCTTACATTGTAGAAGCTCCTCCTCTCTTTCATAAAACTTGCTTGAGTTTTTACGAAAAACAATTCCGCTACATCTCAGTGGTAAAAATTTTCAAATATCAACGGTAAGGTATTGTCATTTGAAACTTTCGCTTAATTATAACAAAATTGAATGAAGCAAAAAACTGCTTATTCAAATAACAAATCAAATATTTTCCAAAAAAATTTTGTATGTCATTTTCTCGCTTAAAAATTATATTTTAAATCATTAGAAATTTTATATAAATTTTTAAACTTGGTTTCATGGTTTTAGTTAGCGCAAGCGCCGTATTAAAAAGAAAGTTTAAATAAAATAAAAAATGTTTATTATAAAAAAAATTAAATTGTGCGTGTATAATTGTGAAATGGATTGTAGTACATACATATGTTTCTTTGTACATAAATGTTGTTCAGCACATACATAGATAATGTTCAGTATGTATTTAACTATGTGTATTAGTCAATTCCCGTGTCTCGACACAATTCAACCTGTCGCTGGGCATAACTTCCGCGAACTGTTGTCGCCATTTATAAAATGGAGCAAAACGCGTCAAAGCTGCTAGAAGGAGCTGGTATGAGTACAGCATCAGCAACAACAATTACAACAACACGAACCGCAATGCCAGTTGACTGCAATTTTCAGACTTGTGGCGACGTTTTACAGATATTCGCGGTTGACTCATTGCTTTGTCGTTTGACTGCACTCGCGTCAGCAGCCATAACGGAAGCCGGAGGTATACGCATAGCCCAGAAAAATCACATTCGCATACTTGCATTAAAGCCGTGTAGAAAAATGGATATCATTATCTTTGCCACTTTTTGCTACTCAAAAAAATAACGAAGAGAAATGCATGCAATATTTCATGCACTCAAAAGAGGTGAGGTAAAATGATAAATTACATTTTGAATAATATAAATAAAATGTAATTATGGAATTGCGCACACCTTCTTTGTGTGATTATTCTGAGCGAAATTTTATATTTTATTTGATTTTACTCCTGCAAACAGTGAGGGCAGTGAGGCTCCTACATTTTTCTTAAATTTCAAATATTTGAAAGTGAAACAACAAAAGCTAACCTGTACAAAGTTGGAGTACTTAGTTTGAGTATTAGGCTTTCGTCTTTCACATGAAATGCTCGATAGCATTTTGTGTGTAATGTTGAGAAGTATATTTCCGTGTTAGTTGTTAGATCACATATCCACTGGCTTGGCAGCGATCACTTAAACTCCAGTCGGCAATCAGGTTGATGTACCAACAACAGTGGATGTGCTATTTCAAAGCAACTCTACGGCCGCACTATTGTCATCAATGATATAAAAATCTGGATTATCATCTCTTGCAGAACTTTCCTTTTTAGCAACATCCAGAGACTTTCGGGCATTGGTCACCGGCTTTCGCTTTTTATTCTTAAAGAAAATTGTTTCATTCATCAAACATACGTATGTTGTACTTACCGATTTCTATGAACATGCAATTTAAGCTTTTGGCACTTTTCGGAAATATCCACTTGATTATTGAAAAAAATTGTATATTCGGAAATTTTCTTAAATAGTTTGTTATATTCTCATAAATGTTTGATATTTTTCTTTTAAGTTGGGTTGGTTGTGTAAAATCTTGATTTCAAAAAAAAAGAATAAAAAAATTTAAAATAAAGAGCTTTCGAAATATTGTAAAAAAATCACATTCATTGGCTCGATAACCGCCTATGCGATTTTGGATATTTCTTTCTTTCGCTAACTGGCGCCAGTTGGAAATACCCAAGTGCCTTACCGTCTGGCCTTTTCAACGCGGAGAAGGCCTCCCTTTTCCTCTGCTACCACCAGCGGGTACAGGATTATATACTTTGAGAGATGGAGGTCTTTCATGATGACAGGAGATACTTCGTCTTACCCTAGTTCTCCTCGAGACCCGTTCGATTCGCTTCTCTATCCAGAACGAACTACGCGGTTGTTAAGGTCGATGATGTCAATATCATCGGCTTACCCCAGCAGCTGGCTTTTTCATCGCTAAAAATCTCCAAGAAAGTGTCTAATACTTTTATCCACCGCAGGTGTCGCTGGTGTAGTTGAAGAGAAATGTCTGATTTTGTTTAAATTTATGGCACTCCAGTATTTATCTAAAATTTGCCACAATCACGGCATATATATATATATAAAACTGTTTGTTGTACGAATCCACGCATTTTCTGGAAGATGGTTAACTGAAATTTTTCGACTTCCAAAAGAAATATACACATTAGTTTTAAATGAAATCACTCCCCTTATACTGCAAAGAGAATCAAGTTGTGGATTGTCGAACATTTTAAGGGCTCTTGTAGAATGTACGAGCATATATTTTTGAACATATGTCACTCTTTTACTATTGTAGTTTTTTATTTCATCTAATTAATGTCAATTTTTTTTTAATTTAATCAAGCATTTCACATAAATAATAATATAATTATTACCTTTTATTTGTTGACTGATATTTTTCCGTCAACTTTTTCTTGTCTCTAATTTTATACCTTTTTATGGAAAAATGGAGATTTTTAGTGATAAAAAATACGCTATAATCGGCAATTTACCTGTATTAGCTGTCTAAAAACAGCACAACCTGCTAAAAAATAAGCTAAAATCGGAAAATTTTGTAGATTTACAGTTAGACTTCTTTATGTCAAAATAGCGAAAATAGCTAAAAACTGCTCAAAGCATTTTTTTGCGATGGAGTTTTAGCGATAGCGAAAGCTGGAATGTGGGTGCTGGACTTGCGATGCTGATGGTATCCCATCGAAGTAGAATTTGTATGTTTTTCTGAGTGCTCTCAAGAAGAAACTCCTCACCTGGGTTGCTTTAAAACAAGAGCGCGTCAAAATGAATGGCTAAAGCAATTAAAAAAAATATTTGCATAAAACTTCGAAATATTTAGATTGTTTCAATGGTTGGTTTTGGGCAAGAATTACAAGCTATGTTATTCATTTTGATGCATCGATGCATTGATATTAATTTCTACATATTATCAACAAAATATTAAAAATGCTTTTGTTTTAATATTTATTTACACATTAGATATTCAAGGTTTCCCAAATGGTAATGAAGATAATTTTTAAGAAAAGTATTTACTTCACGAGTGAATATATCTGCTTATCAATTTTTGTTCTGAAAGCTTTAATGCATCATCATCATTTAATCGGTACAAAAATGTCACTTCTAATACATATGTACATATATACAATCAAAGTTAGGATAAATACAAGTAAGTATATATATAATTCCACAAGTAGATTTAAAGTTATTAAGCTTTTGGAAGCAAATTGTTTTTTTTGTTTACAAAAACCAACATTCTGTTTTTTTTTTTTTCAATATTTGAGAATCAAACTTGCCATAGCAAAAACCAAAACTCATTACGGTTACATAAGTGCCTTCATCAATCATCCACTTTGCAATCACACCAAAACAAATAAACTTCAACGAATTTTACCTGCAACGAAATTTGATACCGCTAACCGGATATAAGAGCGGAATTTCTTTCGTTCACATACCATATCTGCATTATCTGAATAGTTGTGTGATTGTACATATGGTGGTAGTTACTTTTTGGTAAACAAAAGAAAAAATGACGTTGGGTAACATGAAAGCCGGAAATGATAAAAACTTTTTGGGATTTAAATTTTTGTGTGCGCAATTACAAATCCCTTCAGATTTAACCACATTTGTGCAGTGATGAGTTTATTTAATATTTCGAATGCGTGATGGATATTAAAATATAAAATTAAAAGGGTGTGGTTTTGTGTACAAAATATTTACTTAACATCGACATTAAAATAAAATCGCTCAATTTTTGACCAACAACTTATAGCCAACAAATTTTATTCGAACGTTGCAGTGTCTGTTCAGAAATAGTTTTAATATAAGAAAAATATACACTAAATTGAAAAATAGTTTAAACTGAAAAACAATTAATAAACATAATTAAACACGAGAAAAATATATTTTCTCTAACAGCGACTTACGTAGTTGAGCCGTCTGACACCTTCATTAATGTTTAGTCCTCACTCTTCAGGCACATTGACGCAAAATCTTTATTTAGTAATTAATCATCGGTGAAAATTTACCAAAATTTTCACGTACTATTCTCCATTTTGCAAAGTCAAAGAGATTTCATTGCATTTGCACAAGCTGCTAGCCTTAACTTTAGCTGTTTGCACAAATTTTCCTTTGAAAAAGGTGAATATTAGAGCAAAGTTTTTGCTGGCTTTCGCCTAGCTCCAGAGGCAATTTACGACACTATGCAATTTATTCTTTGCACTCTCTTGCTTTTGTTCCACTTCTTGCATTCGTTCATTTATTCAAAACTGCCAACTGCAAATGTTGCATAACCGCCTGACCTACTGCTCGATAGAAACTCCCAAAAAAAATAGAAAAAAAAAAATAAAAAATGGTGCTGGCGTTTGCACATGACAGCAGCGCAGAAGGTGGTGGCCGCTTTGGTGGCCGCTTTGGTGGCTAGCTTGGTGGTCAAATCGTTGTTCGACCATAAACGGCTTGTAATTCGGTTTCATTTTGGCTCGATGCTGGCACAAACCGTTTGCCAGCTGCATATTGTACGATGCTGCTAAAACCAAAAAAACAAAAAAAAAAATGCTGGTGTTGCCAAATTTTTAATTTTTCATTTATCTTTGTCTGTTTCACTCGAATTGCGGGAGTCAAGAAAATTTTGATTTAACTTCTTTAATATTATTCAACGTCAAATCCTTCCTTTTTTTAATGAACTTTCGCAGATGTAGATTTGATATAACTCTTGTCTTGGTATTGGAAAGGAAGCATTTTATTTTATTTTGTTTTAAATTTAGTCACGCGCAATTGATATTACTACTAACTAGTAACTGGAAAGTTTTAAGAAATCAACCAATAAAAAAAATGATAATTTACAAATTCTAAAGATACTTTCAAAAAAAAAGAATGTGTTGGAGAGTTTTGATTTTTCGCACACTTTTTAATTTTTCAGTTTTGTAAAAAGAACTATTCCAATTAATTGCCGATTTAACTCTATTTTTTTTTTAAATAAATACAATTTTTTTTCTTTCTCATTCCCCCGGGTAAAACCTACCAGCAAGACCCGAATTAATATATTTTTCAGCAGTATTTTTCGAAAATCGAATTGTTCCTAGTTAGTTAGTTAGTTCAAGAGCAACTATTTTCCATGTTTTAGAAGATAAATGGTAGCAGCTGACCCTTCTGCCACCCGGTGAATTGTATTTAATCAAAAATGCTTAAGAACAAATAAAAAACAAAAAGCAAGTCGATTGTGTATGATATTACCACAACTTTTTTATTGAAAATTTAACTCATATATTTCAGAAAAAAATTTAAGACACAATTTATTTGTTTTTTTTTACCAAAAAAAATGAATGAACAATTTTTGACTGTTTTATGGCCAGTTTTTCAGTGCAAGTTAAACTCTGTTTGTCATTAAAACTAAGTTTAAAATCAGCATGCAGTTTTTCAGTCATTTTTACACGGAGTTTAACTTATGAGCTGTCTGCTGACTACTGCGGGTTTGCAACTAAATTTAATTGAGCGCAAGGAAACTAAGTTAAAATTTAAACTGAGTTTAACTTAGCTTGGTTTAAACTGTGCTTAAACCAGCACTAAAAAACTGAACCTCAAATGCAAAAATCACAACGCTTTTTATATATGAAAATATAAACATTTTTCCCATAATAATTTGAGGCACCACTGTCTATATGACACGGCTAATGGCATCACTATTGTTATAACTTCTTCACCTAAAAACATGCCGTTAACAATAATACACAAAAAATTTAACAAATATGATTTGTATTTGTATACTCAGTACGATTATACATTCCAACTGTTGACCATAGAGTCATAAAGCAAACTATTATGCAAACTAGTAAGCAAAAAAAAAACAAAATGGCAGTTAGAACTGCAAAAAAGTGTTTTTGGGTATTTTGCTCAAATTAAAAGTTGAATTTTATCTTATGACAGCAAATAAAAAACTATGCAAAAATTATTTAAGATATGTATTTTAAATTTTTAAATAAATTAAATAAATATTAAAAAAATGTATAATATTTTTTTGGCTTTAACATTTTTTTATTTAGATGTTTTGAAATCGGATGTGTGTGAAATATTCCGCATACATAACAAACTTCCCGAATTTGTTTTTGAGGGGCCTGTTAATTAAAGAGAATGAATTATTTACATAAAGTTCGTGTTTTTTTTTAATTTTCAAAATTTTAATTTATAAACATTGTACTGCTCTACCCGGCATGGAGCCTTAAGAAAAATTTTAGAACATTCAAATTTAGCATAATAAGTTACAATAATAGTTGAGCTGGTTTTTAATTGATTTTTGAGGAAAGTTTCAGCCAAGCATATTAAGCATTTTCTTACATAGTTTTCGTTCATATTTCATAGTGGAAGTAAGTAGTAAAAACTATGCCAACAATTTTCACGTATGTATGTAAACGCATACTCCCGAAATATAATATTAAAATTTTTTTATAATAACTGGCAAAAGTTGGTAACCTTTTCCAATAGCTCTGTGGCAAAAATTTACTACAATAATTCAACTTGCCATAAAATCCATATTTATACGTAAAAGAATTCTGGTAACGCATTATACTCTTATACACTCTCTCTGCCTCACTCTCTCTCTCGTTCTCTCTTTCTTCTACTACACAACGGTTTTTTGGGGTATAAAAGCTGTCAGCGCATTGCTGCCAAGTAGAAATTATTGCTAGCCAACGAGCAAAGCACACAAGCAACCGATCGACCGACCGACCGACCGACCGACCTTTGCATATCGAATTCAATATTTAGGCAAAAACGCCACCTGCCTGCCACTTGGGCACATTCACACACACACATACACGTTAACATACTTTTGCGGGTGTAATAAATAAATTTGCACGTTCGCCGCAATTCACATAATTCTCTATCAACACAAACTACATTTTCACTAATATGGTAATATATTGTAATGATTATGCCATTACCATTAGCGTTGTCACATTACAATTTAGTGCGCGTTGGTGAATTAAGTCAAATTTGGCACTAAACTACCTGCCAGTTAAATTTTGCGTACTCGAGTTCGCCATTGATGGGCAAACATACAAACGTACGTGCACACATTTGCACATATGTATATATCTATATATATTTGAAGAGTATAACGCTCTCAAATATGTGTGTATGTAAATGTATTGAAGAGCTGCTGCTGCTGCCCCCTCTGCGTCAGTTTCACACTTGTGTGTGTGTGTGTCTGTGTATAGTAGGGATAAGCGCTCGCTATCGCTAATAAACGTGAATTCGATTGTCCTAGCGGCATTAAGCCAGTCATTGAGGTTAGTTTAAGTGCATTCATTAGCGTTTGGTTGCATTAATTTGGCCGCTTATGTCAACCACATGCATTTATTAATAAAAATGGATAACGTTCATTTGATTTTGTGATTAACGGGAATTAGATTGGAAGTGCACTTTTTCGTTGGTTTTTTTTGCTGATTTGAATTTTTTGTTAATCAAAAGCATGTTCAGTTTTTATCTGTGTTATTGCAGAGCTTTAATCCTTACGAAATACTCAAATATTAAAATTGAAATTGGTAGATCTGTATATCTACATACTAAGCGCCGTTTTTAATACGCCTGTTAAATTAAACTGCCCTTTCCAATTTGTCGACTACATACATAATCATGCCTAAAAGTATGCAACGCTTTAGCGAAATAATTTGCTCAAGCTAGTGCCTCTCCAAATCAATCATTGCATAGCACTTGTTAGAAAATGCTTTGCATACTTTCATACACGACTATGCATGAAATCAAAAAAAAACTGAATGGGCAGTTTTAAAAATAAATAAATGATTTTAATTCAAAGCTTTACGCCAACTGATCATATTTCGATTTTAAACTTACGCGTTTCGTGTATCATATCTTCACAAATTTTACGGAATTGTACGCCTTAATGCAATGAAAATTGTTTCGAAGACTCAAATTTTGTTAATCTGAAAACCCTGCATTTCAAACAGGTGATTGGAATATGTAGCCTAGGAACTTCTGAATTCAGTTGACATAGTAGATGATTGTACAGGCTTAGGAATGTTAAAAATGTGTTTAATTTAAAATTTTTGTAATCAAAACTTCAATACAAGTCTAGATCTTACCAAAGAACAAAATTACATACGGTGATTTTACTAGGTCTAAAATTATACCTCAATTAAATGATTTTAACTTAATTATGCGCCTAAAAGGCCTCATTAAAAAAAGCAAAATTAGTGAACAATGTCGCATTGTTGTATACAACTTTTAGTGAAAAACATAACTGTATAAGAAAGGACAACATGTTATTATTAGTAATGAGTTATTCTCCAGGCGCATGCCTTCTCTTTTGCTTAAATTAATTTTTAGACTTAAAAAGCACGCACCTGGAGATTCACTCGTTGCTAATCATAACATGTTGTACCTTCGTGTACCTTCGTGTACCTTTATGTTCTTTACATTTAATTATAATCAAGTTTTCGTAGCAAATCTTCAAGCGCGATATCATTACAGCCTCATAACTGAAAATTATCACTGATTTGTGAGACTTTATAACACATTTCCTTCCATGTATGTATACTATACACATATACTTTGAATATGAAAGCAAACTATGTAACTTTTGGAGCAAATTAATTTACATCTGGGAAAAACGCAGAATACGCGTAAAACAAATTCTCAAAAATCAACGTAAATTTTTCAGCAATTTCAAACTTTCACTCTACTTATAATTTTATTAAATAGACTACAAACTTTTAATGCAATAAAAAAAATGTGTAATTATAATGAAAGTTTGTTTAATGTCAAAGTTTATGTTTATGGTCTAAGTTTATTATAAATATTGTATTTAGTTTGAAGCTATTATTTATATATATTTTTTTTGATACTTTCCTGTATATTAATTGAAAAATAAAAAAAATTGAATATGTACATACTTTGGAAACACTATTGTGCATTTTATTAGAAGTCTAAAGTGCACAAAAATGAAATTTGTAGAGTCAAAATTCCTTTCACTCAATCTTCCAAATTACACACTATACGTTGATTATGAACTGCGCTTTAAGTGCTGGATAATAAAGGAGACGAATGGTAAAGTTGGATGCTATTTTGAGAAATCACAACCAGCCTTACATTCCTTAAAAATCGATCATGAACTGGATTTATAAGAGGAAATCAAGTCTAATTTTACTTAAAAAAATTTTCTTGTACAAATTCGTTAAGAACCAAAGGTTGTGGCTGCAATCAGAAACCAAGTTTTTTTTAAATAAATTCTATACTTTTTTAATGTTTATTCGAAAACTTTTAAGAAAGCAAGTGTCTTCCTTGTATTTTCCAATTGCTATGGTAATACATCATTGCAATAACGTAGAATTTTCCTTTAACTAGCTGATTACATTAATTTTTATAATAATTCACAATTTTATATTTTTATATTATATTTAAATTATTTTATTTCAATTTTTATATTCAGCAACAAAATCTGCAACCTTTATATTTGTTATAGTTTTGTCCTAGCAATATATAAAAATTTTTGCTTCGTTTAATTTTTGGTCGTTTAAATAGTAACAGTTTCACATACATCATAACCGAAGACATAATCTAACTTCAAGTGCAAATCCAAGAGATTTATGTATGCGCTCAGAGTTTTCTATATCACAAACATTATACGAGTTTACATACAAAAATAAATTTGCATACGAGTACAGAAATTTATTGGCATCATCATGAAATTACAACTAGAAAGATGATGGACAAAAGTTTCTTCTTTCTTTCGACTTTCTTACACTTAAATTTCTATCTTCATATTTTTAGGTTTATCCCAGTTCCTTTGTCTTGTTTTCTTTTTTTCTTTCGTTTATCAATACACTTTGCTTTTCCGCTAGCGTAAGTAAAGCCCTTCTTCGTCTTTGTTGAACATCCCAAATCCCAAATATTGAACATACTATAATTAAATTGATTTATTTCGCTATCGCTGCTTGGCAGATTTCGTATTTATTCACACAAACGCCATCTCAGGCGTTGCCGACAAAACAGATGCACAAGTGAATAATTTAATATTAATTTGAAGGCGCATTGAATTGAAGAATTTTCTAAAGAATCATTTTTAACTGTAATTTGAAAGAAAAAATGTACTTTTCTTCAAAGCACAAATCACTAAGACGCAATGAAGCAAACATAATTTGCGCATCCAACAGCAAGTCGGAGTAAGTAATCGATTACCGAGCGTATTTTGGGAATTTCTGTGCTTTGTTGCAGCATTCAATTGGACATCGCATACATACAAACTAACGTAAATATACATATTTTATATACACAACTTAAAAAAAAATAACACACGCTCCCCATTTAAACGAACATAAATGAATTCGAAAGCAAAATGGTGGATATTTTAGTTATTGTGTTGGTTTCTTTTGCTCGCACATATAAACCCAAACACATATACATAGATACTTACAATATAATGATAGCCAGTTAAATAACTTTGTCAATGCTTTGAATTGCTACTTTTTTAGAACTACAGAACAAAAGCAAATCCACAAAAAGCGGATTTACCATCAATCTGCCAGTAGCAGTCGTATGGCAGCGATTCTCATAGTTGTGCAGCTTTAAGTGCGCAAGTTGGTCAATTGAAAATTGGCCAATAATATGTAGTAAGCGAATGCAACATTTCTTCAAGTGTTACTGTAATCAATTTCAGTTTCTGAAAGTTGTGCGATTTTAAATTAAGATTTGATTGGCTTTCATTGAGAAAGAAGACTAGAGGTTTTTTTTTAAATACTAAGGGGGTATTCTACCTTCTTTTATAGTTTTTGTCAACACAAGACTATTGAATATTTTTGAAAACGATTTTTACAAGTTAAACTAAGGGATATACAATCGTGCATCAGTTTCACAATCACAAAATTCCCTGTGAATTCGGTTTGAAATCACATGTTTGGTGCTCCCAATTTTTCATTCACATACATTTTTGTGAATTGAATCCGAATGCTTGGTTGTATGTGAAATGAATTGTAAATGACAAAAAGTACGTGAATGTTGAATTATTTTCGATTTGAATAATTTTTAAAATATTCTTTGATGTTTGTGAAAGCCATTTATGATATTTCTATATTAGTTATTCATTAAAATATGCGTATTTTTAAGTGTTTTGCTGATGGCTGTTCAAAAAAGCATACATAGCTGAATCCGAAAGGGAAATTTCAACAACAGCTGTTTGTGAATTGCCACAACGATAACCGATATGTGTGTCAGGTCATCCCTCCTGATATGCAAAGAAATTTGTGAAATTGGGAGCACACTAATTCACTTTCACAGGAAATTTATAAAATCGCAATGTGGTATTGAAATGTTAAACTGGGAGCGCGGCTGATAATCAATAAATTGACGGTTTTACTTAGTCAAAAAGTTTATTGAAATCATAATAGTAGCGCTTCAAAGTTGAGCCTTCAAAAATACTTATCTTCGATGTTGCCACGATTTTCTCGTTTCAATAATCTGAAACAGGAAATTCAACTTCCTTTGTATTCAGTAGACTTGTGATTATATCGAGAACCAGAATATAGTCGATAAAGTTAGAATTGACAATATTGCACTAACTGACGATATGGTATACGATTTTTACCATGTTTTCGAGTTTATATTGTTTACGAAAAAATATTTAAACAAATGCGTTTTGCATAATTCTGGTTTCGACTAGAAATATGAGATTGCTAAATAAACTTGAAAAATTTCAACGCAATCCAACTAGTATTTTTATAGTTAGCGCGGCGACCATTTTGAAAATAATGGTTCTGAGAAAAACGCGTTGAAAGATTCGTGAAAACACCACCGTGCACCGTGCGTAATTCAATTTATGGCTTTGTATCGCGAAAAGTATTTAAGATCCAGTTATAATATTTTGCAGACTTATTTTATATGAAATATGCAATAAAAACAATATCGAATTTTTGAACCGTCTAAAGTCGAATAAACCGCCTAATAATTACTTATTTATACATTTTTTTGTCAGAAAAACAAGCAAATGCTATATTAAGCATGCCTGCCATCCTTGAAGTCATCAAACGACTGTTACTTGAAACTGATGTACATACATTTCTATTTTGTAATAATTCTCCTACATTCCTTGTCGAATTAATTTAAAAACAATAAAAAAATGCCGAAGGCTTCACACCTTTCATGAATGGCAGAATTGTATGGGAGCCATATGTTATATTTTTTCGATATTAATGATTCTGATACTATAACAGTCCCAATAATAATAAATATGTGTGCGAAATTTCTAGTCTTTAGCTGATTAAATGGAGGATTTAACTGCTAGTACACCTGCTGATGTCGCTAACCCTTTTTCCGAGTTTTTTTTGTCCAATTTCGCATCGACGTCTGATAGTGATGATAACGTTTCCTTTAAGATTCAACCATCTCTCAACTTTGGAAAGTTAGTATTGTCCTTTGAGGATAACCTCAGTGGCATTACTCGACTTAAACCCTCTTCAAATGCTGATGCTGATGGTCCGCCTGCAACACTGTTCAAACAGTTTGGTTCTTTAGTGTACCCACCTTTGTTGATGCTTGGAAATTATTTGACTTTTTTATTTAATGCGTTTTTTTGTGTGTTGTCATTAACTAAGCAGGTAATCACAAAATTCTTATTAGTCTGCGATAGTAATATTTGGAGCTAATATTTATCAACATTTCTCTATCCTTTGCAATCATTTTGCAGCAACTCCTGTGAGCGCAGGAAAACAAACCCAAAAAAAAAACGTCTGCTGCAATTAGCCAGCATTAAAGTCTTTGCCGCGCTGCTGACACAATTTTCACAGCACTCTACTTTTGAGCAAAGCACTTTACGCTGCACTTTTGCAATGCACACTTTTCGTTCGGTATTTTTCATTTGCCTTCTTGATGGCCTATAAGAGCGTACGATTTTCATTTCATTGCCTCGAGTTGGGGTTTACTGCAAATGAAGGCGCACAATATACACATACATACATACAAACAACATATATATTTATTAACATTTTGCCCCTTTTACTCATTCATTCGTTCACTCATTTCTCATTTTGTGCACACAATAAAACAAATGAAAGTCCAAGAGGCGCAAAAAGAAGTGAAAAGTGAAAAGTAATCAACTTCGCTGTCACCCGCGCAGCCGCCTCTGCCAACCGCCGTTCACATTCATCATCAACGCTACACCGGCACCTACTTAATGTCCTACATATCTTTTTTTTTATATTTTTTTTTATTATTTCTTACTTAAACAAAAAGCGAATGCGCTGAACTGGCGTTGTGTTGTGAATTGCGAATTGGAAAGTTGAATATTTGGTGCCAACGTCACTATAGCGATTGCTATCCTGCATCCATCGTTGATCAGCTATTGGCGAACTCATTTTGTCACCAACTCAACAGCTCACCAGCTCAGCAATTCGCCGTCCATAGTTGGCGTGCATTTAATAATTGCAGCACATAAATGGGGAAAGTTTCATTAAGGCAAACGCACAAAAATAGCATAAAATACGTAGCACAACTATTGCACAGAAATTTGCAAAAAAAAAGGTTGGCGCTGCTCTCGATGACAAGATCAATGAAAACTTGTGAAACCGCGGCATTAAAAACATTCCAACAGATGAGCCGCAAGTTCTACCAAAAAAAACTATCTAAAAATGTTCGCACCTTATGGCGTGGGCCGTGAAGTAATAGATAAAGGATCCACCAGGCAAAGTTAGGCATCATTGGATTTTTATGAAAATAACTTTTTTAAGACCCGAAAATGTTTGGGTTGTCAAACAAATTTTTATTTGTACAAGTTTCAGCAGTCTAATATCCAATCTTGTTGAGGCTTCGAAAAGCAAGCTCACAACTCTCATTATAAAAGTATATTATTTTGAAATATTTTCAATAATATACCAAAATTGAGAACATGCGTGTTATCCGACTCAAAAGCAAAAGTTAAAAAAGCTTTAGTCCAAATACGAACTAGAAGTCTGGTTAACTTTTTCTTCTTAGTTTGATGCCAGACTCATTAATTGGTACAGAGTAGAGTCCAAGATATGGAGAAGCAAGGTGCATTTTTTAGTTGTATTTTCAGAATGTTAGGCAGGCACTCAAGGTTCTATTCAATTGGGTGATCAATTTCTGGCACTCATAGTGCTCTCTCTATGAAAGTCTTCATCTTTTGGCAGCCACTAACATAGAAGTCTCATCGCCTATTCGAATGAGAGTGCAGACTTACTTGGTGCTCTTTGAAACCAATATGCCTGAGGATGTTGCACAGGTGAAATTATTTGGATATTACTTTGCTAGTAAGGACGTTATTATTCTTAATAGGGTCAGTCAGGATTTCGCTGACATTTGCTATGAGCAATTTGCTTATGAGCGATTGTCTTGTTATCAAAAAAGAACTACCCAAATATTTACTAGTATCGCAGGCTGCTAACGTTTCAAAGTTAGTGGTGTACAAAAGCTAAAATAGGACGCGGTGTTCTTTGTTATTGCTCAATATATGTAACTATACTGAGAAATTTAATTTTTATATTAATTTTTTTTTTTAATTAAAGTTTTAATACAAATTATTCCTTTACCAAAACTATGTCAACCCAAGTATGAAATTTTGCACAAAAACTAAAAAATAATAATTTCTCAGCACTTGGGAAAAATTTTTTGAGTATTCAGTTTTTTAGTCTATAAAAGCTTGTACAAAAAAAGTACAAATTTGGCTTTTCTTTAGTGAGAGTTTTGCGATTTTTTTTTTCTACACAAAAACAATTCAAGATTGCGTTATTGGGAAGCAATTTAAGAAGAGCGTCGGTTATAAACTTGTTAAAATTAAGCGGCTAAAAAATGTATTATTAAAAAAAAAAAAGTGGAAAACAGTTTTCAACAGCCACTTTGGGTGTTGTTGTTTTTTCTCTAATAGAATGAATTGTTTTTCAATTTCAAAAAATTTAATTTAACTTGAAGAAATAAAAATTTTCACATTTTGTCAATTTATAACTCCACTGTAGTTGTTAAACGCAGTTTATATATAACACTTTATATATTTATTAAAACAAAAGCAAGGACCTATTTACGATTAAGCACGTTGAATGAATGTAGGTGTGTATGTATGTATGTATACGTAAATGAAGGTGTGACGCCCAGTGTGACATTACTCATACACTCTTCCTCAACCACTCGTTTCCTTTTGCACACATACCAACATACATACATGCTTACATACATATTTACTATATTATATGAAAACTCATTTCGCAATCGTAAAAGCAAGAAAAAAAACCACGTTTCACTTTGTGTCGTGTGCAAGTGTGTGCGAAATGAGAACGAGAAATCAAAATTGAAATTCTATAATTTCCTTTGGCAAGTGAAATGCTAAAAGCTGACTGCGAGTGTGCTAAATGAAACCGCAATAACAATTGTTGGCGCTCCTCGCCGTTTACCCATTGGCTGCGTGCTGTAGTCAGCGCTCAAGTGCAAAACTTTGCTGCTTTGCAACAGCAACTACTTACTTACTTATTTACTTGAGTTGTTGCTGCTGCTTCTTGTAGGAAATACGCATTTGTACATGCACACACTGCCAAACACATACATATATACATATGTATATTTATATGTATATATAGTTCTAACAATGACACAAGTGTCATAGTCAAATACACTCGTGTGGCACCTTCCTTCAATGCCCTCCATGCTGTTCGCTCTTTATATCCATCACTCCACTATCAAAATATGCACATGCATACCTGCTGTGTATCTTTTATTTTTTAAATTTATTTTTTTTTTTTTTTTTTTGTTGCTTTTTATTATAGTTTTCATTGGTATTTTATTATTGCTGTTGATATTTGCAATGTTATTGCTGCCGCTGGCTGCCACAAAATAAATGGCGCACACATTCGTAAGCGCAAAAATGCATAGATATATTATACACATTTGCAGCTGTAAAATATTTACTTGCTTTGGTTCAAATCAATCTGATATTTCAATATTTACATTCATATACGCATACTTGGTACTTTATGAGATGCCACAAGTTGTGCTTTTACAATTGCTGAAGTGTAGGGGTGTACAGTTGATTGGATACTCACTGGAATACTATTATAACAGAGGAATAAACATATTTTTGTATATATACATATGTACATATCGGGTGTTTTTTTTAGGGGTATAGAACTTCGAATTGAAATAAAACACAAGAAAATCGTTTTAAGGTCCATCAATTTGGCTTTATTGGAAGGATAATTGTATGCCATTAATGTTTAAATATGATTTCGGGCATGTGGCCGCCGCGGCTGGCTCGAATAAAGCCAATTCTACAGGTCCAATTTTCAACCACTTTTTCGAGCATATGGGGCCGTATGTCGGCAATAACGCCACGAATGTTGGCTTCCAATTCCCCTAACGTTTCTGGTTTGTTGGTGTAGACGAGCGACTTCACATATCCCCAAAGAAAATAATCCAATGGTGTCAAATCACACGATCTTGGTGGCCAATTGACAGGTCCATTCCGCGAAATTATGCGCTCAGCGAATGTTTCCTTCAATAAATCGATTGTGACGTGCGCTGTGTGGCATGTAGCGCCATCTTGTTGGAACCACAACTCATCCACATTCATGCCATCCAATTCGGGAACAAAATAGTCGGTTATCATGGCTCTATACCGGTCTCCATTAACGGTAACTGCCTCTCCAGCATTATTGCGGAAGAAGTATGGCCCAATGACTCCACCAGCCCATAGAGCACACCAAACAGTCAGTTTTTGTGGATGTAATGGCGTTTCAAGGGTCTCATGTGGATTCTCTTCACTCCAAATGCGGCAATTTTGCTTGTTTACGTAGCCATTCAACCAAAAATGAGCCTCATCACTGAACAAAATTTTGCGATGAAAATCAGCATCGAGATCAATCTCATTTTCGGCCCATACACCAAAATCACGACGCATTGCATGGTCTCGCGGCTTTAATTCTTGCACAAGCTGGATCTTGTAAGGTCGCAAGCCAAGATCTTCCATAAAGTTGATGGACAAAGCTCCAATTGCTGTGCACGGTGGCGAATCGATTCATTCGGGTCCTCTTCAACACTTTGCTCTACAGCGGCAATTGTTTCTTCGGTGCGCACTGTTCGACGTCTCTGCGGATGCGTATTATCACATAGAGTAAACGTAGTGCGAAAACGATCCATGGTTAACCGAATTAATTGCTCTGATGGACGATTATGTCGACCATAAAATGGACGGAGCTCACGGTAAACTTCGCGAACTGAACCATTATTTTCGAAATAAATTTGCACAATTTGCAAGCGTTGTTCTTTTGTCAACCTGTTCATGATGAAATGGCAAACCAAACTGAACATAAATGACATTAGAGTTGCCAGATTTGACCACAAAATGCCAGTTTTATCTCTATTCGAAAAACAAACCTTTATGTGTATTCATAAAGACAAATGTGATATATTGCAATTTTTAAATTAGGTTGTAGTTTACGTATTGAGCTGCTCTTTGGCGAATACGCCGTTAAAGAATTTATTAAAAGTAGCAAATATGTTTGATTTTTGTGCCGATTCAGATTTTTAATAATTTAAAAAAGAACTACATACATACATGTTTGAATTCGAAATCTTCTGTTATCTACTAGTTCTTTTTTTTTTTTTGTTATAATAAAATAAAAATTTATTTAAAGACCACTCAAAGGGTTTATATTTTAAGTTTTATTTTATTATGAAGAACACTTTGAGTGTTGAGGGGACGAATAAACACAAAATTAATATTAAAGAATGGTCAAATAAACAGTTTAGAATTATACTTTGAAATCAACTGAAAATACACAAAATTGAACTTCAAGGATTTTATTTCATTTCTATGTGATCGAGCGGAGAAAAATAAGTGCCGAGAATTCCTATTGAATTTCAATGCAATGGAATTCATTATATAGGGAAGCCGATGTTTCTAAGTTTTTTAACCACAGAATTAATCTATTATATACTATTATATAAAATTAATTATATCGGGAATCTTTGTCACGCTCTCAAAGTACCGATTTTAATAATTATTTTTTTTAAATGAAGCATTTATATTATATATTTAATTCTTGGAATATAAATACACCTTTTTTAAGGGTATAGTTCCAAAGAAAATATTCGTTTTTAATATATAAAAAGACTTGCTGGAAGTAATTGAAAAGCAGAGCCCTTTTTCGACGAACGAAAATCTCGCTCTACAAATCCCTCATCCTCATGCTCGTCCTTTTATATGGCGCCGAAACATAGACGATATTCATTAGCGATGCAGAAGCTTTGGAAGCTTTTGGAAGGAATTTTTATCGCAAGATTAATGGCCCTGTTCGCTAAAACAACGGGAACCGAAGTAGATGGTAGATAAACTGTATAAGCTGTATAATGATATGGACATAGTCAAGAGCATAAAAATTCAACGACTGCGATGGCTTGGCCATGTCGTTCGTATGGATGATGATGTTCCGATAAAAACTAGCTCGAATCGGCACTCACTGAAAGGACCAAGTACCGAAGGACCTGCCTTCACTTGGTGTGAATAATTGGCGTAACCTAACGAAAGAAACCTTAAAAATGTAAATGTCAAAATAAAACCCTTACTTATAGCATGTTTATTATAAATACTTGAGTTTTCGAAAGCACATAAGAAACATAAGAATTATAATGGTATTTATATGTGCTTAAAATTTTATTATTTTTAACTTCTTTTGATAAATATTGATTTTTCTAAATAATAAGTTTTTTTTTTGTTTTTATATTGTTTTTCAATATATGTACATACTAAAAAAAATTCAAAAGGGTCGAAATATTTTTTTTTTCATTTTTGGTTATATATGTTATTTTTTGTTGTTTTATTTGCTTTTGATAAGTAAATTGTTGTTTAATTTTTTAGTTTAGTATTTATCATATCGATAATTTATAATTTCTTTAATTAATTTTGTTACATTTTTGTGAAATTTTCATGTCCTAATTTTTCTTTAAAGCACTTCATTATGTATATTCGAGTTTTGTAAAATCATTTTAATTTTTCTCATCGCTTTTGATGATTTTTTTTCATTATATAAAAGTAAATACATTATTTCCGATTTTTTTCTTTTTTTGGATTTTTCATATATTAAAGATTTGCCATTTTATTTTAAATTTTTTCTAGATTCTGCTTAACTCTACCTTAAGTCTTAATTTTTCTTGATTAGGTATACGTTTTTTTTAAGCTAAGAAACAGCAAAATTAATCAAAAAAGTTAAACAAGTTAAACAAAGGCTGTCCTCGGCTATGCCGAAGGCCTAATACCCTAGCTGATTAAATAAAGGATTAATGGCTAAATGCAATATCTGAACTATCGCTTGTATGACAGCTATGTATATGTTATATTTTTCCGATCTTAATTATTTTCACTGCTAAAATAGTTCTCATAATAACTATTATTTGTGCAAAATTTCAAGACTTTGGCTGTTTAAATGGAGGGCTTTTCGTGCTAAATGGAATATCTGAACAGTTGGTTGTATGGGAGCTAAAAGTTATACATGTCTGATCTATATGATTTTCACTGCTTCTATAGAGCTAAGAATAGCTGACCTTATTGCAAAATTTGCAAGCTTCTTGCTGCTTAAATGAAGGAGTTATGAAGCAAAATCTGATATCTGAACAATCGGCTCCCATATACGTTGCAGTCGTCCGATCTGGCCGATTCCATGTTTAATAAATTATAAAAAGGCCCAAGAACTGAGGGACTACTTTGCGTTTAAACAGACGGACAGACAGACATACAGACGGCCATGGCTAAAACGATTCAGCTCATCATCCTGATCATATCGATATACTTTTTGATGGGTCTAACTCTTATCATTCTGGTACTTGCAAATATCGGACCAAACTTAATATAACATGACCATAACCGGTATAAAATCGCCAACACCAGACTCATAATAATTTAGAAGGAATCAATAGGTATCTTAATGACATCAAATTATGTAAATTATACGCCAATTATATATTTTAACACTTTACTTCGTTTTATTTTACTCGGAAAGAGTTTGCGGTTTTCTTTTCATTTATCTTTATTTATACATAATTTATTAATTTTTTAAATTTATTTTTTTATTTATTTAGTTATTTATTTTACTATTTCTTTATTTATTTTATATATTAACTATTTTTCTTCAAAGCTATACAAATTCAGAAAAAAAAATTTAAAATGGATTACTCCCATCGTCTTACCATACAAATTTCAGCAATGAATAACTGTTACCATTTCCATAGCCATTCTTCACTTTCTTGTCTGAATATTCATTATCATTTTTATCAAATTATTTATGTAATGAATGTAATTTAATTACTCCCTCGCTTAACTGAATAAATATGCAAATTGCGAAATCTATTCTCTAGCTACATCCACATAATTACTTTAAACACCGCTTCCTACCTTTAAAATATCTGCGCAATTAGCAACAGCGAATGTATGTTTGTATCTATAATACTCTTGTAAATACAATAGCACAGTTGGGCCGACAACGCTAAGCGACTTCCGTCAACTCCAGCCAACTTTTCCAAAACAAACTTAGAGACAACAGGATGTACACAGCACTTCGGCAACCTTCCAAATCGACTTTAATACTACTACAAGTATTACAGTTATACATTTGCATTGTATATGTGTGTGTGTGTGTGTGTGTGTGTGTGTAAGATTGCGTTTGTATATATGTAAGTGCCAACGATGGCACACACAGAAAATTCAGCAAATTCTGCTAACAACCGAAAATTGCACAGCATCAGCGTTTTGGCACTCAGCAGTGTAAATAGCACTTTAGAATGAATCGAGTTAATAGCGGAAGCTGTAAGAGCCAACTCATATGCAGGAGTTTTATCAGCTACAAGTACATGATAACAAGGATAATGCCCATGAATAAATAATAATATTAACAGCCATGCACATTAACCCTAAATGAAGTAGATGCACAAACATATGGGCAAACTTACAAACCCCATATATGTACACATATGTATGAATGTGTGTACATGAGTACAAAAGTAAGTATAAACAAATATTTGTCATGAAATAGCGTCCTTATGGGTAAATGAGTATACTTGGATAGTTATACCCTAAATTGTATTCACTATAGCACAAAAAATTCTGACAGTTTATTTTTTTTTTTAATTTAATTTCTTTTATTTTTCAATTAAGAAGTAGTTTATTATTTATCAAAAATTATGTATCAGCTTCAAACTGTGTACCAAACAAAAATAAATCAACACATTCTCTTAAAAATTTTAAATTTTTTTCATTGAACTTTTTTGCTATTTTTTAGTTTGAGTATGCAGTTTTGTAGTTCATTCAATTTAAGTTTAAAAAAGTTTAAAATTCAATTACCTGAAAATCGCCGTTAAATTTTGAGAATTTTTCGCAGCCTGCGCTACCAAAAAAGGTGCTCCTTCAACTTCACACTTTGTAAATAATTTAAAAAAAACCAGCAACTTCTCTTAAAAATTTCCCTTTTCTTTTCTAGAACTTTTTTATATTTTTTTTATTTTGAGCTTGCAGTTTTGTAGTTCACTCAATTTCAGTTTAAAAAGTGTATATTTTAATAACTTCAAGATCACCGTTGAATTTTAAAAATTGTTTAGCTTCACACTTCGAAAAAAAAACAAACCATCAAATTCTCTTTAAACTTTAACATTTTTTTTCTATAACTATTTCATTATTATTTTTTTGAGTATACAGTTTTGTAGTTCATTCAATTAAGGTTAAAAAAATGTCTAAATTTCAATAACTTTAAGATCACCGTTGAATTTTAAGAATTTTTTTCAGCACGCGCTACCATAAAAAAAGCATAAAAAAAATATTTTATTATAAAATTTTTTTTTTAAATTCAACGCTAATATTAAATCACTTTAACTTTGTGCTTTGTTATCTTAAAATTAAATTAGCTATAAACATGTATACTAAAAAAAATTCAAAAATTTCGGAGAGCTGGAAATTTGTATTAAAAAATATAAGATAACTAAAATATAATGCAAAAAAAATAAACAAAAATAAATCGTCAGAATTCATCGAAATGTGACTGTACTTTAGTAGTTTAACGCAATGTATTTGTATTTCTTTATTTATTTGTATCTCAAGAGTATGTTCCCTGTTAATGGCTATAAGCAAACTTCGGCATCCCCTTTGAAATGGAGTAACAACGTTTTTTGTTAAACTTTGCTTAAGTTAGCAATTTTCTTCATTAAAAGGGAAAACTTTTGTTTCTCATACAGCAAGAAAATTGTGACTTAGAATATTTGCTTTGAATTGGTTACAAAAAACTAATTTTCCAGCGCTCAAATGAATTGATACTTACGTTCTTGTGTCACTTAAAACAGGAAACGACTTAAAAGTAAGATATATATATTTACAGCAAGAGAGGAAACTTGCCTCTATAATTTGGTATAAATATGTGCTCGTATATACATACATACATGCATGCGTACGTATACAATTTACTCATTTGCTAAATTTCGCTACGCATTTATTCGCTCATAAAAAGTTCAGCAGAAGCAAGTGCAAAACAATGAAAGCAAATGTGAAAACAAAATAAAAGCATTTAATCGCATAAGTACACTTTTTGTAAAGTTTCATTCATTTCTCGAGAAAATTGAATGAGTTTCATGGCAGTTAATTCAATTGCGTGAACTTTGTTTGTGCATAAATAAGTGAAAAGTGAGAAATGTGAATGGATTAATAAAGGAATGAATGAATGGTTTAATGAATGTATGAATGGATGAATTAATTAACTGATGACGAATTTCTAATAAAAGCGCATCGCAATGGTGTAATTTTGGCTAAAGAGTTGGAGCTAATCGAAATGGACTGACAAATGGCCGGAGCAGATAGATAGAGTTAGTTGATATTGATGGCGCAAAATTTGCATTGTTTTAGATAAGTAAAGGCAGTGGAATGGCAAAAAAAAAACTTGTCGGCTTATGCCAGTAATTAAAAATAATTATACAGTACTTTTTTTAAATTTTAATTGGCAACCGAAAGCTTTATAAACTAATCATAGTGACTATTTACTTGTTTACGTAGATAAGTAATCATATATCATTATTCTTAAACATAATTGAATTATTTGTAATAAAATCATTTATTATTGCTAACTTTTATTTATTTAATACATTTTTTTTAACATTTTTTTATTATTTTTTCTTATTATTTATTATTATTATAATTTAGCGCTTATAGCTCAGTGTTTGACTGAACTTCTCCTACCATTTCGGGTAAGAGTCTTTTTAGTCTATCACAAATTGGTCCGTTTTATGCCGATTCCGAGTGCAGATATATGTAAATGGTGTATCCGCACTTACTTTTTTGCTGTCATTACTCGAAATTATACTCCATTATTCTAGATTTTTTTAATACGCTAAATGGCGCTAGAGTCCATATAATCGCAAAACTATTATTCGTGGTCTGATTTTAAAGAAATTCTAAATGTACACCTACAGTGTAACAAAAAATATATCCGTCAAATGGTGTTCACGTCGAGTTATTTAGAAAATTAATCTTTATTGTTCGATATTGATATCAGGAAGATATGATGCAGGTACTAAAAAAACAATTTTCAAAAATCCTCTAACAAAAATCAAATTGCATACTAAGTAAAATGCCAAAAGCCGAATCTTAAAAAGTTTGAAATTTTGTAGATTTTTATATATGGTATACACTACGTTCACAAATTATAGCACAAACACATATTAATACATACAGACAATTTATTTATCCTTCAATTATTTAAAACTATATTTCAATTTAACCATCGTTAGTTCTCTAAAAAACGATATTAAAACAATTTTTTTAAATTTTGTAAAAAAAAATTGAAAACATAAATCAAAATTTCATCACAGTATCGAACTTTTTTAACAAAATTTTTGGGTATTGCAGATATTTAGCTCGTTCAGTTTTAGTACAACAATGTGCAAGTTCCTAATGGATACAAATTATCACTGATTTTTGATAATTTGTTTACTGACGCTTTTTCGCAATCCTTTCCATATAAAAAATAATCGCGGTTTTGCGTTGTATGCAGAAAAGTGTCGGTAAAAATGTTTTTCAAAAATCAGTAATAACTTGTAGATACTTGGCACTTGCACTTTCTCAGACTAAAATTGAAGGAGCATAAAAATTGCATACTCAAAAAAGTTCTAAATTTTATTTTATGCAGAAAATTTTGACGAAGTTTTGTTAAATCATTGCACATTTTGTAAATAGTTTAAAAATCGGGTGCTTCTGGATTTTTCTAGCGAATTAGTCATAATTTGTTTAAAGCAGTTCATATATATTTTGAAAAAAATTATATTCGAAATTTCAGAGTTAATTGAAGTATTTCTTATTATTAAATAATAGCCAACATATAATATTTTCATAAAGCGACTGTAGTGAATGTGTGTCTTTAATTATTGCATGAATTATATATTTTAGAAACCGCTTTAAATTTAACACAAAAATCAACTTTTAAGTCAACCAACTTTAGCAATAATTTCAATGAATTTTACGCCCAACTGTAGCTTCACGTTTCATGCAGACTACAACAATCTAAAAGTAAACACAGCCATTTGTGTATACATTTATTAATAAGCATTTGTAAAGGTGTCTACTTTACACACTCCACTCAGCAATAAGAACATTGCTGTGGCCAGACGCCGCCACACATTCTCTTCATAATTTATTCAATTTTAATGTGCGCCATTTGACACTCTCATGCAGCCGCATTGGCCACTAAGGAGCTCCGCTCGTTGGTCTGCCCATTCAAGTGTCAATGTGCTTTGCTACGTTATGTATCTTTATGTGGGACTCACTTTGCTTTCAGAAAAAGTTCCTTTCGTTCACTAGGAACTGGTCAACGCAGTCAACTGCTGCACTGTGTGTTTAACACATTTCCATTCCGCCAATAAATGTAATTAATTTTCAACGTGTGCGCTTCAGTAATGCCCTGAAAGCTTTCTATTTAAACATAAATTGTGCAAATTGCGAATAAATTAGTTTGCTAAGTTGGGAAAAAGCATATTTTTGTTTTGCTTCGTTTGTGTGCGCCTTTGCAAAATATGCCCCCTTCATCTCAGCCACATTCTAAGGTGATGTTTTTGTCGAAAAATTTGCTCGCATATTTTAAGGCAATGTAGTAGTAGTTGCGGTAACAGCAAAAATGCATTTACTTTGTCGTTATATTTTTTTTCTACCTCTTACGTGCATTTATGTAAGAATATGTACACTCAAACATATGCAGGTATGTAAAGGTAATGCATTTATGCGATTATTCGCTTATGGGCGCGTACAAACTGAACAAAGCTACTCACATACTTACTAAGTAGAATATGTGCACATAAGTATAAACTGTAAATTTGCAATAATTTTCTTAACGTCTTAGCTATGCGCAGCTAAGTAACGACATTCAAACATAAAAGCTTATCTGAGGACTTATGCCAGCGTGCGGTATGCACTCATATGAAATTCATGTGCATTATAGAAAAAAAAAAAATAAAAAAATACGGAAGCGTATGCGCTGCAACAAGCACGAAAATGCCATTTTCTTCACAAAATGCCGTCGAAAGTCACTGTTGCGTATATTTTAACACACGGCTGTGTTGAGTGTGAAAATGGAGGCAATTCAAATGTTAGTTGTACAACCTAACTCGAAAATTGCAATCAGTAGTGTTGATAAGGCGGCCGTAATGTTTATGTTTGCAATTTAAAGCTGGTAGCTAGCAAATGGCAAAACAAATGGCGTAAGTTATTTGTGTGTGTGTGTGGCATTTGAGGGGCACGCAAGTTTTATTTTTGCTATAAAGAAAGCTGTTTATTCTTGCGTATTTCTATTTAGAACAGGATTTCTGGCCAGTTATATTGCTTTAGCCTTCCGCTTTAATTGTATGAGATTCTTAAATAAAATAAAGTGTTGCGTTAATTTTAAGGCAGTTTAAGCAAAGGAGCATTAATTTTAATATTGCCTTGTTTGTGGTATAAACAGTTTATTACTAAACTTAGTGAGTTCAAGTCCTTAATGATTATAGCGTGAAAGCCAAAGCTACAAGGTAAGTTGGCCAATTTAAAATGCTTACCAATAACAAAAACTATTTTATCAACAGCAAAAAGGTAAATGTATACGCTACATTTTTTAACTTAACTTAAATCAATTAAACTACATTTAGTACTCCAAAAAAGTTATATAAAAACAAGCTTCAAACATTATACAACATTGAAAAATATCAATAAATTGTTCATCGAACTTCAAATTCTTTACTCAGCTTTTAAAGAAGTTTTGAAGTGAAACTTCTTTAGCGGCGGTAGTAAACTAAAAAAACTCATTGTAAAACTCACCACACCTTACATAATACCTAAACCCAGCACTCTTAAGCACACCACACCTTATTCCACCACACATAAATTCCCCACACCTATACTTCCTTCGCTTAGTTCCACCGTACCTATACTTCCTTCGCTTAGATCCATCATACCTAAACACACCACCCATAAGCACACCCAACCTTAACTCACCACTCCTAAACTCACAAAACCTAAGCGCACCACATTTAAATTTAAATATCTAACCTTAACTCATCGCTCCCGGCATCACCAAACCACAAATGATAACACATATAACCAAACCTTAAAATATCAACTTTACACTCAACACCCCACTTCATCTTGCCTCAGCTGGCATGATCTTACCTCACGTAAACTTATTTCATCTCACCTGACTTTACCACACCTCACTTTGTCTCACAGTTGAGCGAGAGAGATTGTTTATTGTGAGTAGATCAATTTAATATTTTAACATCAAACGTTATATTATGTGAAGTTCACTATATCGTTACTATGGATTCGATATTATGATTATGTATAAAATAAGAAATGATGCAATGAAAATCTCATTTTGATAGCGCGCAGCAGTCGTACTTCGAATATCGAAAGATTACTGTTGAGCTTTTCGACAATAGTACTGACAATAGTCATACGTTATTTTTTATTATTCGCAAAACAATAAAAAAAACACTTCGAAAACTCTTTTTGAGCATTGTGGTCGCATTGCGTTTCCACGGACTTCAAGATTTTTCGTTGGCAATTTTAAAAGCCTTTGTTTAATAATTTCATGCAGGCTTCCTTTTACTATTCCACTGTTGTTTTTTTTTTCTCAAGCCTTAGGACAATGAAATGTATGAAATTACACAAATCTTCTTTGAAAAATTCTATATTTGTATACATATTTATTTCATTTAAATAAACTTCAGTTCTTACTTCCACGTCCACTATAGAAAGTTACGTATACGCACCCTCCCCACGCCTTATGTTACGCATACGCACTCTATACAAATGTATGTATTTAGGTAATGAGTATTTGCGTTTAGTCCTAAATCCACTGTACTTAATTAAAGTCAACATGCTAGTCAACATTTTTTAAGTGCAAGCCAAATAGCGAGCAATACCCAAAATAATACAAACACTCGAAATAAATATGCCAAAGCTTACTGAAACTTCCTGCCCCTTTAGAGTAGTAAACGTTGAGCCTAACGAGCAATTACGATTGCTAGGTAAGAGTAAATGTTTAAAAAATTAGGAAGTTTTTCTTTCGATGGAATATACTAGGAAGAGAGGTCAATGGAAAATGCTTAAAATGTTTTTCTTTTTCGGTTCTTCTGTTTTTGGCTACATTGTTGTGCATCTAACAATATTCCAAAATGTTTATTTACGTAAGTTCTTTTGGCCATTTACTAAACACAATTTAATGGAGAGAGAAAGTAAGGCGATTGCGACCGTAAATTGTATTTACATAAAAAGAACATCATCGTTCTTGCTACAGATACATTCATGTGTGACTACATATGAGAGCACTTTTGGCCGGAATGATAGATATATTTAGTTATGTGTGTGTGCAAAAGGTTATACAAGTTTCTTTGCTGTTATCATTTATTGACCAACGAAACAAAAACTTGTTGATTTTGTGCCCTTTGCAACTTGAAATTCGGCAAAAATGAGTAGAATCAGGAAAAACCCAAGCTGATGACAGACCTCGCCTTAAGCAGAGGAAAATCATGAAAACAGGTTATAAAATGTGGATTTCAGTAAAATTTTGCTTGCATACGTTTCTTAATATACTCGTATGTATGTGCCCTAAGGTACAATCAACTCTTATACACATTCTTCAAACATCTTTTCAGAGAATATTAAACAATTTGGTAACATAAATTAAGACCAAAGTGTGCGTTTTTGTACGCTGCCTTAGGTCTTAAGAAAAGCGTTATTTCATAGCAATTTATTTGCATAATAAACGTTTATATTCAACTTACTACATAATAAAGTAAAACTCTGTTTATTTGTTGGAAAAGTTCTTAAAACTCCCTCAAAAACTTATCATAAATAAAATATTTATTCAAATTAAATATGCATATAAGGAGACATTTGTGAATGCAGCATATTATAGTTAAGCTTAATGTTTACAAGCACAATTTATTAAACGTTCACAAATGCATAACAAATTCGTTGAAATGTGTGTTCTCTAAATTTCATTTCCTCGAATACGACACGTGTAGCCTTTCTTTTCCATTCTATTTAATTTTCATAATGTGACTCCACGTGCCAGTCCCACTCGGCTTCGCCGACGCAAGCTCAAAAGTAACTTATGTATGTACATAATTAGATACTCTACGTTGTGACTCAATCCACTGGCTAGCTTTTACTCTTCAGTAGTGTGCTTGAACGTATTTTACACTTGACCTTTTTCGCTTGCTTTGGCAATTTTGAATTTATAACTTTGAAAGGTTTAACTTTGCAACAACTTGCCTACCACCAAGCGACAACGTAGCCAAAGTCTGTTTGTAAAGTTTTACATATAAAATATTGGCATAATTTAATTCACGACTTACACACAAACATTTATATCTACTCGTTTATAAATTGTGTGTTTTTTGTATATAAGAACGTCTAAGGTGCAAAATACTATAAGTTTGCTAGCATTACTTTCCGGTTTTTGATTTTTAACTGCTTCCGTTTACTGATTGTTCTCATATTGCTTTGTTAATTGATTTGAAGCCAATTAAGGTCTTTTGCAGTAGCGGAATTTATTTCTAATTGATTCTTATAATATTAAAATTAAATTAACTACAAATAGTGGAATAAATGTGAGTTGATTGTTGATAGTATTTCTGCAGTATTTTATAAAAGGTAATTGCGGACAATTTTCCTTTTAAACTTATTTCGGTTCATTGTGAAACTATCCAAAAATGTTGAGCTGAGTATTAAAGCTTATCAGGTTTATCCGGTTTGTCTCCAAACCAAATTTGACAAGGGATGACGGAAAATCGTTCCAACAAATATCAATTTCGTATACCTTCCGCTGCAAGGATTTGCAAAAAGTAGCGCATAAAAGATATTTCCACACTTACGAAATAATAATAAATTGTCGCTTGAGCATACGATACATTCTCATTAGTTATAGCCTGCTTCGCTGGTAGTTTCGAGTGATGAGCTCTTTAATGGTATAAGGATCTTTGTACATATTTCTAGCATTCATGGCTTGCGATAATTTTTTTTACCATCGAGAAAGCATCAAACGAACTGCAATCGTCAGAAAAACATTCTTAGAAATTCATACGAAAAAGTTAAAAGTGTGTGAGGTGGGCAAAGGTGCTAGGTTTGAATTAAAATTTTTTGTTAATTGATCAATACAGTTTTTCTGCCGGAACTCAGTAATCGGTTGATAACAAATCAGTAAGTTTCATTTTTGACCCAGTTGGCATTCATCATTCTCAAAATTAATTCTCTTATTTGTCATAAGATTGTCATCAGAATAAAAAAATATTGTGTACAAAGTTCGAAATTTGCTATAAAATTAATTTTATTTTAGTTGAAAAATAATTTTTGTGAGAGCACATAAAAATAATTCTTCTTAAAACCTTTCTCTGCAGGTTAGATACATACTATGTTTTCAACTTTTTTTTTTGGGTAGTTTTAAAATTTTGTTGAGTATACAGTTTTTTAATCCATTCAATTTAAGTACAACAAAGTAAAAGTTTCAAGTGCCTAGGCATTGATTTTTTAGAATTTTTTTGTCAAGAGTATTGTAACTTTCTTCCATATAAAAATAAATGATTTTTTTTCGTTATATGGAAGCAAATGCGACAAAAAAAATATATAAAATAAGTAAAAGCACTATTTCATTCCATTGTACCCACATTCATGCCCATAAACTCCCATATTTACGCAAATTAACGCAAAATATTTGTAAAAAACTAAAAAAAAAATAAACACCCAAGGAATAAGAAGTCAATCCACATCTCAAGAAAAATAAACAAACACCGTGTTGAAGTTCGTTTTTATTATTGATTTTGAAATTATTTGCAAACCCTTAATGTATGTATAAGTTAATTTTTTATATAGAAATGTGCAATGCAAATTGCTTTGAAATAAATAAAAAATTAAACAAAAGTTAGGATAATACCCTTTAACAAATATTTTTACTTATTACATTAAATAAATAAATTTATTGAGTTAAATAAATAAAATTAGCGTATGTTTAAATAGCAACATTTTCGAAATTTTTCCTCTACCCATATACAAAAAATATTTTTGAAATATCTATGAAACGTACTTGAACAATTTCGCATTACTTAATGAAATAAATTCTATTATTTCTTTAAATTAATATCAATTATCAAAGGTTATGTGTCGGTAATTGCTTTTCGTCTACAGAATTGTGGTTTAGCTACCAATGCATAGAAATTAAATTTTCATTCACACAATTTATGCCACGCACACACTCAAATATATACATACACTTATTTTATTTACAAATTTTTATTTTATTTAAATCAATTACAACTTGAATACATGAATATGAATATTTGCATTGTGCATTGTAAAATTGCAATAAATTTAATATGCAAATGACCAAAAAACATTATAAAAATATTTTCCTTGAAAATATTAGACTTTCGCATTCCTTTAATTTGTTTTTGGAATTTTTCGTTTTAGGTAACGAAGGAATAAAAATAAAGTGTGTATGATACTTTTCTTGATGACAAGCTTTGATCAAGCAAAGCTTTCAGGGTGTCATGAATCCGAGAAGTCTAATTTCCAATCCGTCTGAACTTAAGGAATGGCTTGGATTTTCTGACTTGCCATAAATTTACGTATTCAGGAAGATTCACAAGAAAAAAATTTAGCAGAGTCTAACCCCACAATCTGAGAGATAATGCATATTTATTTTAAGTATTTAAGAATTTTTTTTGAAACAATGAGACCTGAGCTTGAAACATGTGTATGTATATTATGTATGTATATATGTGTGTTATGTTGATTCTATGCTATAGCCAAAAAGGATGTGTGTATATGCGGCTCTCGCTTTAACTCCTTCGAAATATCTACAAATAAAATCTGACTTCAATGCACATAACCATTGTTCTGTTAGAATTTTTTTTGCCTTTTCAACTAAATTTAATTTCTTTCGTATTGCCTACAATAACACTGCGGATGAACGATTTGCTAAAATACAATTAAATTCCATTAGTTGGCAATTCATTCTCAATTTTCGCACAGCAGCAATTCCTTTTCATCAGTCATTCGGCATTAAAGCGTACATTCAACCAAAGGAGGCTTTCGACTTTTTGGGTGGCAGAGAGTTTAGCTTACTAATGGAAAATGTCCGATTTTCTCAACAATATTTTTTTTCTGTTCGGATGCCATCAATAGAGACTTTACTCTTATCTGCTTGAGGCCATACGGTTGGTCGTAAATATTGCCGCTGGAAATTTAGTACGATTTGTTAGCTGCTGAGACAATACATTTAGATAATTGCGTTTCCGTTGCAGACTGGAAATGTAATAAAATTCAATATAAATTTATTGAGTGTAGTTTCAATATACGAGTACTACTTTTAATAGAAACATGCCATTTTTAAACAAGCTTAGGAATTCTTATTTGTTATGCAGATATGCATACTGGAAACTCAATCCAGTGAGTTTTGTTTACTTGAATTTTATCCAAATACACCAAATACATCTAGCTTAAATGTGGTGAGTTTAGGTGTGGTGAGTTTAACTATGGTGATTTAAGTTTGGGAGGAAGGCTTAAAGTTTGGTGAGTTTAGCCATGGTGAGTTTAGGTGTGGTGGGTTCTGTTATCAACTTCGGCATGGCGAATTTAATTGTGTTGAATTCACGGATGGTGAAATGAAAAAGCCCTTGCTGCCGTCTGCAATCATTTCCGTCGCATCATTTTCGTAGCATTAGCTTTTTAGCATTTCCACTTATTCATATTATTAAGCAGGCCACTTAAAAGCAATTTTCAAGCACTGTTTGAGTATACATAGCAAAATTTAGATTTAATAGTTCTGCAAAATAAAATTAAATACAGCAACAATCACTGTAAATGCATTAGTTCCAATATAACAACAAAAAATAAGATTTATATCAATTTTGATACTGATTTTTGTGACAATTCGAAAATATTGAAAGTACAAGGAGTGAATTAAATGATGTGTAGTGAAAATTTTATGAAAATATTTGTGTTATTACTAAACTTCAATATAAATTTGCATCAATAGTAGCTTCAAAGCTAAATAATAATCAACATCAAAAGCAAAAAAGGTTTAATCTAAATTTCATTATATAACATATTCCATAATAATTATAATTATTATATTATTGTAATTGCACATTATTATCAATAGCTATTTACTAAGTTCCAGACAAAATCTGTTATTCCCTGTTCATAATAATTATTTTAATTCCTTTTAATCGCTATGTACAATAAAAAATATCTAAAATAATAAACCAATAAATTTGCTCTGCAGCAGATGAAATTACACTGGACTGCATTAAAATGGATGCTGATGCGACTTGAGCTGATTTGTATTTAGTAAAGTGACACATGAGTTCACCTTTGAATTGCAGCGTGGTTTTATTATTCCTAATCGCTGGTGGTAAACAATTCCAAAGACGGACCGAGTACACAAGGAATTGACGTTCAGAGGTCAGGCAACTCGATTTCAAAGACGAAATAGTCGGAAACCGGGAAGATCTGACAGTCGTTCCTTCAGATAACTCGGCTCCTTAGTTGTCATGACTTTATGCAATAACGTTAAGCACCTGACTTTGAGTATGTCATCAAAAGTTATAGAAAAGATTTTCAACGCGAATTCAGAAATGTGCTCATAACGTTTAATGCCAAAAATATATCGCGATATTATTGTACAGAACATTAAGTTTCCTACTACATATACTATCACAATTTGCAAACAATTCACAACCATATAATAACGTCGGTAAAAGATACGTTTTGGCTAGTAAAAGTCGTATTTTTAACGGCGTAAAGTACTGAATACCCCACAGAGTCCGAAGCATGCCATATACTTTGCCAATAGTGCTAAGAATATGGTTGTTCCACGTCAAAGTTCTATTGAAAACTATTCCTAGGTTTTTTGCTGTGTCAACGTTTTTTATTACAGAATTGTTGAGTTTTATCTCGTTATAGCCGTCAAGGTTTAAATATTTCTTAAAGATAACAATGCACTGGGACTTGCTTGGATTAAGCGCCAAGCCATTGTCAGACGCCCACTGATTTAAGCAATATAAGTCTGTGTTTAGGTTAGTAATACATGCATTGACAGATACTAGGGGACAACAAAGATACAGTTGGACGTCATCTGCGTAAACGTGAATATTACTATATTTCAAAACAGTTGGAAGGTCATTAATGTACAACGTGAACTGTAGAGGACCAAGAACTGATCCTTGCGGAACACCTTTAGAAATAGGCAATGGGGTAGGCACACTGTCACGTACACTTACGGATTGCGAACGGTGAAAAAGATAAGACTTTACTAGGTTTACTGCCGATGTTGAAAAGTTGAATAGGCTGTCAAGTTTTAAGAACATTAATTTGTGGTCAACGTCCACAGCGTCCACAGCTAACTCAAGATGTATGTAGAACTTTTTTCTTTTCATACCCCGCAATTAATTTTAAGGAAACTTTTATTATGGCGAAAGAGTTAAGATTATGGCAATATATCATCGCGACCGCGGCAAAGGCTACTTAATCCTTTTGGTTAAACTTTATAGTAAAAACATATTTCAAGTAAAATCTTCAAAGTTTTTCGACATACATATATACATATATTAAGAGGAATTTCTCTTATGTGGCGTTCAGACAGCCCTAAATTAAGTCAATTAGTTTATTTGATCCACACATAAAAGACGTAGAGAACTTGCTAATTGCCATATTTAAAGATATGTTTAAACAGTTCAATTAGCTGAGGCATTGAAGATGAGTTTTTCACAACTACTTATATAGTTCGTGAAAGCTTCCGCGTGAAGAAACTGAATGTAAATTTAAATTTGAAACGCTTTTTATTAGTTTCTAACAGAAAAATTGTGCTTTTCCGACCAATTAATTTGAGTTTCGATTACAATCTGCAATGATAGTCAGTTTTTTAAAACGCATTTCAAGTAAGATTTCTACAAACTTACTCACCGTCGATTTTTTTAAACATTTTTGTTTTGATTTTTTTTTTGTATTTGATATTACCGACATTTGTTTTCTGTGACGTCTTGTAGTGACATTACTATTAATGCAATTTATTCGCAACTAATCATAATTGTGGCAATGAGTTAATTGCTCTGTTGTATAGAAAATTGCGGACAATTTGGACTGAAACTAAATTCTCTTTATTACGCAATTAGGCGTCTGTCTATACATGTTATAAGGCTCTGGCTGTACTACTACTTAAATGATCCAGTTGGAATTGAAAACAGAAATATTATAAAACCCGAATTTGTTTTGGTTTTACAAGTTTATTTAGTCGTAAACAATTTCACACAATTTCAACTGTGAAGTCATATCGAAATCGGTAGAACGCCTAAAGTTTTTTCAAAAATTTTTCGCATTTGGCAATACAGTGTTATTTGACATAATCACGCTCAATATTCGCATTGACACATACAATTAAATCTAAATACAAGTGCTTTGTATTACTGTCACCAGCAAAAAAAAAAACAAAAACAAAACAAAAAATCTATCAAAATGCCAACAAAGTGAACACTTTGTCAAAGCATTGATGCATTTTGGCAATTAATTTAATACGCAAATTGCAGTGTCAAGCAAATTGGCAGCTTCCATAAATGTGCAGGAATTAATTTACAAATTTTTGGAGCTGATACACTTCAAATTAATATTTTCAATTACAAGAGTGCTTAGTCGGCACATTTTCAAATGCCAGCAGCGACATAAACCAAATTTAAATTATATACTCGTACAAAGCTATGCCAATGAAATGGAAGGCAACTAAAATGTTGCTATATTTTAGTAAAATAACCATACACTCACACACACTTACGCTGAGTTGCAACGATTGCTGTGCGTAAGCAGGTGTTTGTAAAGGCTTACCATCTATTTACTCGTAATTGCAATAAATATTGAAATTGTTGGCCGGCGGCTGGTCTTTCTGTCATGAGCGGGTGCCAACTGATTGTGTGTGCCCGGAGTTGCTTTTTAATTAGCAATTGTGTACAACTTGATAAAGTTGATTAAATAGCAACAACAAATTGTGTATGACAGTGCAAAAGATATGTTTTAGAGCTGATAATAGCACGTACAAATGTCATTCAAGATTCAAATCATGCAATAAGTAGATATGACATATACGAGTACGATGGAGTAACAAATCAAATATAATGCTGTTATTGCTGAAAATATAAAATGATGTGGATTGTGAGGCTAGAATAAGAGCTCAACACAGAGTTGTTTGCTTTTGTGTTCACCCACACGAGTGTCCAGATAGACATTTTAGTAAATGTGCTTCAGTGAAGTACACTCCGTGTCTAAAAAAGGTCAACACAAATAGAAAAGAAATTCATAAAAAATGGTTTTCTCTTATTTTATTACCACTCTTTTGCAATAGAGACTTTGTAAAGTCTGTAGCTTAAACCATATAAACATTAGAAACTCAACAAACTTCTTTGAAAATTTCAAGCATTTTAAGATAACTACTTTTTTTTTGATTTCTTATAGACCATTCAGTTATTTAAAAGTGCTAGTACTAAGTGATTTCATTTTACCATTGGTTTTTGGCAAGTTTTTGTACTGAAAAAAAGGCAACACAAAAGGACAAATAGGTAAACGAAGATAATTAGGCAAAACAACACATTTCTTTCAAAATTGCGTATTTGTAGTCACTTTGAAATTCAATCTCAAGCATCTTTATGTGCGGTGTTTAACCTCCAGCGCAACTACCGGGAACGGAATTTTGCTATTCTATCAGATAGCCATTCAGCAAATAAGGCCCTCAAATCTTACCAGGTAACCTCAAATCTGGTTATGGAGTCTCTTGAAAAGCTGAACACACTTGGCCTAACAAGCCGGGTCTGGGTCCTTTAGGAAATCGAGGACATGCTCGCAAAAAATGGGGCATCAACTCCATTTATAGGTCCCGAACCCTTTTCAGGATTAGGGAAAGGGGCATTGTCAGCCTCAACGAGGAAAGAGGAGGAAGCCCTCAGTAAATCACACTGGGACAATCTACCAGGTCTGGAACATTCCAAATTCCTTTTGGGTAGCTACATACAAACAAAATTTTGAGTCGGAGGTTAGACTAAAGGAAATTCTTTAATCCAAATAGGGGGCACAATAGATATTAAGGTCGCAGTGCTATCTCCCCAACAACAATAATAATAATCTTTATGACTTTGAATTTTTCTGAATGTTATCCAAAATATTTCATGCCCTCCAAACTGGGGTTCTTCAATTTGATTCGATTCATATCTTTTCAAATATGGGCTATTGTTTTTAGTATTCGCAATTTTGAAAATTGAAATAAAAAAGAAATTTAAATAGTCCCTGCATAAATGGCAAAAAGAATATTACTTTGAATAAGTCAAGGTAAAATATGAGTACTTGAATCAGGTGAAGATAAATCATGGCGATAACGCGTATTCAAAAATAAAGTTTAAGTTATTTTTCAATTAAAAACAGGAAATTTTCCAACAAAATTCGTAGTAAATTAAGCTTTTCTCGAAACATAAAAAATCAACAAAACTACCTAAAGGCTCAACACATTTACTCGGAGTTTTTTTTTTTTCATAAAGAATGAATTTATTAAAAATATTTATTACTGTTTAGAAAAAATAAAGATAGGTTATCAAAAATATTATTCACTCAGCTTTCGCGTAATAATCTCATTTTCACTATAATGGTTAATGGCTCAAATTTAACCCGAAAACCTGAAAGTGATCTTCTCTTTTAATAAGAGCTCATACTCTTATTAAAAGAGAATATCACTTCCATTAAATCCAATCTCGGTTTATAACGCATATTCGAGCCAGTTTTTGGTGTAAAGTCATATTAATTTTCGATTCTAATTCCGAATCTAAAGTCAGAATTTTCGGGTCACCCTATGGTGCCTAGGGTACGTGGTTTTTCCAAAAACCCAAATTTGAAAAAAAAATTTATTTTTAATCCTTGAACAAGTGTAAGTAGAGGATTTCGGGGTCAAGGAATCATAATATAATATTTATTTTTACATTTGACCGCATACAGATGTTGCTAGTATAGTACGATATATTAGAGTTTTAAATAGTACATTTTCTACTAATTTTTTTAATTTTTTTTTTTTTTATTAAGTAACAAACATTTACAGCTTCCACAGGGCATCGATTTAGACGATTTAGTTGATGACCATCTACTCACAACTGCCGCGTAAGGGCAAGGTGAGAAAACGAATATGTACTTGTCTTGGAAAAAAGGCTAATGATGGTGAAGTGATAATCACCAAAATAACTTCTATCTCAGCTGATTTTAGGCTGTTGTTGGTTTTTACCAACTCAATAAAAATAGTTCCTAATTCGTCTGTAAGCGGTCCAAAATAGATATTATATTACAATGGCTTGAACCCAAAAACCTTAAAATACTTGTTCAATGTTAAACAAAAAATGTAAAAAAATTTTTACAAATGCCGGTTTCTGCTCAAACCATGAACTATAGAGAAAACCTAGAGGGACACAAAAATTCTGACTTCTAAAACGGATTCAGCAGACCCAAATGCTTTAGAAACCGTTAAAAAACACGGCAGGATTTTTAAAATCTTAAATTTTGTTGTGCCGTATAATCAAAGGTAATTTGTAGTTACTCAGAACTTGCAATTGCTTTTGTTAAAATTAAATGTGCTACTTAATTGTATACGTATAAAAATTATTCAAAAAAATGTTAGCACCAAATATTGTTTATAACATGTATTAAAAATTATGTTTAAAACATTGGTTCGTATCTACAGTGCACTCGCGAAAACTCGAACTAATAAAAACCAGACTTGTTCGAATTTACGAGTTGTTTTAGTTTACGAATGTCATTTACTTTTATTTTATTTACTCGTTTTATCAGCTTTTTTACATATAATTATTTAATTTTTCTTCCAAAATTCAAAATATTGGAGTTCTATGGTTTTCCGAGTTCTGAGGCACGTACAGTTTTACGTTTTCTAAGGCCCGATATTGTATTATTAACGCATTCTAAAATTTGATTTTAATTTTTAGCAATAATATTTTTTGGAGAGAGCTGTGCAACTTTTAACATTTTTGACTGCATGAATTATTTCAACCTTTTGGTGCTAAATTCAAAACATTTAACATATGTACCATTGTAAAAAAATAGCATTTATCTTAACCGCGCAAAACTTATTTTGCTATTGAAGAATGTCAACTAAAATTGATGGCAACGTAGGGAAACAGCTGTCAGGTCTGTAGCATTTAAAATAAAGGTACCGTAACTTTTAAAAATCCTAATAGTAATGTGGGAATCTTATTTTCCGTCGCGCGAAATGAAACTCGATTTAATATAATTTTACAATAGTTTATTGTTTAATAGGAAGTGGATGACGTCCGATCAGTTCCGTGCTTTTTATTTAAGTGTGTCGTCCGTTCAGTTTGAGTATTGTTCGATGCTCTCTTCGTTCGGTCAGGGTTGTCTGTAATAGAGTTCGGTACATGTGCAGGGATACATTTTGGTAGTAGTGTAGGTTATAAGTTTCGTCGAGTCTTAGTATACCCTTTTCCCGTCCGTCGATCACACAGTAATAGTTTCTAATGTTTTCGCTGAGAAAATTTCGAATTTTAGAGAAATCATATTTTGTTCCAGTTTTAAAGTAGTCAATGAAGAATAACAAATGTTCAAGTTTCCGAACGGTTGAGTTATCGCCTAATCGAATTTTCGCGAGTGCACTGTATTTTGTAGAGAATGAACAGTTAAATAGGTAAACAAAACTTGTCCACATGTGGTGCGGTTATCATTTTGAGCTGGCTTATACGAGTATGTACATAAATATGTTTATACAATTGTAGGTTCATATGTATATGGCCAAAAGTGTATGCAACCCCTCACTACATTCCAAATTCTTGTTATCCACAAAGAAGCACATTTACTCACGAATCCAACTACATACTTGGCAGCAACCACAAAATGCCTACGCATGCATACATACATACATATGTTAACATGCATAAACACACATACATTACTTGGTATTTTAGAATCCACTCTTCTCAAATCTTCATTTGGATTGATGCGGCAATGACATGTGGTTGCACCTCTTACATGAAAATGATTACACGTCCATCAAGCCGATCTAGTCGTAATTCCTAAATGTCGTTCAAATGAAGCGTCGCTCAAAGTGCTTAGCACACACGAGTGAGTTACATTTCCACATCTCTCACTGTGCCACGTTTCGGATGTAAAAATGTAGGCATGCACATTTTGTTGGTGGCATGTAGGCAGGCAGGAAATTGCTTTCGAGTTTCGTTGACATTTATCAGCATTTATGTAACTTCTTGTATGGAGGCGAACAATTGCGATTGCAAAATTGAAATGAGTGAATGCCAATGCTTAAATGAACTAGTAAAGTTTGTTAATGTTTACAACTAAACACATATGAACATATATAAAAGTCCTCTAAAGTTCATAGTATATAAACTTAACTACATAACACAAAATAATTTGCACAGTTCATAACATCATCATTTCCGCAAATCCAACTACTTCACCTTATAAATTTCCCGGCTGTGTCCATCAACCCGGAAGATTGTGAAAATTTTTAACAGAATTAAAAATTAAGAAACATTTCACCAAGTTTTAGGTAAATTTTCTTTTTTCCTGTGTAAATTTTTACTGAATTATGCATTATTTTTTAAAGTTTTGCAGCAGCCACATACCTTAAGCGCGCAGTTTTCGCGGTACTTTTTTTGAAGGCTGAACTCCGCAGGTATTAAGCATACTTGCAGAGTCAAAGAGGTTACGTAATGCGCATGTTTCAAAAAAAATTTGTAAAGTAAACTAATTTTGTTTGCATCGCAGTGCAAATGTTAAAACAAACGTAAGAAAAGAAAAGTAAATTTGTGGTAAATGGCATTTGTTTGTTGTATGAATGAAAAAAGGATAAGTAAATTTTATAATTTCAAATTTAAAAAAATAATTGCATTTAAGACATAATTTAACTTAATAATGTACAAATCGAATGTGACCCTTATAAAAATTTAAATAGTTATATTTTAAGACGATGAATATTATTTTTAGCTACAATTGTTAAATAAATGTATTTATATTTTTTTAAGATCAATAGTTTTCGATTTAACAAAATTGGCGCAGGAAACATAACTTTCATTTAAAATATTGACAAATTTAAACAATATTTTCTAAAATACCTAAAAACTAAAAAAAAATCCCCAAAATTTCACAAAAATTTAAAAATCTTTTGATTATGCAATTTTGGAGTCTACCTATTTTAAATACAATTAAGTGCAAATTTTATGTTCTACATGTTAGCATTGATTTTTTATTTTTTTATCTTTGGTAAGATCGTTGCATAAAAATAATTTTTGTTCATGCATTATATGGAAGAAAATGAGGGGAAAAATAATAATCGTTACCGCGATTTTTCTTATATTTTTTAGTTGTAAAAGCATACCGCAATAAGAATCTTTAAATTTCTTTCCGTCGGTTTAAATTTTGCTCCGAAGAACTCATATTTAAAAATATGTGTAACTATTTAGAAAAGTCTTTAATTTCCAAATCCAACATATATCATAGATAGAGTATCTAAAATATTATCTAATTAATTTCTGGGGAAAACAGGTTTTTTCATAAAATGGGACTAATTTGACCCGAAACGCATATTAAGGTTAAGCTGTGCATTCTAAAGTCTAAGTCCGTACATTCTTTCATTTTCTAATTTATTTGCTATAATGAGGGATTTTTTCTCTTAGTTCGTAATATCACTTCAACTTATCATAAATACAGTTATCACAGCTGTCATCAGTAACTTCGACTCCGCTTGATTTATCTTTCCATTCCTAACCTAGGTGCAAGGCGAATTCATTTAAGGTGGTCGTAATCGAGCAGATGATTGGTGGGTGATTGTCAAATAATTTTTTTTATTTTTTTTATTTTCTTGTTTACATTACATCTTCTCATCTTTAATGTTTATGTTATGACATGTTAAAATAAATTGTTTCAAATTTGTGTTGTGAAGCAATTGTATTTTGAATAGATATAAGAAAAATAATAAAAATTAAAAACAGGAAAATGTGTTATGTGTGCTAAGGGAGTGGAAAAAGAGAGTGAATAATTTTTTCAAGTTCCGCGAGAGGAACAAATAGTAATTATGTGGAGCACGAATTGCCAGAAACACTTGGTAGCAAAGGATCTTATATGCGGAGATCATTTTTTGCCTCCGCAAATTTTATTTATTGGGAAAAGGGCAAATTTGCTGCCGGAAGCTGTATCTCATTAATATTGTAAGAATTATATTAAATTTTTAACTTAGGTTTTAAGTAATATTGAATTTTTTTTGTCTAATTCTGACTAAATATAATCCGATGTTAACTTAACGATTCGTAATAACCTTTTGTTTATATAAGCCTTATCGCAAGATTGTTAAAGAGGTTGATTGAAATAAATAGATTAAACACGGTCGAATTCAAGGAGCCTTTCTTTTAAGTAAGACTGGCAAAAGAGACGTCCACCATCGCCATGTAACTGTAGCGCAAGTATTATGTTCTAGTTTTGTTATTATGTACACTAATACATAAACGCAGTATGAAGAATGTAGTATATAACGCGGCACTTAATGCGCAGCATGTACAATAGATGCTTATACGGAAATGTAACCCCTGCATAGCGTATGCTAAATTTGGTAGCACAAAATCATTATGAACACTTTTGCATTAAGTGCACATTCAAAACTTTATTAATAAATTTATTTAAGCAATTTCAGTAAGGCTAATACAAATAGTTTTGAACTATGAAGTTTTGTCCAAGTCCATTAAACATTTTTTAGAATTGGATTAATATTATTTATATATACAAAGAAAATAACACAATTTAATTATTTAAAAGTTCAAAGGACAATATCCAAACATATGATTTCATTTTTATTTTTTTATCTTGTATTTACTTCCCAAAACTTTCATTGCAAAATGTATATGAAAGGTCGAGCTCCTGCGCAGATGTTTGAGAATCCGTAAATTAACTCTAATTTCCAAATACAATTGACGATATCACCTATGGCCAGGTAATAAATCCAGTGAAATTAGCTGCATTAATTTATGTTTCCTATAAATGTTTTCCAAATATCACAGCACCGCATAAAGTTATACATATGAACGAAGGTGCAATTCTTAAATGTTTTTGTATGACATTTTTCTTTTTTTTCACTGTCTTAGGCACTGGTTTATGCGGTTAAAGTTGCACAGATCCGACATTAATATATTTTAACCAGAATATTAAAAATCGTTTACTTTCCGGTAACTTGAAAAAAGTGTAAGTAAAGTAAAATATGTTAAATGACAAATTGACAGGGTTTTTTTTTTATATTACATACTACATAAAGTTTTATCCGGCCTCGTTGACATTACTCGTCATAATTTTTTGTATATCTAATCATTTTAGTTGAATCTTTACCTCTCCTTTGACAGTTGAAATGTACATCATTATTTCAAGATTTTTACTATGTTTATACTGTGGCATAATACGATCTCATCGAATGCACACAACTTTGAATACGCCTTGAAATCCTTCAGTAAATTCACTCACACTCACTTTGAAATCGGTATTTTATTTATCGCTTCGGTTAGAAGCAGTTTATGTATAACCGGCTAGATTTATCAGTCAGCTGATAAGCTTACAATACGATTTCGAAGGGCACGCCTTAAAAACAAATGTATATACAGAAACAAATAAAGTGTATTAAGTCGAACGATCTCGACGGATTCTTCGCTTCATCGCATTTATCTCTTCAGTTTGCCTTAGAGCTTACATTTTCGTTAAAATCTTTTACGTCTAGCGTATAGATGTCCTATTATGTGGCTCTACTTCTGCAGCTATACATCCCCTGGAAGAATGTTGTGGGGCTAAGCATAATTTTTAATTGATAGATTTTCATATTTGTCGACCTTATCCAATGGATAGTATACAAAGTCGTGGGCTCATATCCATAACTCAACTTAATATAAAGACAAATCTGCATAAAGCAAACAATAAATGACCTGACGACCATTTGTACCAGACTGGAATCAGCATAAAATATACAAGTCGAGGCGTCAAACTTTATTAAATTATAATTAAGTCATATTAAAACTTAAATAACTACATTTGAAAAGATTGGCATCTGTTCGAAAAGATAATTATACTTAATTTATATGAAATATTTAAAAGAGGAATGAATGATTTATTATAATGTGAATATTAAACTTCATCTCAGAAAGGAGCTTATTTTTAGTTATAATTTGAACAGTACCAGTCTCAGGAGTAGAATTATATTAATAGAAACCAAGAAGACATTTTTTAGGATCAGAGATCTTCAGCGACCCAAGCGATCCGGCCAGGGAAGAGGTACGCAAGTTATTAAAATTCTTAGATTCCGAGAGAGGGATTTTGCAATCCGCTTGGTACCAAAATGGGCCTAACAAAGGCGGGTGTGCTGGCGGGATCGCTGCCAACCACTTGAACCTTACCTAAACTAAGTTACATGAAACATTAAAATTAAAAGTGTATGACCACCTTTTTAAATATTCTAATCATAAGCAAAGGCGATTAATGCACAAAAATGTACTGGCAGAAAATAATATCTGTCCCGTTTTTCAAGTTTGCTTATAAAAAGATATGAAAAAATTATGAAAGAAAATATTATTTAACTTTGATTTTTTTCTATGCTTTTCAGAAAACTGCAACCTTTAGACGGCTGCACAACAAATTTCCATCAAATTTTGGTGAGTAAAATTGAAATATTTATTAACTTGCATTCGAAGTTACACAAAAAACATGCACAAAATCTATGTATGCATCATTATCGATACGATTTTGAAATGCATGCAACAACACAAATGAAACATAAACAATACATCCATTTAGTATTCCATTAAGCAAACAAGAAAATGCAAATTTAATTTCGTCACATGTCATTAACTTTGAATTCACGCCAATCCAAGCCATTTGATAATCCCAACTGTAAAATATTCCTTTCAACTAACGAAAAACTTTGAAACTACAAAGCTCGCGCTCCACAACTACAAATTCGACAATTTCGCGAAAGTTGCAAGTTGTTGGAAACAAAAGCGGAGACGCCTTTGCAGCAAACAACAATAGTTCAAAAAGCAATGCAAAAGTCAAGTTTGCTAGCGAAGATATATGTAGAAATGGTAGAAGACAGTTGCGTGTGTGGTGCAGAGAAGAGGAAGAGAATTGCACAACACAGCGCTAATACGAGTAATTTGCCTGAGAGTAAAGTAAGCAACAACAATTATTTTCGCAGAAATGCCGAAGAATTGAGGGAATAGTGTGAAGGAGTTGAGAAATTTTTCGTAAGCAGACAAGTGAAATGGCAGGCGAGCTCAGCTGTTGGTTGGAGCCACAAGTAAGTGAAATAGCTCAACTTCACGCCACGACACGACACGCCACGAGACTCTACTCCACTTTATACTACTTACTTTATATTTGTATTTTTCTTTTTTTAACTGAACTGAAGAACTGCAAATAAGCAAAGCAAATTTGAGGATGTCAACGTCGAGAAGTCATCAACTCACTCAACGTGGCGTATTGCCGTACACATTTGTATTTATTTACTTTAAAACATACCCTGTCGGAAAAAAGCAGACAGTCTGAAAAATTAACCAATTTTAAAGTAGTTGGAAATCAACTGCTTTGAAACAAATGCAGCGTGCGAGTCTTTAGTTCTTCATTTTTTTAAATCAGCGTAATAAAAATTAGTTGAAAAAATATTGTCTTGAAGAGAAACTACGAAGTTATTTAATTGAATACTTTGGAAAAGTTTAAAACCCCATTTTGCCCACTAAACCAAATCATGAATTCATATAGTATATGTGTGTAGTGTATACACTGTACTCATAAATACTATCATCCGACAGCAGAAGGCTATTGAGTTATTCACTTATCATTTCCAATAAAAACAGATGACGAACAGACAGCCGTTGGCGAAAATATTAACGACGAAAACAAAACAATTTACGTGAGTAGCTTCACACAATTCTAAATATCTATCTATGTAAAGCTATTTTCCATATATTCAATAGCTTAATGGAATGAAATCTTTAATGAAAAGAAATCCCAATAAGATGCTTTTGGCTATTTTGTCCAAGTACGTTGTTATGAACTTTAACATCGACGGAACACACGAAAAAAAAATATTGAAGGATTTTGCTAATTTAATCCGCTTTTGAAAGGTAAGACAGTGGGCGAGCCCATAAAATATGTAGGTGAAGCATAACATATTTTTATTCTTTCTTTATCATTAATAAATGCTTTTCGCATCGAAAACCAGGATCCAGAGGAAATTATTCGCAAGGCCATTCAGGCGTTAAAGAAGCAATTATTTTACGAAGTATGTATGCAGAAAAAACCCAATTAGATTACATGAACGTGTAAACATAGGTTATCTACAAATAAAATTAAAATAGCTGTAAATAAATACATTTTATTGCAGTTGTAAAAAAAGTCATTTCAATGTTTTTTCTATCAAATATATTTGAATGTGGTTGAAATCAAATGCAGAGTCGTATAATTGACTTGCTCCTACTTAGAACATTGCCAAGAAAATAAAGTGAATTTAAACATCTTGTAGTTAGAAAAAAGTACATTTTAAATAGCTTTTAAATTACTTTGATTTTCGACAGGGTACATACATACATACAAGCACACTGACATACTCGTATATGTAGGCATCTGTATTTAAACGCACGCGTATGAATTCGTTCATCCTTGAATGCACTTAAACTTGCATACTTTTCTACACACATATAAGTATATATGAATAGATATTTTTGCACAAGCGTTTGTGCTATGTATGCTTGTTTGCTCAAGTAGCTTTACGCAAAGTATTTTAAATAACTTTGCATATTTTTAAGTGGCATAACGCGCAAGGCTGACAGTTGCAGAGACGCCTAAGCGTGCACACTCTCACATACGAGTATGTTACATATTTAATGTATAAACTAAAAGAAACTCAGATGTGTGGTGAAATTTAAGCGCATATTATTTAAAACTTCAGAGCTTAAACTATGTAGCACTAATGACGCCTTCGCGTCGCTACAACTTCGATTTCGCGTGTGTCCTGACATTATACGCCCATGCTGTTGGCGGTATAAACTTATTTACTAACAGAGTATTGAAGCCTTAAATGAAGCCTTAACCCGTATGCTTTTTACCGGAGATATAAATATTTTAAGGGAAAATACTAAAAATAAATTGATAATTATAAAAGCAAGATATACATTTCTTAAGTCATTGATTACTTTTAATTTTAGACATATTTTATAAAAGTCGTTCAATAATCTAAAAAAAAAACGGAATTAATATTTGTAAGTCTTGAAAGAGTTTAAGTTTGAGAATTATATTATAAATATATTTTTTAATAATAAATAATTATAAGGTAGAAACAATTTTTTCAGTTCTTTTAGGCAAGACTTGCTCAGGAGCATTTCAATAACAGTTCAGAAATTTGTTCGGTACTAGTTCTACACTTTTTTGAAAACATTTCCGGTTTATGTTCGAGCCTAATTCGAAAATATTTAAAACCAATTCGAGTTCAGTGCGTTACTAATTTGGGACCATTGAGGGCCGAGCCGAAAATGTACCGCAAAAGCAGCAAAAGTGTATCGAAAATATACACTAAATTTGCCAAAAAAAAAGTACCGAAACCCCCGAAAAAGTAAGGAAGGTGTACCGAAAAAGTACCTGAATTGTACCTAAAACGTCCCGAAAAGGACCTAAATTGTACCCAAAATGTACCGACTTTTTGTTACTTGTTGAGCATTTTTTTATAATATAAGTCTCGTTCAAAATCTGAAACTGCATTTTTGCAGTTGTAATAGATTTTCAGCGTTTTTTGGACACGTTCTTGAATATTCCTAAGTTTTTCAACCGAGTAGTTTGTTTCCTAATTAAGAATTCGGGTATTCTGCGTGTAAGTGCTGGTACTTTGAAATTTTGTAAGTCATAGTCAACTAGAAAAGAATGAGCCTTGTTTATACCTTTCAGATTTCCATTGCTCCCTTTTTTAGATCCTGGAAATCTTAATACAGTAAATTTATTTTATAAATAAACCAATGCGAACCATAAACGCGACTTCTCTTCGTATCACGTAAACATAATTTTTCAGTAGTACGTTTAATAAAGAACTCTTTTGGGCGACCTGAACGTTGTGCTAATACGAACTGAAATTTTCTACCAGATTAATATACGAGTAATGTGTAAAAGTTTATATGGCGTTATGTATTGTGAAAAAAATATAACGTCTTACTACTGATTCGATAGTTGCTCGCGAAATATATACAAATATTCCTACTTGACAGAAATCGACTGTGTAGTTTGCCATTGCCCTTAGAAAGGCGACTGCTGTTAGACAAAACTTGTCCACGAAATCAACATAAGACATTTTTTTTTAAATAATCGTTCTGAAAGGAAACACTTCTAATAAATAAACACATTTAAACAGTCACATCCTCATATATGTACATATCTATAATAATGTATGTATGTAAGCAATTATGTATGTCAGTTTGTGTGTTCAATTTGTTTGCGAAATTTGATGCGGTCGGATCCGTTTTCGCCTTCGCCTCCGCCACTATTTATACCTCAATGCTATTATTATAGTTTTAGCTGCTGCTGTCACCACAATCAGTCATTTGCACTGTCAGCGTCTCCACAATCCGCTTTTCTATCGTTCAACCCACGGCAATAGGTTTGTGTTCATTCACCACTCCACCACCACATTCTCCATTAGACGATGTAACCAGCTTTTGTTATTAAACACCCGCAAAAGTTGCGTTTGCTTTTCAAGTGTTGATGCATGTGTGCGTGTATGTACATATTTGTTGGTATGAGTGTTAGTGCGCTTACTCTTTCATTACTGAAAATTGACGCCATTTTCACTTTGCCTTTCTTTGCCGTTGCTGCCTTGCAATTTCTCATTTTCTTGCTTGGTTTGTCTTTTTTGTGCTGTGAAACTTTGTCTCATTATTTCACGCCGGCTTGTGGTTGAATCATTCGCTTGTTGTACTATTCTATTATGTGCTGTCTTTTTTTTTCTATTCTTTTTCTACTTCTTCTCTCTACAAGTTGGCAAACTAATACACAAACATACACTCACACTATTTTTCTTCCTGTTTTAACTTCCTTATACCATTTCCTATGTCCTTCATGCTTATCAGCTGGAAACATGCGAAAGACAAACAAAAGCATTTGCACTAGTAATGCTTTAACGATCGCAGATTTGCTGGCACATGTTGCGCTCAGACAGAAATTAATTCATTTCAATTTGTTGCAAAAGAATTTTTCTATCCGTCATCGGATTAGCAGACTAAAAATCATAACTTTGTACTTTTTTAGTAGGTATGACTGAATGACAATCTGGTAGATATATACAGTCTAAATATATTGGGCATTTTGTGAGCGAATGCTGAAATGCTTGCAAGATATTAAACATATTGACGATGTTTAAAAATTAATTATCGGATATTTTTCGATAGCTGGGTTGTCTAAGGATGGTTGGATAATATTTCGAAAGAAGAAATAAATAGACTAAAATTATTTATTTGAAGGAGAATACAAAACACTGATAGCAAATGTATATCATTTAATATTTCTACTAGTAAGAGAATTTTGATTTGATTATCAGAAAAGGCTGACAGCCTAATTCCTCTGATTGCTATTTCTGTATTAATAAAATATTAAAGACAAAACAATTTACTTCTTCACATTTGCCCTTTCGTCATTGGGACGTCATTAGAAAAATTAAAAAGCCTGTGAAGAGCATTTTTATTTCAATGGTTGTCCGAATATTATACGTCAGCATCGCATATTCGAGTCTTCATTTGGCCGTCAAAATGTAGCACGTCAAACATTTTCTGTTTCCAACCAGTTATTTCTTAACGTGTTTAAGTATGTTGATAAATTGAATTTAATTGCGCAAATGTTTGTAATTACACGGCTGACAGTGAAAGCTATGAAATCGTCGAGTCAATTTAATTGATTTTGTGTGAAAAATTTTTTTATTTTGTATGAAATGCAAATAGAAAATTCGGTCCCCTCGACCTTAACAAGTGACCCAGGGAGCTTTTTAAAAGTACTCATGAAGCGAAATTTATCTATGATTTTTATCCAACTCCAGCTTCGCTAGCTACAGTATATTCGGGTAGAATTTCTTTCTGCATGAAGAACCAACTTCCGTGCTTAATAAAAAGAATCTGGCTACACAAACTCTGAAAAAAAAAAGAAATGTAAAAAATTAAATTCTTAAAAAAAAATTAGAACACAAATTTTTGAAGTTTACGAAATTATAATCCGTTTTCTCAAATATCTAAACTCAATTTTTTTTCCATAGATTTTTTTAAGATATTGAGAGCTGAAAATAAAATAGCACATTGCGTTGACGGTGTTTTTTTTAATTTCAGAAATTTCTGCACCACGATTGCGTAAAAGGAAAAAAAAAACACAAACTAAAATCTCCTCAATTAACTATTCAGATACGTACTTAGTAAATAGATTTGACGACTTTTCCTTTCCATTACGTGAATAGTTCAAAAGTTGTTCAATAAAATGTAATCACTTATTTCAAACAAACTGGAAATGATGGCAAACTAGCTCGAAGAATGGTTCCAAAGTGTTTCCGAAAAATACGTTAACTTGTTCCGAAATGATTCCGAAAATGTCTTAAAAACGGTCCCGGAATGATCCATTATTAATCACAAAAAGATCCCAAATTAGTCTCGGCATTTCCTGAATTAGTTCTGAATATGTTTTCAAGGTAAGTTTAAAACTAGTCCCAAAATTATCCTAAAATAATCCTGAACAGGTACCGAAACTATGCCGATATGATCCCGAACTCGTCTCGAAATGCTCGCTATCTAGTTGAGAACTAGTCTGCCAATAGTGCCAACCTAAACAGGTCTCGGTTTGAACCCGTCCTCGTCCCGTAATAGTACTGAAATAATTCTGTACAGGTAACGAAACTTTTCCGAAACTATGCTGAGATAGTCTCGAAATGTTTACAACGGTGTCGTGAGTTTTTCTTGAAATAGTCACAACCTTCATGTGAACACCGACTATGACGTGCTATGGCCCGAGCCAGATCTTCCCTCATTCTCCATCAAAATGTTCTAATATTTTTTTTTAATTTATGCAAAAATTCTCTTTACGTAAACTTCCACTACAGCATATTTGCACTACAGTGCATTTATAAAAAAATTAAATTTGGTTACAATTTCAAGTGTATATTTTTTATAAAAGAGAGAATTTAATATGAACTTCAAGAACTAAAAACTAAGTTATTTACTTACTTCAGAAAATCATAAAAACTATCAAATCGTATGCGTTGTCAATTATTATATTTTCCTTTCATTAATTTGTTTACTTAATAACTTGCAGCGTATATATCTGCTATATCCATATACTATACGTATGTAGATGCCACATATCACATTACATACTAAATCGTTGTAAAAAACTGACTTTGCACATCTGTTACTGGCTGGATTAGTTGGTCCAGCAGTCGCCACACAGCCGGATGGATGGCAAAGCAAACTTGACGCAGAGGAAAATCAAGTTCTCTTCCGGTAAGCCAAAGTCTGTCCGAGCGGACGAGTGCGAAAACATGGACATAAACTCTGCTATCACAAACACAAACACACACACACACGCAAGTATAAATTGCTCATACGACACGTTGTACTGCATGGAAATATTCATAAGTATTTACATTTATACAGCTACATACATTTGTGTATATGTGGATATATATAAAAGCGCTGTTATGTGAAACTATGTAAGTTAGCTTATGGCGTTTACTTCCGCACTCGTCGATGCTTCATAACGGCATTGCAATGGATCTTTTTGTTCAGTTGTTTATTCTTCTCTAACCGCACACATACTCGAATGTGCAAATGTATTTGCATGCAACATAGCGACATTCGGTGCTTACAAAATGCCAGCAGCTTGTGTGAATAGCAACTGAGGTGGCTTTAACTTACTGTACGTCCAAACAATTGCTTCTTTTCACTTCATTTTCTGTCACTACTTTTGCTCTATCTCACAAACAATACACATTATCTTAAGGTTCTTTGCCAGAATGTGCTTGCGTTAAAGAATTGAACATAATACACATATTGAAATGAACGAAGTGAGAACAGGCAAAACAAAACGAATAAGCGAAAAAAAAATTACTTTTTCCATTTATTTGTGGTGTCATTGAGACGAAGGATTTTTGAAGAATTTTGACATTTTTGGCCTATTATTGTTGCAAGGGTTCGTTTTCTTTTTCCCTTTTTTCTTCTTGCTGACAAGAGGCTGTCGGTCGCTTTTGATGCTTCGCCATAGATATGACGCAAAATTGTAAGCTTGTCATTATTTCAGTAAGTTTTTTGTTGCAAGCGGAAAAAAATTGTACGCTTTATGTCTGTCATGAAATTCAATAGCTTTTTTTTGTGTTGCTTTAAGGTAAAGTAAACTCAAGGGATTTCATCACGTACGACGTTAAAGATTATACTATATATTGTTTTTATGCTGAGAAAACTGTATTGCTTTACCTATTGAGAATACCAAAGTTTGGATGTCAGCTGGAGTAGTTTACACTTGTCCACAGCAATGCCGCGCATTCATTTTGTCTTCATTGCCATCCGCTCTGGTGTAAAAATAGACCAAGGTAAATGAAAAAAGGCTAAAATTTTTAAATAATCATTCGTGCGCGAAAAAATAGCAAATATCGTCGTATCTCTTCTTGATGTTTGATTTTCCGAAAGACTGATTTTTGACAAGGGTTGACGAATCATAGTACGTTTTAATATAAGTACATACATAAAATGATCTTCGTATCATTAGCAACCAAATTCAAAATTGCATAGTTTGCCACTTGTATTCATTTATTTATTTTTTAGAATTATCAATGAAAATTCAGTACATTCTCTAACATATGCTACAGAAATCCTAATTTAAAACTTTTGGGAAAACAAAAAACAATTCAACACATTTTTATGTAGATTTTTAACTTTTTTCTCAGAGGTGCTTTTTGTTTTTTTTTTTGGATACAGTTTTACATTCCATTACATTTTAGTATAACAATGTGAAAGTTTCAATTGAGAAGGAACCGCAGCTGATTTTATAAAAATTTTAGTCATGGTTCGTACAACAATTCAAGGTAGTTGATAAAATATTTTTGAGACTTTAGCGTTTAAAAGGAAAAACAAAATACTCCGGCTACCCACGGCTCTTGGAATAGAAGGTTATGATTACATGCAAAGTGTATTTCCGACAGCAGAAATAATATGTACATAACTCATCGAAAAGTATGTTATACCTGAAGAAGAATTGCAGAATCAGTATGGCTATGGAACTCTTCAATTCAACGCAGACCACCTGTCGCCGCCATAGCGCGCCAGCGAAATGCTCGAAATCTCGTCCATTTCGACATCGTCAATAATAAAATACGCATCGAGAGAAATTACAAATTATATAGCAATAGAATAAAAATGTGTATAAATGTGTACCTATCTCAATGAATATGTGATTGTAAAAATACGCTTCTTATTTAAAATACGTTTTAGTTTTTACAGTAAATATTGTAGCTAATAAGTTAATTTTTGAAAACATATGTATCTGTATATTGTGGAATTTTAGGTCAGCAGACCGTAATAAAGAATTAAATAAATATATTAAATAAATAAAACAAAGTGTGTTAAGTACTGACAGCTCCTGAATTCCGGAGCGTTATTATGTCAAACCTTATAAAATTTGTTAACTCCTTAACGTTTTCAAAAATAAAAAAAATGTAACTAAAAGTTTTGTGGAAAAGTTATACATAAATATGCACATATAAAATTTTCAGCAAATAATTTTAAATATAACAAAAAAATTACATCGTGCGTGCAATTTTTAAAGGCAAAAACGGCAACCAATTTCCTTTTAATGCAGAGTCCAAGAGAGGTGTGCATAGGAAGAAATGGGTCGAAGCTTTCCCAATAAATTTTTCTTATTCGGCGAGAGTATGTGAAAAGCATTTCGACGAAGCCGATTTTTATGCTGGCAAATTCACAGTTTTTGCATAAGTTTAAATGTATAGAAAACCTTTTTATATCACTGAATGTAAATGATGTTAACACAAGCAAAAATTTAAGTGTATATCTTCAGGAAAGGAGTAAAGTTGTATCTTTGTCTAAGGAAGTTAAGAAACTATTTTCCAGGTGTAGAATACACTTCAAGTATTTGAATAAACATCTAAAAATCAAACAGCTGGAAAAAAATTGTGCCGAGGTAAAAAAAATTCTTAAAATTATTACTTAAAAAAGTTTGATATTTTTTCATTCCACGTTCTAGGCTTGAATGTTTTTTGTTGACGTTTTATCCAATGTATATTTATGGATTAAAGCAACGTAAATAAGTTTTAAAAGTTGCCGTTTTGACATAATAAGCAGCCCGTCATTACTTAGCACACATTGTTAAATACACATTAATTATATGGTGCTGTCAAACATTTTGTTTTCCCCCAATGACGTACGTAAGTTCGTAATGAGTTCTAATTGGCTGAAAGGTTTAAAGAAAATGAAGAATGGAATCAAACGATTGATGCTTATTTTTGTATCTTATTAAGGCTGTTTGGTATTAAAATTAATTTCTTTATAATTAAAATAAATTTACAATTAAACAAATAAGCACTTGAACGCAAATTCGTAAACGGTAAAATTCTAGGAAGAAGCGCGAAATTCAAGCGGTGCTAAAATAGTTAATTTTTATTACAATATCTATTTATGAACAAGAATTGAGCTTTATATGTCATCAAGATGTCGAGCATGGCTGTTGTCGTAACCAACTATTTAACGAACCTTGGCGGCTACCTATTGAATATACCTTGGATTTTCGGCAGAAAAATCATTCGTGCGAGTATTTCCTTCATATTAAATTTTTAAATCACAGTTTTCATTTGTTATTTTCGGTGGCTGGGTGAAACAAAAAAGAAACATACTGCGACTAAAAGCCCGGTTGTTAGTGCAACAATAAAGCCTTTGCTTTAATAAAATTTAAAAGTTTTGTTTTGACAAACTGCCTACCTTATATATTATTTCGATATACTGATTTTATGTTCATATCCCCTTTTCTGCTACCATGTGGATTCAAATTTATTGTTCGTTTTTTTGTTCGCAAGCTTTGTCTAAAAATTTTATGCTAATATCCTTAAGTTGTTAAATTCAATCAAATTATTTTTCCGATTTTTCTTTTATTAAATTTAGAATATTTTTTCCAATTGAAACAAAGTTTATTCTCTAATAAAAAAAAAGTACACACATTTTTTTTAAACTACATACATACCTTAAATTTATATTATACATTTATTTATACCGTTTAAACAAATATTCATCACAATCTTGAACTAAATTAATTTAATTTTTTAATATGCAGCTTTGTATTGTGCAAGTATAAAGTGGTTTAATATAAGCATTTAGTTTAGATCGCCAGAACGTTAATATTATCTTAGAAATTAAAATTGAAAAATTTATATAATGCAAATAATAACATTTGTAGGTTAGAGCTTCATTTTCATCGAAAAGTATTTTTAAATTACGAAAAACTGTAATTAAAAAACACCAAATAGCTTTTGAAAATTACGAATAATTATTTTTAATGTGAAATAAATACATTAAAATCGTGCGGATTATATTTGACTAATCCCAGAATCGTGGTACTATATTCAAAGTGGCGTCAGATGAAACGAGTTAAGGTGAGAAAGCGTCAAAACAGGTGAGGCGACGTTAGTTGAAGAGAAATTATATTTGGTGACTTTAGATTTGAGAGCTTTAACTTGGTACGTTTTTGTGTGGTGAGTTTAGATGTGGTGAGTTAAGGTCTGGTGAGTCAAAGTGTGGTGTGTTAAAGTGTGGTGAGTTGTATTGAGTACATGTGAGGTGAATTAAGGTGGGCTGGGTCTAGGTGAAATGAGTTGAGGTGTAGTTGGTTTAATTGCAGTGACTTCAAGTATGGTGCCATCCTTAAACATTTCTTTGTACACAATTTCCGTTCTGTTCATTGATTTTCAATTCGCTAACGCCGTTAAAGAAGTTTCACTTCAAACAAATTTTTTATACCCGTAAATCCCGGTAAATCTAAAATGCTCTAAATTATCCACAATTACGTCGCCAGCAGCAGCGCGAACTTAAATACAGTTTTGTCGAATGAAACCACCATTTTTGTTATATCGACGAACTAGTATTTTAACTGGTAAGCGCTGATGCAGGCCCGTACAATTGACATCTCGTAGGACCGTCACCATATTAAATATATCAGTCGCTTATTTAGTAGATGGATGAAAAGCAAACTAGTTTGGCTGAAACGCAAATACATATGTAGCATTCTTATACAAAACTAGTAGCTTTGTCTGCATGGTAAATACATACATACATGAATATGCAATTGTAGAATGAAAATCATTGCAAACACTTCACCAAAGCAGACACAAATTTGAAATAATTTCCATATAAATGACTGTCTAGACATTCAACGAGCGCGCGTCATTGCTGTCGTAATGATGATGACTTTTTAATATTACACCAAAATGTGGAATGGGGGCACACGAATGAATGCTATGTAAGTTCAACGTTGCCCCTAGAATTAAAAAACAGACACAAATTTGTTCACCATGTTGTGCAAATTCCAAAACAGGAGAAATGTGAAATCAAATGAATTTAAATGTAAAATTTATGAATTTTAATTGCGATTGTCGCGAGTACCCTTGTACATATGTATCTGCAAAGGAATGTGATATTGCGATAATTACTCGGTTAAACACACGCACATGCTCAAACAAATTCACACACACATGCAGACTAATGCGACACTTGAATTTAGAATGGAAAAAAAATGTGTTGCGGCAGCTGCGACGACAAAAATCGAACAATTGCAACAACAAAGCGACAGACACAAAAGCAGTTAAATCTCAAAAACAAAAGCAGCAAAAACAACAACAAAACTCAATCAAAAAAGCAGACAACGCCTTTGTTCATTTTGAACTTATTGCTTTGGATTTTGTAAATTCTGCAGTCTTACACTAAAGCATGCACATACAAATATTTAAATTGATTTAATTGCTGCTGTATTGCGCATTACACTCGTGTGTGTGTGAGTGTTTGTGTTTTTGCTCCCATTTCGGCTTTCCATGGCTCGCTGTCGTATCTGCCGCTTGCAATAAATCATCGCCAATGCGCTGCCATTGCGGTTGTTTGCGTTCGGTCAGTTTTTCTGTCGACCGCTGCTATTCAAGCGTACAACACACCCACAATCGCACTCACACACACACACACACACACACACACTCACCCACTGACACATTCACACCCACTCACAATGGCTATTGTTGGTGTTGTTTGTTTTTGCCTTACTGCTGTTATCGTTGTCGTCGTCAATGGCGCTGACAACAGCGACGACATGTTTGCCACAGAGCGTGTGCTTTTCTTTCAACTATTTTCCGCAATTTTTGCGCAAAAAGTATTTATGAAAAAAAAAACAATCACTTTATCACATTGACACCAACTGTAGAAGCAGCAGTAGCAGCGTCAGCAACAGTAGCAGCAGCAGCAGCAATAAACCAAGCGATTGGTGAGGGTCTGGTTCGGCGGGTGCGGTCGACCAACAATACAGTCGATTGCTGCTGCTAAAATTCATTGTTATTTTGATTTTATTGCCGTTTTCAGTCACTTCATCGCTGCGTTGGTGGCATGACACATCTCCTTCCTCTCTCTCTCTCTCTCTCTGTCATCGTCTACCCTCGCAACACGATCAAAATGCACTTTAATCAATTTTCGACATCGTTTGCGCGCATAACACCCTCTCGAGAGACCAGCGGCATAGCAGTTGCTTGTATTAAATAAAATCTGAAAATAAAAGAATTGTAATGCAAAAAGTATGAGAAAAGTTTAAAAAAATTTAACAATAAAATGTTCCGACTAAAACCAAATAAACTCTGGTAGAGCAGTGCTTAACACCGAAAAAAAATATTGGACATTTACTTGTGCTGGCTCTTATCGATTTCTCTTTGAGTTACATAAAAAATAATGTATTTAAAATATTAAATTTGACAAACAATTTTCTGTAAAAAGATCTTAAGCAAGAATTAAAAATTAAGCATAAATTAATAAAAATAAATGCGATGTGAATGTGAAACGATTTCACAAATTGATAATCTCAATTGACTTCTAAAAAGACAAAGACTCAGAAAATAATTAATACGTTTTTCTCATTCTCAAAACTTTGAATTTTAATTTTTTTGTTAACCTTTTAGAAGCGTTCCACATTGCGCGTTGTGGCGAGTATTTAAAACTTTTGGAAAGCTCTGCGAAAGCTTTTAAAGACTCTTACGAAGCTTCTTCGCAAATGAATACGAATACGAAAACGGAAAATGGATTAAAAAACTAATACGAATAATATAATGAATACGAGTGCGAGTGCGAGTACGAATACGACAGTGAAATTAAAATCGAAAGCTTATTTAAATGCAGATTATATTAATAATACGAATAAGCATTCAAATACGAGTGCTAATACAAACACAAAAACTAATACCAAAAAGAATAAATGCATTCTAGCGCCAATGCCATAATGAAAAAGAATAAAAAATAAATACCAATTTGAATATTAATACAAATGTGAAATCTAATACGAAAACGAATCCAAATGCTAATGTCATTACTAAAACGAGTACAAAAAAATGCTTATTCGAAATAATACGAATGCTCGAACGTATATGAAAATAAATCCGAAAACTTATACGAAAAAGTAGCCGAAAACGAATCTGAAAACGAATACAAACACGAATGCGATTTCGATTACGAATACAAATACGAATACGGATACGATTGCGACCAAACATTTGAACTTGATGAATAATATTAATATGAAAACGTATATGAATTCGAATTCGATTTTGAATCCGTATATGCCTGTAAGGAAGAATAAGTATTACGAATACAAATAAGAAACATAACGTATGCTTATAACTGAATTAAAATATTGTGAATAAGAACTGAAATACCTATACAAACATAAAACGAAAAATGAGATACTTCCAAATTTTTTTTTGTCGATATTTATTATACGGTAATTGTTATACGTATGTTCTTGTTTTGTCAAAGTATGTCATTTGGAAATAAATAGAGAGAAGAGTTAGCATGGTATGCTCCTCACAATAATTTGGCAATGTGACATCCTAATTTTTTTTTTTTTTTTTGTGCACAAATGTTCTTCATTGAAAAGAGAATATTGTTCCTTGAGAAAAAAAATGTTTGCTTCAATAGTCGCCGATGCACGTTTTCTAACTAGAAGCGAGCTCTCAAAAATTGCAGAAAAAATTTCGACGCAAGCATGTCACGGCTGTATACCACGCACTGTTGTAATACAAGTTTCATTATTTTAAAATTCAGAAATTCCATCATTTTTCTATTTGCGACTTTTCATCACCCTACCCACCGCTGTACGAAGCCTGCATTTATCAGTAACTGGAGTTTCACTTCGTTGCCAAGCAGCAAAGTCAATCAGTCTGTAAACCAACAAGCTTGCAATAAAGCACATATTGAGCGATGAGTATGCACCAAAAGTTTTGCAGTATTTTCCGCGTGATAGGCAGCGTTAGGGCGCAACTACAACAACATACAGATGCTTGTAAAATAACAAATTACAAAAGAATAGTTGCGCCAAGAAGTCAACTTCAAGTTTGTCGCTCTCCACCAAACTCCAGCTACTACTCCACCCAATGCTTACGAAAGCATTAGTTCGCTGAAGACAAGAAGAGAATTTCATTTTTATTACATACATATGTACATATTTCGTGATGAGATAAATCAAAACTGTTGTTGAAAAAAAAAACCATTATCTTATTATTCTTGACGATACTAAAGTTTTTATTCGAAAACTTCTGCCGTAAATACATTAAGTGTAACGCAACTTTACTAGTGTAAAATTTCAAAAAAAAAAAGTTTTTCCAGTGAATATGATAGCACCAAATGCTAGTGAAATGTGTTGTTTTTACGGGAGCGCTACTTAAGCGAGTAAAAGATATTAACACTGCAGATTTATAATCCGCTCGTAAATAAAAAATTGGTAGACTTTGTCTGAAATACTCTTCAGTGCCCTTAACTTTTAAAGCTCTTTTACTTTCTAGCAACATTGTTTAGACGCATGCAATGTTTAATCACCCCTTTTAATTGCATTTTTGATGTGTAAACATCTTAGCTCTCGGTCTAAGTAAAATTTGCGTGCCCCAGCAGAAAATTTGTTATGGCTTCTTGCGTAATTTATAGTGCAGAAACTTTGAAAAACTTGTAGCGCTCTGTAATAATAGTATAATAATTATTGCGCCTAAAAATATGCCTTAAACAAACGATTAAAAGCAATTAAGAAAGGTACAAAGGATTAAGAAATTAACATTCGATTTTTATGCAAAAAAAATTTGCCGCAAAATATGCAAATCTTAATTATAACCAAAGTGATGGTTCATATTTTTAGGCTTATTTTTTTATATCAATCTACTTTTAGGGGTAGTAATTTTGGTTTTTGATAATATAAATTTAGTTGGTTTAATATCTATTGATTCAGTGACGTTACGACAAGCTAAATGTTAAATACGATTTGCGATCTTGAGTAATGCTCAATGTTCGATTCTATCTCACTTTGTTGGTGAAGTGTAAAATCAAGAATGATAGAGAACAAGATTGCGCACTGTGGAGGTTCGCTTTTCGTTTTTCTTCGATAAGCTAATCGTGACGTTGTTGCAGCCATTTTTTATACTATCAAGAAATCATCGCATCTCTGCGCCGTAAACTTGATTAATAATATTTCATAGTAAACTGTTAAGCCTCCTTTACATTTCCTGATTGCCTAAAATCTTTTATTTCTGGCACAGTTTTAGGCTCAGTAATTATCGCAATTGTTAAGATTTTACTAACGTATCTACATACGCTCTTCAACCGTTTTACGCTCTCTGCTGCAATGACGTAGTAGCTGCGCATATCGTAAATTTTTCAGACACAATGGAATGCGCAAAATATATTATAGCATTCTTGTTGCAAAATGATGTTTTGTGAAAATCGTTAGCCGAACTGCTTCCTGTGCAGAAGTTTTTTAGGACCGTTTCGGGGCTTGTTCGGGGTGCAGATTGTGTCGATAGCATTATAGAACTATTTCAGCGCCATTTCGGTGCCTTTTCTAGATCATTTCGGAAATAGTTTAGGTTTATTTCAGGTATATTGGCGGCCTTGTTTGGTATTCTTGCGGGATTGTTGCGACAATTATTTTAAAAAAATTTCAGAACTAATTTGGAATCGATTGGAATGCTTTTAAGACATCTTCAAAATCATTTCGGAACATGTTTGGAATTAAAAAAAAAATGTTGTCATAAAAATATATAAAAAAGAAACAGTTCGGAACTTATGTTTCTAGTAATTTTGACTACCCAAATTTGAAATAAGGCAATTTTCATTGTGAGCTTACAAGTATATAGAAAATTGCCTAGCGTACTCTAAAAAAATGAGGTAAAAAATAAAGCCAACCGCTTTAAGATTTTAAAACTTATAGTAGATCGGAAACAAATTTTAACGATTAAGATTTTTCATTGCGTGAAACTAGAGTTAGAGCAAGTGTGTTTGCCTCAACCATTCAAATTTTGATTTTTGGACTTTAAAACTTAAATTGGGGAGTCAATTCACGAATCCGAGTATGCAGATTTTTGCGTTAACCTTAAAAAAGGTATATGCATTTAATTCATTTTGCCGCGCAGTGTAATGGATGCTCTGTTCAATGGCAACCCAACTATATCCACAATAAATATAAAATGGTTTGCTATTACTTTATCATCACGAAAAATAAAAATTAAAAGTATTGTCTTAAAATTATTAACACAAAATATTCAGTCGCTATCGAATAAACAAGTAAAGTTTCATTACAAAAAACAACTGCATATTTAACTCCTTTCACTGCAATCTCTTACTTGCTGTTGTGATGGGAAGTCATTGTTATCTATAATTAACCAGAGCTCTCAGTTAACGAAGTCGTTTTCGAAAAACAAAAAACGTTGCACTTGAGCTTCTGCATTCTTGACTTCTTCATTTCTTTCTTCCGTTTAAATGAAATGTAGTAATAAATAAAGAGGTGCTCTGAATACAAGTTGCATGTTAAAAAATGAAGGCGAGCACTTCACAAACACACACCCACACACACACACTTGAACCATTGCATTGTTTTCAATCCCTACTTCTCTTCACATTCACAGATGCAATAATGACGATAAAATGGCGGCAGAGATTCAAAGGCAAGAAGCGCATAAAAACAACGCCGCAAACAGACAAAGGAAGAATCAACAAAACCACCAATAAAATGCCGCTCTCAGAGCAGATGACGAACATTGCCACAAATCGCACACACTATCCTTTGGTCAGCAGTGATAACTATAAAGGCAACTATAAAAGCAAGCAGCATTATTCGCCAACGCAGGCAAGCAGCAAAGACACGCAAGTGCAACAACAAAATTGCCATCAACTGGAGTGTGAGCAACAATGTAATTTGGATGTTTTTCAAGATTCCACATACGCTACGTGGCGCCTTGCCGGCCGTACAGCAAATGTCGAAGCGATCATAAAACGTGCCACGTCTACAACACGGGCAACCAAAGTAACGCTGAGTAGTAACGTAGCAACAACAACAACAACAACAACAACACCGACGTCAATTCTACGTAAATCAACAACAATAAATAGCACAAAACCGAATACAAGAGCAATGGTTCAAGCAAAGGCAGCAGCTGTGGCGCTGAGGGCAGCTGCAACAACAGTGACTGAGGTAAAAACAAATTCAAGCTACGCCAGTGGCCGCAACTTGAATCGGCAGCGGCATTCAAGTTGCATGCTGACTTTGAAGGGCAATCTTATTGGGCAATTTTTCATGACACCAACACCACCATTAGCGGCGACAGTAGCAGCCAAAGCGAGAAACAAGACGGCGTCACAACACGCCACATCACGTGTCTGTGTGAAGCGAAGAGCACAAACGACTCTGGCTGCAAACAACCGCAGCACTGCCCTAGCGCTAGTGCCCGCACTGGCTTTGTGCTTCCTCTGCATGTGCTTCACTCCGGCGTTCAGCACGTCAGCAATGTCTTCCAACACTTCAACATCAACTGCCACACACACAGCAGCAGCAGCAGTGGCTGTGGCGGCAGTCAACTCAGCGCTACAGCCTGTGGTGCCACCTGTAATGGCAGCAGTCACAGGCACTGCCACATCGAAACCTGGTGGTGGCGGCGGCGGCGGCGGCGTTCAACAGCCATGTTCACTGTCCGAGTTCACCTGCTCGAATACGCGCTGTGTGCCGCTCAGCAAGTACTGCAACAACGTGAATGACTGTGGCGATGGCAGCGATGAGCCACGGTTTTGCACACGTGAGTATCACCTTCCAAGTAATTTTTACCGCATGTCAGCAGATAATTGCCATATGTATGTATGTGTGTACGGGTGGGTAGTTGAATTTCAGATAGACATTCTGGCATTGACATGATCGTAAGAGCAAAAAAAAAAGAAATTAAAAAAAACGTTTTCCTGCTGATTGGGCGGAATTGATGACGCTCGTTACTGGCCGTCGACATGACGAAAACGTAGCCAACAATTAAAAATAAAGTGGATTAAATTAATGTCGTTAGCACGCGCCAGGAATGAACGTTGCTTGCCGGTCGTAATGCTAATGGTTGTGTAGTGCGCGCAAGTAGGAATGGGCTGTTGGGTTGCATGATATTCGAAAGTATCGGATGTGTTAAGCTTCTCTGCTGTTGGCAGACTCATTTCGTAATAAAAATTTAAATGCAAATGTATACACTAACTATGTAAATGTAGACGCTTGACACTGTGCGAATTTGTGTGAATAATTTTAAATAACAAATCTTTCGTTTTTTTTTTCTTCCAAATACGAGTATTATTTAAATATATGGCATTAGCAAAGGCGTATGGTGCGAGCTTTTTACCATTAACTCCAGATTGTAACTGAATAATACAAATTCTTGTTGGTACTTTCAGTCGTTTTCGATAATATTTTTGATTACAACAGACAGAGGAATTTAAACTCGCCATATCCGAACTCACCATAGCCAAACTCACCACACCAAAATTTACCACACTTAAAGTAACCACACCTGAATTCAGCACAACTAAACTCATTCTAACCGTACATCAACTTACTTCACTACATTCCACTCACATCATATCACCTCACCTTACTACCAGCGATGGCGAACTGACCACAGTGAAGTTTTTGCTGTCGAATGTAAATCACAAGTAAAAGTTTAGTTTATTGTAATGAACATACCAAATGAATACGTTTAATTTGAAAAGCTAGCTCTTTCGCTCTTTAGCTCAAAAGCTCTCCGAGCCTATTGTTTGGTTTAAAATGAAATTAGCAATAAGAATTTGTTTTTATCTCGCAACCCATCAACACCGTCAAATTCGAATAATGGATGAGTTGCCAGATTTCGTCGCTAGGCGTTGGTATAATCATCGGCACACATATTTTTCTTTCGTTATTTAGGTAAAATGTGGATACGAGAATCAAGCTTTTTGCTCTTTCTTAAGATTAAGCTTTAAAAGATTTCTAAAACACGTAGGCTATTTTAGAAAAATTTTTATATATTTTTATATTGTTTTTCAAATCTTAAAACTTCCAAATTTTTAACTGTGTTTTTTATTTTATAAAAATATTAGTTTTAATTCGTTTTTTTTAATCATAAATAATGTCTTAAAATAAAATTTAACAATGCATGTGGAAAATTATTTTCAAAGTATATATGTACAAAAAAGTATATACAACAATCTCATACAGTCGGAAGCTTCAACAACACACTGTCAAAAACTTAATATAAAAATAAATTCGATAGCAATTAATCATAAAATTGCAATGTTGTTTTCTCAGGCACCCGCTTGATATTTTTTCAATAAATTGTGTAAATATGATACCAATCACTTAAAAAAAATGTTTTCTATTTATTCGCTGCTCTGTGACCTTTTTGACCAGCATCCGATTTCAATAAGAGGATACAGTTTAATGTAGTCCTTTACTAAACAAACTTCCACTAATTTCATTTAAAACAATTAATTAATAAGCAATAAATTACCATTAAATGTTTACCATTACATTTTCCAAACAACACATTTTCCCTCACTGCACAATATTTTCTTTGATATTTGCTTGTAATTATTTCGCAACCACAAACACAAACATACACATTAATTGATCGAAGTGTAATTAAAATGCTCATAAATATAAATTACTCACACATACATACATGCCTTCCATGCAAAAAACAAAAAACAACTCAAAAAGTGTAAGGATTCTTTGTATGTTGTTGTTGGTTGATAAAGTTGCATTGCCTCGCTGTCAATGTTACAAAGGAAGTCGCCAACTTCACAATGCCAGCGAAAGAGAAAATCATTATAACGTTAAATTAATACTGTAGAAGATTAAAGAGAATACCCTTGTGTTGATGTTGACTGTCATTCGACATATACATATTTACTCATGCACACAAACAATATTGTAAGCCATCACACGCAAATAAATAGGCTGTAACAACTTTACAATTTTGCACATCAACAAATAAAAAACACATATGAATATACACACGCTCCTCGTATATGCCCGCCCAGTTGGGAAATCGCGCAGTGAAGACAACGACAACGACAAGGAAGTCAACGATGACATTTTATGAGAGTAGCTTAGCATTGCACTGAATTAATTTGACAAGTTGACAAGTCGCTAAAAGGTTGAGAGAGAGGGAGAGAGAGAGAAACTTATGCCGAAATTCGGTAAGCAGTCTCAGTCTCTAATACAGAAAAATTTCACAATATTAGAACAGTTGGCATTCACTTATCTCAAATTGAAGTCTCTAATGCCGGAATTCAGTAATTTAGTAAAATCTTTAGTAACAAAATTTGAGACTATGAGCTAGAGATTATTACCTTACCTTGCTTTGACGTTTTTATTTTTTTGTGTTTTGCTTGATTTTTTGTGACCTGCTTTATCACCTGGTCACAATAAAGACACTTTATTTTGAGACTAGACACTTTAATTTGAGACTAATGAATGCCAACTGGTCTAAAATTTTGACTTTTGTCTATATCTGAGACTGAGCCTGCTTACTGAATTCGAGCATAAATGTCATCAGCTGATAACCAAGTCACAAAAATTGAAAACAAACACAAAACGTAAAAAACGTAAAAGCGAAAAAGTGCAATAAGCTCTAACTCATAATAGTCTCAAATTTTGAGACTTAAGATAATACAAATTAGTCTACAAGACATTGTCATAGACATTTTGTGATGAGCGTCACACCTACATACTTTCTAGTTTTCACAAAAAATGCACTTGTTTGAAAACTGTTTCTTTGTAGAAACTAGCGCTCGGGAATCATTAGTTCACAATGTCATCTGCGTGACTTGCACCACATCAGTTACCCATTTCCAACTGGGTGTATGCAGGCATGTAGTACGTGAGTAGCAGAGAGCAGATGTTGGCATTCATACTGCTCATTGCTTGACGAAGTAATTGACTTTTGTTGTGTGTCATTGTATACTGTCAATTAAATTGGTTATTTACAAGCTCAACATTTACCAACAAATAATTAATTCCGAATGCGCACATACGACTTTATTTGTGTACATTCTTGCACAGCCACGTGTTTTTACAAATATTTGATGATAATTAAATTTTTTAAATTTCATGTGTGGGTTTTTTAATTGGATAAAGACTTTATCATCTCTTTTAATCTTTATATTCGTTTTTTTTTGTATGCGTAACTAAAACAAAAAATTATTTTTAAAAATATGCAACAGTATGGAATATTAAAATTTTGGGCAATTAAAATATGATTCAGTTTGCTGAGAGATGGCGCAGAGAGCGATATCAGTTACATTGTATTTTTGTTAAATTTTTTACGTTTACAAACTAAACCATCACAGGTATGTAACTAGTCAGTGTAGCACTTTAACCCAAACTAAACTTGCTACTTTTGAAGTATCGAACCCCAACGTAAGGCTGTCAAATATTTCACGAGGAGAACAACACATTTTTTCACACTTCTTTACCGCACCTTTGTGGTTTACTTGTAAGGCAAACTGACGCACGAAAGAACATACACATCTAAGGCATTCATTGACATGTAGCCCAAAAGCAGAATTTGTTTTATGGAAATGCTCGGACCTGCACCTTTAATCACAAAGAAAACAAGGAAAAAGTACTTCCGAAAAAATAACAGAACGATTGGAACGAGGGCCAACCAACCCAGCTCGCAGTGTAGAGAGATTATTCAAAAGGTTTTTCGGCTTTACGATTTTGTGATTGCAAATAATGCAGTCTACTTAAACACAGTCGTGGATGAAACTTTATTCAAGGCAAAACTAAATAAAAATATGTTTATACAAAGACTTATTCTTAAAAAAAATAATTAATAATCCATTGAAATTGCTAAACAACAACATGCACGCAGATGAGTTTAAATAGCGGCTGATTAGCTGCTCTCGACTTTTAATTTTTTTAATTTTTTTTTTTCTATTTAAAATGGTGGCCAACTAAAACGAGTTTAGTTGTGTTTGTGTTTGCCCAAGGAAAAATGTTACGGAACGAAAACCTCGATAGGTGGCGCTCGTATCGACTTATAACAAAAAATGATGTTTAAAGTCCGATTTCAGTCACATTCTATTTATGTATTGGTAAGAGGAAGAAAAACACATCTGCCAAAAATTTATCAGATAGGTGGCGCTGGAGTCGATTTATTTATAAAAATTGTATTTCTAAACCGATTTTTATGAAATTTATGTAATTTTATGTATGACGAAAAATTTGTTTGCGAAAAATTAAGTTGCTTGGTAGCGCTGGAGTCGAGTTATGTATGTCCAAAACTATACATCTTAACTGTGACGATGAAATGTTAATTTTTTATTCATCAAAACTGCATTTTTAGAAAAGTAGGAAGATACAAAGACGTATTTGTGTGGCAGTTTCATTTTCCGTTAAAAAGTGTGTTAGATACAATTTTTCGAATTGCCATTTACGTTTTTTTTTTTTTGAGATTTGTGGTGAACGATTTAAGTTTTTCAAAAAATAATGTTTTTACACAGTAGTCACATTAACAAAAAAAAAAGTTGTAAATGCGCAATGAAAAATTTAAGTAATTTTCATTAGAAGCGTAGGGATCAGAATATGCATTTAACCGGTAATAAAATACAATTTAAAGACGTTGTGCATAAAAAAGTCATTGCTGTGTTAAATTTAATGTGCAGTTTACACATTTTTTGAGGATATAGTTCGATTGCTTCGAGAATGACTTTTTAACTTCTAAGACGTTGCACTTCCAGTGTGCTAGATAAAGGGAGTTCTTTAGACATGTAGTTTTCAATGAGGCAATACTTTTTTCGGAGTTGCTCTTTTTAGCAGCAGTTACTTAATTTATACTCACTTTGATTTGCCATTTCATAATGAACAGACTAACTCCGGAACAACTTTTGCAAACGTTCGGTGAACGGGCCCAAAACGAGATGGCCACCGATACCGATTTTCACCAGGAAATTTTGTTCAACGATGAAGCTTACCTTTGGTTGAATGGATACGTTAATAAACAAAATTGGAGTGAGGCATCGTTACATCCTCAAAAAGTCACTGTTTGGTGTGGTCTATGGGCAAAGGGAATCATTGTTCCATATTTCTTTAAAAATGAATCCGGCCAAAGGGTTACAGTCAATGGGGAATGCTATAGAGCCATGATTAATAACTTGTTGGATGTTGATGTGGACGACCAACAAAACGGCGCTACATGCCATACAGCCAACGAAAGAATCAATTTATTGAAGGAAACTTTTGGTAAGCGCATTATCTCGCGTCCTGGGCCTGTGGCGTGGCCTCCACGATCGTGCGATTTAACACCGGTGGACTATTTTTTGTGTATTCGAATATTGGGCCTCTCGGCTGTAATTTTTTCGAGCCAACCGTGTCGAAATCATTTTTAAAATATATTGACAAACCCTTATCTTTATAATAAAGCTAAACTCTTGGCCACTAGATTAAAGTATATGCGTTTTATTTTTTCTTTAAAACGCCAAAACTTTTAATTGACCTAAAACGATATTCCCTCCACCTATTTATATTTATTATTTTCAATTTTTTTCACTTGCAGTGTGCAAAATGCACAAGACTCCTGAGGAACCAAAAAGAACTGCAATAAAAAATGTGTACTAAATTTAATTTGAAAACTGCTTGCCTTACCTACAAAATGCAATAAAAAATAGCTTATGTTTTCTTAATTAAAAAATAAAACAAAGAAATATGTTTAGGGACAAAAACTTTCATTCAAATAAAAAATTTAGCAGTCAACTTACATCCAGGTATCTTAAAGTGTTGTTATCTCAACGTTACCCTGTGCGTGAGAACAATTTAATGACACCCCTTTGCACTTAATTTAAAATGGTATTCATTAAACACCTGTACATTAAAGTTGATGCCATAAAATGTGCTAAATAAAATTAAAGCAAATATGCTATGTTCGAATGTTACGTATACGCCCCGTACGAGCTGTACGAAACAATGGCGTACATGACTTGTTGTTAATAGTAGCTGCAATAAACAGAAACTCGTTGTGCACATTTAGCAAAAATAAAATGAGTTAAAATAAAATAAAGCAAAATAAAAGCGAAATATAAAGCGAAATAAAAAGGCCTGTAAACTGTCCGTTGAACGCCCCGCAGCGTTGCAACTTTGGAAAATTGTGAAAAACGCTCGTAATTATTTCTAACTCAAATGACTGCCACAACTACTACGCAAAACTTGAGTTTTAATAAAAATTAATTATTGTTTGTTTTTAACTGCTAGCCGGAATAATAAATCGCGTCTGTGTGTGTGTGTGTGTTTGCTTTGCTTTCTGCAAAAAGTGTATTTTCAAATGTACGTAAGTGTGTGTATATGTAGTTGTGAAAGTGTGCTTTACCGCTAAGCACCAGGCGCATGAACGCCATACCGCACTCCAAACACCACTTTATCGCCACAACGATTGTCAAGTAATTACATTAGTACATATGCCACTGTGTATTTCCATGCACACATATAGATGCATTAGGGTGGTTCAAAAAAAATTAAAAATCCAAATTTCAATGCGGGTTATTTTAGAATTGCTTTTTATCAAAAAATACAGCTCAATTTCTTTTTTCATCAAATTTTTATATCTTCAAAATTTAAATTTTTAAATTACCACGTTTATAAGCTAAGCTATGATTGGTCAAAAATTTCTAAATATTGTTACGTTTGTCATTCGTGTTTTGGAATATCGCCACAATAGTTTGGCAGGATTTTCAATATTTAATTAGTATTCTCTAAATTCTCCTGAGCAGAAATTCGGTTTCCCGTTAAAAAAAAGGATTGAATTTCAAGGATTGCACACACCGTGAAAACTGTTTTTCTGCCTTTTAAAATACGTGGGAAATTTTAAACGCTTTCAGCGACATACAAATACTTTTTTATATAAAAAATTAAATAGATAAAATAAAGTCGAGGCGTCAATTAACTTGCTTTGATCTTGGAAGTATTTTAAAAAATAAGCTCGTTTCAGTTTTCTAAAAATTTTTTTTAACTAATTTTCTTAAAAAAGGTTCTTCAAAATATATGCATAAAAAAAAAAAATTTTAAACCGAGTTATAAATTTTTAAAATGTAGTCTCCGAGTTCAAAATGGTTGCGGTATAAAATAATTATTTGCATAAAAGTGTTAAAATTCAAACTTTACACTTTTGGACCACCCTAATATATGCGCATACATCAAAAGGCTCAGTGTGAATAAAATGTGCCCGCCGGCTAAGTTGCCACACCTAGCACATGCGCCACCAAACCCAACGACCACGTCAGCTGGTAAACAATAGAAATTTAATTTATTTTATAAATACACACACATTTGTGAAAACATACATTTATACATATGTACATATGTATGTGTGTTGATGTGCTTACGTTTGTGTGTGTGTATTTCTGTGTGTGGTAATGCGACATGTGGTAACGTTTTAGTATTACCTGACACAATGCTGCAGCATACTTTGGTCCAACAACGTTCCCTACAAAGCCTATCCCCTATACTTGTAGTCGCGATAGCTACTCCTGTTGTTGTTTCTATTGTTATTGCCATGTGTTAGTGTTGAACAAGTGAAAATAATTTAAATTTACATGCATTTTGTTTGTCATGTCTACTTTGTTTACTCATTTATTTTCGCACTTGGTTGCCTGTTGTTGAATTCCGCCTGGTTGCCTGCTTGGTTTGTTGGTTTGTTGGTTAGTTGCTCGTTTGTGATGCTTCCCACCATTCACATCCTCTATCAGTGAATCTCATGTGCAGATGCTCAATGTTGTATTTTTGTTGCGCTCTTTTTTGTGGTTTTTCTTTTTTTGTTCACAGTTTGCTGGGTTTGCGATTTAAATACTTACATTCAAACTCGTATAGACACAAAAAAGCAAATTTATCTCTTTAATTTATCTGCATTTTGTTTTTAATATTTTATTTGTTTAACACATATTCGTTGTTGTTTGTTTTTGCTTCGTTTTACCCACAAATGTTCACAAATAATTGCCAGTTAAGTTTGTGGCATTTGTTTGTAATGAAAGAGCATTTAGCGCAAAGTGGTCGTCATATAAAATTTTATAATATTTTTGTTTTGTAGAAATATTTTTAAAATGGTTTTATTCATGTTTTTTTAAGTCACTCGTTTTAGCTGTGATTTTAATGAGAGTTAGAAAAGGTGTTTAACTGTTATGGCACAACATACAGACGCATTATTGGTGGGGCATTATTCGATTGCACTACGAATACTAAAATTTAATATAAACATTTGTGAAGACCTCACATGCGCAGGCTGTCAGTTCGTTACTGTCATAAATTTAAAGTTTTCTTGACTCACGTTAATAACTTTTGTTATTCAATAGGAAATGTTTTAATTAGCTGAAGAGGTGATTGTACATACCGAAGCATACTTCATCAGATCAAAATCACACGCATCAAGAACTGCCACAACGGATGTCGATTTTGCAGTGATTGACGTTGGCATTCCAGTGTACGTCAAACGCATATAAAATTATCAAGCTATTGGCAATTGCTGACATCTCTGTTTTTTTTTTTTAATGACAAATATTTGCCATCAAAGATTAGCTAATTTCTATAACACAGTCTCAGGTAAGACAATAAGCTTGCCGAATCTTAGTAGCCTAGAAAGTGTGGACGTCAGAGAGTATTTGAGTATCTTGCAAATCAATGTTGATCCAGTTGTCAAACTGACAGACTCTATGCTTTCAAAACAATCATTTATCAAACCCTACAAGGTTATAGTGCATGAAAGGCACACATTTAAAGCGATGGTGAAAGCAATCAACACTTACGGATCCAAACTTGTCAACGGGAGCCCTGGGCCGGATATTCGGACCAAGATTTAAAAATAGTGTACCGATGGGTATACACTCAACCATCTTGCAGGTGGAATGACTTATGGGGCCACAATTACTACATGGCATACAGCCAGGCAGCCATAAGGGCACTAGACTTCTTTAAAACGGAGTCAAAGCTATCCGAGGGCTTAGATGGCAACGAAAGGGTGGATTATCTTGCTAAAATCGGGGTCTAAAAGAGTTGTTATGGCCCACAGCCGCTCAGTGATTCTTAAGAGGAATACACGGCAGAGCTTCCAAGAAAGTGGGAGGACTCAAGAATCTCAGCCCAATGGCGATCGTCAAAGGGTGAAGACTCTGAGAGACCACTCAATTACAGCAGAGAGGGTCTAAGAACGCTCACCGATTACTTGACATGTCACTGTAGGCTGAGATACCATCTTTACAAAATGGGACTCTCAGTGGTTGCGTACGACAGGTTTTGTGACCTGCATAATAAGAACTCTAAATATAAAGTATATTGGAGGAATGCCCAGTGGTCTCAGGCTTATACATCTTGGGGAGGAACTATCATCTCCATCCAGAATATAAACAATGACTCCCTTCAAAGTGCTTTATTTCGTAAACAACCTAATAGATCTGTATAGATCACAGCGCTACTATGCCCTAATATACATAATAATTATAATAAGCCAATAAGGATATTTCTGGTTAAATTTCTTACCTGACAATGTTAAGCAGCAGCTGTTTTCTCCTCGAAGAAGTGACAAAGCTGTCCAGTATTTCAAGACACATAAAATTTTATAAACTAAATTATAACAAGTACTATTCCAAACGTTTTAGAGCAATATTATTACTAAATATAAAGCACACGGAAATGGTGGTTGTGAGAGTAAACATTAAAAATTTAAGTAATACCAAATCTAAATACTATTTTTTTCTTTTATATTTACTTTCTACCACTGAGCGGCCGGCAGTGCAAGCCACTTTTTGGACAGTTGACTGGTTAGTTCACGTTCTTCAAACTACTGACTTATATGTAAAGGCGTGCATGACAACTCTCTTTGCCCCTCCTACCTTTTAGAAGATTCTGCCCCAACTTTAAAACAAATGCCGGCAATGTGGCGAGATTTGCATAAATTTATCCGTATTGTTTAAGACAAATTTTTTATTGAATCATAAATAGCTTCAATTACAAATAAAAAAAAACCTCACTTCAGGTTCTTTCTCTGACTTTATCCACAGCCCCTTTAGTGGAAATCATGTAAGTTCAAAGGTTGGTCTGCCAAATTTTAATTTATTAAAAAGTGTAGTTTATTCAAAGTTATTGCGTATTAGAGCGAAACTTTGCGCTTCCAGAATATCCATACTTCTAAAAGGAAAACACCACCCTAGCGTAGTTGAAGTCTTTCCTTACAGATATTTGTCTTTGATGACACACTCGCTCTTATTTGCGGAGGTTTGCCATTGCCTGTCGGGGGGTGACCGCTGTTAGAAAAAACTTTTCTATGATTTAGATTTTATTTGCCCTCAGCGGAGAAAAAGGTGAATACCTCAGCTCTCCAGAGGCTGTTTTATAAAAACTTCAGCAAAGTGTTTTTTCAACAACCCAGTGTTGGAATTTAATATTTCTACAACCTAATTGTTACCGTCTTAGAAAAATTCTCTTCCACTTTTAAGTCTTTGTCCGAGTTTTTCTTGCTCATTTATTTTGAGCCGCAATCTAACTTTAGCTGATATATTGTACATCCATATGTAAATAAACAATATAACTAAACATTAAGAACCACGAAGGACTCACACTTCGACAGTGCATTTGCGAACAAATAAAGTATTTCAATGCAAACAAATGCACTAAACTCGTGACACGTCTCAAAAACTGCATGATAACCATTAGACAGTTGTAAAATTTCAATTTCAGCTCCTTGATTTTATAATTTGTAAAAGTTGCATAAAGAATTGCAATTTCAAAAACCATAACATCATTTTACTTTTACATCATAAAGCCATGAAAAGAATGATTGCGCTGCAACATAAGGCAAATGTTTGTGAGCGTAAGGAGAAATAAACCTGCAATAATCATAAGAAAGTGCAAACAAAACAAAGCAAAACAAAAGGTAGAAGAGGCAAGCTTTGAAGTGTAGTTCAAAACTTTTATAACACGCCGAGTCAACCACTGCAGCAACCAATGTTGGACTTTTCTCTTCAACTCGCCACGGCTTTAAGTTTGTGTGGACGCTCATTTTGTTGAGCATTGAAACTCCGTTAGCCCTGTGGTGTTGATGGCTTTAATTTAGACAGACGCTAATAAAACAGAAATGCTGAAATATGTTCGTATGCACATAAAGTGAAATGGAAGGCAGCATCTTTAAGAAGCGTAACGAACAACAACAACAATGCTGATAGTTCTACAAAATATGACAGCAGCAAGAAGCCACAGCCTGCACCAAACCAAAATAACTGTGATGAACAAAATAGTAAAACAATGCAACGAATTTATATAGCCACATAAAACCGCATTAATGACAGCGGTCGTTGTTGCTCTAACTGTGGCCGCTACTGCCGCTACTCCAGCAGCTGTGACAAATGCAGCAACACAGCAAAGACATTCGAGCGAAAGCAAATGCAGTTGACAAACAGAGTTGCTACTTAAGCCACGAATGCGGCCATAACAGCAAGCAATGTCATCTCACAATTGAATTGTCTGGCAACCAAATTCGTGCCACCGTCATCCAATAGGAGAACAGGCGGCTGTAGTGTACACAAATGACAAGTGACGGCGCAAAGGATTATTTTGCACGCAGCACGAAAGGAGCTCGCGGCAAACGAGCATTCAAGCAACTAATGAATGTCAATAACTTTGCTCACAATGCTGCGCGCAAAAGGCAAACGCCAGCAAGAGAGTGTGGGGGGGAAGGGGGAGAGTCGCAAGCTAAATCACTGTGTAGTTGGAGGTGGGGGTTAGCGAGGTGTTTGCTGACAGCTTTAGTTTTCCCCTTTTTTTTTTGGCTGCTTTCAATGCAAACTCATCTCGCCGACTCTCGAGAAAATATGCTCATAAAAGCTAATTCGACATTTCGCTACTATGTTAGATACGTATACTATTACTCCGTCTAGTTTGCATATCTTCAGCGTGTATCTGGAGGCATTCTCTGCTGCATTTGTAGCATGTTTTAGTAATTATTTCGAATTAATTAAAATGAAACTGCTAGCATTTATTTCTTAACTTTTTATACTCATGCTGCTCGTTTCGTTCGTCTCATTGCAGGTTGTAATCGTACATACTATGGCGATATCGGTTTAACCTACTCACTGGAGCTGTACCGACCCAAACAGGATCGCTTGCCGTATGTTTGTGTGCTAACGTTTACTGCGGCTGGTGGCCAACATGGCGATGTCGTGCAGGTTAGTAGGAAAATAAATTATTATCACATTTATGTATTATAAGCGCCGGGCCAAATAAATTTCGTTAACTTCACATTCCACGAATGAGGACCGTTTTTTTTACGACTTGCTTCAAACTCAAAGCAAGAATCTGTCTTCCGAAATATTATACTGTCTTCGGTTTATTGACCTTTCGCTACTAACAGCGTCCAAGAACTCTTGTTTAGCACTCATCGAATTAATATCCAAAAGCTCTATTGAAATCTGAAAGTATTTGCCACGGTAGCGGCTGGTGAAAAAGAAAAACAATGGACATTAAATGAATAATGGAATAAAAGACGTGGGTATTTCAATTGACGCACCGGTTAGAGAGAGATAAAGGTGACTGGTGTGCTATTTTGATATCGGCCGAAATCGAAATCCACCTTAGTCCAGTAAGCGCGGAACAGCAATGTGGAAACGCTCTTTGGTTTTGTAATTCTGAATCGCATAGGTATTCCTCTGCAGATTTCTCTTGAACGCTACTTAAATTAATAGCTTGTGTATTCGTCAGCCCCTGCTGAAATGAGGTCTCTCTCCCAGAGTTCTCTTCCGGATTTATGAAACGGTTATCAACCCTATTATGCTATATGGAGTCTTTGTTTGATTAAACTTTCTAGATAGGTCTAATATTGCTAAGAACTTGGAACTGGTGCGATGCGATCTAAAAACACTTCGAATTTATTCCGGATGATGCAGTTCGGTGCGTGCTCAAGAGGGTTCTTCCCACATACAGTCCATCAAGGGAGGAGTAGTGGATGGAAGCCCCCTGAAGCAAAGGCGCGGTAAACACGTTCTCGGATGGAGCAAAGTTGGAAGGTAGAGTGAGAGGCGGGGTCTTTGGCGAGGAACTATCGCTTGACATTAAGTTTAGACTACCAGATTTCTGCATCGTGTTTCAAGCTTAAATAGCTACCATCTACGTTGTAGTACGATAACACAAGGTGAGGTAAATATCCGACAATCAAGCCGCAATCAGTGTCATGCGATCGCGGTTAAAACTGGTCGGTGAATGCCTGGTCTCATTTCGGGCTGCCTCAAAAGACTTCCAAATCCGGCTTTCTTGAGTTCCAGGACACAGCTACATTGCATGATTACCCTTCAACCTTGATTGGCGTTCTGAACGGGCCCGGTGGGGTTCCACGTTGTACGGCTGAACATCGTCTCAGACCCGAGGTGCGTGTGCTGTATGGAGGATGATGACGTGGAATCATCTTAACACTACCTAACACATTTTCCTACCAGTGGTTGTCGTTTTTTTCGGAGAACGAAACTTTTGCAGTGGGACCACAATGGACTATCAACATAAGTCTTAATGAATCTCTTGTAAGCTGCTACCTAAACTAACCTAACCCAACCTATTCGTCAGCCAGTCCGGTATTTTGAATGCCGTTAAGCAAACCATTGTCTAGTCTTTTTTTATTTTATTCAGCATACATTTTCACTCTTCCAATAAATAAAATGAATTTCAATTATTCGTAAAACATGGCTGCAGTGACGTCACGTATGAGCTGCTCACAAAAAAACGAAAAGCGAAAAGCGATCTAACAATGTACTTCCATCAGAAACACCGAGTATCACTAGGGGCGAAACAGTTACCACAAAATTTTTTACAATATAAAAAAATTGTAAGAAAGTTTATATCAAAATAGAAGTTTATGCAAATTTTGGCAATTTATATTTAAAAAAAATTTCTAGTATTTCATTTTTTTTTTAACAAATACAATTTCTTTAATAAAGGAACTGAATTCGTTGTAGGGTTAAAGAAAAAAACCTTGCAAACAGTTTCTAATTACTAACGGCTACTTTTCGCTATGCAGGGAGGCTTAAAGAAAGTATTTCATAAGTTGTTAGTGTAAGTGAAGAAATATTTTTACGAATTTCGAGCGCTTTATTGCACTTAAATGAACTTGAGCATCAAAAAAAAAAAAAAAAAAACAATTATTATATTACACTAAAAATTGTATTTTGAAACTTTACGCTTTTTTTGCCATCACATGTTGGCAGGACTTGATTATCATGGTCGCAAAGCTTACTTGTATTGTAATTGCCCTCAAAGCATTATTATAATTAATTTATAAAAAAAAACAAAAACAAAAAAAATTTTAATACCGTTTAATGTTGTTGTTCCAGCTCATTGTTTTAACGTGAAATAGCAAACAATCGCAATCAACTGGCGTCTAAGAGAAATTGTCAGATCCATTTGTCTCTGTTATTTTACTGCTCCTCCGAAAACACAAGCCTTCGCTTAAATTAATAAAAACACTTGACAGCATTTCCCAGATGGCGCACTCTGGTTTTTGGGTCCCCACACATTTAACATTTTGAATGCCCATAGTAAGCTTTAAAATATATAAATTTTGTATGCCAACGCTCTGCTATGCGGACATTTAAACTTTTTTCGCATAATTCATACACCTTCGTCCCAGCCACCAGCTTTCTCTCTTGCTCTCTCTCTCTCTCCCACTCTCTCTTCACTGTGATGCACCGGCTGTATGACGCGAAATAAAATTATAAAATGTGTTCGTTCGCCGGTTAGTCAGTCTGTGTCTGCTGTTGTTGCGCTTGTGTCGAAATTTGCATGTTTTACAAAAATTTCACAAAAAAAAAAAAAAAAAAATTCAAGCAATTTTGCTGGTGCTTTCTTTGATATTAACACACTCAAACACGGAACATTTACGAGTATTCATACACAACTTTTCGCATACCAGAGGTTTAGGCATTTCGCTTGAGTTGAAATTATGTAAATCATTTGTGAAAAATAAATACTGAAAGAAAAGAAAAAAATTGCAGAATGCGTTGAAAAGCCACAACAAAGCGGCGTTTAGGAGCGAAATTCGTTTATCATATTTTGCTTATACATTTTTACAAATAAGTTTGTGTTTAAATGAGCATCGAAGTATTGACATGAAAAAATTATTTTTTCTTTAGAGGAAAGACCAAAAAATAAAACGAAAATGTGTGAGGGCAAAAAATGTGAAAAGTATTTTTTATGATATACTCGTCGATCTGAGAAGGGTCAAATTTGTCAAACATTAAACCCGTGGCGAAGAAGGAGATAAAGATATGAACGAAAAATAAAAAAAAGATATATTTATCTATTTAAAAAGTGAAAATCTGTATGTTAGGCCTTGATATATTTGCGCGGATAGATAAGCAAGTTTTCAAACTTTGGTAAATTTTTTCTTAAGATAAAACGTCAAATCATTGAGTCGGAGATTTGTCATTGATTGCCTGCCGAGTGGTGAACGCTACAAGAAACAATCGTTTTAATGAATCTCGGTATGGGTTACATTTTATAACAGTATAAATATTTCCCAAACTATGATTATTATAAAGCCATTGAAGAACACTAAAATTTACCTCATTAATAATTACACTCTAACGTTTGGCATTATTGCTACTAATTCCAACAGGGCATATTTTTTTTCTATGGTAACGAACCGGAAAGGATGACTGAAACTCGTTTCAAAAAATGTCATTTACAATCTTTAAAAAAAAATGTATTTTCCTTTAAAACAATCTACTGAAAGTTAACAAACTCTGGCTAGGATTTAGTTTAGCATCCCTGGAATTGGAAAACAAGGGGGTGTTTGGGGGGTAGAGGGGGACCTCCTGATCACAAATATATAGTTTTTAGCTGCCGCTGACTTATAGTTTTCGAGATATTAATACTTAAAGTTAAAAATGCACACTTTTATATTGGTTATTCCACTGAATTTTACACTATATACACTTAACTACCGTTTGCATAATGAAAATAATTAACATTTCCGAGCCCGCACAATTAAGAAAGTTAATATTTAATCGTTTTATTAATAAATATTAAGTAAATAAAAATAACCTAATTGCATTCACTCAAAATGGTCGGCACAAACATTAGATGAGTGTGTTGCCATATTTGTGATGTGCATAAAATACGAAAAATATGTCTTCTAAATATGTTATTTTATACTGACTTTTTGTGAAAATTTTTAATAAAAAATCGCACATCACCGATATGGCAACACACTCATCTAATGTTATTGTCAACCATTTTGCGTGTATGCAAGTGCGCGATTATTTTCATATTGTTTATTTAATATTTATTAATATATCGTTTAAATATTAATTTTCTTACTTGTGCGCGCTCGGAAATGTTAATTATTTGCCTTTTACGAACGGAAGTTATGTGTATTTAGTGTAATATTCAATGAAATAACCAATTTAAAGGGCGCATTTTTTCATCTTTAAGTATAAATATCTCCAAAACTATAAGTCAGCGGCAGCTAAAAACTATATATTTGTGGTCAGGAGGTCCCCCTCTATCCCCCCATCACCCCCTTGTTTTCCAATTCCGGGGATGCTAAACTAAAATTTTCCCCAAACTCTTACTCATTATCACTCCCTCGTCTTCTGCGGCTCCTAGCAAAAATCCGGTAGCCGGGAATTTTGGATTATTGAGTAGTCTTACAAATAATGCAGTGCACTCGTAAAAACTTGAACACGTGATAACTCGAACGTTCGGAAGCTTGAACATTTTTTATTCTTCATTGACTAATTTAAAACTGGAACAAAATATGATTTCTCTAAAACTCGAACACAATTGTAATGATTTTTTCTCTGCAAAAACATAAGAAACTATTACTGGAGAGAAATTTTTAAAAGGTACGGTACTTTTTACATTGACTTTCTTCATTAGCAAAATAGGTTTTGCGCGGTTAAGATAAAAAGTATTTTTTTTATAATGGAACGAATATTAAATGTTTCGAGTGTAGTAAAGAAGTCTGAAATAATTAACGTAGTTAAAAATGTTAAGTGGCACGGTTCTTTCCAAAAAAATACAAAATTGCTAAAAATGAAAAACAAATTTTAGAATGCTTCAATAATACAACATCAGACTTTGGAAAACGTTAAACGCTACGTCGCTCAGAACTATAGAAATCCAATATTTTGGAAGAAAAATCAGATAATTAAAAATAAAATAAAAGTACATGACATTCGAAAACTAGAACAATTCGTAAATTCAAACAAGTCTGGTTCTCATTAGTTCGTGTTTTCGCGAGTGCACTTAATGTGAGATTACTCTGTTATCCGCTGCAAAACTAAAAAGAACAATTTCTATTTTGCGTTTTGGAAAACTTTTAAAATGTTCTTTGGAATTTTTTAATATCATCAAAGAATTTATCTTAGTGAAATATATGATATTTTGCTTCCACTTATTAGAGTCTCATACAACCTCAAATAAAGGTTTATTTATTTTCGTTGCAATGTGAATTTACAGTAAAAATTATAGTATTGATTATTTTTGCGGCAAATCCGTACTCTCGATATTCCATATTTATTTTCGATATTAGTTGAGATTTCCTGATTAAGACAAATGAGTTTCAGAAGGCGTAGGTTGGAAAAGTGAAAACAAAAAACGTTCACTTTTTTTACTTCAAGTGCCGTGGTAGCCCAACCCGCAAACAAAACGTACTTAAAAGAATTTTGTTCATTATGTATTTAATTTTTCTCAATTAACACTATCATCCCAAACTAATAGATAATCCACTCGTTCTTCTCGTACCAATTGAGTCGCATTGCTCTGCCGTCTGTATATTCTGTAATCGTAACGCGAGCGGTTTTTCCAAACTAATCTGCCGATAAACGCCTTCACAGCCACACTTTTGGGATTTTATTTGACTGCTTTTCACTTTTTTTGGCTTCTGCTTTGCTGCATTCCGCGTATTCGTATCGAAAATAACAGCCACTGTACGGGCCTGCTTCATTTTCACCTTTAGCGCGCTTAATTTATTTTTTATATTCACAATACGTTTACCAATTGCATTACGTAAGTGTATCATTTCAAATCGATCGATCTTCGTGTTCACAATGTCTTGCACTTCCTCCATGGCGGTCATGAAAGTATTATGATACTTGTCTAATGCAACATCAACAATTCCAATTTGTTCTAAAGTCTTTTCAGTTTTGGATATTTTCGCCAAATGATTTTCCATGCCTTCTAGCCAGTTAACGAATTCAACCTCAAATAATTCAAGTTTGTTTGCCATTGCTTGAAATCGTTTGACTATTGGTGGCATAGTTTGACACAAAATGCGCTCGTTGAAGAATTCATCAGCTGTTAATTTGCACGCTTTTTCCATATCTGGATCTGAACCGGAGCAGATGCTTTCGCAGAACTGATGTATGTAGACTAATGAGTGCAAAGATGATCGAATCACTGCTAGTGATATTCGGGAAAATAATTTTTCAAGATGAAATTTGAGTTTTTGTTCCAAACGTTCGACCGTGGTTTCTAGCTGCGCTAAGCAATTGAATTCGGTTATGGTTGACATTTTGTCGGTATTAAATTTTAGCGGTGAAATTGTGGAGCTTTGTAGCAGTTCTTCAATTACTTTGGCATCGTAACCGCTAATGGAAATCTTTTCATTTTCGCAATCTAATTTTTTCAGCAGCAAATCGAGCAAACTATGAAGAACGATTGTATTGACGCCGCTTAATGAATCGGTGCCCAAAGCAATTCGGAGCAGGTCTTCCAAAGATATATTCAATTCTGCATCACGTCCGTCCATTTACAAGGATTTTTATTCGATTTTGACTGTAGCTAATTGAGAATGGTTTAGGAATTTATGGTTTATTTTGCTGAGAAACTAAATTTGTAATTATTTTTTGTTTACTTCTTTTGATTCTGTTTTTTGAAAGAAATTCCTAATGCCCGTGTTTGAAATACTTAGGGCACAAGTTGTGATTACCTTAGGTTGCCATAAAACCCTTTCTATAATATCCCTCCAGTACAATATTTTCCACTCTTCTTTGAAAATACTCGTTTCGTCGCCATTTGACTCCAACTCTCAAAGGTTCGATGTAAAATATCTGCGCAGAACATAAGACTTACCAATGATATGTTCTTTATCGAACAGATTCTGATTGATTTTATCTGCCTGTAAATATTAACCAGTGTCTCTCTGTGACAATAAGGTGAAGTCAGTTTAGCTTAGCCGTCTTCTGTAAGCGAATACTTATCCCAAGATAGCAGGAACGCCATTTTTCCGGAATTTGGTCTGGGCACAAAAACCTTACATAAAAAGCTTGACTACTGAACTTTCGTGGTTAAAAGCTTCTTTGACTAAAGACAGAATATTTGCTTGCATTCATTTGATTTCAACTTGAATTACTAAGGTCAAAATCAATTTTGGTGCTGAGAATTTTAATAGAATAGAATAGAATTTTAATAGATTTTTTGTGACGATAACCAATTTCGTAGATAAAAAGTTTCATAGAGCTTTCTACTTGAAATCAAATTAAAAGTTTTTTTTAAGCTTTTTATTTGTATACAACTATGTAAAATTATATTTTTTTTTTTTAATTTAATTCACTTTTTAAAATAGGTGGCTACTCTCCCTTAAATAGTTTCGTTTATTAAGCTTTGCTCTTGAGTTTGATATTAATTTTCTTATATTTAATTTATGTTATCGATTTACCTAAAAAATTTCAGTTAGATTGCAGCTCTCTTAAGTAAATTTGTTTTTAGATATAATTTTTACGTATATTTTAAATGAAGTATGCTTATTATTATATTCATGAAAGCTGGCAACACGACTTTCCTCCCTGCAAATATCATATCAATTTTAAACTTCTTTATAAAACTTTAAAGCTCTGGTTTATTATTAACTAAACTAAAACTGTTTCAATAAATTTATAGTGTTTCTTCAAGTAAAACCATAAAAATCAAATTTACACAAAAGCTCACAAAAGTTTTTCACATTTAAAATAATAAACATCAAAATTTCAAACCGTATTTATTATTAAAATTTTTCAATTTTTACACAGTTGACTTTTAGTATAATAATGTGCAAGTTTCAAATGAATAAAGTATTCCGCTCATTTTTGAGAATTTTTTTACTGACGGCGTTAAGCATTTCCTGTGATGCACAGTTGGTTAGAAAATTTGTTTATAAGGGATAACGTGAGTACTATCGGCAACAAAAAAAATTAAATTTATTAAAATCAACGGTATATACTAGTTACTTGAAACTTGCACAATATAATAGCAAAATATGAAAGTTATTTTTTTTAATTTGAAAATTTGTTGTAAGTACTGCCCAAAGTTGCAAACATGAAATTTTTATTTTTATTTAAGACGATTTTTTATTAAATAAAGAAAAAAACGTTCAGAAAAGGAATGTTTGAAATTACATAATTGTCACTAGCCTCAATTTTTTTGTTTATTTAGTAGAAAAAACAACCTTACAATATTTATCTTATCTCCTAATTTACAAAAAATGGTGCAAACTTTAGTTCTACTTCATAGTTATTACTTTTATCACAGTTTTTGTTTTTAAATAAATATTTCTTCGAAGGAAAGAACTACTATGAAAAACCTCAGCTTTAAATCTTACAAGCTACTGTTGAATATTTACGCATTTAAGGGCGTCGATTCATATAATTTTTTTCTTAATCTAATTAAGATTGCGCGAAAACTATCTCACCTATCAGTCTGTTTCAACTTATATTTTGTAAAGTATGAAAAACTGGTTCACACCAAAGATGTTAATAATCATATTGATTTTTGTAATTTTCATAAGTGGAAATTTGCACATATTTAACGTTGAAAATCAATTTCGAAGTTCAAACAAAGGGAAAAAATTATTAAATTTTAATTTTCATTGGCTTTCTGAGTAAAAAAGTATACGAATTAGCAAAATATTTATATTTACTGTTACATTTAAGAATTACGGACGCTACTTTGCACGCCAATTGCACGGTATCAGTTCCGACACGTTCCACCACAACATGGATTCCTCCGCCATTTTTCAACATTTTTGAGTGGTTCAATCATTAAAAAAATACCTTCAGATATCCTCAAAATATACTCTTCAAACGAATTGTCTAAAATGTTTCTTATTCTAAAAATCAAAATTCAAAAAAGCGACCTTTTTCTGGCCTATAAATGTTCCGACCCCCTAAGTACCAGTACCAGTTAAATGTAAATATATATTACATATTTTTTTTAAATATTAAATATTCAATTCATATTTATATGGACCACCAATTTCAAATTCATTCAGTTTTTTTTTATTTATAATTACTTTGAATAAATTAATTTAAGCCCGAAAATGCAAAACAGCATCAATAACTTTTCATGTTATGCACAATCTTAAATTTTAAATATTTTCATATTCATACGCTCATTAGAGCCCTGAAGAGCATAATTTCGCAAACAAACAATAATACTGGGATACTTTAAGCAAATTAACCAAACGCATAATCTGTGTGAAAACAAAACAAACTCCAGGGCACTACCGCAACTCCACATCAGAAATAATGCATCACTAATTCCAACCGACAACTGCAACACTGCATTGCAAATAGCGAACGTGCAACACACTGACAGGCGGGTGTTAACATCAAACGCCAACAATGAATGTTTACAAAAAAGTATTGCCGGCCAAAGTAAAAGCAAAATGGCAGAGAAATACGTACACATTTAGTATGTTTTCTTTTTTAGTATGTGTCTGTGTGTGTTTGTGTTGAAAAGCAATATTTTCCACAATACTGCACTTCAGCGACTGAATATTTCACTCAATGTCCGAACAACTGTGTAACTGTAAACTTGCGAGTATCTATAGCTACATACATACATACATACATAAGACTCGGTATAAATGTATGCGCTCGTATGTAGTGCACAAGTACTTGTAGTTAGTTTATTTTATATTTTTTTTTTGTAACTTTTGCTCCGGTTTCACTGAGTTTCGCTGCAACACAGCCACTTCGTCCACTTCGCACTCTCTCAACATTCGCCACGCTATTATTCACACCTTAAATGGAAATTTATTTGTTTTAGCTAGGCAACACCTCCATCAGCCATTAGCTACTCCGGCTGATACCTGACGCGAAACGTGAAATTGTTTGCCATTTCAACAAACCTGAAACTCGATCCAAAATACGCCAGCGTGGCACGTATTTACTTTTTACATACATACATATGTACATATATTTATAAATGTGTATTTTTGTAAATTACGCCAGTTGGATTTTTTGTCCGCAAAACCAATTTTAGGTAGTTTAAAAAAATAATGACCCCTTCACCAATCAAATAATTTGTTCAAAGTGTGAGTTAACAAACTAATGCCAATTATCAAATTATAGGTATAAAATGAAATTTTAAACCTGGGATCAAAAAAGTATGTCGAAACGATCGCAGAAGTAGTACATATCAGTGGGCTACTGTGCCATAATAGTCTGTAAGTCTCAGTTCTAGGCAGACGTACATATATTCCTTTAAAAAAAAATTACCATTCATTCTCGCTCAGTCGTTAAGTGACTTTAACCCCTTTTATTCTCAAAAAGTATACACTTGAATAAGAAATAGTATCTTTATCACAAAATACGTACAAATAATTTTTTTTATTTCTAGACACTTCAATTATTCAAGGACCCCTTCCAAAATTGTACGCCGAGTATTTTAATGTTAAACTACTTAAACCACAATGTTTTATATTTACAAATGAGTCCAAATTACCTACTTTTTTTTCTTTGAGGACCCAATTATTTCACAAAAATTGTTTAAACAATTTAACTAAATATTACCAAAGTAAAGCCATGAACTTATTCTTAATATTTTATAAAAAAAAAAATAATTTGATAGTTATTTTAATAGTTACTTCTTTTTAGAATAACTTTCGTGGCTTTAATTTTATTTGTGCAACTTTATAAGATTTAAAAAAACCACATGTCATTTGGAGCTTAAGCGATCTATAGCTAATCGTAATTGTTCCATGAACAAAACAAATAACAAAAATTTTAAATAGCATATTCATATTAAATACTTTTAGTCAAATTCTTTAAAAAAATTAATTGACCGAACAAAACTAAAAACGCAATTTATCTTTATTTGAATACTGTTTCATGGTCACAGCTTTCTTTTTTCGGAAAATTGCATATGTTTTTTCAATTTTTTCGACAGAAATTTTGACTTTTTAAGGCGAAGAGTTGAACAGAATGATTTTAATATGAAGCTGTGTAATCAGCTGCTATAGCTCGGTGGGCCATTGGTATCCCGGGACCGAGTCACAGCCGGGACATGTAAAAGTTTAAAATCATAGAAACAATTGTATTTAAAGCGGCCGGTCTCGGCAGCCAATGGCAAACCTGCGTGTGTGTTTCTATCATTGCAACTGCCGTTGGAATTCGATATATATAATAATTATTTTTATATTTCATTAGGTGTTTTAATACTCCTTTGGCTAATCCGTCGTTTGAAAAAAAAAATTTTTTTAACAGCTTCGTTCTTAAATTCTTTAATTGAAATGGTAAATTTCATAAATTTTGATGTTAACAGAGAAATTTTCGTTCATTAACTCGAAACACGCCAATTTCACCGCCAAAAAATGATTTTTATTTACAATTATTACAAACTTAAAAAAGCAGCAATGTTCGTACAAAAATTCAATTAGTCGTGAAAATCCGATATATAGCCTTGCAACTAATTAAGGAGCCATCAATGGTGTACGGGACAAAGTCGTTTCAAAAAGTTTCAATTGAGGCGCATTCTGTGTATGTGGAAATTGATAAAAAGCGACTAAAATTGCGGAATACAAACAGTGCCGATACTTGGTAATGGTTTTGATGGAATAAAAAAAGTCTGTTCAGAAGTTGTGGCAATTTTTCCAATAGCAGCTTTAACTTCTACTGCTTTCAGTCGAATTTTATTTTTCCAAATAAAAGGTACCAATAAATAATTTTTTTTATTATATTCCAATTCGAGTTCACATCATTATCAAACGAAAAAAGTATATGTAAACTTTATACAAAATTCGAAAAATATACTAAATTTTTTATCCATGTTCGGTTCGGGGATTATTGGGGGCCGGTAATTCCTCTTGAATTTCACGGCAAACGAGGTTCGGTGGGGAAGCCAAACCTCTGAAGCTTTTCGCAAACAAAACCTTATCGGGTTAAATATTTGTATGGTAAACTCTGAGTTTATGCGTAGCCTTTGACGTTCAACTCCAAAATAGCTCATAAACTCGAGTTAATGTCGCAGTCAGAACATAGTATAGCATCAAAAATTAATTTAATTTAATAATCAAAAAGAAGTCTGATGAGGAAATGTGGTGATTTCCGAAATAGTACTATAACTTCAACCATTAAAAACTGTTGTTGTTTTTTCACAAAAAAATCTTCCGTAAAACTGGCCTTGAGCTCAATAAAATTGTAAAATATGAAAAACAAATTTTCAAGAATTGAAACACAGGTTTTCTTCTATGAAAATTTCTAAAGTCAGTTTGAAGCTTTCAAAAAAAAAAAAGTATCGTTAACTCGTATTTATTTCTTCATGAAAATTTATAGGAATGTTAAAGTACATAGTTTTCCAAGCAACAAAAATAATGAAAAATAATTTTAATGATTTTTCTTGAGTATCCTAAGCTTATGGTTGAATATTTGACACTTTAAAATATACTGTCGACTCTGTCAGCCCCGAAATTAGTCGATACCCTCTGGCTGCGGATAAGTGAGTATAATTAAATTCGATTTCATTAAAGCATACTAAAATTTGAATAGCGCTTCCATAATCCCTTTTTTATATAACTTTTTCTATATGCCCAAGTAATTGTTAAACCAATTTTACCTACGCCTCCTACGAACCATTCTAATGTTCACGTATAATTACATATATAACTCTTAACTTGTTTTTGCTAAAAAAAAACACACACACACAAACAACCATCACCAGCTCATGTGTCTACTAATGCCACATTCTGTTACAGGTAACACTTGATAGCTTTACAATTGGACGCTTCACATCGTATCTGCATGATGGCTGCCCGGATGGTTATATGCAGATCGCCGAATCGGCGCGCACACCCATCGGCGGCATGTGGTGCGGCACATCTTGGGGACCAGTGCTATTCTACAGCGAAACCCGATCATTGATTTTCACAATCAAATTAAATAAGTAAGTAGCTTTATTTTTCTTTTTTTTCTCAAACAATTCATCAGTGATTTGTTGTTTTGATTGCCACTACCTGGCGCTTTATTAACATTTCTCTATTTAGTGAGTAAAATATATACTTTCTTGCATTTTCGCTTACTTACTTTGTATGTATGTATGTTGTTGTAATTGCACATCCCTTGCAATGGCAGACAAATTGAAATTACAAATGTAACACTAATTCGTACTAAAAACTTTTTGCTTAACAATCTGAACGAGCAAGGAACTACTACTTGTTACTCGATTACGTTTCATTTCGTTGCCTGCCATTTTCTCCTACTGATATTCATTTCCATGCCATTGTGTCTAAACTGTTTTTTGTTCGAAATCTATTCAATTATTTTTATTATTTTTTTCTCTGCCATTTCCATTTTCCTATTTGCATATCTGCTACTTGGATAATGCCACCAACATTGACGCCACCTTGCGACCCCGCCATACGCTGCCTCGCTGCCTGGTTAACTTTGTCGCTTTATTTGCCCACAATGTCGCAGGTTGGCGCGGGATCAGAGCGGCTACAATTTCGACTTTCGCATCAGATACAAGGTTTTGTCGAAGGACAGCTCGGTGACTCGCTATGGCGGCATCAAGCTTGAAGGTAAATAAAAGCAAATATAACTATAAAAAAAATAAAAATATCTACATACATATACGAGTATATTACGAATTCTTCGTTTGTTACGATATCAACCCATTTCGGCTCGTCGTTCTCGTCGTCCTCAATAGTGTCCCTCATCTGCGTTCGCTTCCTGCATCATTGTTTTGCTTCCTCTCCACTGTTTTGATGCAGTGAACTTTTCTACACTTCGCTGGTTGACTGCGTAGAGGGCTCTATGGGTTAAATGGATTTGAAATAAGCAAACACTGAGATTAAAAAAACAAAACTTAAAAATATCCACCTAAAATATGCTGTTCTGTTGGGGAAAACAGTGTCACAACACTCACGCACACACTGAAACAAAAAAAAAAAACAAAAAAGAACACTAACAAAACTTTAAAAATAGTGAAACTTTTAAAATGTGTAACTTTTAACAAAATATTTTGGCTATAGAAAAAACGTTGACAGTCGGTAAACAGCACGACTAACTTTTGTGTGCTTTTAATTTTGTTTTTTTTTCTCGTGTTTTATTTTATCGTAGAATACTTAAGTTGCCTGTGCTTACTATGTACAAAGTATGTATGAAATATTTTGATTTTCAAGAGCCGTATATATCAAAATTTTCAAAAGACATTGTTTGTTTATTAAAAATGTTAAAACTCATTTTATGCAAAATAAACAAACATTTACGCTTAGGTATTTATGTATTCCATTTTTTAACAATTGTTTACATAAAATTATTTTCCATACTCCTATTGCTTAAAAATTACTTCATTACATCTACTATTTAATGGTCATATCGTAAAGAAATATTGAACTCATTAATTAATTAAATCTAGTCAATTGTTTTTAATGTGCAGCCGGTTTTGAATAAGTTTTAGATCGAAAGGTGCCTAAAACTTCTAATGGCTATTTTAATATTGTATTAGTACGAATTGATTTCAACCTAGCACTTGCCGCTAGGTGGCGCATTAGCCAAGATATACATATTGTTTGCATTTATCAACCGATTTTAATGAAATTAGAAGCGTGCATACACCTCTCCTCGTATATCTTCATATAATGGAATGCGACGATAAATAATTTTACATATAATTGTCAGTCAGGGCAAGTAAAAGCTTAATCATAGAAACAGTTTTTTTCTAATAGCGGTCACCCCTCGGCAGGCAATGGCAAACATCCGAGGGTATTTCTGCCATAAAAAAGCTACTCATTAAATACAACTGCCGCACAAACTGTCGGCACAAAATTGACGAACACCACAAATGGTAGGAGAAGCTCGGCCAAACACTGAGGTATATAGTGTTAGCGCTATATTATTATTATTATTAACGTGACATAAAGTTACGAAAAAAATTTGAGTCTATGTCATTAGAATCAAACAAAATCAAGAAAAATATTTAAACTAATAAATTTTTTTAAACAAAAATATTTTTTTAATATCCTTTTTTTTACTTTTTCATGCATAATAGAGATATTCACAGAGTGGCATAAAATTTCAAAAATTCGAATTTGTGTTTTAATTGTTTTCCAGTGCAATCCAAAAAAAATAAAAATCAAAGCAATGAAAAAATATGTGAACTTTACAAATTCATTGCATCGTCGTTATTAAATCTATGTTATTCGTTAAAAAATGTTTTGATGTAAGCATTTTCGATTACCTTAGCCCCTCTTCTTTGAAAACGTCATTGAGTGTAAAATTATTTAATTTTCGATTTCCAAATTAAATAGCAACGCAATTCGAATTTGTGTTATATTTTTTTTAATTTTTTTCCAGTGCAATCCAACATAAATAAAATCAAAGCAATGAAAAAATTTGTGAACTTTACAAATTCATTGCAGTTTCGTAATAAAATCTATCTTATTCGTTAAAAAATGTCTTGATGTAAGCATTTTCGATTACCTTAGCCCCTCTTCTTTGAATACCTCTTCCCGTGTTGTTATTGAAGAATTAATAATTTTTTTAACTGCCTACGTCAATCAAAATTGTTCTTAAATTAAAGCTCTATCTTATTCGTTAAAAAATGTTTTGATGTAAGCATTTTCGATTTCCTTAGCCCCTCTTCTTTGAATACCTCATTCCGTGTTGTTATTGAAGAATTAAAAAGTTTTTTTTAACTGCCATTAATCAATCAAAATTGTTCTTAAATTAAAGCTTTTTATTCTTAAATAGCATGCAGACCTTTTTTCACTAAAAAATGTTTTCAATTAAGATGATTTGTTTTAAAATTGTCTCTTTAGTAGGGCAACTTACAGACCCATAATTGTTTTGGAATGCTCTAGAACTACGTAAAAGTCGGGTCAGATTGGTCTCAAATCCTTCTCAAGCTTTTTCGTAACTGATCGCGAACTTGCTTTCGAATTGACGCCAAAGCTATTCAAACGTTTCCCGAAACAAATTTAGAGTTAGATTAAAGTTCTAAACTTATTTTTTTTTTACCCGTGCAACTTAAGACAACTAACGAACTTTGAGGGGGACCCGCTACTTACTTAAATCTATGCTATCCTCACATTTTTTGTATCTTAGTTTTTTTTTTTTTGCATTAGAGTCACGTAGAACAGCCTCCACACTCATTACGCAAAAATAATCCATGACAGCTTTATAGCTTTTTCACTTCACTATTTCAAGCACATTTGCGCAATAAAGGCATACGAAATCGTTGAGGACGCACTCTTACGACAATGCCTGCCAACACTTTGCCAACTGATAAAATCTTGCATCGTTTGCCAAATTGATTCGATGCAAAAGAACAAAAAAAAAAACAAAAAACCAAAGGAATATTAACAAAATGCCATTCCAAAACAGAAGCTCGATTACACACACACAAAAAAATTGTTTACGAAGAAAAGGAAAAGAAGAACTTGGCATTAACTAACGATTAAATCGTGCTAAGCCAACATAATACACTTACACACACACACACGCACACAAGCTGTTGAAATTTGTGTAGTTATTGTTGTTGCAGTAGCATACTCATCTAGAATTTTTCCGCTTATTGCAGAACTTCGACAATGGCACAATCGCAGCAGCTTCCAAAATCAAAATGCAATCGAAGATTTTACCAATTCCAGTGGCGCACATTCGGATCGTTATGGCCAGGACTTTAGCCTGTTCAGCGCCTATGCCAATAATAAAACTTTTACCAATTCACTGCAACGAGCAGTCGACAGAGATGAGCACAACTACACTGAGCCAAAGTACTATTTGGGTGAGTCGAATTTTGTGGAAAAAAGAAAAAATAGCGAAGCGCTTATAAAAAAAAAGAAACAAACAAAAGAATATGATAAGAAAATATTTGTATAATGGAAAAATTTGACAAACTATAATTTTGTCTAATTAACTGGTACTTAGCTTTAAGTAATTGTGATTATTCCACTCTTTTTGCAGGCGATCTCATACCCGGCACTTATTGCTCGCGCATATTCAGCGATTGCGACAGGAAGGCGTGTCGCCTGCAATCGCCCAACTTTCCAGGCATCTATCCGCGCAATCTCACCTGCTACTATGCGGTGCGACAGGTGAGTGTGTTACGCATAAAAAAAAAACAGAAAAGATAACATAAAAAATAACTTCAAATTAGTTAGCATACTTAAGTAACACAGCCTTCAATTAGTTAAACAAGCAATTAAGGGTGCAACTTAGTGTGAAATTTCCAATCAGTGTTTCGCATCATCGGCTGATTTGAATGGCGCTCGAAAAGGAATATAATTTTTTTTTTTTTTTGCATTTCCTTAATCGTTCAAGGCAAAGCCGTTTGTGTAAAATCAATGCTCCACCAACAACAACACTTCCACTTTAACGCCATCAAGGTAGCAATTGGAATCACAGTTATTCAAATTTATTTTAATTCCACTAAAGCATTGGTAGCAAATTCAATTCAAGCTCCTTTTTTTTTTGGTAAGTTATTCCGACAAGCAGAATTTCCGATTTATGCAAAGTCATACAATCGCCTTGAATTCTAACACATTTCCAATGCAGCGCAGACTCAAAGCAAAAACAAAATCCACCGCCACGCAAAATGAAAAATGAATTGATAGAGTCGGAGAAAAGTGAAAGATGCCTTCGAAAGTCAATGTGGAAATGGCACAAGGCATAAAGTAAAAAAATAAATCTAAAACAAAAATATCCAACATAATTAATAGCACAGCATTCGTTTGGCACTAATTTGGGAAATGCAAACGCAAGAGGATGTCAAAGACACCAAAGATTATGTATCCAAGGCTTCCATTACAGCAGAACGTGTAGTTATAAAAGCTTTGATTGAAACAAAAATTTTTCATTTTAATACTTTGAACATGGTATAGAGTTTTTCTTATTTCATTATATACAAGTCTTTTTAAATATACAAGTAAGTCATTTTTTACGATAAACACAACAAAGTTTTGTAAATGTTCTAAATTTTGGAAAACTAGTCGACACAAAAGACAGTTTTGTTCTACTACACAAATAAAAAACAATCTCAAAAAGTGGGGACGCTTGTGTACTTAACTTACGAAAATATTTTACATGATTATTTTTTAATCAGAAAAATGCGAACAACAAATTCGGCAATTTTTGTGACAAGAATGTTAAGTTCCATCAAGGAATTTTTATACAAACTTTTACTTGGTGTTTTAAATTATTCGCCTGTTTTTATTACTTCTTACGATGGAATGAGTAGCATCTTTCAATATTATTTATTTTGTATGTTAACTCTATTACTAAAACCTTCAGTAAAAAAACTAACATCGGTGGAAGCCCTTTTGAAAAAAAACTAGATCTACGGGTTTTTGGGCAAATGTTTGGTTTAAAGTTGCAAATTTGTTCTTCATTTAAATAAGGCTTCTCCAACACCTTTCGTTTGGTTGCCATTTCGTTATATTCTTTTTGATTTTAAACTTTTAGCCTTTAACTTTTTGATCGGTGTCGACATAATGAAAATATTTTTAAGCCATTTCTTTCTTTTTCGGATACCAAAGTTTTAATACTCATTCATCCTAACAATTAAATTAAATTAAATTAATTGTTTAAACAGATGGTAACCCTATTCCAAAAAAATTCCAAATAAAGTTTTCTTTAATCACTTAATTTTGTAAAACATATTGCAATATTCCATATTGTTAACAATTTTATTATATCAAATTATTCAAGCAGGTGGCAACGCTACTTAAAAAATATTTTTAAAATTATACCTTTTTAAAACCACTTATTTTGAACACTCGTATTTTAAGATTTCATATAACTTATCAACTTACTTGAATTTAATTTTTATAAACAGTTGGCAACCCTCTTCAAAATTATTTTGAAAATTAAGCTTTTTGTCAAAATGTATCTCATATATATTTAGATTAATAAAATGTTTAAACATGTCGCAACCCTTTTCAAAAATATTTTTTTTCTAAATTGTTTATATATTAAATTTAATTAATAGAAATTTTTCAAACAAGTATTAACTATTTTTTTAAATTATAAATCATACTGAGTTCACAGCGATTATTTTTTACTAAAATATGAAAAATTTATAAAATTTTTAGACAAATTAAAAGGTGCTTCACAAAAATATGGCAACGCGGGATCTCCGCTATGCTCTCAGTTAACTGAGCGAAGGAATGGCAAAACACAAGAATGATAGAAATACAAATTGTGCCAATCGCTCTTCCGATATAAAAAACGCATTCAAATTCTGAAAGTTTAGTTTAAATAAACAAAGCACTTTACACTGCAGTTTCCGTAAATATCTTGGTTAAAAAGGCGGTGAAAAAGTTCTTCTTTGCTCGTGAGTATTACATTTTTCTGATTCAATTAAAATTTGAAAAACTAAATACTTGCTGAGGATCAGCGCGAACATATAAACCACCAGCTACAACAGAAACACAATGAAGCCGAACTTCCTCAATGGATCTTAAAAAAACAACATCCAGTTTTATGTCGGAGTGTTCGTAAGTGCTTGTCTAAGCGTTCGTTAGTTGGTATTCCTTCCTTCCATAACAATATGTGAAGAAGTATGCATTACTTAGAATATATTTAACGAGCTGATATGATTATTAATAATAAGTTCCTAAATCCTCTCAGAGCTCAGCATTTTTTTGTTTTTATATTCAGTTCAATATGTACTAACTATCTCAACACGATAAAAGCCATGCGACTTCCTTTCTTATCATATTACGTATACGCTCAGGTGACCCAAATAAAATTACCAACATAATAATAAAATGTATATATTTGTGTACATATATTGCTACCGTTCGTTTAGTTTCATTTTATCCAGGCCTCCGGGTATAAATGTACTTTTGTATGTATGTATGTATGTCAAAAATTGTGCCACTAGCAATATACATTTTTATTATAAGACGATGCAGAATTTGCCATATCTTTACTGATGCCCAATTTGACCATGGCCAAGTGTTTTGATTGTCATTTTCAGGTAACAACAACAAGTTCGTAACGAATTAGACCAAATATGGGCAAACTTTCATACATATATACAAATGTGTTTCTTCACACAAGCAAACAGGTTATAAGGCTACTGTCTTCATTAAAGAGTAAATGCCATCCGTAAATAAATAAATGAATGAGCGTGCTACATAAAAATAGGTTTAACGAGTACTCGACGACTCGTTTTCTGCTTCTGAGTGCAAATAGTTGCGTAAAGAGTAGAATTTCTTGAATTAAGTATTTCTTGGTATTGTCACTTAACTTCGCTTTTACTCCTTTCATGGCATGGAATGCTTCTTCCCATACGCGTGCCAACACAGTGTGAATTAGTTCAGTGCACACGGCAGACTTTGGTTTTACTTGGGGCGTATGCGCTTGAACATGGTCGTCAGATTTGTATAACTACTTGATTCTTATTTAGTTCAGATATCTAATTTGCGTTGGCTGGTATGATTAAATGTAGACTTTTACTATTTGTGTGCGTTTCATGATGAATATATCAGTTTCATGTATGCCTACAAACGAGTATGTATGACATACTTTCTTTTTATTAAATGAATTATTTAGCACTTTTCTCTTTTCAATTGTATGAACTAATTTAGTTTCTAAATAATATGGAAAAAGTGCTTTCATATAAATTCCCAACAGAGATTTGCCAGCTACTTCGTGAAGACTTATATTTTAATTTTATATATAACTTACTAATCTAAGATTATATATATGTACATATCTGAATGTTCTCTCATTGGTAAAATTTAGAATGCTCACTGTAAAGCAGATACGGATTTACAGTTGACGATGCTTTTGTGATTCGATAAAAAATTAGTGAAGATAACAAAGTGGAGAGTGTTAGCAAGCATTTGCTAAATTGTTAAGTAATAAAGATTTATCTTGATCTTATGTTCGGTATGAAATCGTATAAATTTGTACATTTTCTCCAAAAGGTTAAGATATATTTTTTCTTTGCAAAAGCTTGCTTAACATTTAAGAAAGTCTTAAAACCAAACTTGACAAGGGATGACAAAAATTCGTTCCAAAACCAATCATTTCACACCCTTTCGGATGCAACAACAACAAAAAATCAGAATTTAAGAATACCTTTTTTGGTTAAATTAAATGTCAGAGTGACTATAAGTAATAAAGCTTTGGGTGGATTTTAAAATGTAAATCATCAAATGTTTTGATTTCTCATGCAAAGTTAAATAGTTCAATATATAATTTTCAGTGGCGCCCATGAATTGATAAACTTTAAACTTTTTTGAACCCATAGTTTGTTCCCTACAATCTTAAGTTATATCAATTTTGAACAAAATATTTAAAAAAAAAATTTGTTGCGATTTTTTTCGGTTGCACACTTTTGTTTTGTTTGAAAAACCAGCTCAGAGTTAATATGACAGCAATTGCAATAAAATAAAAATCTCAAAAACTAGCTGTAATTTTTTTAAGACTTTAAACTTGCATTTTATTAACTAAATTAAATTAAATAAAAGTGCAAACTAAAAAAAAAAATTTTTAATTTACTTTACCTTCTACCTTTGTAATTAAATTAAATTTTTCTATACACTACCGCCTTTTATGCAATTTCACTTTATTAAAACTTGAAAATAAACCAAATAAAGCACTTGAACTTGTCATGGAAATATTTTGCATAGATTTAAATTTCCGCACTGTATGTACAAACATACAAATGGGCATTCATAATAAGCTTAACATTTTTAAAAGTATACAAATATTTTTGCATAAGTTCACAAGCATTTCTAAAGCAACTCTTCTGCATTAAGTCTCTATATAAATTGTTTACAAGTACACAATTGAAAATTTGAAAAGAGTTCATGTAAACAAATTTATTATTACTAGTTTTCTTTCATAGTATAGCAGCCAAGCCGCTTTGTTTTTGCTGTTTTGCTCTATACTATTCCTCATTTTAATTACATTTCAATTCATTTTTTCTTTTTTTTTTTTCATTTTAAGTTTATTCTTTCAAATTCATCATATTACTTTTTGCTGTCACGTTAATGTGAGAGCCTTTCACTGCCCAACATTATTCTTATGCTCTCCGCCGCCACGCTATCTATCATTTTCTTGCCATTTTGCTCCACTTCAAGTTGCCTTTTCATTTTATTTGATTAAGTTTCTTGTCATGTCCTCGCAAACGCTAAAGTTGATACAAGCAAAAAAGAAAAAAAAAAAAAACGGAAAAATACATTAACATAGCATTAGTTTAAAGAGCAACAACGCCAACAAACGCGAGTGTCACTAGCGTTACTCATTAAAAATATCTGAGCTATCTATTTTATTTTTTTCTTTTTCTCTTTTTTTCGTGGCTTGCTCGTTTTGTATAGACACTCGCCGGTATTTCATTAACTTTCCTCAATGTGGTTAGCCTTCGTCAAATGAAACAACAACAAAATCACTCGAGTAGTGGTCAGATCAACGGAAATTGAATTAGCGCCGTTTTTTGGCCTTCTCTGCCAAATTAAATGAACGATGCAGTAGAAACGAAAAAAAAATGTTTTCTTTAAAGGTCAAACAAAATTAGTTTACACTTGTTCGCAAGTTTATTTTCGTTGAAAAATTTACTATGCAAAAAAATTTTAGGATATTATGTTATGGAAGCAGTTAATTTATGCAACAAAAATTTCTAGAAATTGTCTAAAATTCGAATTTGGCATATATTCACTAATAACTTAAGTAATAAGGCGAAATGCAATTTATTTATTTTTAGAATTTTATAATGAAGAAAATGCGCAACGCAAATTTTATTCGTAAATATAATTTCAATCCAGAAACCCTCCCGTGGGCTGAGTCCTGCACACGGCCCTGCGTTGCATGGAAAAAGTGCACAGCACCACCATAAAAAATAATTACAAAAATTAACAAAATCTTCTAACTATACAAAAACAAAAACTATTTGTTTCTGCTTCAATGTATCAGAAAATTTTATCATTCGAAATTTATATTTTTCTGAAATTTTTTTTTAAGACGCGAGCTTTTTTTCCGATTTTTTGAAATTATTGGTAAATCAATAATTTGGAGCTGGAAAGAAATGATGTATGATCAATTTAAAATAAATTTAATTCAATGTCGTTATTTGCGATAAAGCCGCCTTTACACGGATCGGATGCTTTTTCTCTTCATATTCAACACCATTAGCATTTTCAAGACCCTAAGCCTGTAATAAATCCTTTTCTTCTATTCCTGCTTGTAAGTCACTTTTATTCGTAGTAATGCCAAACTTAAATTGTGATACAAATCTGCTTCGACGACTGGTCAAAAAGCATGTTTCCATTCTCAAACAAAATTGTTATTCATCTGACTGTAAGCCCAATAATTTCTTATGAAATAAAATTGCTTATTTAATACTTGCCGCGCGCGCGCCTCAAATTGAGAGCAAATATTTAAATATATTGATTATTTTAAAACCCCAACTCGTACAAGAGTTAGTGTATGAAAACTATAAATAGAACCGACCTAAAATAGTGCGTTCCCCCTTTTTTAAGTTGAAAAAAATACTGTAATCTTTCATTTATTTTAAGAGATTTTTTGTATCCAAACTACTTATCTTATCATTGATTTCAAATAAAATAACTTTCATAAATTTTGCCCACATCCTTTCTTGGATTCGCTTCGCCAAACAAATAAATTTTCTTCGTTCAGCAGTTAACTACAACAAAGAGCAAACAGTAAAAGTAACAAAAGAGATAAATCACGCTCTGATTACATGTGTGTACATACATACATATGTACATATTTGTTTGTATGTATGTATACATGTAAATAGAAGGCAAAGTATGCCAAACTATTTATTTCACAGTTGTTCAAAAAATCTAGCAAGCAGCTGGTGTCTTCTAACTGATTATTAAAACGGTTATTTTTAAAATATTATTGGCATAGCCAACGCAAATAAATATACGAGAAAACTTAAAGGAAACTATTCACCATTTATGACTTACATACATGTGTATGCAAGAATATATAGCGAAATATATGCGCTATATATTCTTGCAATCTTAAAAAATATACAGTAGTGGCGAATCATTTTCCAATATAGACAAATGTATGAGTGCGCATAATTGAACAACGAAAATGGTGGTGTATACATACATACATATACTGGTATATTTTTAGCACAAAAACAAATCAAAAAGATAACCTTGCATCTGCACAAACGAACCCATACATTTTGTTAAAAAAAAAAAAACCTCCGCAACTATCATTTGAAGATAAATTGTATTTCCCATTGTTGGCCAATTGCACATTTTGTGTGAAAGGCAAAAACAAAACAAAAACGCGGTAAATGGTATTTTCCTTTGCCTTGAAAATATATTGATGAAAATATATTACATTTCCGTTAAAGGATTTTATGCTGACTTTAGGTACACTTATTTCATAGTCTTCAACCTGCGACTTTTTTTTATCCACGGAAAAAGTGTTGGGATATAAAAGTTTTGGTCTAGCATTTCTAAGTAATTGTGCTATATATGTTTATGTTTATAAGTAAACAAAGAAAAGTTGGCATAAAAAAATTATTGTAGTCAAGTTTTGAGTTATTACTTTTCATTATACATATATCTATAAAATGCAGTTCGCTCACTAACAAAAACCAAATAGAAATTTAATATTTTATACAAAACTAAAAAAAAAAAATATAAATATAACTCATTCAATTTAAGTATAGTAATGTGAGTGTAAAGTTTTAAGTAGATTTTAATTGCAGTTGATTTTTAACAATTTTTTTTTTTGGCGACGACCTTCCCATACTTCGCCATATAACGTCTGCTCAATATTTTTTTATACGAAAAATTTTGATCGGTCAGTGGAAAAAAAGTGTTAGGCAATTGAAAGTTTAATTACTTCCCAGTTTTGCACTAAAAAACTCTGAATTCTAAACGCTTCTCGCCTCTTGTTTTTCTACCAAGAATGATAAAGAACAAGATTGCGCCGTCCCATTTGCGCACCGTCACGCTAGATTATAAACGAAGAAGAAGGCGAAGCGAAGAATGGGAATGACAAAACGATAATAAAAGTAAACTTACCCTCGTTCACATTGTTTCAAGTTTCTTTGATTGCATTGCAGATTTTTTGTATTTTTCTTATATTTGTTGGTGACGCTTTCTCACACCAACAAATTTAAATCAATATCTTGAATTTAATAAAAGTGAAAGAATTTTAAAGCAAGCAGAAAATATAGAATTCAAAGAGAAATTAATTAAAACTGCAAACTTAGCCTTCAAATAACTGGACCGTGTATATCAGGCGAAAAAAATTGTTGATTTATTATCTTCTCAGACGTCGCTCAATTGTCAAAACCGAAAAGTTTTAAGTAACAAAAATCCGGAAGCCGTCATCTCTGCTCACTTCATCGTGTAGATCTATCATCAGCATTCTACATATACATAAACCTCTTTTCATAGTCAGTCAAATGAAGATTTTATTTTTATTTTTGAAAAACATGACGTATATGACGGAAATTGTTAAGTTTCATAACATAGTACAATTAAACATAGCATAAAATAGCATTGCATAACGTAACACAACATAAACATAACATAGCTTAACATAAAAACGCATAGCATTCCGTAAAATAATAAAGTGTAACGTAACTTAATACAACATAAATTTACGTGTAGTAACATAAATTTACATAACGAATAAGATGGAAATTGTGGCGTCGTAAATTTTCTACACAGAGAGGGTTGGAGTGGCAACAAATGATTATTCATCCCACCATATCTAAACTCACCGTACCTAAACTCACCTCACTTAAACTCCCCACATTGCGTACACAGAGTAGGTTGGAGTGGCAACAATGATTATTCTTCCCACCATACATGAACTCACCGTACCTAAACTCATAAACTCACCTCACTTAAACTCCCCACATTTGAACTTTCGACACATCGGCATTTTAAAACACTGCACCACACAGTTAGCCTCCCTTCATCTGAGCTCACTTCAACTTACCTTATCTAAACTCACTTCAGTTAAACTTTATGTTAAGTTCAATTCATCGAAACATAGAATTACATTTTTCAGAAATGTATTAAGAGATATTTGAAGGAAATTTAAGTTTTGGTATTTCTATAATCAAAAAAAAAAATGCGGATATGTAACAGAAATCAAGGAAATTTGAGAAAACTATTTATGATATCGATCGGAAGTGTGCTTTATGTAGCACTAAAGATGTTATTCCAATAAACTTGTCATAGTCGGTATCTACTTATCTTTAACCGAGCACCAGGTTACTTTTTTTAACTACTTCTATCTTTCGAAATGCAAAAATTAAGAAAACTGCAAACGATTTTTTTTTTGCGAGAGCTTTTTACTCCGAGTTTTCTTGTGGTTATGCTCAAAATTGCTTACGTATTTATACTTAATATTTAAGATTATAATTTATCACATAATGCAAAAATCTCCTTTTATATATATCTTACAGCATGAAGTGCCGCATGGAAAGCACGCAATGATACTGGTAAAGCAAACAAAAGGAAATCTCATCTGGATATCGACTCAAGATACAGGAATTGGTAATAAGTTAGCGCCTAGCACAATTGAAAAGGATAAGAAATTTGAGCCGCGTTTGAAAACATGGAGCGAATGCGATAATGTGCAGGTAATAGCAATATATGAATTTTTAAATTGGAACCTAAAATATTTGATTTCATTACACAATCACTGAAACTGGTAACTATGTAGTCTCAGGTGTGATAACCAAAATTTTAGTTTCCACTTAAAGAGTGCAGTTAGTTTGTTTTTATTTTTGTATGTACTCAGTGCGCGTCAAAGCCATTGATCAACGAATTGCTAACAAGTTTCGCTTGGATTAAGAAATGAAATTAGTTATTGCATTGCCCTGCAGCGCTTTAATCTTTCATCCATTCGGTTTAGCGAATATCCAGCTAAATTAAGTTTTCCTCCTTCGTACAGCACAGCTAAAATCTAAAGGCGCTCCTAACGCATTTCACATCCTAAAGGATAATTCGCCTTTTGTTTTTGTGTGCTTACGTTCGCGCGCTTCCGCAAATTCATTCCGAAGGAATGAGTCTTCAAAGAATTTTTTAATTTCACTCAAGCTCCGTATTGAATAGAAATAAGAACGATGGTTGAGCAAGCAGATATATTGTATAATTTTTTATATTTTATATTTTTATTACACTGCAATGCTTCATAATTGAAAGAATATCAGTTGAATATTCAGCAAGTTGCTTTAATGCAAGTGCCTCGCGGCATATAGCAGAGAAAAAATTAAGAATTTTCATTAAGCTGGGAAAAATATTGAAAGAAAAATATGTATAAATAAGAGCCGATAATAAAATTTCGTTTACCTCTCTTTTTCCTTACTCTCCTCTGCAGTGTCTTATCCTTATTTGCTTACATACATTTTAGAAGCGTCGTAAATTCTCCATTATTTAATTATCTATATGCGCACGTACGTTAATTTGTGAGGTACTTTGTCGGCGTTTGCACATCATGCGGACTACGAAATTTAATAACCCTGTCGACCAAAAAATTTCAATAACAAAATTATTGAATAAGACGCGTTTGGTGATTACATAAGAGGCATAAAGGCATGCTTGCTTCTATATTTTGAACCGAAGAAAGTAAAGTGAACAAAATTTATTGATTCAAAATAAATACGTAAGAGTGCTTTAAGTTTCGATATGATATATTGATTAGATCTATATAAAAGTTATCTTACTTCTTTATTAAAGTTTAATCGAATTTTTACTGCCCACACTCTCTAAAATTTTTCTACATCGACAAAAGTTACTTATCAAAGAATTCATTTGTTTTTTCGTAGAACCATCTACGGATATAAATTTATACTTTTCACAACCAAATTATATATTTATCTTCTTAAGAAGTTTGATTAATTTCTTAAGTGGTTTTGAATCAAATTTTTAACGACCTATTTTTCGATCCAAATTCATAAGATTTTTAATAATGAATTTACGGCATAAACACAATTAAAATACTAGTACAACTGCAACGGAAAAAAAATATTATTCCATTCTTTTAAAAACAACAACAAACAACTATGTATGTTCAGCTCAAAAATTTGGGCTTAATAAATCTAGTGCGATACGTGGCGGTAAACTATTTACTTTAGAAATGCTTGTGTGATAACATATTACTCATACGCCCCAGTGGTCGCATACTGAAACACAAATATACTCCTACAATATGTATGCACATAACATATTCTATAAGATAAAAAAAAAAATACTTTGTATACTTAAGTAAAACAAAAGTCAGTATTAAATTTTTCCATACATATTTTAATATTATGCTCAATTAGGATAGTCAAAGGCCGAAATGGAGATCAACGGTAATTAGAATTGTTTATACATACATATGTCTATGGCTAATAAATAGATATGCTGTCTTGAGGCAAGCTAATCTTTCAATTTATTGCTGCGGTAGCACCTGTAGAGTAGAGCTGCTTCTCAGACGATTAAAGAAACCAACTATTCTTTAACAAAAAAATCCGAGAATACATAAAATTCGAAAATATATATAAAAATAAATTTATAAATTTTTCCAAATATTTTCCTCTCACACGTAGCAGCAAAATCTATAAATATAACTTAATTTTTCCCTTTAGTCCGCACATAAACGTCTTTCCCTTTGCTCTTCACTAACTCACTCTATCTCTCTCTCTCTCTTTTTATTAGCACCACAATCCCTTCGTTTAGTCGTAGTTAGTTAACAAGTCAATACACCCTCTACAAGTCTACCTCGTATAATGTATTATACATATTAGTTTGTTGTGCATGTGTATGCTTATTAGGATTATATATACACCTTTTGATCCAATTTAATGCTATCATTAATCAATAAAAGCATTTAATTACTTGACACCGAAACGCCCCTCAATTTGACACAAGCATCCTCTAACACTTAAAAGGGTACGTTTATTTGCTTAGCGGTCAATCTACCCTTAAACATTGTTGCATATTTATATATTTTTTGGTAAACAAATTTACGTACAATAGTCATACATTTATATACATACATATATGTATGTATGTACATTTCATTATATACATACATAAGTAAACCTATATGCATCAGCATGTACGAGTATTATATACTCGTATGTCAATGTTCTATGTTGAAGTGAATGACTGATGTATTTTAAGCCAAATCGATTATCACAAGGCTTCTGTGGTGTACTGGCATAATTCCTATCTAATATTTTGCAAATAAAGAATTTTATGAACGTATAAGTTTGTGATTGAAGGGAGTAGAAGGTGTACAAAAAAAAAAAAGTTGTTCGTCGTTTTGTAGAATCTAATCAAATTTTCTTATCTCCACAATCATGAATGGTATACACGAAATATCTTATGTCTACAGGAAATGTGAAATATGTAGAAACATGTCGATGCAATAGCGTTAACTTAGCGAAATGTTACTCTCCCCTGGAGTTCATTCCAAAACCATTTGAAGAAATGTAAGAGCGAAAAAAATTAAAAGACGTGTCAATCAGCGAAGCGGCGACCACGCAATTCTTATGATTAAGATTTTATGTAACCACAGCAAGTCTGAAACCTAAGGGCAACATATTCTCGAAGAAGAGATTTTTTAAAAACGCCCTTGAATCGTGTTAAAATTAAGAGAAAACTTTCATCAGATAATGACAAACGTTCAAGGCAAATTTTTAGGCGACATTATTTTTAAAAGTCAGCCAAAAATAAAGACTGAAAATGAATAAAACGTTATTTCCATGTTTCCATTTTTAAATTTCTTAAATTTGGAACTACATGACTTCACATGCTGCTCTATAGACAATTGACGTTTTTATCACAGCCATTAAAAATGTCATATGAACTTCACGACGAGATTGTCAATATGGCTGAGACTGCATAGATAGACAAAATATGCTCCCTGAAATTATAAGTGATGCTCCAACAATGTTGAATACCAAGGAGTACTCTTTGTAAAAACTCTCAAGTTAAAGAGAAAGGAGATTCGATAGACATAACACTTAATGTTCTGACAATCTTTTTGAAATAAAAGTCGTTATAGCTTTGCAAAACCTGATAAGTTGAGAACATATTTTTGGGAAGATACCATCTCATCATAACAGTCTGTCCGTTGCTTCCTTAATGACAGCTACTTCGGCCTAAAAGACACTACAGATATCTGGCAGTCTGAACAAAGGACCACGCTTCCAACTCTGCCAATCCATCCGTGAAGTAATTCACCATTCGCTCGAGATATTCCGACGATCCAAACTGTACAAGTAAATTTATTACGAGTTCTTCGCTGGTTAGAACAATGTTACAAACTTCTCAAGGTAGATGGCTTCCTAATTGATTCCCCTTTTGATTTTAAGATTTTTTAAAAATAATTTACAATTTTATTGAGCTCAAGGCCAGTTTATGGAAGATTTTTGTGAAAAAAACAACAACAATTTTTAATGGTAGAAGTTATAGTACTATTTCGGAAATCACCACATTTCCTCATCAGAGTACTTTTTATTAAATTAATTAAATTTATTTTTCATAGCCACTTCTCCCAGGCTTTGAACCTGGGAGGTCGGAGTTGCAGCGCCAATACGTTACATATTTTGCTACGCTAGCCGAGTTGGCTGTTGTGTTTATTTCATTTTCCTTTTTTAAAAAGATATCTGCACTTGCTATGTAGTTTGTATGATTTTCTACTACTTTTATTTTTCTTGAGTACCCTCTAGGGAGTAAACAATATTTAACAAGCCATCAAGCTACTTTTTACATATTTTATATATTCCGACAATCAACGTGAACATACCCCAAGTGATAATTAACACCTTTTTTTATTTTAATTATTTAAAATCGCCTGACGCTTTGACAAAATGGAAAAAAATGCGGGATTTTCTCCGCATTTGCTGGGATCCCCGTTTACGCGGGTTCTAATCAAATTTTTGGGCTAAGCGAATTTTCCAACAGCTGTGCATGCAAGGGTCAAACGACTCCAGCTAAAGCTTTAAATGCTTAAATACCTTTCTACTCAGAGGAAGATTTGCATGAATGTTTATATAGTGCCATATATGTATGTATGTACTTGTATGTATGTACACACATACCCGCTAACTAATATGAACATTCCGAATTTCAGATGGGTTTGGCATGCAAAAATTTTCCGGATGCTCGCAAGCTACCCTGTAGTTCAATGTTGTAGGTTTCAGTTAATTTACTCGTAGCTTACATTGCCACTCAACTAGTTTTTTGCTAAATTAAAATTTTTTTATTAAGTACAAATCACCTTTGAGGCGTCACGGTCAACGAGCTGCCCGTCGTACTGGTCGATTAAGTGTTTGAAACCTTGATGGGTCGAAGGCAGATGTCGCTGAGCGGCAGTGACTGCCAAACTGGTTTTAATGCCTTCATTAAATACCAGTTTATAAACTAGTACATTCATTGGCCAGATATAAAGATAAAGATAAAGATAAAGATAAAGATAAAGATAAAGATAAAGATAAAGATAAAGATAAAGATAAAGATAAAGATAAAGAAATCAGGTTTTAATATTGAAACTTTTTACGCAATATGCGAGCGTTTTCTATGATTTAGCTGTTTAGGGGAAAGCGACCTTTAAAAATGCAAATGCTGTATTTAAGAACTTTACAATAGTAAACAAATAACCGAATTTCTGGCATAAATAATTTTAAGGCAGTTCACAGTTGAACTTTCTGAACTACGTACTTTCAGCTCCTCTTTTTCTCCCACAGCCTCTATGGAAAACCCTTTGCGCCACAGTGATTTCTCTTTCCTTTGAGTACTTTACTACTTTGACGTCTTTACATCTTTTTTTTATTTTTGGCAAACGCTCTTGCCCACCATCATTTTTCACACTACACGTGTGAATAATGGCAGTTGGTATAATTTTGCTCATTCAGCAATAAAACTTGATGGATGGTCGGCAAAGGGCAAAACCGGCGAACTGCATTCACCGTACAGCACCGCACGGCACCGCGGAATGCCCGCATACTCTTGATTGCCTCCAGTAACAGGACAGTCATCAACATTATTTCAGACACCAGCAGTTGCATTTTGGCGCATCCATATGCCAAACGATCAAACGTCCGAGAAAGCGCGCCCGTTTCAAAGGACTAACATGCTCATGCATACTTGTACATACATTAGTTCATACATACATACATACATACATACAAATATAGAGAAAATGAATGTGAATTCCGCCATAGCCATTACTGCAACGCCTAATTGCTATGTTTGGGTGGTCACTGGCGTTATTCATCTTGCGTCCATTGGCCCTCAGCGCTAAGCTATCAACCAAATTGACAAACACATTACAATTATGACACGCGAATGGCAACCCTGCCACAAGATGGTTTAAGACTGATTTCGAAATTGGACTTGCAGAATGAATGAGTTATTACTAAATAAATTTAAATGTTAGTAAGGATTTCTTGGATTGGTAGTTAAATTTGTGATATATAAGCGGCTCTATTCAGCTGTTGTGAACTGCTTAAATGTATGTAACAATTGAAATGACAGTGACATTATTGGTGTTGCACAAATTGCCGTGAAAATATTATACGCGGTCAGTCTGGTAGTGGCTAACAAAGCGGGAAACCGCAGATGCTTGGGAACGGTCTAATGAAGAAAAACATGACTTCACTTAATATCTCTGCACTGTAATATTGAACTCAGCTCCGAAGAAGGATGTTAGAATTTACCTCAAAAACCTCTTCTTAGAAGGCGGTACAACAACTATGTAATTTTATTCACTGAGGCATGCATCTCGAAGGGAACTATGCACATCATCCGTAAACTTGATTCGCTTTATGGTAAATGTACTGCTGTCATCTTAACTGCTTACAGAATACTCTAAAATCAACTATTTCGCCGTGAACAAATATTTTGCGATATTTCTCAGCGTTTCGGCATTTTTTTACCATTCTTTTTCTTTCCGCACTTTCTTCCATAAAACAGAAGACCGCGATTTTTCGTATGAATTCTCGATAGAGCATAATAATAATTTAAACTAATTAGAAGAAAATTAAATAGACCATTGCCTATAAATTTGGAAGGGAGATTTTGTTTAATTGTTGATTAAGTAATATGCTCTTACGCCAACCAATATCGATCAAATTTTTTTCGATTTCATACATGCAACCACAAACAGAAGGGGCAACACATCATGGACATTGAATATATTTACATATACTCGTATGTACGTATGTTTACTTGCATAAAATGTGTGTAAAGTGGCCACAAGCTAATTAGGATTAGTTAAATTGTAGCTAGAAGTGTAGCGCGGTATATCGACATGCCATTAAATAAAAAGCGATGAAGAGAAATCAGCATACCTTGTAGGAAAGAAATTAAATTTATAGAATATTTTTGAGAACGACTTCCAGAACTTAAAAATTCAGCTTAGTCTACAAACGTCCTAAAGGCTTCGTCTTTAGTTTTATAGAATCCTCCGATACCCAATGTAAACTCTTTTTACCGGTCGCACCTGATAACTCGTTTCTTTCAACCTTTTTACCTCGTCCGAATGTTTTTTTTTTAAGTAACTTGCTATTCATACAAGCCCGTGGCTGATATCTACAAGAACGAAAATCCAATTTCGATCGTTATTACCCTTTTGTGATTTCAGACGCTTGACATTTTCATTTATTGAGTACTGAGTATCGAAGCATAAAGTAAGTGTACTGCTGTCTCAATCAAATTATTTTCCCAAGCAAAAACCCGAAGTATTATCTGAAAAACAAAGCCTCTTTCAAATCCTTATTTAACTGCGTTCAGTAAAATGGTCTTAGCTAGTAATTCTATAATTATAAGGTGGAAAATGACTTCCAAGGTTGTTTGGTAAGACCCTTCCTAGCCTAGGGTGGTGTTTAGCGCGTAAAAACATCAAATTGACCTTTTGTAAATTTGTCTGCGGATTCTTTAGGTATTTCGGAGTTGGGATGAAATATCGATTAATTCTTATTTTTCCTTCTCTAATATATATTTACATTTATTTATATTTATTTGCCATTTAATTCTGACGTTTAATTCTGTCGAAGCTATATAAACCCTTTGTTGGTTCATTATCTTACTGCAATGTTCATTCATAAGTGCGGTTATGCACTTTTTAGCAAACCCTCTCATGGCCACTTAGTTTAATTTAAACTTTGATACCTTTTTAGCAGTGATGTGATAAATTGTTATGATATATGTAAGCTTCTCAGAGCTCGACAATGGCACTCTCAAACTCCTAGCTTTTTTTAATCTTTCGCTTCGAATCGGTTTTCAAACGCGAAGCTAATTTGACCGCTATTAGAAAAAAACGTTTTCTATGATTCAGATTTTACATGCCCTGACAGAGATTCGAAACCAGAACTCAGCGGCATATCAAGACTAATTAATACCACATGAAAAATCTTTTCTTCAGCAGGTGAAATTTTTATTTAAGATAAAACAAATTTAGGAGCCCCAAGCAGAATGTAACTCAAGTAGATGTCTGATGGTAAGCTGTATACTTTACAATAATACAAATGTGCATAGTTCCATCCGATACGAGGAGGAATGTAAGGACTCATAAGTCGCAAATATTTCAGTTTATGCAATCTGTATTCAACTCTTTGCTAATGGCTCTCTGTTCGTTGCGAGAGTTGTCGCCGCGAATTCAAATCAATACTTCCGTGAGGGTTGTTATAGGTTTAAGTAGAATTGGTTCTGCTTTTCCTACTGGGCATACATAAATACATATATGTTTAAAAGCTATTTGATACATAGGTACATACTTATGTATATACTTGGTGGTAGTGTGTTACGCAGCCACAAAACCGCAATGCAAACCGTTTGCGTTTCAAAAATGGATGTTTCGTGAACAAATTAGATTGCCTAAAGCGATAAGCCACAGTTTCACAACAAACGATGAAGCAAGGGGTGATGTCGCCTGAAATAGTATTTGCCTACGATTGTACATAAACTTACATACTACATTTTCTTATACATGGAAATTAGTACATGCAAATTGCAGCCCATCGACTTGAGTCGCAATGGCAAAGCCAGTACTCCAGGTTTTGCCACGCGAAGAAAAATCGAAATATCTAGTTCTGTTTAAAATGTATGTAGACTTTTCTGGATGCTGTTCATTTTTTTGCGATTTCAGTCTATTATTCACTTTTTAAAAGTTAACCATACACTATAAATAATTTAATTGAGATTCCACAATTCCATAGCAGTTTTCCACTAATTTTTAAACAACTACTCGAGCTTTAACTCCTCTGCACTTCTTTCCAGCAACGAAAATTAGTATTTGCCATAATTATAATTAGAAATGTAGCCAACACATGTAATGCAATTAAATAATATAAATATATTACTCCACCCTGTAGCCGCAATAAAGTCCTTTCCTTAACCAAATACATTTCTCCTTTACTCTTACCACCACCACAAATTTTCATCGAATGTAATACCTTTAATTACTTTTCGGCGTCAACACATATGATTGTACTTTTAAACAGCTTCATTGCCTAGCTTCATTATTTTTTCAGGACTACGTGACCGTCTATGATGGCTACACAACACGTGATCCAATCGTATTGAAATTCTGCGGTGGCGGACAGGCAGTACCGGCAGCAGTTTCCAGCGGCCCAGAATTATTGGTGGAATTCACAACATCGCCCTTTGGCACATTCACCGGAACATCTTCACAAGTGCTACCGCTCTATGGCTTCCAATTGGATGTATGCTTTGGCGTAGCTTTGTAAATAAATGTATTCAATGTTTAATATGTTCACAGGTCGAAGTGATATTCGTTGATATAATGAGTCCGACGTATTCGAAAAATAAAAAGCCTTGTGAATTTTGGGTACGCGGTGCTGGACGCGGTGTACTGGAGAACCCGAAGCATTCGCTGGCTCAAAACACCACTTGCCTCTACCACTTACAGGGTATGGGTGTCTTCAAAACTTTCGACCACTTGAGCTTGTCGCGTCGCACCAGCACACAAGGCATGAACCAACCACTTTCGCGCTTTAAAGTGTGGATCTCTATGATGAAATTCAATTTGGATCCCGAATTCGGGCAGATTGATGAGACCTCTGTGGGCGCTATTGGCGTGCTGCAAACGCATGAGGATTGTAGTGGCATGCTGCGCATTTGGGATGGCGCATTGCGTGAGCCACCCGTTTGTAAGGATCTCAATTGGTGAGTTTGGCGATGGACATTTTTGCAAATCAATAAATAATTGCATATAATTACTTTGCAGTGCCAGCGAGATACCCGCACATCCGGTACTCTCACACTACAGCCACAATTCGACCAACGTTATTGCACGTTTCTGTCGTGGCACCATACCGCGCACCTGTGATCGTTCCAACATCAATGAAACTTATGCGCGACCCTGCACAATCTCGGAAAGTTATGTCTCAAGCGGTGACAGTATAACATTGGAGCTAAAGAATACCGAGTCAACCGTATTGCGGTAAATATAAATTGGACATAACTATATAGAATATAATCAATCAATCATTCTATGTCCCTCTCCTTCAGTCCACTAGAGTTCAAACTAAAGTACGAGTTCATCGATCTCCACCAGGATGGTCTACCGTTAGCTGGCGGGGAGAACGACTGCAATCGCAAGTTCGTCAGCAGTCTTATGGATCGCAAAGACCCTGCAATCTTTCGCAGCGTGCGCAATATATTTCTCTTCGGACGTGGCGGTACACGTAACTTGAAATGTATCTACAAGTTTGAAGGTCAACGCGGCGAGCGTATACGCATCAAATTACGCAAGGTGACCACACTGAACCGGCCCTGCATGTCGCGTGTGGATGAGGACATCAATCGCTCGTTTTGTTATGGCGACACGAATGCAAGAATTGAGGTAAAATTATAAATCAGAGTCCGTTCAAAGAAATATTTTGAAGCGAATTGGTTGAAAAATTACGCGAATATATGTGGATACCACTCTTAATTTCGATCAATAAATTTTAACTAGCTTCATTAGCTTAGTGGTTAATTGAGGTTGCGTATCCTTGAAAACATTCTAGGATAAGTCTGAAAGTTAGGGTTTCGTATGTAAAAGCCCCAAATAATATATGTCAGTCTTTTATTTCACCATTGGGAATCATATTCTTTCCGAGTGCTTACTCAGCAGGCAATTTAATGCTGTGGTTGCTATAATTCTACATTCTAGAATATAGAAATATCTGAGCTTGATCTAATAAGCTGACCCGTTGCCCTCGTTAAGCCAAATGTTATCGCGTTTTAAAAGACCAGGCACAAGTTCCTCGGAATATTTTATTTTACACGTCCATATGGGAACCATGATTATACATTGAGAATGGTGTCCGGCTTATTGGAAACTTGATCCGTTGTTACAAATTGGTTTATGTGACAAAGACTTCGATCTGCACGTTCTATTTTGAACTTTTAATCTGGGGAATTTTGTTCTATTTAAAATCTACATCATCACCTCCTTTTAAAGGCCCAATAATAAGCTCTAAGCGATTTTTTTTTATATCGAAATTTAATTTTTCAGATCTTTGAGCGTCCTTATCACGACTCGATTTTATTGCCACGTGGTTGTCTCTGCAATTCATCGAACTCTTCTCATCTACCTGTGGAATACACATCCACCAGTCGTGACCTCGAAGTACATTTTACGGCAATTAACATGACAACTCTTGACGATCCGGATGCCATCAATTTCGAGGGTATGTTTGAGTTCATCAAAGGACCAGCGAATTGCAAAGACGGACGACGAAAGTTCGGTCCAAGTGGTACTATACAGATGACTTTCGGTGATGTGAGTATGAATAGCTTAGTAACTAACGGAATTTTCTTATATTTTTCACTATCTAACCGCTTTGTCCTTTTCAGATGGAATGTCGCACGCGACCATGGTTGATTGAACCATCAAATGGCAATAAATTTCTATATGTGCGTCTTAAAGCAATATTCTTGCGTAAATACAATCCGAAAAAAGCGTTGAATACCACCATAGTTGGCACAAGTTCGTACCGATGTGAAACCAAAGCGCGAGCCGTACTAACAACTTCTGAGGGTAAGTAAAAACTACATAGACTTAAAAATAAGAGGGACACTAAGTAGTATTGATCGTCATCGGTTTAAACTATTATTTATCTAGGTTTAACTATTACCGCTTGCCCTCTATCGCCTGACTCGAAAGCGTATGAGTTTGTGGAAATCTTCAGTGCTGGCTGGAATGAGCGACCTATCTACTCGATTGCAAATCGCTCTAAAGCCATTAGTGTCGAATATCTACGTCCCGAAAATGGTGACTTTACATTCAATTGGATGGAATTGGTTCCTAGACCAGTACTAAGTATAGCAGGTAAGTAAAGAACTCAAAGTAAATTGTCATTCCTTATCCTGAAATGTTTGTTCATTCTAACAGAAGACTGTCAGTACAAGTGCTCCGAACTGGAAGCTTGTGTTAACGCCAGCGTTTGGTGTGACGGCATTGTACACTGCCCCTCCGGCGACGATGAGACCTTCCTACAGTGTTCGGCCATCATGAAACTGCCCACTGAGATATTGGCCACACTGTGTCTCATCATTGTGTTGCTATGTTGCGCCTTCGCCGCTTTCGCATACAAGTGAGTATCGATCGTCTGCATTCACTTATCGAAGAACAAACGAAAAATCTCATTTAGGCGTTTTGCTTTCCATTGCAGAAAAATCAAGCGCAAATTTCGCGGTTCATCGGTACTGCAGACGCGTCTCAAATCACTAAGTTCTATGGATACGGCTGTACTCGATGAAAAGGAGGTGATTTGCTGACAAAGCGACAATTCTGTGCGATATGTCGAGATCGATCGTGTCACCACAGTCTGACCACATTCGATGGAGATCTTCAAAAAAATCGTACAGAATTGTGCCACGGAACAATTTAAAATAATACTAAGCCTGACAAAAATTTGAATATTCGTTTAAATACGAAATTGCTACAAAAAGTTTGACTACAAAAACACCACACAACTAGTACGTGTACGACCCGATTCACCTGTTTTTATGCATTTGAATTTTATTCAAAAATTTCGTATGTAAGTTTTTACCCGTGTACTACAACTACAACTACAACATATAAGTAACTGTCGTCTCCATGTGTATGATCTCTGTAATGTTTCGGAAAAGAAACGCAAGAAAAACAAAACTCTACTTTTTTACAACTAATTTTAAGCTGCCAATTATGGCGGCAAATGAATCGAAACATCCCGAGAATTTTTTTGTTCTACAATTATTACATTTGTGCAGTCTCCCGGTAATGAATGTACTGGACGAGTAAAGTATGTATAAAAAGTCGTTAGTGAATAAGGCATAAAATATCGATGCAAAGTCAAAATTGCGTTTTTAGGACACTTCCTAGTTAGCTTAGGAGATGTGGCATGAATTGAACAGCTTCATTTTTTTTTATATTTTGGAAATTTATTTTAACAATTAGAAGCCCAATATTAAATAAAATTTCAATATTCGTTTTTAAAGAACTTTAATTGTCGATATTTTGACCTCAACTTGAGATCATCCTCTGCAACTCTTGTTTGTGCCAGGTTGACTCGTCTCGAGCTTGTTGAAATAAATTTTCAAAATGTAAATTTAAAATGCCGATATGGAATTTTTTTATATTAAAAACATTAGTTAACAGACAAATCTGAGCTCATTCCCCATTGTAAAATTATAAAATAAATTTCAAATTGTTTTCCCTCACAATATTTAAGTGCAAAACAACGTTCACCACCTATTAAAATCCCAGATGCAGTCACTGTCTGAAGTCTGTCATGCTGTTGTTTTTTTACCAAAGTCATTAGAGGGCTAAAGGTAACCCTGGCGAAAAGGAAGATCTGATTCGATGCCCTGACCTGCATTTAGAGGGACTTAAGCGTTTTGATGCAAAAAGGCTTGAAATTAATGAGCTCTCCCAATTTAATATGCGATGGTTTTGCATTGATACTCTAAAAGCAGTCTAGGTATGCCGGTATAATTTAGGTTTAGACAGTCCTAAAAGTCACAGAGGGCATGTTATGCATACCGCCCGAGTAAAAAAATATGAGCAGGAAAAGTACGCTTTGTAGCTCACCAAAACGAAACGCCAATTTTTGCCATCTCATTCGCCTTTGAATATAATAGTTTAGCAATCTCATGCCGCGTTTCGTTTCAAGAGGATGAAAGCAAAATGATAAACTATTTATGGGATTCATAGGAAGTAATGTAATGTTTTGTTGCTAAATTGTATAGAAAATTTATTTAAAAAAAATACACCTCTGAATTATGTATTTTTGGCTCACTTCAGACTACTACTATCATTGCTGTTTACTTCTTTTATTTTTTTATGATGTGTAATACCAAAATTTTTTATAACTTTTTTTTTATCACGAAAGCAAACGGTCTCACGCAGAAAGTCTCACGCAAATAGAATAAAAAACAGGAAACTTAAGGAATCGAAAATTCGCCAACAAATGTAAAAATTGGTAAAAGAAGAGATATCAGCGGAAATTGTTTACAAATTTGACCAAGAAACAAAAAAAAAAGTTGCATCACAAAATCGAAATTTCTAAATAAATTACTTGATTGAATTCGATGGCAAAAATTGCTATCTGAACATCATGCAATAATGAAAGGTGTTGTACGTTGGCAACTTCTCGCTCTAAATCAGCCATCTTGAACGCCCTTAGAAACTGTGTTGTTTCTTTCCTGAATTTGGTTACCAGTTTTGTACAAAAAAAATTGAATTGTACCAGAAAATTAAGTTTTTCATGAGGAACTTATTATACGTATTATTGATTGTTTTGACATTTTAGTAAATTTTTCTCATTTGTTGAAAATAGGTTTTCTAAAAGCGAGAATTTGTATAAGTTTTTGTAGAAATTGTCAAGTATTTGTATAATGAAACATTATTTGTTAAATTATTAAGTGGAATAAAGCTCTGGGGTTCATTTCGGAAGACAAGATAAACCATTTTATTGGCATTTCCAATACAATATTTTATTGGCAAGAAAAAAATGTCCGTTATTGATAAAGTATTAAAAATAGTTCTTTGGAATTTAACCTATAAATGTTGTATTCTAATAAGTATACCATAAAAGCTAAAGGAACTTCATGGACTTGTATATTTATGCTTTTTAAGTTATCAATTAATATTTCTTTCCTAAAAATCGCGCATTCAGTGTTTTATGCTCACAACCATTGAGGATTACCGTTAGTTTCTTCATGATCCAATGATTGGAAATAAATTATATTAATGTGGGAAAACTTTTCCGAAAAAAGTTAACCGCTGGACAAACATTGTTATGTTGTTGGTACGGTTTGAATGCATTTGCGTTATATTTAAACATTTTACATTAATTACTAAAGAATAATCATTATCGAAAAAGTTTGTCTTTTTTAATTTTGGCATCCAAAAACACTCAAAGTTCGTACAGTGAGCAGGATTTACCAGCAATTTAAATATAAATAATGTTATTAATTCTTTTTGTCAGTTTTCATATAAAATTTTATGTCATTTGTACTTTTTCATAAGAACGGCCTTCTTTTATTCCCGTTTCTCTAATACTTACAAAATGCAACATTGGGCTAAGGGCGTTTAAACTGGCGCTGTCACAACGTACAACACCTTTCATTATTATATCATGCTATCTGAAATTGTTTGAACACAAAATTAATGTCTCTCTTTTCTGAGCCGTCACTTTGCTCTCTCAATTTTGAGTTATGAAAGATTTTTCGATTTTTATCGCATATCCTCCTAAATGTGTCGCAAATGTTCACTTAGCATATTTACTTCCAGCCTTATACAAAAACAAGCGACAATTAAATTGTAGTTTTGTGCCACTTCTAAATGCGCACACTCACATACTTTACTGCAATCGAGAAGTCATTGCGATTATAAATCATACATATTACTATATGTACATGCATTCATCTATAGATTAACATTAAAGTAGTGATAAATAACCTCCGGAACTTTTCGAAACCCATAATGTACACCCATACATTCATACATACATACATACATACATAGATACATAAATTCATATGTACATAAGTTTTTAGAAACTCGTAAATAATCCCAGCATTTATTATGCGACGCACAACACAAACAATTATTGTATGTATGGACAAATGTTAGTAAACAATTAAAATGATTATAACAAAACAAAACAAAATAGACTATTTAATCAAATTTAAATGCCCCGGTGCTAACACAACTACAGAAATATAAAATAAAAAGAATAAAAATGAGAATCACCGTTACTATTGCAATTAAAAAAAAAAAACCAAGCATTTGGTTTGTAAAACAAAAAAATTTTCAGAAATCAGCAAACTTCGAGTGCCAACTTTGAAGTTTTGTTGGCAAAACAAAAAGAAATAAAATAATACTGACTATGCTTAAGTGTTTCGAAAGTTTTCGAATTAAAAGCTGCAAACAAACCGAGGTTCAAACAAAAACCAAATCAATGCGGTGGTATTTTAATTATGTAAAAGTTCGTACGTAGTTTTTTAAGTATAACTTTGGCTGAATATATGGATATATGTATGTATTCTATGTATTTGAGGAGACTGGAAATTAAAATGCAAAATAATAATACAAAAAAAAACGATACTGCCAGCCGCAGTTTGTTTTCCAGTGATGTGCAAATGAATTTTGTGTAATGTTGAATGGTGTGTGTGCAGCCTATGAACAAGACTTTTAATTGTTGTATTAGTCGTAAGGAGTGTAAAACTGAAAATTAAAAACCAAAAAATTAACATAAATATATTATTAATTTAGTTAATCTAAGTAAGATATGTTTTAGTGAAAAAAAATGCTTAAAGCTTCCTCTTAGTAATAAATTGTTAGAAAATCGTCGCCTATATTCAGTGAATTAATTTTTTATTATTGTATTATTAATATATGTACATTTCATTGTTAAGAAATATTTAAGTGGAAAATAATTATTTTTCTTTAATCCCGCTCGCACACGAACTATTAAAATTCTTTCGAATTGATATTTTTCTACCTAAGGTTTTGCATTTTTCTATATTTTATTAGAAAAATGTAAATCAAAAATGAATTACAAAAATTATAAATACTATAGGCACACTTGTTTCAATTGGTTTTTTAGTTTAATCGTCTAAGGCCCGATTTTTCAGTGCTTGTTTAAACTCAGTTTATACAAAGTTAAGTTGAACTCTTTTTAAATTTAAACAAGCTTTTAACTGGACAGCTGTTTTTCAATGACACTTAAATGCCGCTGTAAGCATTTGCCATTATGTATGGCATCACTGTTTTTACCTTACCTAGATACGACAGCAGCTGATAATAATTAATGAAAATATCTGTGGGGAGCAATTTCTAAGGAAATATCAACTTTTGTTATTTAAATTTTGAAGATCTTAAGTTCAATTAAATTTGTTGTAATCAAAACAAAGTAGACAGCTGATAGGTTTAACCCTGCCAGATCGATGGTTTAAACTTAATTGAAACCACGTTTAAACTTGGCTGCTTGGCTGCTCTTTCCATTCAAATAAATTTGAAGACAAACCGGTTTCGGCGTTTAATCATTTTCGGAATATCAAAAAGTAGTTAACGAGTTCTTAAAAGTTTTTTTAAATAGATATTGGGCGAGTTTGCAGCCTTTTATTTTTCTGTCAGTTGCTTAATTTATTTTTTCTCATTAGCTCAGGCAAAAGAAACTCCAAACTAGTGGAAACTTGTTAAAAATTTGGAAAATGCAGTTTTTTTATAAATAAAACAGTCACTTTTCGAGAGCGATATACTTTAAAACCAAAAGTACGCAAGTGCACAAAAGCACTTCTCGCATAAAATCACCGATCTTTGGTCTCTATAATTCGTATCAGTTGCAGATAAAGTTTAACCAAAAAAGTTGCAAACCTCCGTTCTTAATTGTGTCCTACCTAGTTTTAGTACAATTATTTAGAATACTTAATATATTCTTAAAATTTTTTTAAATCACAGATTGATTTATTTTTATTTAAATTTTATAAAGCGTAAAAGCGGCTTACAAAATGTATTTGTAGCTCTGAAAAAAAAAATACTTACAACATTTTACTTAAATATACGTTATAGGAGGTGTTCGGCCAAAACACATCTTAATAAAAATGTAAAACCGATAGCAGAAAAACTTAACTAAATCATTTTTTCAAAAATCAACAGTGTGTAAAAGCATACGGTTAGATTTTTCATTTTAATATTATTATTTTGATTGAATTTTGGAACGATTTTCCGTCATCCCTTGACAAGAGAAAATTCAGTAGATTCCTATCCTGTCGGAAACTTCAAGAACAAAATAAAAGAAACTGCTATTATTATTATTTTTTAATCAACTAAATTGGTTCTATTTCATAATTTAATTAGTTTCTTTAATCTTTTTTATATATATTTTTTACTTTTATTTTGTATAAATTTTATATTTCATGTTTGCTTGATTTGTTCCAAAACAATTTTTTTTAATTTAATAATTCCATTCTTTAGTTTGCGCTTATGTAAATTTTATCATAATTTAGTCCATTTCATTAATTTTTTTATATTTTTCTTTTGTAAATTTATTAAATTTATTTTGACTAGCTCTTTTATTTTTTGTTTCGTTCCTTTTTATTTTGATTCAATTTTATTTCAATTTTATTTTGTTGTTGATATTTTATTTATTTAAATTTTTTTTTTTAGTAATTGTTTAAAAGGATTTTATCGATATTAGTTTTTAAGAGCTAGAATAGAAAATTGATCAGTCCTTCATAGTTTGGAGTAATAGTTACATTTGTATGTACATATGTGTGATTCGAAGAAAAATATGATTGATTCAAAACCACCAAAAAGTTGGAAGAATACCATCAAAAAGTTCTGATTAATTTAAAAAAAAATTAATTACATATTAAACACTGCCTAACAAAATGATAAAAATCATAGTTTAAAATGAATCTTTTATGGAAGTCGTGTATATCAGTAGAAAATAATCACTTGATACATCTTCTTTAGGTAAAAGATTCAGCCTGTAAAAATTTTGTTTAGAAAGATAGATGTTTTTTTTTAATTTTAAGCCAAAGCAATATATATATTTTTTTCAACTTAACTAAACTCGACTTAAATGCGTACATGCAAACATAAAAAACATGAAAAAACATAAAGAACATGCATGCATATAGTGCATGCAAACATATTTACATGAAGTTTTAAATCAAATCAAATACAAACATACGCAGACAATAAAATCACAAATTAAATACATACATATTTATGTTAACTCTGTAAACTATTTTGAGGGTAAGCAAATAGAAGGTAAATGATTGAGATTAATACTTAGAAATGAAATGCATAAGTAAAATATGTATTCTTAGCGCTATTTATATTATGAAACAATAAAAAGAATATAAAAGAAACAAACTCTTAAATTATTTTTCAACAAAGTGCATATGAATGATAAAATGAATGGTATTTATTATAAAACAATTCGTAATTAAGTTGCGAATGCAAAAATGCAGAAATACATACATACACACATAGGTAAATCCTTGCGTGATGTAGAAACATATGCTGCTCAAATTATATATTTATTGTAATTCTTTGTCAGTGTATATAACATACGCATAAAGTGATTCAGACGAATGTAACAGTTATAAAATAAATAGAAAATTGTTTTAAAAGCAATAAAATATTTGAACGTAAACAGACATTGAATTGCAATTAAAGATATACGAAATTAATTAAATACTAAATAACAAAGTGTTCGATTTGAAATTATGGGTTAAGCGTTTTTGAATAACGCAAACGGCAAAAAATTTAAATGAATAAGTAATAAGTCAATGTAATACAATTAAAAAGAAAAACTAGTGAATTTAAACAGAAACAATTAAATGCAAATTTTTAAATAAACAGTTCATTAAAAGAAAACACTAAAGATTCATCAGTAAAATGGAAATAATCAAAATAAGCTAATACGGTTCTTAATTAAACAAACGAATATTTAGCGAGATTTTTTTTTCATTCTTAGTCAAGTAACTTACAAAACTAACATGATACATAATTAATGCATAAAATATTTAAAAAGTTGAAATCATATCATAAGAAATGAAATAAATAAAAAGTAAATAAAGAAAGTGAAAAAATGTTTATAAAGAAAATATTTTTGTGTTCACATATGGAAGTCATGAAGCGAATTAATTATTCAAATAGGTTGGAAACTGTGTGTCCTCCGAGGGTGCTGGTATTGTTACCCCACCCGTATCCACCGCAGGTTCATGCGGCAGGGAATCTATGCTCTCAATTGGTAAGAAACAATCAGCAGACATCTATAGTAACGGACGAAAAAAAATAATGCGAGAAATTAATTATATTTTTTTTTAACAAAGTTTACCTCATTTTTATCACGTAATTTGTTTGAATTCTTTGAGACACCAGAGCGTGTGGCATCCATAGAATCTGAAAAAAAGTATGTACATATGTAAATGGCTGTTTTAGACTTTTTTGTTGTGTAAAGAGAGATATTTCAATGTTAGTGTTTACAGGGAATGTTAATTTATAACATTTTTTCAAGTAAATTCATGTTAATACCAGAGAACTTGTAAATAAGTAACATTCTGCAAACAGATAGCGTTAACAGGAGTGTTAATTTTTTAGGAACAGAGGTGTTATTGGTATGCTCTGCTTTCCTCTAGAACTTGAAGTTAGACGTCCTAAAACGCGGGGAAATCAATGAAAGTCGATTTTGAGTGAAAATTAGCGATCTCATAGTAAATTCTATACATAAGATTATTTTATTGGCAACATTTTGAACTGCAATTATGCTGACAAGGCAGATAAGAAAGGTTACGATATAATTTTCAATTGATAACCATAATGATGAAGTTACGAGGTAATCAATCATGTTTCACATAAAATTTTCAAAAATGTCAGGCGAAGTAGAATCTCTTAATTCTTCGAAAATATTTACCTTCATGATTGACAATAAGTCCTTTACGGTGATCACTTTTATGCGCTTGCAATCGCTCTGCGCTGATGGTGACATAACTGCACGAATCGCATGCAATCTTCTGATACTCCTCCACATGATTCAAGCGCAAGTGACGTTTAAAAGCGCTAGTTTGAATGCAAGAAAAATCGCATCGTTGACATTTAAATTTTTCCATCTGAAAGTTGATGGCAAGCGATTTTAAACATTAAATATACATTTTTTTTTTTTTGCAGAAGTAAATTTACCTTTTCATGCCGCAACTGGTGCTTATGCAATACACTTGGATCTCTAGCAGAAAATTTGCAAGTCTTGCACTGTAACGGCTTTTCACCCGTATGTTGGCGCATGTGAATCTCAAAATGAATGGGGCTATTTACAAATCATAAAGAAAACATACACATAAACTTACAATCAAGGTGGCTTTTCGTGCCGTTTTCTTGCCGCATACATTGCAAATGAACGGTTTGATTTTATTGTGTACCGCTTTGACATGTTTCGACAGTGTTTTACCATTCACAAATTTCCGATTACAGATTTGACAGATCTTTTCGGCGTAATATTTATTTTTGTTTACAGGCGCTGCTTGCACTCTATTCTCATTGGATTTCTGTGCATCTTGTTGCATGCGTTTACGTTGAACAGCACGCAGCGAGCGTAGTACACGGGTACGCCACTTCTTATGAACGCGCATGTGACGCCAAATGAGCACTAAAGGGGTACAAATACGCTTTAAATGATATTCTTAGAAGAACTACTAAGAGAAGTATGTGTTAGTAAACTAGCCTGATGCATGTGCCTTGTAGTCGCATTGCGGACAATGTAAGAGGTCGGCATCGATTTGATGAGCTTTCCATAAATGTGCCGTACAACTTCGCCACTTAGGCAACTCGATACCACACTCAAAGCACTTGAATTTCTGCTCCGCTGATGCATTTACATGGCATTTTGCATGCAACGACTGTTTGGTATCGTTTTCGAATTTGTACGGACATGAAAGCGTTATTGGACAACTAAAATTTAAAGGTATGAGAAAACGATTCGAATTTCAAAAATTTGATTGAACTTGTAGGAGATCACACATACTTACCGCATGGTCAATTTGGAACGCAACACAATGCGAAAATTCTTGAATGGCAATGGACGCATTTCGGGCTTAGACACTTCGGGTTCTATTGGTGCTATCTCAGGCGCTCGGGTGACTAATGGTTTTTCAGTTACAGGTTTTAGAGCATCATCGGAAAGACTTACTTTAGATTTCTCCTCCAATCTAGGCTTCGATACTGCTTTTGGTATGCATTTGTGGTATTCTATTAGATGTCCACGCAAGTCCTCCAGCAGAGTGTATTGGCGAAAGCACATATTGCAAACATAGATTATCCGTGGCGAAGGGCTGGGCGGCCTTGAAGTGGACACAGGTGATTCCGGACAGAAGTCAATCATATCATCATTACTCATCTGCAAAATTTTTAAATTTTTTTCACAATATGCATTAATTTTTAGAAATTTGTTAAATCAAAATCCAAAATGTAATACCGTTGACGGCAAAATAAAAAGTAAATATTTACAAATTACAAATGACAGAGAAATAGGGAGATGGTACTGTGATCATAAAGGGCCGTACACATACAACTTTCCTCGCTTTACTTGACAATTCGAAATTTAACAACAAAGGATGAGGTGTAGAAGGTTTGCTACATAGAACGCTTTGACAGTTTCTACGTAAGTGGTTTGTTTTCAATTGTTATTTGTGTCTATTCCAAATGTTTTGTTTAATAAAATATTAAGAAATGATTTTTACTTATATAATTAACTGGTAGTTATGCTACTTATGTATGTTTTAAAGTCGCGAGTGTAATAAACTATATTGAGGCCGAGCATATTTCGACAACATAAATAAAAACCGATCAAAGAGGTGTTTTATTTTCTATTTATTAATATTTCTCTTCTTTTATCTTTTTAAAAGTAATTATACACGCAAAAACTATGAAATACTAGTAAATTTTCTGAATCGTGTGTATATGCACGCAGAAATAAAATGGAAATGCAAACAGTTGGTTGTCAAAGTGTACAAATGTTGAGAGTTCGCCATGATTTTGCTTCGTTTTGCTTTGCTTTACTTTTCTCGCCTTGTATTTAGCAGCACTCATATAACATCAGGTCTTCAACTTATCTGTCAAAGCGAAACTCTGAAGCAAAGCAAAGCGAAAGTCTTATGTGTACGGCCCTTAAGAGTGTTCGCGGTGCTGATAATTGTTACGAATTGTTACAAAAAGTCTGTTCGTGTTAAAGTCCAGCAAGAACGCAAAACTTGCAGAAACTTGCCAGTTTAACGAACAGCTGATTGAATTTTTGTCCGCATCCAAATATGCAAAATAAAAACATTTCACTAACGAAACTTAACTAGACGAACTTTTACTTGCTTCTTGCATACTTAATACTCATATTTTATAATTTTTACATTTAAAACTTAAAATTTCGTATTTATCCAAATTGCAATAACCTGCTTTTGATCAGCTGTTTTCTTGCTTGCAAATTTGAGTTGGGTAAAATTTGTCCAGCAGCTGATTGTAATTTTGATAAATACGAAATTTTTGTTTAAGAGTTTTGAAGGTGAAAATTATAAAATATGGGTATTAAACATGCAAAAAGCAAGTTAGAGTTCGTTTGGTTAAGTTTCGTAAGTGGAATGTTTCAGGAAAACACTACTGCAAAGTTTTTCATTTTACATATTTGGATGCGGACAAAAATTCAATCAGCTGTTCATTAAACTTGCTAGTTTCTGCAAATTTTGCGTTCGCGTAAAAATTTACAAGCATTTCTCTTTGAGAGAGAATACTTAATGCTAAGAATCAGTGTAAAAATCCAATCCAACCTTTTTGAAGTTGTTTTTGGCAAAACAAAACACCTGATGCACCCTATATTGTCGGCACCGAACAAAATAAAATGTCAAATGGAAAACTTCATACACAAACGGCTTTATGACACCATCTATCTCTCTCTAACAGCTGTTAGTTTATTTAGAATAAAATATCGTGAGCCAGACGTTGCTTGTCATTGAAAAGCGAAAATCCGAATTTGCAAATTGGTCGGAATTGACAAGTTATTAATTTTTAGTCATATCATTTGTCTTTACCTCTTGCAAGAAAAATAAATTATTTAACAATCAAAGTATAGAGCGATGACCAACGCGTTGGAGAACTATGTGAACAATGTGCGGACAAAGAGTGCCGAAGGTGGGTGGCCATACTGATTGATTGAAGGTTCTACCTAAGCAACTTTCAGACAATACAATGAATTAGGAGACTTACCGGCAAATCAAGTTTACTTGAATAATTATATATAAAATTTAATGAAATGATTGTAAAATCTTCCAAATAGGAAACTTTCGGCAGATGGTGGAACAACTTAACGACTCTGTCGAGGTCCTTTCAAGGTATTTGGACTTACTAGATAACGTACTGGATACGTTGGATTTTCAGCAGCATTCGCTGGGCGTACTTTACGTGTTGCTAGTCAAATTCAACGGCGCTACGGTTAGTTGAAAGGCAAACACACTTTTTTTTTTAAATTAAATTGAACCCTAAATCATTTCAGAATGTAAATGCAGATCTACCGCAGTTGTTCAACCTTTACAAAGAATTTATTAGCCAATGTAACGGAGAGCAAGTTCGATATGCTACGTACACATGTAAGTAAACGAGCTTATAAATATTAAATTTGGTGCGGAATTTTCAAAAGTAATTGCCGAATTTGAATCCTTCCTACCTGCAACATATTCTTACGTTTCTCGCTTGAATTGAAATTATTACAAGCTACTGTTCGGGAAAAGTTACTTTTCTAACGCCTCGTCATTCCCGAACGTCTAATTGGAAATATATCTTAATTTTGCATTCTAGAGTTTTTAAAATAAATATGTAAAATTCTTGTTAACATTCTTCTTTTTATCTTCCACAGACTATGATCTATGTCATATGTTTACAAACCTCATCGTAGATCATCCATACTGTATTCAGGGCATCCGAGTTGTAGCACAAGCCATCGAAAAAATCCGTCTCTGCGACTCTCAACAAACCAGCATTCACTCCGATCTCTGCCAGCTGAGTTTGAAGGCAAAATGTTTTAAAACGGCGTTCAGTTTTCTAGATGTAGACATTACCACTATATCTACAGCTTCTGAAATACGAGGACAAAATTCAACGGTATGAAAAATTAATATGTTCAAAATGTAATCACTGCCGCAGTGTTGCCCATTATAGAGAAGCATCACCAGCAAGTAATTTCAAATTATATGCTTTCTCATTTAATATAAAAATAATTTTTATACCTTAGGAAACAATAATTATGGCAAAAAAAAAATAGCTCATCAACATATCAATAACCTAACCTAACATATCAATTTTGCAGATTAAAGCAATGCTGCAACACTGCGGTGCAATGCTCTATGACAATTTTCCATTTTCTTATTCCACAGGAGACGAACAATGACGCCAAATATTTTCTGCTCTATTACTATTACGGCGGCATGATATATACCGCTGTTAAAAACTTTGATCGCGCCTTGTACTTCTTTGAAGTTTGTATATCAACTCCCGCTGCAGCCATGTCACACATAATGTTAGAAGCATATAAGAAATTTTTACTGGTTTCCCTAATTCTGCATGGAAAGGTTTGCTAATTTAATACGCCTTTTAATATCTTATATTAAATATGAACTCGATATTCGTATTAGGTTTTACCGATACCAAAATATTCAGCACAAGTGATTTCGCGATTTATGAAACCTCTCGCTCAGGCTTATCACGACTTGGCAACCGCTTACGCGACCTCATCCAGCGATGATTTACGAATTGTTATGAATAAATCTAGTGAAACATTTATACGAGATAAAAATATGGGTTTAGTTAAACAGGTATGCCTAGGCGTAGACGGCTTATAACTATTTTTAATTGGTTTTTTTTTTTAACAATTTTCGATATTTTACAGGTTGTAACATCGCTTTATAAGAAAAATATTCAGCGATTAACCAAAACATTTTTAACGCTCTCTCTGTCCGATGTTGCAAGTAGAGCTCAGCTGGCAGATGCTGCCGAGGCGGAAAAATATATTTTTAATATGGTTAGTTTGTTTTTTAATATGTACATATACATATAAGAAGAAATTTAATTTTTTTCTACCGTTTTCTGCAGATCAAATCAGGTGAAATTTATGCAACAATAAATAAAAAAGACGGAATGGTAGTTTTCAAAGATGATCCGGAAAAATATAATTCTCCCGAAATGTTCCTTAAAGTTCAAGAAGATATGGCACAAACAATGGAATTGATTAGGCAGATAAACAAAATGGAAGAGGAAATTTTACTTAATCCAATGGTAAGAAAATGTTAACAAATTTAATCAAAAACAAAGTTTTTGTACAAATCAAAAGTTTTTACAAATTAAATATTTACGCAGACTTAAAATTTATTATGTATATTACGCAAAGACATATATGACTATATTTTGTTAAATATTTCTTAAATCATTCACCAAACGATTTTTTATAGTACATTTCTAGTACTAATTGTCGAATATAATCTACTTTTCTATTCCATTTGTAATCACTTGCTACTTCCTATTTTTTCACAGTACGTGAAGAAAGCGTTGGGCAATCAAGAGGATGAACTTACGTCTCAGCATGCAAAATCATTTTCGGGGTAAATATGACAATAATTTATTTATTCCCCGCATAGTCATTATACTGTTCTATTTTATTACAACACAGTGATCCAACGGATTGATGATATCACAGAAGTGAATGCACTCTAGCCGCGCTTTTGTCTAAAGAGAAACTGTACGGAACTTACTTCATTTGCTTCATGCTCAAATGCATTTCTTCTCTATTCAACAAAGAATTTGTCTGCAGCAAAACTTTGCCTATAAAGAATTATTAAAGAATGGTTTTTAAATTCAAATACTTATCGTTATTATTTAACATGCGTATATCTATACGTATGGTTGAATGGTATATGAAATGAATTTTTTTGCAAATATTTTTGTTATATACTACATGGAGATTCCAGAATTTTTATTTTCTTGCAAATCTTTGCGACTCCATCGGTTCCGAATTTTCGAAACTAACTGAAAAACTGATATTTTTTTAAAGAAAATGATTGAAAATAAAGTAAACTGGAATGTCTGCACCTTGAAATAATTCCTCCAGGCAACCATACCGCACTGGTATTTTGATTCAAGGATTAGAACGTCTCTGGGAAATACTCGAACAAAAAGAACATCATGAATTAAAATTAATATATCAGCTGTTTGGTCAGTCTAATTCAAAATAATCAAGGAGTCCAGTTGATGTGTCGGGAAAATGTTTTGGAAAAATGGAATTAAAAAAAAAATAACAGTCATTGCGAATGACTTCCGACAATAAAAAAGTGGATGATTCACTCTTCATACACTCGTTTAATAACTATTTGATTCCTAAAAAAATGGAAGTGTTGGAAATTCCCGTTTTATTAGTCATCTTACTTGTTCTTAAGTAACTAACCAACATATTTTGGTGTCGAAATTTTTTAACGCATTTCCCGCCAATATGGTAACTCTGTCAAAAGCGATTTAAAACAAAATATAAAGTTGCATATTTCATGGCGCACTGTGCCGATTTTTGAATAGGAATTTATTTAAAACTCCACTCTCAATTCTGTTCAAAAAGCAACTTCTCATAATCCCAAAATTAATGAACAATCATCTCGTAACCTCTATATACCGCAGCAGAATTCCTTGTAGGTAATAAAGAGGCAGGCAGGAATTCTGCTCGAAAGTTCTGTCAGACATTTATGCTTTGAACACTTAGACGACTGCACTTCACGACGTAGCGACAGCGAAATTTCATTGTTTGCAAATGTCATCTTGAAGTCAGCTTCTTGAACATTAAAATATTTCACCACTATAATATTAAAATATTTTGTTCAAGTTGAAATTTTTTGTGCAAGAAATAATTAAAAAGGATGATTCATTTGTTTTAAATGATTGAGTGTTATTTCATTTGAAATATCAGAGCTACATATTTAATGCTTTTGTTGGTAAAATAACGTAAGATTTGTTAAAGCTTGAAACAGTTTTAATTTCACATTTAAGTGGCAGCACTACAGCTGCTCATTGTCGTCGACAATGTTTTTAATTTGGCGACAACGAAAACTGCAAGCCTGCTGCCCTGAAGTCCTGCTGTTGCCTTAATAACAGTGCCCATAAGAGCGTGCGTATTTTAATAGATATTTGACAGATGCTGCCTGTCGCTTGCTGTCTTCTAAGTGTTCAAAGCATTAGGCAGCCCCGCACTTTCCGCAGAGAACTTCTAAACGCTTTGGATGGCAACCGTGGTAGCGCTTTTGAAGAAGAGATGTTCAGACCAATATTTAGGGATAACCACCAAGTCTCTCCAATCGACCAAGATAAGTTGAGAACAGCAGTAAAGCGGCTTAAGCCACCACTTACATATGTAAAAGGTTGGGTAGTAAATTTATTCACCAGTAAAATTTAATTTGTACGCAGAATGCAAAATAAACGACTAGAACTTATCTTTACTGGCTATTGTAAATTTTTTTACTCATATTCGGTGGACGCGTTAATTACGAGTATCAGTAAATACACATACTTATGTATATTTACATAAATACATATCGCACCCTAAACTAAAAACCGTCACAACTCAAAATTTTTTAACGTCGCTTTTTTCTCATAAACCAATTCCCAGAAAACATCCCAACATGCTCCGAAAATTGCTTCATCGTTACTACGAGAATCTTATTTACTGGAAAAGTACGTTTAATATATTTCAACAATTTTTACATACAATTTTTTACTTCTCCTTGATATTAAAAAAAAAAGAATTTAGTCCTTTTTCCACATAAGATAGTTTACAGAATACTTCCCCAACTGCTCCAGAAATTTTTTAGTAGTTACTATCATCTTTAACTGGAAAAGTATGATTATAAAATTATCATCATTATTGTAGAGACTGTTTGTTTTGCCTCTACTGAACATTTGAGATTTTTTGAGTTGTGACTGTTTTTGGTTTAGGGTGCGACATATACCATACATAAATAGATTACGATGTAAGAAAGATGTTAACACTTGAGTAAGTTTTCTTACCAATTTAGGTATTATAGCTTTGCCCTTATGACTTACACGAGTATTCGATTATAGTCGTAAGTATGTATTAATGAATATTTTGCGATCATTTAATCGTTTTAAGTAAATTAACGCAAGGAATATGTACATATTTGTGTGTGTATAGTATGTAAGTATGTATAAGAGTACATTTCCCAGGAGGAAAATAGCAAAAGCATCACTCTCCATTCGTACATGAAGTAACTGTAAGGTTAATTAACTGTCACTTTAATTTTAGCCACTGTGACCGAGACGGTAGCAGTGCGTACTATAACTCGATATGCCGGTGAGTTCGAGGTTCGAATCTCAGCCAGGGCAAGCAAAATCTTAATCATAGAAAAAGCGTTTTTCTAAAAGCGATCACTCCTCGGCAGTCAATAGCAAACCTCCGAGGGTATTTCTGCCATGAAAAAGCTTCTTTTACAATGCATCTGCCGTTCGGAGTCGGCACAAAATTGTGGGTCCCTCCATTTGTGGTATAATATAAAGACGCACACCACAAATGGTAGAAGAAGCTCGGCCAAACACTGAGCTTTATGGTGTAAGCGCCAAATTATTATATTCTTATTAAATTTTCACGAATGGACAAAGCGTTGATAAACTTTTGAATCGGAAACATAAATAATGCATATCTGTGAAATAATACAGTTTGTTACACTCAATCGATACATTTTCGAAAATATTTTCAAAGATTTTTAATTTAAAAAACTTAAGCTTTTCAACTATTTTATTAAGCGTATGTTTATTAATTAATATAAACATAGTTTTTAATACGATTAATTGGAAGAAAGACTAACCGGAAGGCTGCAATTTTTGAATTACGATTTAATTCATGAAAGGATTTAAAAAAAAACGATTTGATTTATGAAACGAGTTAAAGGAAAAAAGGGAAGAAAATTTACATTAAATTAAGTCAAATCTTTAAAAGAAATTTCATCAAATAAACTTAACAATCGATTTGAATTTAATGAAAAAATGTGTCATCCCTCATTCTTTATTTTTAACTATAGAGAATATAAAGAAATGAAAGAGGTATTTAAATATGGTTCAATACTTTATATTTGGTGATTCTTACTCCGGAGATTTTAAATAATTTAGATATGCCAAATTACAAAAACTTGCACCAAAAACTTATTCAATTTTCAATTTGATTCATACGATTTATTTTTTGCTGCGTGACTCTTTTCGGCATGATTTTTTATTTTCAATCAGATCGTTCGATTTTTTTACTTATAAATTTAAATATATGCCGCTTTATACTTTACCAAATATTACCCAGTTATTCCTTACTGGGATACGTTTATTATAAATATTAATAGGCCGCGTGTACGTATGTACATACTTACATATGTACATTTATGATTATTGTTCTGATTGCGAAATAAGAAATGAAAAAAAATAATCAATCAATGCCCATTTGTATTCATACAACGTTTTTGCCCATCGTGGCGTGTTTAATATCTCAAGTTAATATCACGCCATTTATTTTATTGGGGTGAGGAAAGTTGATAAGATTATGAAAGGATTTATATGGTTATCTGCTCATAATAGGTCCGTTCGTGTAAAGGTCCAGCAAGTATTATCCAGCAACGAAATTTTTCAGAATTGTGAAGTATTCTCTCTCAAAGAGAGATGCTTGCAAATTTTTACGCGAATGCAAAATTAGCAGAAACTTCCAATTTTAACGAACAGCTAATTAGATTTTTGTCCGCATCCAAATATGCAAAATGAAAAACATTGCATTAGTGTTTTCCAGAAACATTCCACTAACGAAACTTAACTAAACGAACTTTTACTTGCTTCTTGCATATTTAATACTCATATTTTATAATTTTTCACATTTAAAACTTAAAATTTCGTATTTATCCAAATTGCAATCAGCTGCTTTTGATCAGCTGTTTTCTTGCTTGCAAATTTGTGTTGGGTAAAATTTTTCCAGCAAGAATTTGCAACTTTCCCTAAAATTTCACTTTCTTGCAAATGTTTTGGTCACCGCGAACGCGATTTTTTGTAACAATTCGTAACAATTATCAGCACCGCGAACACTCTTAACGACTTGTACAAACACGAATATGTCGTAATGCGATAAGCAATGAATGAAGAAGTCGATTAAACGCTTGGATTGCGAAGGGCAACAGTTTGCAGACGGTGATTAATACACTCAGGAATGCTACAGATTGCCACATTTTATAAGCTTGTTTCATATGATTTGTATTGAAATATACATACATACATACATACATATGTTTATATGAAATTTTGTAAGTCAAATTTTTGATTGATCTGTTGCAATCTGGTGGATAATAACCAACTAATTGCCAATTGAGAATTAAATTGAATTAGAGTTCAGTGGTCCCTTAATTTAATTGCTTTTTAACTACTTTTTTATGTACATACATACATATATACAGATATAATCCAATAACACGAAAATCAGCAAATAAAAAAAATAATTAATTCTAAACATTGATATATTTGCAGATAAAATACTTTAAATATTTTCGTTACAATTTTTGTTTTTATTCTTATAAGTATTCTTAGCGCAAATTGCCATCCATGCGATCGGTCGACCTTTTCGGGCAGTCACATAATTAGGGGCCAACATTTTAACGAAATAGTTAATAATTTTCTTTGATTTTCTGTCAAAACTAAAAAGTGGTACTTTTTTTTCAAAGTTCAAGATACAATTTTTGGCTTATAATAACCGACTAATTGTCAATTGAGAATTATAATATTAATTCAATTAAAGATCAGTGATCAACGGTGATTCCCATTATTTTAATTTTTTTAACTACTTTTATACATTCAGAGAAATAATGCAAAAACAAAATTAAAAAAAACCCGTGAGATATTAACAAAAGAAAAACACTTTAAATATTTTATTTACCTATTTTTTTATTCTTTTTATAAGTCTTCCTATTCAGGCAACCAATAAATTGGTGGTCAAACTTTAACAAACTAGTTAATAATATTCTTTGATTTTCTGTCAAAGCAAAAAATTCGGACTTGTACTTCAAAATTAAAGACAAAATGTTTGCAATATTAAATTATACTTAAATAAATTAGTTATGCGTTTTTGTTTGACAGATAATATTTAATAAGAAAAAAATTTTTACTATGGAACCATATAATGACCAAAAACAGAAGTAAGTTTGTTCAAATGTCACACTGTGGGGCGGGGGAAGTGCTTTAAGCATCCTAAAGTCCTTACCTACTTAAATATATTTAAATGAAACAATTCCAGTAGGGCAACGTTAATAGGTAATTTGTTATTATAAGGCAAAAAACACAACGACCTCGTGAAAATAAAAAAATAAAATGCCAAAATTCAGTGATAATTTTAAGAGGCTTAACACTTGCAACTTATTTACTAAAATTAACCGAGCTACAAAGCTGTATAATAAATTTAATTAAAAAATAGGAGGGTGTCTATCAATTTTCACGTACTCAGCATGTCAATGTCGCTTTCATATCGTTTCGCCTATCGTGTTTCGTATCATATCGCTCTAATGTGAATCATGCCTTAAATCTTACACAATCAAATTGAATGAGGGTGCGCAGTGCTTCCTGATTCAAAATCTAACGAGCTGTTGATGGGGTGAACACATTTTGAACACCTCTTTTTCATGCATTGTAAATTACATGCATTTATATGAGGAATAAAATTGTTTTCATCGCTTTCGCTATCGTTCTCTCTCTTTCTTCCTCTCATTTAAACAAAACTGATAAATAAGTGCAAATTTTAATGGATATGTAGATTTTTTATTTAAATGTGGTTTATTGTCAATAATAACATGATTTAAATAAAGTAAATATAATTACACATGTAAGCTTATGTAATATTACTTATATTAATTATTCAAATAAAAAATGTGTTTAAGATTATATAACAATTATTGATATTTAACAAATATGTAAATTAATAATAGCTAGACGCCTATATCTTTTTACTAGACTACACTGACCATTGCATAGGTTTTTACAAGTATGGATAGCATCAGATATTTTGTAACGTTCAATCAGAGCTAAGATCATCTGTTTCTTGGATATCTCACTTGTTTGACATGCTAGTCTATACATTTGTCTCTTTCTTTCCCACCAATATAAATCTTTGGTGGAGATAAATGTCAAATGCGCTTTTTCTAGAGAGGCTAATAGTTTTCCGCACTTGTAAACCTGTACAATGCTACTAACTGAGCTACTTCTTGAATTTGTGCGTTATATGTTTTGATGTTCTGTTATGCGGCAAATACAAAAATTTTAAGTTTAAAGTTTTACGTTGACTTCACTGAGCACATGACTTTTATAACGTAATTTTATTCGGTGGTGGCATTGTCTGCCACGGTGAACCCCTTTTTAAGGTCCGTTTTGAAATTGTTCGTAAGTACGCAGATGTATGTATGTTACGCAGATATGCATACATATTTACATCTGCACGTGCATATACATATGTATATGTACATATCTGACTAAGGGCCAGTTTTTCAGTGCAAGTTGAACTCTGTTTGTCGTTTAAACTAAGTTTAACTCAGTATGCAGTTTTTCAGTCAAATCTAAACGGAGTTTCAACTAAGTTTAAACGGCCGATCGCGCACGGTTAAACTTAGTTTAAATTATCAGCTGTTTGTTGACTACTTCGATTTGGTTGCAACAAATTTAACTGAGAGAAACGAAACTAGGTTTAGATATAAACTGAGTTTAACTAAACTGAAAAACTGGCCCTAAGAGCTTCCAAAAATGTCACTGTTTAGATATATGTATATCCATGTATTCAATTATAAGTAATACAATTTTATTTCCCATATGTAGTTCACTTAATGTCTTTTTTTAATAAAATTCTAAAATCCTAATAATCAAATGCTAAAAAAATAAAATAATTGTAAAAATATTGTTTACATGATATTTTTTAAACAAAATTTTATTTATATGTACATATTTTTGTAAATTATTTTATTTTAGTGAATTTAAAAGTCGGAAGGTTTATGATTAAAAAACAAAGTTGTATATGTATTTTATAATCCCAACATACCATGTTTAAATTTTTATTTAAAATTTTTATTTAAAATGTCAAAAATGTACGCGTGCTACATTGGGTATTTACAAGGTGGCTTTATTCCGTAAAATCGCATCTATTTTCTGTGCAATACAAGAAAAGCAATAAAAAACATATTTTAAGCTTCGGGAAAACTTCTTGATTTTGTTACATTACGACACCTTGCGAGCACCCTTAATACGTACATAAAAATAAATAACATCATAAAATTTGCCGGTAAATAGTTTTAATTTTATTTTTGTATTTAAATAAAATAACTTTGAATTAGGGTATCGAAATAATACACCCTTGAGTTTTTTAAAATATTATGACACTCATCCATTCAAGAGCTGTGTATGTTTTCGGTGAACAAAGTTCTTGTGGAATTTTTAGTTTTAATCTTGTATAAAAATGGAGCTAAAAGTTGGCGTTACACTATTGTTGCATTGAAAACAATTAATATTAGTTTTATTCTAAAGCAATATTTTTAATAGAATTTAACATGTGTTTTACACAGCCCAAAAGTAGAATAGGCGCACTTGACAAGAATAAAAGAATTTTCTTCTGTTATGACACTCTTGCAGCAAATGCGCAATATGTTATATTAATAGTTTTTTAGAACGCTCGGTATGTATGGTATATATGTACATATGTACATTTAAAAAAAACTTATTGTCTATATACACAATTTTATTTTCTAAACTAATTATTGAAAATATTCGTTTGTGGCGCATTAAAAGGCAAATATTTCTTTAGTTTAAAGTCTAAGCAAACAACTTTTTGTAAAATTAAACAATTCCATAAATTAGTCCATATGTATTTATGTCTGTTTTTACACTAAAATATGTACATATGTACATATAGTGGTGGCAAAAATAATATGACTCGGATATTTTGACTAGTTGTTACTATTTATTATTCTTTTATCTAATTTTCAACATTTTTTTATATTAATTTTGTTTATTATCTAACAACAAACATATAAACTCAAATTTTAAACTTTATACAAACTTTATAAAAACTCAAAAAAAGTGCATTAAAGTTTTGAACCACTTAAAAAAATTTAAATTTTTTTATTTTTTGAGTATGCAATTTTGTAGCTTATCAATTTTTATAAGCTTAAGTACAAGTTTCAAGTTGCTTAAAAGTAGTTTACTTAAATATAGTCAGCTAAAACAAATAAATCCTAAAACGGTTTTAAAGAAAGTATTTTAATTAAGTACTTACATTTTTTATAAATTCTAACATTTGATTTTTGTTACAGAATGATAGACAAATATGAAAAATTAGAAAAGTTGTATAAGAAGTCAAAAGTGATAAATTTAACGCATTTCTCTTATTTTTGCCGTCAATGTTTATATACATTTACATACAATAGATGTGTTCGCACAGCTAATATTTATTAAATGTTTTCAAAAACTATTAGCTTTCAGCGTTGGCGTACGCAAAACGCAAAAAACTTGCAAAATAGGGAAATTGAGAGAGCGACAATTCCTTTTGAGGAGAAGCAGTTAGTTTCTCCTGAAAAAATGTTTGCCAGCAGGAATTGGCCAACAAGAAAACAGTTGATCAAAAACAGCTGATTGCAATTTGGAAAAATTATTTGTTAAGTTTTTGTTAAGAATTTTGAAGGTGAAAATTATAAAATATGTGTGATAAACATGCAAGAAGCAAGTAAATGTTAATTTGGTTAAGGACTAGAATTCAATCAGCTGTTCGTTGAACATGCAAGTTTTTGCTTATTTTGCGTTCGCGTACAATTTTGGATATTTTACACTTGCAAGAGAACAGAAGACATTTGCCCTGAATTTTGCCGTTGCATATTTTCTGCTGGATATTATAAATGAACATACCTAATATCTACAAACATACATATACATATGTACATATGTACATATGTATATATTTGTGTATGTGTATAGTAAAAAGTGATCACTGACCGCACTAATTTAAATACTTGTGTCTAGAAATAATACGAGAAACGAGTTTTTCAACTGCATAATTCCATAATTAACCTGTAAATATATGTAGAGACGAGTATATATTTACATACATATATACGTAAATATGTACATACATATATGACCAACTTTATAATAAGTATGCTTGTATTATTTGTATCGATCGCTTCTTCTGCTCAAAATTGTACCGCCAATATGCTGGTTAATCTGGATCACTGGGTCTCCTCTGGCGTCGGTAATTTAGTATTTGCAAGTGCATTGACCGCATTTGCAAATGTGACCGCCGGACGTGCCATCGAACCTGATGCACGCACCACAGCTGGTTCTTGCCTATAATTGGATGTTTCCTCAGCTAGTGTTGTCAAACGTGTTGTGGATGTGCCAACCGATTTTATGGTACGATCGGTCGTTTTATCTAAATTGTTAGAGACATTTGAACGTCGAAAGGTCTCCGACTTTTGCCTCAGCCTGCGTGGAGTGACAAGCAATTGACGTTCGCTGGTGCAAGCCGACATGCCATTCTCCATTGGTATTTGTGATAGGCGATCGTAGTATTTAATAAATTTATTTTGTTGACACTCCAAGTGTGCGGCGTCCGATTCAGCGCCATCCTTATTACACTTATCGCTGTCCAAAGCCATGTAGGCTAGATAAGTTGGCGCCAATGCGACAATGATGCGCAGCGCTGCAGGAGGCATTTTGAGGAGGATGAAGCATTGAGTTGGAGTTGATATTTAAGACACCAAAATTTGGTGAGAATTGATAGACGAATGCAATTTCGAATTTCCAAGTTGCATGGAAAATAGTATAAGTATATTTTGTTAAATTTATAAAAAGAAAACAACTAAAATATTTAAGCTTTAACTATGTATGTATGTACATATGTATATATTTAGCGCTGAACTGCACCATCAACCGAGCCACAACCAACGCCAGCACAACTACAGCAAACCGATCATCAATCTACATATGTATGTATGTATGTATGTAGGTCAAACAATTTTATTTCTCTTTAGAGTGTTGCAACACACCTTTCGATTGACCCCACATTGAGCACACTCAATTTAACTAAGTATTTACGCACTCGTACGCTGAAGGCTGGCGCGCTGAGCGCTGTGTGTTGAGGGCTGTGGGCTGAGGGCTGAGGGGGCTGTGACGACCGTAATGCTGTAGCACAATAACAACAACAATGGGACGCAACCATTCTTCAGCAATAAATTTGTGGTAAATTAACCTGTTTTCGGTTTGCGATCTTGCAGGCTACTCGTCGAACGTAACAAGATGCCACTTTGACTTCTGCTCGGCGCATTATCCTTGTACTCCATGCTAATGATGGTGGAGAGTGCCGCATGCGCCACCGGTAGATTATCGTAGATGCACACATAAATCTTATGACTGATATACACCACAATGAAGCAGAGGATGATGACGAGCAGCGAGATGAAGGCATACGCCAATATGGTAGGGATATAGACGATTGTGTCCAGCATTGTTGGACGAGTGCTGAGTTCGAATGAATGCGTTTTTTTTTTTAATTTAAATTTTCAATTTGGCTTGTCTTCACTCCACGCAATTGTTTTTATGTATGCAATTTTCGCTGTAATTTGTCACGGAATTTTAAAAACAGACCGAATTACTTTTGTCACTTGATTTTAATTATTTATCAACACAATGTTCAGTCATTTTGTGTTCAGCGAATTTTTTGTGATTTTTCAATCTACTCGTACATAATTTACTTTGTGCGCCCAAGTAGCTGTACGTTGTTGAAGTAAGTATGTATATGTTTTTTTTTGTTGGTGCAAAAAGGCAAATACTCGTAGTAATCTTATACTCGATATGAATATGTATAAATATAATTATATAAATATATATGTATTCTTTGATTGCCGTTCCGCGTAGTGTTACCCTGAAATGCCCTGAACCGACTATTCGCGTCCAAGTCCAATGCTTTGTGCATTGCTTCTGCTTCTCCATATACGTAAATGCTCATACATAAATACATACATACGTATGTATGTACTTATATCGAAACACAATCTCAAAATTATAACCGCACCAAATATTGAGAATTTTTGTAAATTTATTATAAATTAAAATTTTAATATTTTTAAATTAAATTACAGTTACTTTTCTATCAAACTGGTTTATAAAAATTTTAAAGAAATTTAAAACAAAAAAATAATCAATATTTCCAATACTTTTCTGCTTTGCAACAACAAAGTGCCATTTCGAAGTGGTTGATTTTTGATTTTTTTAAGCATTTATTTATATCAAAATAAATTTTTGAAAATCACCGGTAATATCTAGCTAATTTAAACTTGCACATTATTATACTAGAATCAATAACCATATTCTTAATAAGCAGCCGCTGTAAAATTAAATAAAAATTAAAGAGTTTTTTGCTTTTAAAAGTTAAATTTCTAAAATATTTTATTAATTACTTCAATTGGTACTGAAAGAGTTCATATCTAAACCAAGGCACATTATTGTATCATGATCTAAACAAAATACCAAATTTGACATTTAAAAAAATAAAAAATTTAAAAAAAGTTATTTTACTGTTATAGCAGTAATAAAGACAATCGAAAAAATTTATATTAAATTACACTCAAGAAATGGCCGAGTTAATAGCGGTGCGTGCCATAACTCGATACGCCGGTGAGTTCGAGGTTCGAATCTCAGTCAGGGCAAGAAAAATCTTAATAATAGAAAAAGTTTTTTCTAACAACGGTCACCCCTCGGCAGGCAATGGCAATCCACCGAGGGTATTTCTGCCATGGAAAAGCTTTTCATTAAATACATCTACCGTTCGGAGTCGGCACAAAACTGTAGGTCCCTCTATTTGTGCTATAATAAAAAGACGCACACCACAAATGGTAGGAGAAGCTCGGCCAAACACTGAGCTATATAGTGTAAGCGCCAAAATTATATATTATATATATGTATATATGTATAAGAAATGAAAATGAAGTGTTCTTCTTTACAAATTTTTGTAATCAGTCTAAAGTTCTCTTGAACAAAATCTTCAAGAAAAATTTCAGCAACGGCAAAGTACTTTTTCAAGCAAAAGCAATAATGAAATATATTTCTTATGATTTTTTTAAGAGCTTTATTCAAGCCGTATATATTTAATGTTCCTTGATACTTGACTTGAACGAACGAAACGGGATACAAAGCTACATATTAAAGGAATTTCTTAAAATTATGTGAAAAAATTAAAAACTTTACCGAATTTTCGTTTAAGATTTCTCTGCAAATTTTGAAATTTGCATTTACTGCTTAGAGTGTTCGCGATGCAGATAATTGTTACGAATTGTTACGAAATATTACGATTTTTGTCAAATCGCGTTAGCGGTGTCCAAAAAACCTGGCAGGAAGGGGAAATTGAGTGCGCAAAATTACATTTCATTTTGAGGGAAAGGTTCAAATTCTATCCGGACAAATTTTACAAACAAAACTTTTGTTTAAGAGTTTTAAAGTGAAAATTATAAAATAAGAGTATTAAACATGCAAGAAGAAAGTAAAAGTTCGTTTGGATAAGTTTAGTTAGTAGAGTGTTTCAGGAAAATACTAATTAAATGTTTTTCATTTGGCTTTTTTGGATGCGGACAATAATGCAATCAGCTGTTCGTTAATCTTAGCAAGCATCTCTCTTTGAGATAGAATACTCCAAAATTTTTAGAAATTTCGTTGCTGGATAATTCTTGATGGACTTTTAGACGAACAGACCTTATATGAAAATTTAATTATTACCCAAAAAAAAATCGAATGAAAAAATTTAAATTTCTTTTAAATTTGCTGATTTTTTTTTTTGTAATATGCGCACCAAGTTTAGAACTTGCGTTTTTATGGTTTTCGTTGGAGAACAAACAAAAGCTAATTGTCATATGTGGTGTGGTTATATTTTTGATTTGGACTTTATAAATAAATATGCACGCTTGGTCGGGCTGCATGACCGGTTGCCTGACATGTTCACTACTTGCGAACATTCTTGTAATTAACTCGGACGTTCGCTCGCTTAAGCGAGAGCGCACCGAACTACAATCAGCTGGGCGTTCATAGAACCTGTACTTGCACTTGTTGAACGCTCAGTGCGCTCGCTGGAAGTATTTACGGTTGTTTACTGCTTACCGGCGCTTTATGTGCGCCCCTCCATTCCTACCGCCTTCTCAACGAGCCCCCAATGGCTCTCTACGCTTGTCGTCATTGTTATTATTCTTGCATTCTAGTACGTTGCATCACTCGTGCGCTGCAAAGGTACAAACATACATACATACGTATGTTAATATGTATGTAGTATATGCGGCAACTGGTAGACCTAGTTAAAAAGCTATGTGGAATGAATGAAGCAATGCAGTAAAAGCAAAAATAAATGAAAATTCAGTTTTTATGATACACTTTAGTTGTTGGCATGTTTTTGTTAAGCAAGTAAGGCGTTGTTCTTTACCATTTACGTTGTTCATTATGTAATAAACTACAATAAATGCCCGTATCAGTTTGTTAGTTAATTGCTGCCGTAAAAGCCATGGCGTATACGCAACTGCATTTTTGTGGCATGGGAAAGGTACATAGGTAGATAGATTTATGTTATTGCACATTTTACTCGAGGCGTTTTATTACGGGTGCCATCAAAGTAGTTGGCATCTATGTAGCAACTTGTGCAGGTAATCTTGCTAAACTATTTAAAATGAAGCCTATTTTTCGAGCTGTGGAATTTCTTTTTGAAGAAAAACCTAATCAGTGAAATTATAAATATTTTCACTTTATTGCGTGTCACGTTACTGCTTTTTCTTAAAAATAGCAGCAAATATGGTTTTATTGAAATATTTTTCCTAAATTTGCGTCGGTTTTTAACCGTCTAAGTTTAATAATAAATTTTTAAATTTTAAAATCATTTGATTTGAACTTTACAGATAAGAAAGCTTTTTACACTTTGGCTAAGTAAAATACATTTTTCGGACCTGTCTCAAAACTTATATAAAGTTTAATTTCGTAAAGTTTAAATTTTGCAAAGCAAAAAAATTATCATAGTATCAATGTATGTACATATGTCGTTCTAGTGAGCTACTGGTAGTCGTTATGGCTATGCAATTTTTAATTACAATGAAGCACATACAACGGTCATTTTTTCATAGTTAACTCCATTTTTATATTATTTTCGTTTATGACGTTATTCAAGCAGGGAAGCGATATTGTACAATTCTTTGAAATACTATTTTTATCAAAGCCAAACTTTTTTTTCGCTGCGTTAAGATGCCAATTACAAAATACCAATTTAAACCAAGTCCTGCTTTTTATGGAATTTGCACATAATTTTGAATTAAGCGAACCACTCCGTAGTTTATGCCAAGATTTCAACTTTCACTCCGGTTCTTTTGATATTTCAGGCTCACTTTTTTACATAGAGAATGCTATACTTTGTGCTCTCAATAAATGATTGATTACATACACAATTACGCTTTAATTCAAATTTTACTATCACAATTTAAATTAAAAATCAGCTGATGAACATTTTTGTTTCTGTAGCTAAACAGTTTTACATCTCGACACCTAACAAAATACTGCCTTTCATGACTCGGCACTGCCTATGAAAACAAGTAAATAAATAAATGTGGACGGATGCGTCTCTCGCGTGAGTGAAGAGTAAAAACCGTTGGGATTATTATTTTCAACACCGAGAAGTCTTTTCATACAGCATTTGCTGTTAATTTCATAAACGAATCTAAACTTTACTAATTTCATAAAAATATTAATGCATCCAATTTGCAAAAATAACTGAAACATTGGATAAGTTTTGACAATTTTTTATGCATTTATGTATTTGAATTAAGTTTTTTTTTTTTAAATGTCGGTATATGCACGAAATTTCTTTTACATGGAAGTAAATGTCTAGCATCGTCAGATGAAAACTTATCAAAATTTAACAGAGTTTCTTAGGCGCATGAAACTAGCAATTTATGCTACTTCAAAAATTATGAATAGAAGGTTTGAAGTTTGGTGAAAATTTTACCATTGCATTAAGCATAAAGTAAACGAAATAAAAATTGCCAAAAAATATGTATGTACAGCTGCGAGCACTAAATTAGTAGTGTGCACTTGTGGTTAACATTTTTAAAACTACAAGAAAACTAAAATAATAGATGCATTCTTTTTGTTGCAAAACTAAAAGGATAATTTCATTACTTAATGTAGCATCAAAAGAGTTTTATTTATAGAAACATTAAAAAAAATGATTTTAAGTAAGATATCTTTTTTATGTAAATTACTGCGAGCGACAAAAAAGTAGTGTATAATAGAAAAACATAAATTCGTGTTAAATTGTTAATATTTATACTAAACTTTAGCACAGGTATTTAGTATCACTGCTGATGCACAATGATTCCTCAAAGAGTCTACGAGGCATTGAAATCTTTCCTTTGGTATTGACTGACATGCCCGGAGAACCGCAGCCTACAGTGCGTTATTATTAGTTTTCGGTTTTGCATTCCATACGCCCCTTTACGGTCGCTTCAAAAGTGTTATACAGGGTTGAGCTTGCCACGCCATGACCTCAATTCCGTTGTCCCGAAACCACAATTTTGCCAGCATACTTGTATGCTTCGGGTCGTTATACTGCCATAGAACCCCTTTTAGTGGAATTTATTTTTGAGCAAATGAAATCACAACATCTTCCATCACTTTTACGTACTCATGCGGTCCATAATAGCTTTTTTTCTTTATGATTTGAGAAGCAGCCCTATACCATAATACTGCAACCCTTATGCTTCAATGTCTCCGCAGTGTACTTTAGATGAATTCCATATTAGGGGGGCGTCTCACGATTTGCCGAGCACTTTTGCCAACGTACAGAACGTGTTTTTTTTTGTCAAAATCTAGTCTGTGTACCTTCTGCGTATCACAAAATTTTTTTTTTCGAGAGAGGAACACCTTACCTGAATTTCTTGCATAAAGGTTGTGTTTACGGGGACTTCCCCTTACTGTATGTACTCGAATATTAAGGGCCGTTTGCACCATATCCAGTTAAGGGCTTAATCGGAACATTAAGCGCCGGTTAAGACCATCCGTCAGATACATAAGTAAGCGCTGAATAGTAAGCTGACTTGCTGTTAACCGCCGGTAATTTTAACCAGAGATGGTGCAAACGGCCCTAAATGTTAAATTTAGGCAATCCAAAATTTCGACAGCTGACATTGTAGTATGAGTCTTCGAACATTTTATTATTTGTCGTACGGAAGTTTTTGATAATTTCTGCTTACCAACCCATTTTTCTGATTTATTTTGATAAGCTACGGAATTTCGAATCATCGTGGCTGGTAACAATTTTTTTCTCCACTTCTTCGTATGATTTCCCTTTTTTAATGACGATTTTTATAAAATTTTAAAATTACGTTTTAATCTATTTCAACTATTAAACATACTTTTTATTAGAAAAAATCAAATATTTTCACTTCAAGTTTAATTGTGTGATTTTTTTTGTTCCAAGCTACTATTTCACTGCTCGCCTAAAATGATGTTCACAACAGAGCCTACCTCTTAAAAATTTAAACCAAAAGGGTTGAACAGTTCAAAATTTTCATGAAGTTAAATCATACACTAAAGATGATAATTAAAAAAAAAAAAATCGAGACCAATATCGCGTAATTTGTGAAATTGTTATTAAATAAATAAAAAACATTGCTATAAAAGAAATAATAATAGAAGAGAAATAATTTAAATAAAATTGTAATTTTTTATTTTTTCTAACAATGCCAGAAAAGCATACCCTTTGGTTGGTAGTTAGATAAATATACTTATTGATGATTACTTTATCTATATGCAAATGGAGTTATCATAATTATGAGAGCTTTAAAAAACTTCGCTCACTACCAGACTGCTTCAGTTTGAATTACTTTGCCCTTGAATTAGCGCTGAAACGCACTTTAAGCCATTAACAGCTTTAAGATTGCAGTTTAATAAACGCAAAGGCCATGTGCTATGGTTTGTAGACAAGTGAGAATACACTATACTAATATTTGAATACGAATACAGTAAAACAACGATACAGATAACGATATATCCATATGGGGACAATGTACTATAATATATCAAAAATAATAGGGCGAAGAATTTCTGTACTAGAAAAATTTAATTAAATAAAAAAATTATGTTTTACAAGTGTTTTACAGATGTGAAAGCACAATTTTATTAGAAGCACGTGTATTTAAAAAAAATGTGAAAAAAACCACACATAAAACGTCTTCAAATTAAGGTATTTCTCTCGATTAGTTCCATACACTAAATGGATGCGGAGGCATAACAGCTGTGAATTAACGTTTTAAGTCAATACTCTACCTTAATAAAACTCTCGAATTCGAATAAAAAACCACAATATTTACATATGTACTATGTATATGATATCCAATAGATCAAAGTAATTATTTATTGCAATTACTCTTCTTGTGTTAGTTATAACAATTTTGCATAACATAAATTTAAATTTTGTTTCTGTTTCTTTTGTAATTTCATGTATGTATGTATGTAAGTATGTATAATTCCTTTTTGAGTTTTTTTTTAAGATTTTTTCTTTAACTGCTTTGTGTTTTTTTTTACCATCTAAGCATGACATTTAAGTACCACAAAATACACATAGACAATTAGGGCATGACATTGTTTATATAAGTATGTTTGTATGTTTGTTTGTTTGCTTGTTTGTTTGGTTTGCAACATGAAACTTGCTCACCTTTGAAATCGGTCAACAATTCACACTTTTAAATGCTTGGCCATATTGAAAACCCACTCGCGGCATAATTATGCGTTTTAAGTAAATCTCACACACAAATACAAATGTACATGTGTGTACATATGTACATATGTAATTATGTGTGTTAAAATATTTATGAATGCACCAATGCGCCTAATCGCTTTTATCAAATAAACAAATATTCGAGATGCTTGTTTTGAATGGGTATTTCGTGAATAACTTGATATCAATACATATACAATGCTACATACATATAAATACAATATACATATGTATGTATGTACATATGTACATATATGAAAGACACATCGTTAGCTATTTTTTTTATTATTTACTACTTATTTTTTTTGTTTTGCTGTGAAGTTTGGATTTAAGTAAGTCGAAATGTTTATTACTCGAGAGAGAGACAGAGAGGGACAGTACGTACGTACATATACAGACGAACAATGTCGTGCAATAAAAAAGCAAAGAAATTATTTTATAATTTTAATTACCATTTTTAATTAACATACAAATGCATAGAATTTTTTTTTATTGATTTAATTGAATAATTTTGTTGTAAAATGGTAATTAAAATTGTTCGTCGATTAAATTAATTTTGTTCTACACAAGACGTTGTGTATGTGTGTGTGTGGATGGGTTTATGTATGTTTTTATAAATATTGTTTTTTTTACTAAATTTGTCTCCGTATGCAACGAAACTTGAAAATACATTTCATTTTTACTTTTAACTATCTTAAAGTAGCTATACGTATTTTAATCAATAGTACAAGCATCGCATACGCAATTCAGTTCACAAGTTAATATACACATATTTATTATTATACATGTATGTATGTATGTAAATATAGACGATGATAAGGTAGTATAAATGTTCAATAAATTTAACTTGTATATGTTTTTCCATTCTTTCAATACATAGGCTTATGTATGCTGTTAAAAAACATTAGATCTCCAGAATAAGGTAGAACAGACGGCACGTAGCAACCAATTAAACTAGTAACGAATAGAACATACCACTACAGGAGACCATTAAGTTTATGTTAATGTGTACATATGTATGTATGTATGTATGTATGTATGTATGTATATAGCGACATAAAGTCACCTTTAAAGATGTTCAATGTTATCAATTTGCATTTCGTTTAAACGTTTTATTAGTATTTATTAAATTTTTAACATTTTTTTATATACCTTTAACCCGCCGGCGGGTGCTTTCCTTCGACATTTTGTTGTTACTTTTTCCACTTTTTTATACTTTAGCGAATCTATTCCGTTGTGGAAAGAAAAAAAAGCATCAGAAATGCCATAACATGCTAATTTCTTTTTATAGCTTCACACTAAAGTATAGGTATGTAACAATGCATGTATGTATGTGAAGAATTGAGTAAATTTATAAGTAGTTTCTTGATATACATATGTTTATAAATAATAACATCTTATGTATGCATGTATGTATGTGTTTTAGATAATGAATTTCATTTTTCTTAGTTTACATGCGAAAGCGCACCAGCACTATACTTTTTTTGTTTTTTTTTTTTGTATATTCATTTGTATTCATATTTCATATATTAAATACATTTTAAGATTTTTAGTAGTGTGCTATTTTATGTCCAAAGTGCAAAATTTGTTGTGTCATTTCGACACAAACGATTAGTTGGCTCGAGTTTTTCCGTAAAAGTCGCACGAAATTAAAATAATTATGTGCATACATATATTAAAAAGGTTAAAAAAAAGTGAAACTAATGATATTTCAGAGTCTCTTTTACCTATGTACGTTTCGATCCCTATAATTCCTTTTTTAGTAATTCTATTTAAAATAAAATCATTACATTTAAAGCATAAAAACGAGCGCTAAAACAGATATGCGCCGCCTTAAATGCATTTTTTTCGTTAGGGTCTAAGATTTTGATTAACATTTATTTAATATATATGTATGTATAAGTGTGAAATGTTGAATAAGGTAGACACATGGAAGCTAGTTCGAAAATGGTTTTGCTGGGGGGTTTTTTTTTTACTAAATAAATACTAACCATACTAGTTTTCACGAGAAAAATTTTTCATATGAAACGCAAAAATGTATGTACAAATGTTTGTTTGTGTGTTTTTGCATATTAAATAATAAAAAAAAAGTATGTTTACAAATAATATTAGACAGTGAAAAGCGTTAAATTGTTTTGAATAAATCCGCTTGACCGTCACCATTCATTAAAAAGCATGATGTGTATTAGTTAAAAAGAAAATTATAGCAGCACTTTTAGTAAAAGTTTGCAGATGTATGTATGTATTGTCGAAAATAAACGCTGAGATTTCCACAAATGTATTGTAGATAAAATTGAATTTTAATTGAAAGCAAATCAGTGTAACATACATATCGAATTTCATTATGGAACAAACAATACGCAGTTAAAATACATATTTAAAATGTTGAAAAAATAATTCAGTAGTTACAATTTAATTTTATATTTTTCAAGCAACTTCAACGCTCACGCTTCATCATATTAAAAGACACTCACATTCGAAATAGTGCATGAAAATATACAAATTATGCACATACTTGCATTGAGTTTTGTGCATGTTCTTTGTATGTAAATGCGACCGCCATAGCGTGCAAAGTAGTAGTGTTGTTGTTGTTGTTGTTGTGGTTGTAAACGCTAGTTTTAATAAAATGAACTTATACATCATAAGTGGATGCATAGAGTTCTGCTATTTTTGATGTTCAATTTTGTTTTGTTTTTGTTTTTGTTTCAACAGCCCATGTTTATTTTCTGCAATTTCTCACAGTCTCTTTTTTTTCGTTTTAGTTTAAAAAGTTAATTCCCTTTTTTAATTTGTGTGTGTGTGTGTGTTTTTTTTTTCTTAATTCACTTGCAATTGATAGTTTTTTGCGTTTGATTTAATTTATGTTTAAATTTGAATATTTTTTTGTTTCGTTTTCCGTTGACTTAATGTATCCTTTTCCTAATATGTCTCTTCATCATGCATGAGAGTTTCAAATAGCTAAAACTCAGTGCCTTCGTAATGATTCGTTCTAAGTAATTCAGGAATATCTCTTCATCATTTTGCTGATTTAAACAGATAATGACACAAAACTGTTGTACTGCGTAATGTTACGTTTCAAAATGTCGGCGCAGGGTCCCAAGACGCGTTCAAATCTGCAATAATGAAAGATATGCTCATGTTAAATATAAAAGGATTTATTAAACAAGCAATAATAAAATATTCAAGATTAAATAAGTGGAAAAATATAAATTGTATACTTTATAGATTTTGAAACTCGTTTATGGCCTAAAAATTCTCAATACTTATTGCACAAAGAACGTAAAGATTCGTTCAGTTTCGTGATTTAAGTCTCTGCGACATTTTATATCCATAAGGGAGTTTAAAAATATCGAACTCGAACCCTGCATTAACTAAGAGATTTCATTTACTAGGAAATCAGGTAAATTTCTCTGACTAGGGTTCCAGAGAACTTTAAAGAAAACCTTCAAATTGCTCCGTCTGCGAAGGAGGATATTCTTTTTAAATCCTCACCAAACAATAATATTATATCGAATTTCACTAAATAAGGAGTGTTTTCACATTTTTTGAATTTATTTCTTCGCCTGACAGGACATACTCGCACAGTTTATTTGTTTAACTTTACTAAAATACCTATAAATAAAAATAAATTTTAAATATGCGCTAGTTTGCTTCCAAAAAATCTTAGTTAGTCGATGAGCTGTGTACACATCTTTTATAAAAAGACTTTCAAGTTACATTTACGCTTATAATAATAGTAAATGGGATTCTAGCAAAGCAATGCTAACACAATTACCTCGCTCTATCCAATTTAACACACTTCAATTGTCCTCTTGCGACCACAGTAGCAGCTCTTGGGCGGTCTAATAGCAATGCAATCTCACCAAAGTAGTCACTTGGACATAGGCGTCCAACCTCGGCGGGCTCATCTCCTTGCTGCATTCCGAAAAATATATATAAATATGAATTATTAACAATTGCAATCATGCAAATAACAATTTGTATTTACCTCAGCTCGTCGTTGCAGTACAACAGCGGTGCCATCTAGAATAATATAAAAATCATCGCCCGGTTCACCTTGTTTGACAATTGTTTCACCATCTTCGAATGAAACTGGTTCCAGTGCATCGGCCACAGTGAGACGCTCCCATTTGTCAAGACTCTCTGTAATGCGTGAAATAAGTTGCAATTTATGTATGTGTAAAAAGTTAGTTAATTTAAATATTTCCATATATGTATGTATGTATGTTTTTAATGTGTCTTACCCAAAATTGACACTCGCGACAAAAATTCTTCGTACATTTTCCTTTTGCGTATAGTTGAACCCATCAAAATTCGTCGATAAGAATCACGATCGATGCCCCACAATTTGACATCGGTTTTTGCGCGCACCGTGGCAGCACGTGGTGTACCATAGATGAGCGCCAACTCACCGAAACTGCCACCCTCGCCAATTGTTGTAACCAATTCAGAATTGACAAATACCTATAAGAAAAAGAAAAAAAAAAAACAAAGAAACCATATTAATGAAATGTGCAACTTTTTTTTTTTTAAATATATGTATATTACACTAGGCAACAACCGCTCTTACGCACCTCAACCTCTCCATGGTCGATAACATAGAAATTGTCACCTTCATCGCCTTGTTGTATTATGTTCTCACCCAATAAATGCGTCACTGGAAACATGGCATCAAAAATGTCCGAACGCTCATTTTCATCCAAATGCGAGAATAGCACGTTCTTGGCAATTGCCTTTGATAGCGCAGCCATTGTTTTGTAATCCTTAGGCACCACTTTCTTTACATAGCTTGTGGCATCTTCTTCGGTGACTGGTTCGGCCGAGATGCCGCCACGTCGACGTACTGGCGGTGCAGCCGTTTGTGGCATTGGACTGAGATCCTCGAAATCATCAGGACTCGTCACTTGTTTGGTAGCGTCAAGTTTAACCTGTTCCTGTAAAGGTAAATTATACAAACAAACAAAAAAAAAAAAACAGTAGCAAATGAGTAAAAGTAAACAGTTTTTGTGTTTGTATAGTTAATTGAAGGAAATAGCAAGCGTAAACATACTCGTATGTACATACATAAATACATACATACATACATAAAATGAATCAATGGGTAAATATCATATTAATCAATCAATCTAGTTCAACAAAAGCTTGTTGTTCAATGTGATTAGCAAAATCGCATATGTAAGCAATTACATAAATGGCAACAGACGTACGCTTGTTTGTATATACTCGTACATTCTGATATTTACTGAAGTCCAAGTAAATGGTAGACGTGCGAGCGCACCTAACCCCTGCACAAAGAAAATCAATTGATATTTCAGTGACCCAAGTAGGAGAGGAGCATTAATAATTGTACATCTAGTGTTTGTATACAATTTTGTGTTTGATCGACTCCATGTTTGTACGGTGTATGGGGGAATGAAGAAAGTGTATCTTCCTTAGTATGTGTTGTAATACCGAATCCAAAGGGAAATTTGTGAATGTAAAATGGTTGTGCACGACAGATACATAGTTCACAATTCAACAAAAGTCAACAGAATCGAGGTTTCAGATATTTTAATTTTATTTATTATATAAATAATTTTGAAATTTTGTTACGATTTTCATTGGCCTTATAAATGAATAATAATTCAAAATTGTATCGAGCTCGAGCGTAGCACAGTATGTTGCGTGTTGGCTCTGTCACCCCGAGGTGCTTAGTTCAAAGCCTGGGGAAGTGGTGATACAGATCAATATAAATAATTAAATAAAGAGAAGTCTGATCAGGAAATGTGTTGATTTCCGAAATAGAACTAAAACTTTTACCATTAAAAACTGTTGTCGTTTTTTCCAAATAAAATCTTCCACAAACTGGCCTCGAGCTCAACAAAATTGTGAATTATTATAAATAATTTTTGGTATGCAGTTTTATAGGTCAAAGTAGCAAGCGTAAAGTTGTTGAGATTTTTTTTGTCACTGAATTAGATAAATTAAATTTTTTACACTTTAGACTGTTAAAAATAAACAAAAATTGCATTACCAGTCCCATCATCGATCACAAAATCAATTTTTGCCAAAAATTTCACACCCTTAGTAAGAAAATTATAAATTAAGTATAACAACCAACCCACAAATTTTGGAGTATAATTTTTGTAGCCCATTCAATATTTGTGGAAGTTCAAAGTGGCCTCGTACAAATTAATGTTGTTTTTTTATATATATTTTTTTTTATTGACGGTGTTACACAGTTTTTCTATATTAAAACAAAAATTAGATTAAACCAAGAGCATCATTGAAAATATTTAAAGAATCAATGGTAACACAAAGCTACTTATATATACATAACTTGCACATCATATAGGATATAAAAATGAATAAAAGAAAAATTTCTTAAATCCGTCTAAAGCGCTCAAGAAAAAAATGCTCGTATATTTATTTCTTCAAGAAAATTTTCAGCAACGGCAAGGTACTTTTCCAAGCAACAGAAATAATGAAAAATATTTCGTGTGATTTTTCTTGAGAACTATATTCAAGCCTTAAACGTGTAATTTATAAACAATTATTTCTTCTGATTTACCCACTCACAATTAACTAGTAGCGTCAACATGTCTATGAGATTTCTAATTGAAATTCAACAAAGATTTAATTGTGTGACAAGCACTGCAGGATATTTATGCAAATACATACGAGCATTACGTATACGCCACGTGGCACCGAATGTTAAAATGGCAACAGTTAAATCTGTGTGCTCCAATCTGCATTGAGCGCTAAATCAGGATTTTATTATCGCTAAATTGTTACTTTAAATTGCTTTCGAACACGAAAAGTTGAGGTTGAGAGGTAGAAATATATTTTATTCTAAGTGCGGAAATTCAAGAGTAATTAACATTCTCGTACACAATAACAATAATGGTTTCTCAACGATAGTGGCAAAGCTGTTGTAAATATAAGGATTTTATACATACTACTTGCAGTTGCAAATTAAAATACAAATTTGTATTTCTCTATGTACTTGTATGTACATATGTAAATATGTGTTCAAATTGCATATTTGCAGTAAAGTATTGTTGAGAGTCATCCACTTGGTTTCTGCGGTTCACATTCATTCCACGGCCGGCCGCTTTGCTTTACACGTGTCTCTATGTGACATTCATAATTAGGTTGTTGCGCCAGCAACAAAATCGCACAAGACATTTAAATATACATTTGCATAGTTATATACATCTGTTTGTATTTACATATGCTAATTGGTATAGAGTTGATGTAGGAATGATTCTCTTTCTCTATAAGCGAATGTCTATGCATGAGCAAACCCAGTGAACGCATAATCAACAGATTGGTATACATACATATATTTGAAAATAAGAACTTATCAATCGATCTACAAAATATTTACATTAAACCTGATGGTCAATTTATTAAACCCGAAGTGCATATTTACATAATTCTATAGTCCTATAGTTTCTTAATTAATGAATTGATAAGGAAAGCGAACGACTCGGAGATTAGCGAAGGCAAATCACAGTAACTCTGTTATCAAATGGAATGTTAGTGCCTTCGCTTTTCGCTTGGAAACGCCACGTAGAATTGGACTTCATTGCATTTTAGAGTTTTTATTAAGTGTCAGTTAGAAGCTTAAGATGAAAAACAAGCTTAAGTTGAAGGTAATACATCTAGTTGGAACACATGTAGAGTTCTCAATGAGTTATTAATCTAATCTAGGCGATATTCATTTAAAACTTCTACTATTAAGTTAACGAGTCGTTAGTTTCAAAATATTTGTATTCTTGCTTTAGAAAAATGTATTTAATCAAGAAAATGAAACAAACATTTAATTTAATGTTGGAAATGAAAGCGTTAATTGATTTTTTTAGTTTGTCTAGCCATATGTATATACATATAATGTACATATATACATATAATCCACCATTTTATCATACATATCGATATCGTAATCAATTAGATTTTCATAGTTTTTTATAATACATACATATGTATTTAATATCAATTCACATTTTACCTCATACCGATAGTTTTATATTTATCGATATTTATTGTGAGATAACGCTAACTATATTTTATCGATAGTTTTCGTTTCAATATTTAACGATAACATTATCATTATCGATATGAAAAGTCCATCTATATTTTAAAATCAGCATATATTAAATAGAGTATATTTTAATCCTTTTCGATAGTTATCTTTATCGATATTTTTATGATAATTGATATAGTATATTCCGCGATATTTATAGAGCTAATTAAATTTTGATCGTTATCGATAGTGTCGTTAGATACGATATTTCCACCCATCTAATATTGATACTGATATATAAATCGTTATTGATAATTATACTAAGCTTCATCGTTATCGAAATTGGCAAATTCATCGATGCTTTAATCGTTATCGATAGTTATACTTTCATAAATATATATGAACATACAAAGGTACGAGCGTAATGTTGGTTAACAAAATTCGTGGAAAAGAAAAATTAATCGAGGAACATTTATACGAGTACGAGTATGTAGTACATAATTATTATATGCGTGCGTAATACGCTAAAATATCATTTAACTCGAAATTCGAAATTCAATATTTGTTCTCAAAGATTTATGTAGTTACGAATCTAGTGATTCAAAAAAAATTAGTTTAGAATACTTTTGTTTAGCGGGTATTCATTTACGATTGTATACGTTTGACAAATGTAAATGTATCTTAATTAGAACCCGTTGTTGTGCTTTATACGACTCAATTTGCTCTATTGCAATCCTTAGACAATTGAACTGTACTACATACAAATGCATACACTCCATCTCAAAATTATTTTTCATTACATTATTTCAATTACAGTTTATTCTCTCACAAAATTAATATAAAGTACTGTTGTAAACGTTGCAGAGAGTCAACATTTTTAATTTTCCTATTAGATCGTTTACAATTTTTTAATCAAGCAAGTTTCAACTAGTTTCAAAACTGACTTTTAACAATTTTGTTGAAAAATTGGAAAAGAATACAATTTTTTTTAATATAATGTAAATTGTCGTATTCATTTGATGCGGTTATAATTATGAGATTGGGTATATTACTATATATAACAGGTGGGCCGTTGGAATTGGAGGTGTATGAATGCACTTGGGAGTGTTTTGCATTATGGATTGCAGTTATTTACAGTTTGTCATGTGTTTGCAACATTTTTAGACGCAATAAACCATTTTAACTAGGCAGCAAGAGTATACTAAATTTTTTTTTTTCGCGGACATTATAGCTGCTTTAACAAAATATGCATTTTTGTAAAGTTATAACCGATGCTGAGTAGAAAATTATACGAGCTAAGCAGTTGAGATGAAAATATTAAAAAGAAAAAGTATTAACGAGCGCATGTTGTCATAACAGGTGCGACTCATAACCTATAAAATTGTACATATTATGTACGTGTTTCTGCACTTAAAAAATTTATGAGGGGACTATTTTAGTTTTATTAAAAAAAAACTCTTAGCAACATATTTTACAAAAAATAAAATATATCTTTAAATATATTCGAAAAGCTAAAAAAATAAGCGTATGAAAATGCAAACGGAGTATATATGGTATGTATGTATATGTAAGACAAAATTCAAATTTTTTAAAATATTGACCAAATTTAAAGAAATTGTCAACTTTTCATTATTTTTTTTTTAATTTGTGGAAATGCATTCTAGTAAGACAATTATTATAACCCAACGGAAACCCACTTTCCCGCCCAACCGGCACGAGGGGCTCAATCCGCATAACGTACGGATGTTTTTTAAATATACAAATCTTAGGTGCCGAGTCGTGACAGAAAAAAGTTTGTTAAGCGTCGAGATCCCAAGCTGCTCAGCTACAGAATAAGAATTCATCAGCCGAATACAAAGTTAGAGAAATGCAAAGTAAGAAAATTGGATCGTTAGCTGTTATTAAGAGAGGATAGAATAGTTCTTTTAATTATAAAAAGTGAGTCCGATACATCAAAGGTGCTGGAATGATTGTTAAAGTCTTGGCATAAACCCCGAAACGGTTCATTCAACTCAAAGTTAGTTCTGCATAGTTTCAAGAAAAGTGGTTTAAAGTTTCTCGTTGCACGGGAGGGTACATTAAAATTAATTTGTTCTAGAAGAAATGGACTTGAGATCCATCCATTGACTAACTTTACGAGAAATATTATACCTAACATTTCTCTGCGACTCGAAAGAGTAGGAAGATTAATAAGTTTTAGACGACTAGTGTAAGGGGGAAGATTGTATGGCGAATCCCATCGAAGATTTCTCAAAGCAAAAAGTAAGAATTGTTTTTGTATTGACTCTAGTTGGTCTGAGTGGACCTGATAACGAGGATTCCAAACTATGGAACCATACTCCAGTATTGGTCTTACTAATGAAGTAAAAAGTGTTTTAGTTATATACGGGTCGCGGAATTCCTTTGACCAACGCTTTACAAAAGCCAGTACACCCCTTGCTTTATTAACTGTGGAACTAATATGAAAATTAAAATTGAGTTTACAATCCATACCAACACCCAGGTCAACAAAACTGTTTACATGTTCTAGGACGTAGTTATTTATTTTGTAGGAGGCCGGCTGAATGGTTCGTCGAGAAAAGCACATGAATTTACATTTGTTAAGGTTAAGCGGCATATAATTAATACTGCACCAATTGACTATGCTGTCCAAATCTTGCTGTAGCAAGGATCTTTCTTCAGCCGAGGCATAAGTCTTAAAAAGTTTAACATCATCCGCGTACATCAATATTTTAGAATACTTTACTACTGTAGAAATGTCGTTTATGAATAGCAGGAACAGAATCGGTCCGAGGTGGCTGCCCTGAGGAACTCCCGAGGAAACATCGATGATCCCAGAATGAAAATTTTTAAAAACTACCTTTTGCGTCCTACCGGAGAGATAAGAAGACATCCAACAGAGGATACCAGGTTGAAAACCAAGCAGATCTAGTTTACGGATGAGTAAAGAGTGACATACTTTGTCAAATGCTTTACTAAAATCAGTATATATAACATCAGTATCAATGCATTCCCTAAACCCATTTGAAACATGGGTGGTAAATTCAAGTAAATTTGTAATGGTCGATTTGCCCTTACAGAAGCCATGTTGGCAATTTGCTATTATTGAGGAAATCGGATAAGTCATTTGATTGGTAACAATAGCTTCAAACAACTTCGGGATAGAAGAGAGTTTAGCTATACCACGATAGTTTTCAATAGAAGACCTGCTTCCAGATTTATGAAGGGGGATTATGTAAGACTGTTTCTATATTGACGGAAAAACTCCTTGCTGGAGGGACAAATTAAACAAGTTCGATAATGGCAGGTACAGGTGCTTTGCACATTTTTTTAGGAAACATGTCGGGATCATATCAGGGCCGTACTTGAATGATTCTTTTAAAGATATTAAATAATGAAAAACATCATCTGATGATATGACTGGAATATTAATAGAGTTATTGGGGCTCAGCTTGTATGGATAGGAAATACAGTTATATTTAAATTGAGTGGTGTAGTTAGATTTAAAGAACTGGGCAAATAGATTGGCAATAATCTCGTTATCACATGACACAGTACTTTGATATTTCATTGCGGAAGGGAATGCATTTACTCTGCGCTTAGAATTAACGAAACCATAGAAAGCTTTCGGGTCGTGGATAATGTTCATTTTCATTTTATTCAAGTATTTTTCATAACAATTTTTATTTAATTCTAGATATTTATGTCGCAAGACTGAATAATTAAGATAATGAGCAAGTATTTTTATAAAAAATTGCATGGAGATCTGACCGTTGATTTTTGAGAACTTTTTTTCATTGGTGGCTAATTAGGTTTTTAATTTTTACGATATAACGCACGAACAAAGTCGACTTTTAGGAGTAGCTAATAAATATTTTTTTTAAATTCTAAAGCTTTTAATAAATTTGCTCCGAAGCACAAAAGAGAAAGAATCTTAACATTTATACATATTTTTATAACTAAAATCATTACTTTTGGTCGCAATCGCATTGAAAATTAAGACTATGGAATAACCGAGGAAAAACCTTTCTGTTGATAGTACAAATTAGTAGTAGGCACCATTTTTTCTTACCCCTTGCCAAACACAAACATTCAGTATTGATTGAAGGATTGAAATTTCAGAATATGGCTATCAACAGCGCACGACAATTTATTTCACTCATCGGCGTAGCAAGAAAATATTTATCGCTCGTAAAAAGTTCATGGTCAGTGTTAATGGCACTCAGAACGATGAGACGAGCGTTCGTTCGTTCAAATGGCTAATAAATAAATTTTGTGGCATAATTTATTAACTTTCATTTAGCGTAAGTAAGTATTTAATGACATAATATCTCGTCACGGGTCAATCGTAAAGTTGTTAAAGTGTAAGCACATCAATCAACACGAGTATGTTTGTATGTAAGTTTTCTTCAGCAAAGTTTTTATTACAGTTGAATAATTATAATTGACCATTTTTGTAATAAAGTTACTTTTTTTTAATGCCTTCATACATACACATGTACTGCTTATCGATTTATCGAAAACCAGCAATTGATAAGTTTTGCTGACATACTTAAAAGTATTTTTATTAAATTTCTTATAATTCTCAGTTTAAATTCTGGTCATTCTCTAACAAACTCTCAAAAAAGTTAAAGAATTGTACAAAACTTCATCAACATTTCTATGTACAAAAAATTATTAAAAATCTTTTGGAGCACGTTGTTTTGTAGCCAATTCCATTTTAGTGCAATAATATGCCAATTCGCTGATCGGTGTTAGACTCTAGATGGTTATAAAAACTAACAATTTCTCGATACTGTAGGGTGTTATGACCGGTCAGGTCCATAAATAAATAATAAAAAAAATGTCGATAGGTTTTAATTTGAATATATGCTTTCTAGGAAGGTTGTTTGCGAAAATTTCTTATGAGCACGTGGCGATATTCTAATGAACTTTTTGCTCCTTCCAGTGACAAATAACCTTTAACCTTATCTAACATAACCCTTTGGCTAAAATAAAACTAGTTTTGTTAGATATTAATTTCCGAAATTCTTCAACTTGACAGTTTTGCTGAAGGTACATTCACTTGAATAACTGAAGGCACCTTTATAATTACATTTGTATATAAATAGATGTGGTTTGTATGTATGAATGCTCAACAAAGATAAATTGAGAAATTCTTCAAAATTTAACGCACATTTTGGTAAGCATGTGCGTTCATGAAAACGATCCGCTTCAAAACTTACAATCAGCTTGACACTTGTGCGCAAACATACATACTCGTACATACATATATATTTACATACATATACACATAAACACATTAGAGGGGTTCTTCCTTTTTTATGCTTTAAAACTTTGTATATATTTTTCATTAAAAAGTGATCGGACTATAAAGGCAATGCTAAAATCAATTCAAACCCAGCAATTAAGTTAAAAATTTACTTTTTTTAGTCAATGAATGACAAAAGTCTTAGGTAATGATTTAATTTTTCTCATTTTTTAAAAAATTTTCATGTTAAAGCTTAGAATACAGCTCTCAAGAAAAATCATAAGAATTATTTTTTCATTATTTCTGCTGCTTGAAAAAGTACTTTGCTGCTGAAGAAATTTATAAACGAGCATTTTTTCCTTGAGAGCTTCAGATTGATTTAAGAAATGTTTATAGAAGAAAATTTCTTTTTCATTTCTTATATGAATTTCTCGATTTTCGTGAGAGCTGTAGATATACTAAGCTTAAATCTTTTTCTTTATTTACTTTAAAAAAAATAATATTCACCTTCATTGTATATGGCACTGCAAAGGATGTGTAGGTTTGAATTGAACCGAAAAGCTTCGTCAATTGTCACATTCTTTTATAGATTCTAACTGTAACAAAAACTGCAGAACATTTTTTTTTTCAAATATTTAAAAAAAAATTTAAAAAAAAATTTCGTATGATATTTTAGAGTTTTGATTTAAATTTATTAATAATAATATAACAATTGATAAACAGGCGGAGGTTTAAAGTATTTTCTTTCATATATACAAATTGTTCACAGTTTAATAAATTCTAATTAAAAAAATCAAAACTGGAACTAAAACTAAACTAATTTTATACGATAATATTTGATATCAATCTCTTTTTGCTCCACAACATTGCAATTTTTCTTTAGATGGGTTAGAAATTTTAATTATTTATAATTTTATTGGTTAAAAACGCACTTTAGCCATCTAGCTCATTTAAGTACGGGTTATTTTGGAAATTTTTATCGATATTCAAGGCTTGAAATATTCCTTAATAATCGTATTCACAAATCTTCGCAAGGCGTCACCAAGTACCAGAAAAATTACAGCTTTTGAATCTATATTAAGCTCGAATTTCGTTATCCGATGTGTCTCAAATTTTGTAGCAGGTATTTTTGGATACAAACTCGTATGTATGTATGTAGAGAAAAACGTTTGGACCAATCGATGTAGAGGTCTATCTCATTTTTCTTTTAAATACAACTCTAACGTCCATACATATGTACATAAATACATACGTGTATACATACGTATGTATATATGTATGTATGTATTAAAATTTAATTAAAGCAAAATGCGATGCATGCAGTAAAATTTTTGCAAATTAATAGCGCTAATTCATTTCCTACCCTCACGCACGCTACTACATACATGCCTGTATGTATGTATGTGCGAGTATGCATGTGGAAATGTACGTGTGTATGTACCCTGTCGGAAAAAACGGACGGTCTGAAAAATTACCCAATTTTAAAGTAGTTGGATATCAACTACTTTGAAACAAATGCAGCGTGCGTATCTTAAGTTCTTAATTTTTTAAATCCACGTTAATGAAAACAATTTATTACACTTGGAAAAAAGGTTAATTTGATAAATTAAATATATTTGAAAGTATTTCAATTGAAATGCAGAGTCGAATAATTGACTTGCTCCTAGGACATCGCCATGTTACTAAAGTTTGTTGATAACAAAAAATAGGAATAATTTTAACCACTTGTAGTTGGAAGAAAAGTACTTTTTAAATTTCTTTTAAGGTACTTTCATTTCCGACAGTGTAGCTACTCCCAGAAGCGGAATCCAGACCTTTCCGACTGCACTTAGTTTTTGAAAGGTCCTAAGCATCTCAGCGGATTTGAACCTAGGACGTTCAAACCGCCAAATGGTGCTCTTAGATTGCTCGCCTGTCCCAACGAAATGGCATATCGGATTCTCGGACTTTCCAACTGCTTATACGGAATTATAGCTGCTTTTATAGGCTCCTGGGCGGTGCTAAAACATACAAACCCAGTCGTCAACGCGGATTGGAACCTAGAACGTTCAAACCGCAAAATTATGCAACGAGAGCTATAATAATATAAAAGATTAATATTTTTCTGATAAAGATGCAATGTTTATTCCTATGCAATTATTCATCGTGCATGTAAGTACATTGACGTCTTTGTATACAAACGTACGATGGAGCTTAGTGCTCAAACCACCTCCCTGCGGAATACCTGACGGTGGTACCGGGGGGATCGGTGCATGACAGTAGGAGGTTTAGTGTTGGCTAAAAACCCACAGTGATGGGGTATAGGCTTTTGATGCTTCCTCCTCGTAAAAACAAAGAAACTACGCCGCAGCAAAATAATTCATAACTAAAAAAGTAAGCGAATTGGTAATAGTTTGTGGGGCAGAAAACGAAAGAAATTTCGTTTTAAAATCGTAGTTGTCATTTTTAACAGATACATATCCCTGGGTTTGATTTTCCTAGAACCTCTCTGTGTTTAAATGTATCACGTAAGACCCTCACTTTGGCTCTCACCAACTCTTTTACTTTCTATTACCTTTTGCTACTAGGTAGTAGTTTGGTCGATGGGGCTGCTGTTTTTCTGCAACTCGCATACTCAACACAAGTTGAGGTCAAACCGGCATTTTCATCGTCACACTACATTCTCATACCCAATGAAAATTGTCTCAATGCCATTTCGTTCTGCCTTAAATACGAACAAATGAGAGTTTTCATGCTTAAACATACATGAGTACTATGGTATATATGTAGTATATTAGATATGTAGCTTGTACATATTCATGAGCAATATAGAAGGAAATAATGACGTACGAAGCAAGAAAAGTAGGCTGGTAGCATATTTTTACGAATATCACCCCACGTATGGCCTTATATTGGACGTCATGCGTACGGTCCTTAGAGGTGAAAAATATAATCGTGCATACATACATATATACATATACATATGTGTATATAAATGTGTATATGAACACTTTAAAAAAAATTTTGCGTGGTTCGCCTAAAATTCTTATGGGTTAATACTTATGTATCCGCACATAAAAGACAAAATTAATAAAAATAAGAAAAAATTACGCATGGCTATTGTCGCGCACGCAATTAAAAAAAATCTATTAAATTTAAATTTTTGCTGGCGCTGACTGTCAAATGAAAATAGAGCGCTGAAATTTGGCCAATATTTTTTTCTTGTCTAACATATATTTACGAGTACATAGTACATTAACTAATATAAAATTGGAATGCTAACTTGAATAAAATAAAATTGTTGCTATACACATTTTTTTTTTTAAATAAACAATTTCAAACGTTGCAAGGTTTTAAGGTAGCCATTACTTTATTGGACACTATTCGAGAAGAAATCCATTCAGACAGCTCATGTGTATATTTTTTAAAGATGTTTTTTGTAAAGCAAAAAATCGTAACAGTTCCATTTCAAGCTGATAATTAATTTATACTTAAGAGAAACATTACATACAAACAAAAACTATTTAAAAATTCAAGCATGCCGAGCGTTACTTTCGTATATATGTATGTACATAAGACTAAAGAGGGCTTATCAGGCAAGTTTAATTAGTACTTCTTTTGCCGACTGGGATTAAAAGAAAATATTTTAATTTATTTTTCTTATATCAAGTGCATTTAAGTATGCAAGTTTGATTAATTTATGTGTAGCGTTGGGCTTCTAGCAATAAATCATTGTTGCTTGTGTGACACATCATCATTGATTTTTAGTAGACCGCCGAAAATCGCATAATTAAATTTTATGACACTTTTATTACTTTTAGTATAAACAGCTCTTGGCTGGCGCGGCGAATATATTTTCAACTGAAAGTGTTTGGCTTAGCGATGGCAAACATTGAGTACTTTTGGGAAACGTGTACTTCAATATCGATACTTTTAAGGTTTAGCGAATTTTTAAATGTTCGGGCACATAGTTTTTTTTTTAATTTTTATTCCCGTACCTACGTGTTATGAAGGCATATATTCAAGTACTTCTAAAACTATATCTTAATTTTTTTATATGTATACATATATTGGAACAATTCTTCTAAAAGCTCTTAGACTTTTGAAATTAGGTTTTATACAGCGCTTAATGGTATAAAGCTCTTCATAGGAGCATACCAGCTCAAACCAACAGTCAAAACCAGACAACAAAAGTTGGCAACGAACGCGATAAACTCGGTATTCTTCATCAGAACAAAAGCATTTGAAAATTTGTTGAAATTTAAAGCAAAGAGGAAATGCTGAAAGACAATTGTATAGAAAATTTTCACGGCAAGGATGTGAAATAACAATAACTAATTGAGGGTTATTGTGGTGACCAAAGTACTACGACAGTATTTTATAGTAGCAATACAAGTCTCAAAATGGATAGTTTTAAAAAATATTTCCAAGTTTAACAAATTTTAATTTTAAACCTCGAAATTTTCATATATTAAAAAAACTTAAAAAGCAGTAATTTGCCAGCAACAGATTTTTAAACAGAATTTTTTAACCTTTTTTTATCGGTATCGTTTTTAGTGTTTTTTTTTTGTTAGCTTGAAGACAGAAAATATATATTTATATTTAAATAGATTGATTTGAGGGAGAATTATGATGCTCAATTACATACATAAATAAATAAATTAATGTCTTATATAACATTTGACGACTTTTCGAGCATCTCAAAACGCGTCGACAGATTATCTCCAAAGTTTCAGAGAATGTTACAAGTTCACAAAAAAAAACTAAAATTATACTTTTTTATTGTTATTTATTTATTATTTTAGAGTGTTTGAACGACAGAATGTCATACAAATTATATTTAATACATTGGAAACTAAATGTGATACCAAACTGCTATATTTTTTACAATCTAAATAAAACTAAGTTTGGTAAGTACGTATAACTACATTATCAAATCAATTTCGAATTAAAAATAACACCTCTACCAATATTACTTTTTCTCTAGTTTAGGTGGTCGACAATTTTAACAAGCTGTCAATCTGCCAGTTAAGCAACGCTTATTTAAACAGTTAGCCGAGAAATCGACCTTTAACGTTTATTATTACATATCAAAAGCTGTGAATTAACCTTTTGTACACTTTTGAAATATACAAGTCTAAATACGGATTTTATTACTTCGTCGTGTCGCTTAAAAAGGTGCGATTAAAATTTACTTAAAAATTAATTTCGTCTACAAATATTTCGAAACTATTTAACAATATACATATGTATGTATGGTGTATACATATGTATGTATGTATATGGGCTTTTCGTATATGTATTATTATTTTGAAAAATTACGGACGGCGGAATTTTATAATTTAATGTTGATAAAATTGTACGAAAACCGATTTAAGTGAGCGAAACTCACTTCTTTGTTAGACAAGACATTGCACCTCTAGTAACAACAAGTTTATATAAAACATTATTTGCAAAAATACGATTAAGAATTACAATAAAAGTTCGGTGAAAAACATGTTTTTGGCAGTGTAGAGCTTATTTGTTTTTCGGTGAGTTTTACTGAAATTTTTTTTTTAAATACTTTCAAATTGTTGCATAGTTTTTTTTTCGTATTGAGAAAAGCCCCAAACTCAATACAAAAAAAAAACTATGCAACAATTTGAAAGTAATTTAAAAAAAATTTCAGTAAAACTCACCGAAAAACAAATAAGCTCTACGAGGTGCACGAAACCATAAAAAGTGGATTAAATTAATGCAGGTCGAATTATTCGTGTGCTTTAGAAAATTTTCTTTACATCGTTGGAGAATTTAGCTAGACTCGAGAACTGTTTTAAATGCTTTCACTCGCTTGAACTGCATTTAAAATAAACTGGTTTTTCCACAAAATTGATTTTGATTTGAATAAATTTCATTACAGCGTTCAAAAGCTGCTAATATGTTATACTTAAGAACATTTGTCATTGATATTTCACATTATTATTTGCTCAAGTGGGAGCGACAAGTCGAACAGGCGAATAGCAAATAAATGTCAACGAACATAAAATAACAAATCAGTATGCAAACGTAATGAATGCATAAAATGAATGGAAAGCTAAATAAATACTTGTTTTTTGTATGCACTTCGATATACATATACATATGTATGGTATATGCGTGTACTATTTGTATAAATTTTTTCTTTGCTACATTTCATACTACGCGCGGATAAAACACAAAAATAACAGACTGAGCCTGGATGCTTCTGAAAAAAATATTAAAAATAAGAAACTGGAAATAAGTGATAAACTGAAATCTTAATTTAAGTAAACAAAGTACACAGATATTTATATGTAAATATAAGAATTCAACACTTTTCCATATTGTGATAATACTCGTTATTACAAGTTAAATGAATAACTTACAAATTATTGCTATGAATATTAAAAGTAAACAAAATCGAATTGTTGTGAAGAAGTGAAATGCTTTGACCACTAAAAACAAAATGTATTGCCTTGAAATAAATACTTATGTAGGACCATAGTTATCATTCTACTTCTTGGCCGGCAAGAATGTAAGAGCTTTTTTCGTGCGTCATCGCAGAGCATTAATGGCCGAATGAAGGAAAATATATGTTAGAAAAGGTAGAAGTGAATATTATGTACACATTTGTTATGCAACAATATTGAATGAATTTGGAAAAAACGGCCTCATTTGGGAAAGAATTTTGTGTGCAAAAAAAAAAAAAACAAACGGGCTCACAATACGAAGAAAAGCCAAAGTGTATGAATTATAACAAAACCGATGTCTCTGCTTCATTGTACGCTATTATAGTTAGCAGAATTTTTTTTTTGACCATCTCCGACAAGTTAAGACTTAAATGAGAAAGAGGTGAGATCTATCAAATTTGGTGATTTGATTAACAATGAAATAATATTTTCGGAGGTGAATAGGAAAGTTCGAACTTGGAATACATACAAACAAAAAAAATTCGAAAATACAAAAAAAAATATTTGTTTGTTAAAATATGTACCAGACAAATATGCATGCGTTTTACTTTTTGCTTTTCAACAGAAACGTCAATTCTGTCATATTAGCACATAGATTAGCGTATCAGTGTCAATAGTTTATACATATGTACGTATGTATGTATGTATGTATTTAGTATAAGTGCATATATGTACATACATTCATATATATGTACATATGTACAATTTATTAGATTCAATCATATTAAGACCATTTATACAAAATAAGTAAGATTCTATTTAAATCAAAATTAAACAAATTTTCGCTTAGGAAAAATTTATTTAGGAAAACGCGCACGAAACGATTAATAAAAAAAGTAAGTGTTTACCAAATTTATTTAAGTGTATTTATTGCAGGTAAGGTTGTCACGGCTGCACTCAGCTAAGAATGAGCTCACACTTAGCCACCTGTGGTAAATCGCCATGTCATATTAGAGACTCTTCATATTATTTCTCTTGTCCAAGAAGCGTAATCCACTTATAGGTCAAATAAACCGCACAAAGGCATATAACATACAGTGTGAATGAAACGAGTGCAGCCAGACATTCAAACGAACAATGAAGGAGCGAGCAGACAGAGTACTCGTATAGGCAAGTTTATCTGAAACCCAATTTTTTCCGGTGTCTCTATGACTTGGCACCCATACAACATGAGTGTAGCAACTCCTAACCAGCTCAGTGTGAGTAAAATAGCGTCTCTAGGATTGGCGTTAAGGTGGAAGCTTTTGACGGGTTGACACTAAGAACTGGTTCTTTGGACTAGAATTCCGTGACGCGTAGAGCGTCCTATATCACTTTCAATTAAAATTGCAATGGAAATTATAACACTGAATTTTGGAACGATTTTCCGTCATTCCTTCTCAAGTTTGGTTTTAAGGTAAACCGGTCTCGGCGTTGTGTCATCTTCAGTGTCGTTTTTCGTTAGGCAGCGATGACGGAAAGCAAACCAGAAGATGACACAACGCCGAAACCGTTTTGAATCAACGTTTAATTTAACAAGGGATGAGCAAAATTTGTTCTGAAATACTACGTCGCACACTGTCGTTAGCAGCGGTAACAACAAAAAAAAGTAAACAAATCAGTTTTGTAACATAAAATAATTACTAAGAAAAATTCTGTTTTCGCACCTCTTAAAAGATTCCTAAACAATGTATGTGAAATTAAAAATAAGAATGCAAAATTGCCAAAACTTTAAAAAAATATCATTAGTTCTAGCTGTAAGTTTATAGGAAAAGGCTGCTAACTCCTTTTTTTATGCGAGTTGAAGATAGTTGTGAGAAAGCATCATTATATTTATTCTTTCTGCTATTTGAAAAAGGAACATAGCAGTTTTTTACTCTAATCAGATGATATATACATATACATATCATATATGTACCATATGTATACTTACATACATACATATGTATGTGTATGAGGTTATAAAAACATATTTTAATATTCACATTGACATTGAAAATTTAAATGAAATTATTTTCATGTTATCCGAACTTAACACCTTTACGGCTTAACCAATCATTTCCCGCTCAGTATAAATCTACACCTGGCTTCAACGAGAGAAATTATGCTGCACATTTCTAATTTATTATTTTTAACTAAAAATAATTTAATAAACACATCCTTAAAAATGCTGTCAGGAAATATTTTCCTTCCCCTAAGCATGATGGAAAAATTCTAAGAAAATACTGCAACTGAAAGCTGATTATGTATGCGTGTATATGTGTTTGTTTTTTATTCCAAGAAAAGTAGACAACAAGTTGCTATTTTAAGCGCACTTTCCAAGCGTTAGAGCTCAAAGTGCGAGCAAATGTAGCAAAATAACTGTAATCCGCCGTCATTTTGCGCTCCATAAACATTCACACGGTATGTAGCAGGAAAGCGAGTAAGCTTAAAGAGTTTTCTCAACGGTGTACAAAGCTAACGAGCACATTTCAGCTTAATAAGGATGTGTCTTTTTTTTGTTTTTTTTTTTATTTTTGTTTGCTTTTTGCTTTACCTCGGCGCTCATTACCGCCTACGGGCGTGCACAAGTAAATTACACAATGATGAACAAAAATAATGTGAAAAGCGACGACGCATAGGCGTATAGTGAATAGTGAGTACATACTTAGTAAGCACTAGCGAAGCATGAATAAGAGTGAGAAGAAACTATATAAATAACAGCGCAACAAAATGATAAAATGACAGTTGCATTCTTAGTCAAAAAAAAAAAAAACACAACAGACAAATGAAATAGTGAATGGAATTCTGCAAACCTCTGACATTTTCACAGCGTATATACGGAAGCTTCGTCGCGTTCGGTGTCTGCAAAGTTTCTGTGCTGTTTGTTGTTCTTATTGTACGCGCGAGATAGATACTGCGTTGATTGAAGGGGAGTATGTAGTAAATTGCACGTCCTATCTGTTAGCTACGAGTACTTTGCAAAATAATAGTAGCAGTTCCGTAGTTCGTTTGTGCACAATGCGTATTTGTGGGGAAGTGCAAAAAATATAACAAAAAAAAAAAAAAAAATTATGATCGCCACACAGTTGCGCAGCTGTACGCTCGCTGTATGTGTGCGTTTGTGCGTGTGTGTGTGAGTGTTTGGGTATACGGTATTTGTAGGAGTAGCGTGCGCGTGGGAATTCAGTAAGCCAATCTGCTGTAAGCGGAATTGCACAATTCTTGCTGCGAGTAAAGTAATTTGGCGCTGTTGTTGCACTTTTGTTGCGCTCCACTGTACACTGGTAATCAAATTAGATTGTTTTCACTTTATTTTTTTTTTTACTGCTGCTGTTGCATATACATAGTTTATTTGTATGCTTTACTTTTTCATCAGATTCACACGGCAACCAACATACTTTTGTGTGTAGGTGTAACGTAGTTGAAAAGCAACAGGCGCACTTATTACTTGATTTTTATTTTACGCTGTGCGCTTTTATTGATTTTCTTGCACTAGAATAGAATTATTCAAGAACACAGGTTGATTGTTGGTTTAAAAAAAAAAAATTTTTTTTTTATTAGTTATTTTTACACTTTTTTCATTATATTTTAAATTTATTAATCATAGTTAATTTTATTAACACTTTCTTTCAATTTTGCTTAAACAAGTCGTTTCTGTTTTTCATCGCCAATGACAAATTCAATGTCAAAACGGTATTTAAAACAAATCTATCTAGTATAAATTCATATATTTCGGGGTGGAAAATTCGCATTAATATGCACATAAATACATTTATAGATATGTATGTATGTTATGTATGTTTTATGCTAATGAAACGATAAAACGACGACAACGGAAAAGCGCTCGATAAATAGACACGGCCGCGTTGAGGATAAACGAAGAAATGTTTCCAATATGCTTAGCGGCAAATAGCCAATATTTTCACCCGGCACACGTTAAAAAACTCGGCGCAGTCGCTAGCTACCACCGGCGCTGCCGTCAGTCAAAAATAAACTCTTCAAATTTATATAGCAAAATATTTCTGAGGAGACACAAATTTTTCTACTGCAGCACGAGTTAGTAGTGGTAGTAGAGAAGGCAGCAAATTTAAGTGGCAGCGCAGCTAACTAAGCAGAGTGGAAAAAACAAAAAAAAACAAAAAATACAAAAACACAAACAAAAGCAACAAAATGCACACACGCTTAAATTAAAAGTGGGGAAAAATGAAAATCTTGTCGACTTAATGTCGCATTCGCAATTTGCTATTTAACTGCACACATAAATACATATGTATGTATGTTTATATATACATACATACACATACATACATACATATGTACATATATATTTGTAGCAAAAAACATCAGGTAACAACAACGCTGTAGCTGTATTTCTTATTTGAGCTCAAAACGATAAAAAGCTAGATTTTTTTTGTTCTCTTATTCGCAAAAATTTCATGTTTGGCACATTCGTCATTTTTTATTGGCTTTACTTGTATTACAACAGCACGAAACAGTCAAACTAATAAACTAATTTAGCAAACACAACACGAACAAATAAACGATTTATTAGACAAAATATTAAGTGAAGTACAAATGCATGCTTAAGTTATAAGTATGTATGAAGATGTGTATATAAATACATGTCTACAGCTATGGACATATAAATAATCATAATCACATAATCTAATATCTACTTTCCTATGCTAAAATAAAATTAATGTTTTTAAAAACCAGTGAGTATTTGGTGTTTTTTTTAATACCAAGAAAAACACAAGTTGGAATTCATTTATAAAACAACAAATATAATGAAAATGTAGAAAAAGTGGTGAAATGAGCTGGAAACTTAAATGACATAAACTGAAAAAAGAGGGAAAACCGTGTTAAAACTGTGTTTTTAGTTAGTTTTTTCTGCACAAACATTTTAGTTTCGTTAATATTTTATGCTATAGTCTTTATTTTTAATAACTACTCAGACACTGTCATTAAATTTTTTTCAAGTTTTCTGAACGGACCATAATTTTCATTTCTCGATTTCAATATTGACTTAATTCCATAAGTCTTCAATAGCATTTAAGTCAGGACACTGGGCTTGCAAATCAAAAACACCGATCTCTTCCGCGCTAAATCAATTCTACACTAGTTTGGTGTTCGTTGTCCTGCATAAATATCCTTTTAATTGGCATACTATCAGAGGCATATGGTTCCGTATGTTGCTGAAACTCATCCATTTTGGATGATGAACAAAGTATCTGCCATCTGGATCTATCCTAATTATCTTTATTTCACAATCCTAATTATCTTTATTTCACAACACCTTTTTCTAGAAATGTAGGCTTTCTTTTTGATGGGCTCTAGCGAAGTTTAATCGCTTTACAATATTTTTACTCTTAACATTAGTGGATTCTTTCTAGAAATGCGACCAAACAAAGTTTGCTGCATTTAATCGTCTTCTAACAAGGCTGTACGGAATTTTTGTGTACAATGATTCATTGCTGTTGAATGCTATCCGCCGCGAATGGGTGATTTTTGGCAGTCTTATTAAAGCAGTATCTGTACTGTTTTTCGACGCGCATCTGTCTTTCGAGTTTTGCCTTAGGTCAATAATTCGAGATTATCCGCGTATAAATGTATTGCATTATAAACTTTTTTGCGAGATATTTTTAACATTTCAGCAATTCATGTCACTTTCATACATTTTGGACGCCGCAAGTGTGACACCTAGTTGAATGTAAAAATTTTACAATATGTCCAATTTGAAGTTGAACAATTTTAACATTTATTTCAAATATAATTTTGTGCCATTTATGTGTCCAAAGCTGTATATACATATGTATGTATGTGGCCAGGAAGGATGGTAAAATTTATAATTGTTTACGTTAATTAAAATAATCTACAAAATAATTGCGAGTCATAACAATAATATATATTTTAGGTTAAGTTCTACCACAACTGTCGTACAATAAACGCGAGGTAAGAACGAAAGAAATGAGATAAAAGGTAACAAAAAAAAAATATCAGAAGATTGTGTTTCACACCCTCGTCATGCAATGGGTACGAAGAAGAGCTTGAAGGCAACTGTCGACAGGATTGTACAACTAACAAACGATTACAACCAAACAATCAATCAGTGTGGTCAATTATTCCCAAATATTGCAATGCGCTTACATAAGTGTATAATGTATTTGCTAGTAAATTTCTGGGAATGATTTAGTCACATTGACTTCAAGGCTGATTATTACAAGAAACAGCCAGTTGGGTTATTTCGTAATTTTTTTTTTTTTCTTTTACTGTTTGTGAAATTCTGGGAACATATTGTGTTACAAAAAACTGTCGATAGGGTTGTAACTTCAAGAGTTATCCAGTGGTGGGAACAGATTTTTTTTTTTTTTAAATTGTCGATTGGGTTAAAACTTCAAGCATCACCATATTTGAAAATTTTTCACAATTTCTTATTGCTTTCAAATTTATGGCAATGGTTTGTTCATCGGAAATTGGCGATAGCGTTAGGTACTTTAAGTGTCATTCTATCGAAAATGTTATACAGTACTCAAATGTTATTTTAGTACTGTATTTAAATTTAAGGGATTTATTCCTTCATATGTTATTGCTAATACTTTCGAGCATTGCCACGAGAGAAATTTTTCCAAATTTGATTTTATATTGCATGTAAATTCATGGAATTTAATAGGATTGGATATTTCAAACATAAGCGGTATAAAAGTTTACTTTTGTTATGCATGAGCATTTATGGGCACGTTTCATTCACACGGACTCGGCGGTAGGCCTGAATAATTCAAATATCACACACTTGGAAATTTTGCAAATTTAATTTTTTTGCTTGCAAATTTATGGGAATGATCTGTTCACATGAAACTGTCAATTACATCACTTCCAAATTACTCAGTTTTAATATTTTCACAATTTTGTTTTGTGTTGTTTGAAAATTGATGGGAACAATTTGTTCGCATAGGTTTGAGGTTTGGCAAAAGAGTTGAATACTTCAGCCATCATTCAGTTGAGCATTTTTTATGATTTCTCTTCAAAATTTAATTAATTTAGCGAATGGTAAGCGATACAAAATTTAACAAATTTTAATTATGCGCGCGACAATGATTTCTCGAGAAAGATTGGCCTGCATATTACATCCTAAAGGGAATAATACTAAAAACACAACTACAAAAGCGTTGGCGTAGAAGTCTGGGGTTATTGTAATCACTAGTCAGTCATCGTTGGTTTAGGTAGAAATTACATCGGCGGTCTTGCATTTGACAAGTCAAGTTGAATTTTTTATAAACAAAAAGTAAATTAAATTTTGAGAGTGAATTATAAATTGTAATAAATATTAACGCACTAAAGATGTGGGCGATTGGCTTAATTAAAATGCAAACGTAGTATAACACCTGATTGATTATAGCTTAGAAATTTTAAAATATTCCCATACTATTTGGTGGATTACACATCGCCTTGAAGGAAGTTCAGTTTTTATTTGAAAATTTATGCCTGGCATTTACCACACAAAAAACGAAAAATAATTTTCATAAGTATATTTTCTATATATGCAGGCTGTGTATTTCATTAGTTGTGAGGCAAGTAAATTCATTTTTTTTTTGTGAATCTAATATCGTTTCACTCAACTAACAACCGTTGCCATTGAATTTGTGATGGTTTAAGCAAGTCGGAAAACTTGTTACATTCATAAGAAATTTTCAAAGCATTTAAATAATACTAGTGGCATTACGTATTAAAGATTTCATGGTAATAAGAAATTATGTGGCTGTAGAAAATTAACTTATTACGGTTCAGTTTTCAACACTAAATTCACTTGGAAAATTTGTTAGCTAGAATTGATGTGCTTGCTTGCCTCATCCGTTAACGAGTGTGGTCAACAAAACTGCACGTTTCAATTATTTTCTAACAATTAAACAAATAAACAAAGGTGGAGAAATGTTTTGATTTTTTTTTTTTTAGTTGAAACAAAACAGCTAAGAGCCTAATAACTTAGTAGCGCTAGGTTAGCTCACGAATACGCGGCGTTGAAAGATTAATAGTACAAAAACAACAGGTCGCACACGCACATCCGTCACGTCACAAACGCCATTACTCTCCTTCCATTCCCGATCGCATCGTTTAATGATCAGTTAATTGGATTTGTTTTGTTAAACGCGCGCGCAAAACTTAACTTTTCCTTTCGATATGCTAGTGTGTTCCGTTCCACACGATGCGTTGATTACAACTAGAAGCTATAACGATGCTACTGCTACTGTCTTAGCCCAGCTGTTTCCACACAAACACAACTACAACTACAACTACATATAAACATATGCACATACATACATACATACTTACATGCACACACACAATAAAGCAAGCGAAAAATTAGTAAGATTCGGAAAAGCGTGACGGTGAGAAGGCATTAAGAGTATAGAGACAGACAGCCATGAGGGTTTTAGCACTGCGGCCACAAAATACTAACATACATACTCGTACATGTGTGCGGATGTACACACCCCGTAAACACTGGGAAAAAAATTCTCAAAAAAATATATTATTTCTTAATTTGATTTTACGCCTCGTTTATCATTTAAAAATAAGAATATTTCTCAAATTTTTCACAAACATTCTTTTTCGACTTGAGAAACACTTGAGAAACATTTATTTAGCAGTTTGTTCCGCTTCAAAAATGTCAACATAAAAACTTGTACATCTTAGGCAACTCTATAAAAATTGTATATTCAGAACATAGATGTTAAGTAATGATTAGATAATGCTAATGATTGCTAATTAACCTTCTTTTGTGAAATTCTCTAATTCATTAAACAATTAGAATTAGTTCAACTAATTTCCATTAGATAATTGAAATTTTTATTCTAATGGTAAATCTAATTGCAATTAGTTGCCATTAGCAAAAAAATTTGGTTTACCTTTACAATTAGAAATCTAATTGACTTCTTCTAATGAAATAAGATATTCAATTAGCTTGAATTAGAATAACTGGATTTAGTATTTAAGGTATTTCAAGTTGAATAACTTTAAAGACAATACGATACTTAACGACACCTTGTGTCTAAAAATTTACTTCTAGTTTGAGAAAGCTATCAACGCTTATTTTAGATGCACTTGAAAACTAACGTTTGAGACTTGAGAAAATGATTTATTTCGAATGCATCTCAAATTGAGATTTGACAAAATTGTTTATAGGGTATGAACGTGAACATAAGCTACGAGTAGACAAATAAAAAACATACATCTCATGTTAAGAAGTGTTCGGCTCAACCATATCTACGGGTGTACGTCACAAACAACAAATTACATACTTAAATACCTAAGTAACTGCAAATAAATATTTACATACACACGCATGTCAAAAGATACATATTTATAGATAAAAATGTAAATACTTGTCCACTCAAGTGTGAGTGTACGAGTTTTTATGGCATTATTACACATAAAGTCAAGCATACATATTTGTATGTACTCGTACAGCATGTGTAGAAATCTTTAAATATTACAGATATATTAGTAGCCACAACACCAAAAACATACACACTACAGTAGCAACAATAAATAAAGACATCCATATAGATTTCATGTGATGCCATGTAAAGACGTCGCCACCACAAAATGTGAACGAAAGGTGTATGCGGCATTTAATAATTAGTTTACAAAATATCCAAACTATACTAGCACGCTGGCGCTAAGTTCATTCGCTTAGGAAAGTAAAAGTCAAAAGAGAAGCTCTATAAAAGCTGCTACTTATATGAGAGAGCACAACAACTACATATAGACTTTATAGCACAACTACCTACCTCCTTTACTCTATATATGCATGTATGAACATACATACATACATACACACACACGTATGGGCGATGATAAATAGTAAGTAGAAACATTAAGAGAAAAGCTTTTAACTTGCAAATATACTAGTATGTACACATCATCTCATAATTATAACCGCAACACATACATACTCGTAAGATGTACATAAGTGCATATGAAAATTTATTTTTCTTTAATTACATTTTGAATATTTTTCAATTAAAGTATGTAAAATTCATTTTTAAACAAAACTTATACAAAATCAAGCTCAAACTTCGAATGCAGACAGAATAGTTTATTTTGCCATTTTTTTAATATAAACTATCTACAGTAACTACTGACTTTTATTTAATATGAAATATTGTTTTTTTTCTTTTGAGTTTTTCGGGTAGCCAATTAAAATTAGTTGTTATAAAAAAATTGTGAATAAATAATTGCTTGTTGTTATACGAAGTCGCGTTTGAAGAGAAACAAAGTTTGGCCGATCGTAAAATATTGCTTTTCAAGAATTCTCTAACGTTTCAGTGAAAAGAAAATGTTTTACTTCTGCATAATTTAAGTTTTGGTTTTGAGCGTTTTAAATGAACTCGAAATATATTTTTTGGTTTGCGTACTTTTTCGATATTAAACAATACTGGAGAGTGAGGACATTTTAATATCGACATTACTTTTTTTGGACCACCCCAATGTTTTAAATATGTATGTATACAGCAAAGCTAGCATAGTAAAACTTTGCTTGCATATCATAATTTTCACCTGATTTTTTCTACCCAGAAGATCAACTTGTGCACGTTTCAAATCACTTCCAAC